>CM074727.1:41333047-42533047 GCA_037306005.1 Rhinophrynus dorsalis
AGAATATGAGTAATTCTGGAGCAAACCAACAGCACCATAGGGGACAAAAACACCTTCCCAAAATTCTTTTTAATTTTGGCTCTGAGCAAATGCGTTGATTCTATAGTGGCTTGAGATGTCCATCCCAGCTCCCACAGTGCCACTTACTGGTTAGACACGGGAGTAAATGTTCTTATCCCCTATTCCTCAAAATGTAGTGTGATGGTCCTGTGAGGAGACCAGGTTAATATTAACCTCTGTGCTGCCAGATAAAGTTTTTAGTAATCAGGGGCATATGGTCAGTTTTTTAAATTATATTATGATTTTACAGATTACTGTTCATTTAAGTAATAACTACAACTGCTTTCTTCTTCTGGTAATGTGTGTACACATGTGTATATTAACACAATTTTGATCTTACGTTAACCCTTTCAGTGCCAGAGGTGTAGCAAATGCATTACTTGCTCCAAAATTAGTCATTGTGTAGACTAAAAAGCACATATCTATGTCTGTAGTTCCTAATTCTATCCTCTGGGATCTCTGACAGGCCATGAATTTAGGATGTTCCGGCTTGTGAACAGGTTAGTTAAAGGTATAGTAATGTTTCTTAATAAAAGCAGCTCCAATTAATCTTCATAGTATTTGGACTTTGGAGAGTGTTATTTCAATACTGTCAGAGTTGTAATTGAATGATAAATTATCACCCTCCCACCCCTTTTACTGATGTAACACTGGTCACCTCAGAGCAGTGAGGTGGTGTCCAAGTGGATTACAAATAGGGATAATTTTCATTTAACATAAGGGAAAAACTTGAAAAACCTGTCAGTGGGGGCAGGGCTTTCATTGTTCTCACAGTAAGAAGATTGTCCCTTGCTGTGAGCTGCCTGGTCTGTGGAGCAGATTCAACATCTGAGGGGAATTGGCTTACACTAGGTAAAAGGGGTGGAAGGGGAAATCTTTATCATTCAATTACTCTTGTACTACAAATCTGACAGTATTAGAATAACACTCTCTATGGCTAAAATACTATGAAGATTAATTGGAGCTGCTGTTTTTGTGAAACATTACTATCCCTTTAATTAAATGACTGAACATACCTTTTCTCAGGCAGGGAAATCCTAAATGACATGACTGGAGGAGAGGCTGGGGAACCACAGCTCTACATCTAGGTACCTATACATTGATAATGATGCCCACTGTGTAGTGTGATGCTGTTGGATCTGCACATTACAATTCCTTTTGTAAATGTACTATGTTGATTGGAAGGGTATAAACAAATGGGAACTGAGAGAGAGAGAGAGAGAGAGAGATTGCAGACAAAAAATGTAAAAAGCTTCTCAACTAATATTTTATTGAAATCAAATTCATACTTACTATATTTCAATTTCAAAGTATATATCGTAATAGATTACTAAGTCATAAAATCCATATCCCCAGTAGTAATAGGAAACACGTGTGATTTGGACATATAAAGTTTTCACCTTTATGCTGTAAAAAGGAAAACAATAGTAAGAGAAAAATACATCTCAGAGGCATGTCAAACCCAGGATTTCAAGAGAGGAGTGCAGTAAGTATTCAATTACTCCTACAAAGAGGGTTTATTTTGTGATTCTGCATCCAAAAGCTATGACAGATACCTGAGCACAGACAAGGAAAGGGTAACCTGTAGCTATCGTCAATGGGAGAGATTCACTAAGGCGTGATAAAGAGGTGATAAAGTGGAGATGACTTCTCCAGTGACATATCTTCTCCAATTCCTATGTTATACTATGGAGCAAATTCACTAACATTTCTTATGTTTTGAATAACTGAGCCTAGATGCCTTAAACGTTGAAGACGGCTACGAATGTCGATGTTCTGTCGGAGTAGTGTCGTAGGCACCTCCTCAGTATTCACAAAGTGTCTACGACATCACTTCACCAGAACTCTGATAAAAAAAGACCCACATCGACATCAATCCGACATGCCTTCACCATGTCTACGAATTCATATTCTTCTAATTGACAATTGCTCATTTCCATTTGGAAATGAAGCATAATCAGTTACATTCGTATGCAAGGGGGTGTGTTCATATTATAATGTGACACTTCGACTCATTCAGTAAACTCTGATAGCAGCCTCTGCTGTCAGAGTTCACAGTCTCCACTTCACCTGCCTCAGGCTGTCGTAGCTGGGATCTCCCCTGTACTTTCCTATGGAGTAACAGCAGAGACAGCTACAACATTCTGAACAGCATTCTTTGAATGCCACAGGGGTGAGCAATGCACATCCCTATGGCATTCAGTGCTGTCCATGGTGCTGAAAGCCTTCTCTGTGTTCCCCTACCAGCTGGGTAGGAAAGTACAGAGAAAGCTGTTCAGAATTGTCCTTGTGTTGGTGATGTGTGAAGGGAGGAGATCCCTTCCACACCGACAGCATTTTGAAAATCCTCCTCCAACTTTCCCTTTCCATCCAACAATTTTTATGAATATGTCGATGTGGGTGCAGATCGAATTGGCAGAGTGATTTGAACACATCAACAATATCATACCGACACCACATCGATCCTTAGTGCATCTAGGCCCTGGAGAAGTGATATCACGGGAAAAGTCATCTCCACTTTATCACCTCTTTACATTGCCTTAGTGCATAATCCACCAGTTGTTGTTGGACTACAGTTCCAACCATCCTAAACCAGACGTTGATTAGCTGAGGATGATGGGTGTTGTAATCTAAGTACAGCTGGAGGGAAGAATGATTTCCAACCCTGGCAAAGGCAAAGACACAGCAGTAATAAAAAATATATTATTACTGGATGTTAAAAAGCTTTGTCTGTCTCCTTAAAATGATAATAATGTCAATGTTTTACAAAAATGAATCTTGTAGCCATTAAAAAATTAAACTAAATGACCCCAGTCCAATGTCTCAAACCTTTATGGTCCCCCCCTCCCCTTTCCCTGGTGTCAGCACTCTAGCTGACTGCAGGGGAATCTGGTCCCGGAACAGTCTACAAAGTGTGCTTGGTTTGAAAGCACACTTTGTAGACCGTTCCAGTGAATTCCAGTCCCGGGACCAGATTCCTCTATAGTCAGCTAGTGCACTGATGTCAGAGAAAGGAGAGGGAGAGGGTAACTTTAGTGACAAATATCTCTCAAACCATAAAGGTTTGAGAGATGGGACTGGGGTCATTTAGTTTAATTTTTTAATATCTACAAGATTCATTTTTGTTAAATTTTGACATTACTATCCCTTTAAGTTTAGTTGATATGCCTGTACTATAACAGTGCCATGCAGATTGCTGTTGACCTTTATTATTATTTTTATGCATTAATGTCAGTGCTTATAAACCCCTCCTCCACATTCGATTTTCAGTTTGCAGAGATTTAAATGTAGATACTGATGAGTTATCTAGTTAAAAGACCTGCAACCAGACATAGTATTGCTTCACTCAGGACTGGACCAGGAAGCCACTATTCAGGTCTGTTAGTTAGACAATGCAGGGAGAATGTCTCACTGTATCTTAACATTTCAGTCTCTGCATTGAGTAAATATGAGAGGCTTGAAAGCAATGGTGCTAATGACATAATAAAACAAAGCAAAGTGTAGGTTAGATGTATGCACACTCTAGGTTATCTTGTAGGGTTATCCTACCCCATACATATATTGCTTCTGGTGGAGATTCTCCACTTGACCTCCCATTGATAAACATATTATAGAAAAATAATATAGGAGAAGAGAACACACGCAAATCCTCATTTGATGCTGAATTGCATTGGATGCAATAGAAATGCCAACATTTCAGCTGGCCAACAAGGGACACATATTTTAGGTGGTGTTGCTGGGGGCGTGACTGGTGGGCGGGGCATTACCAATAATTTTAGATTACTTAACGACCTATTGACACCTCTTTGTGTAATTGTGTAACTGAATACATGATTTAGTGCAAGACCACAGTATTTAATTTACACAGACTCATTTATAAACACATATACTGAAGTTTAAACAAACATTAATGTGAGTTTTATTGCTGTGAAGCAATGTGATGCACTTACATACACACCACACAGTCTGATCTCCTAAACACAGGGACACCAGGGTGATACACTTATATACACACACACTACACAGTCTGATCTCCTAAACACAGGGACACCAGGGTGATACACTTATATACACACCGCACAGTCTGATGTCCTAAACACAGGGGCACCAGGGTGATACACTTATATACACATCACACAGTCTGATCTCCTAAACACAGGGGCACCAGGGTTATACACTTACATACACATCACACAGTCTGATCTCCTAAACACAGGGACACCAGGGTGATACACTTATATACACATCACACAGTCTGACCTCCTAAACACAGGGGCACCAGGGTGATACACTTATATACACACCACACAGTCTGATCTCCTAAACACAGGGACACCAGGGTGATACACTAATATACGCACCACACAGTCTGATCTCCTAAACACAGGGACACCAGGGTGATACACTTACATACACACCACACAGTCTGATCTCCTAAACACTGGGACACCAGAGTGATACACTTATATACACACCACACAGTCTGATCTCCTAAACACAGGGACACCAGGGTGATACACTTATATACACACACACTACACAGTCTGATCTCCTAAACACAGGGACACCAGGGTGATACACTTATATACACACCGCACAGTCTGATGTCCTAAACACAGGGGCACCAGGGTGATACACTTATATACACATCACACAGTCTGACCTCCTAAACACAGGGGCACCAGGGTGATACACTTATATACACACCACACAGTCTGATCTCCTAAACACAGGGACACCAGGGTGATACACTAATATACGCACCACACAGTCTGATCTCCTAAACACAGGGACACCAGGGTGATACACTTACATACACACCACACAGTCTGATCTCCTAAACACTGGGACACCAGAGTGATACACTTATATACACACCACACAGTCTGAGGGATGTAAGGTTATGGAAATCTTTGCATCGAGAAGCTGTGTTTGCAGTTAATGTAGGTCCTTTCAAAACTAGTGGATACCTTTCCATTTGGGACTTAGTTGTAAATGGCTTCATTATGATTCTATTTCCTTTCTCTGGATCATCAGGTGTAATATGACAAAGGCTAAACTTGATGCATGTCTTTTTTCAGCCTCATCAACTATGTTCAGGTTAGAGGCATATGCATCAATTTGTTTTGCATGTATTGCACACATGTCTGGTCCCTAAAGGGTTAAGATTACCATGAACAGTGAGCAAAGTTTAAAGTCCTGTGGTCCTGCTATCAACTGTCATGTCTCCCTCCATGGACATAACATCCAGGACTAGTAAAAGACGTTCTTTCTCTTGAACAAAGGCACAAGGGCAACATTCCTAAGAACCTGTCATGTTTCAGTGTTTTTCTGGAATTTTTTGGAGGATATTTTGGTCTACTCTTTGTTCATTTTCCCAGCCCCATTTATAACATTCTCTCTGAACCCTTATCTAATGCCTGCGCCTTGCGTTGGTGCGCGATCTAAGCATTCTTGCCATGACCTGAATCTAGGCTTGTTCTATGTGTATCCAGCATTCTTGACCCGGCTATTACTGACCAACCCTTCGTTACCTGATTTGGACTGTGTATTCCAGTATCGACCCTTGGCTCCATTCTCTCGAGTCTTTCTCCTGTATGCTCCTTGTGTACTGTGTTGCCCAGCTGGTTTTTGATCCCGGCTGATTTGACTTATCTACAACTCTTTCTCTGTTCCATCTCTGCCTGTCAGATGCTGACATGGCACGTCAACCTTTCCCTGCCTGCGCCCTTGTATTCCTCCTTGACTAATCCTGCTCTTGGTCGACATCTTCGACTTCCAGACTTGTTGTCTGTCCCCGAGTTTGACTCCTGTTCCTTGTCAGTCAAATTTCCCTTGACTACTGTTGAGCCTTGTCCCTCGATCCTTTATAGTTTCTACCTCCTGTTTCATGAGTTCTATTCCTTTAAGTTGTTCATTGTGTGTATTATCTTCTGTTATTTTCTTTATTTATATTAATACCTGCCTGTTCTCTCTTTGTGGCATTTCTCCTCTATTAAGTATATACCGGCAGCTTACAAGGGCTCTTCCTGATCTGATTTTGACAGAACCATTCAAATTTTATGGCCGTAGGAAGGTGAGTAGAGAGTTATTATTAGGAGATTTTACTTTTCCTTTAAGTTATTTTTACATTTTTGCTATTTATTTAATAGTTAACCAAAGTTGTGAAAGCTTTGCTGCTTTCTACTAGAGAGCACAGATGAGCTAAATCTCAGAAACTTGTTTGATGGATCTATTCTGAGGACCTGGACAAAATGTTTAATCTGTCCAAATCTATCCTGAATGAATCACTGATGGAAAAAGAGAAGGGGGGATGGGGACTGAGAGGGACAGGGGCAGCTAGAGAGCACATGAGAGAGGGAGAGAGAGGGAAGAGGAGCCAAACCATTGTAGAGAGGAGAGGCCATTGGAGAGTAAGAAGGAGGTAGGGACAAGAGGAAAAGGTGTACAGGGAGGTAAGAAGATAGTAGAGGAGAGAGGAGGGGAGAAAGTGGGGAAAGCCTGAGAGAATGTGGGAAAGTGGGATACAGTCCAATGTCCCCATGTGCCCTGCACCTCTTCTAGAACCTAAATTCTGGGGATCTTACAACTTTATAAGGCACTAGATATCTTGCAAGCATCCAAGGAGTTCAAGTCAAAAGGAGAGGCCATGTGAAATGTTATTGCTCTCTAATATGTAGCTCAGGAGGCAGAGGGAGGGTGTGGCCAACAGACTACATTGTTCTACACAGATACCAGCTTTAGCTTTATGTTAGCTGGTTTGATTACCACTTTATTGGTCAGTTTATAAACCTTCGATTGGTAGAGGTCTGAAACCTAAGGCCCTTCAGCTGACAAGGGCTACAACTCCCATCATCCTCAACAGCTGATGTTTTCTCAGTTTGCATATTCGTGACCTATGATGTCTTATGATGTGTTATCTAGGGTACCTGAGATGTAAATCCAGCCCTAGAGTAGGTACTTAATTCTTGATTAATTCATCAAAAAGAACTTACACGACAAGTCCCACAATTTTGAATTCAACTGGTTGGGCTTCTAGACTTTCTATAACACTTCTATTCAGTGAAGGTCCATTGTTGACAGCGTCTGTAGAAACAGAAGACAAATTCCTTTTCATTAAATTTTTGTGTTGCATTTTTTAAAGTGAAACTATCACCCAAATTAGAGTTACCCCCAAATAATTTTGCATATAACGATAAGCAAATCCAAACTAGTGTTATCTGGTATAAGTCCAGCGTTATTGAGAAAACCAACTCATTCTGAGAAGCACAGGCAGGCAGCTTGCTGTAGAGGCATCTGCGAGCCTGAGCCATCAGTCCCTTACTGTACCTTAAAGGGATAGTAATACTTCGTTTTATCTTTATTTTATTTTGTAGGCATTAAAAAAACATGAAGAATGACATAAGTCTTATCTCTCAAACCTTTATGGTTTAGGAGATATTCACAAGCAAAGTTTCCCCTCCCGCCCCTTTTACCTAGTGTAAACCATCTCTTCTCAGGTGTGGAATGCAGTCCATAGACCAGACAGATAACAGCAGGGGATAATCTTCTTCCTATCAGAACAATGAAAGCCCTGCCCCCCTTGACAAGCTTTTCAGCTTTTTCACTTATCTTAATTGAAGATTGTCCCTCTCTGCAGTCTACCTGGGCACCTCCCGTCTGCTCTGGCTGAGCAGTGTTACATCAGTAAAAGGGGCAGGAGGGGACACTTTGTCATTGAAATACTCTTGAACTATAACTCTGACAGAATTGAAATAACACTCTCCAAAGTCCAAATACTGTCATGATTAATTAGAGCTGCTTTTCTTATGAAACATTACTATCCCTTTAAGGTACAATTCAACTCCTCCTAGAGCAAGCTGGGATGGACAGCTCAGGCGCACAGATATCTCTTTGGCAAGATGTCTGCGCTGATACCTGCCTGACCTCAGATCAAGTTGGATTTATTTAATTATTTGAGAGTAACTTTAATTTGAGTGATAGTTCTGTTTTAAAGAACAAATGCCCCAAATGTATAAAAGGAAACTGAAGTTATTTTGGACTAAATCGACTACTCCATAGGGAACACCCTAAAAATTTGTGAAAAATGTAATTGGGCTTCTACCGCATTGAATGCTAGAGAGGTTGCCAATGCATTGCTCTGAAATGCACTGGAGACCTCGTTAGCATTCATAGGTTTAAAAGCACTATTTAAGTGCAAGGGTATTTAGAAAATTGTATTTATACTGTGTGGTGAGGTTGGTTTAAAGTTGAGTTCCATCTTATATAAAGTCGCCCCGCAATAATTAAGCAGGTAGCTTTATAATATATCTATTACCTCTCAAAAGTAGCCAGTTGTACAGTAATCCTTTATCTTAGGAGACCGGAAGACAGGCATCAGTGCAGACATCTTGTCTGCGCCCCTGCACTGTCAGTACCGTTCTCCATTGAGAAGAATTGCACTGTGCCACAAGGTAACCAGAAGAGACTGACGACGCAGGTGCGTAGACTGCACTAACCTGGCCATCAGTCTCTGAAGATAAAGGATTACTATACAATCGGCTACTTTTGAGAGGTAATAGATATATTATAAAGGTAGTCTCTACCTGCTTAAAGGGATAGTAAACCCCCCAAAAAAACTGTAAGCCAAATTATAGGAATAATAAAAACATACTTAACGTCATCATTCCCATCTCTCAAACCGTTATGGTTTGAGAGATGTAAGAAAAGAAAGACCTCTGTTCCCTCCCCTTTCTGCCTGATGAGCTGTAAAGCTGTCAGAGGCAGAATCCGGTCGCCCAACTTTAGGCGGCTCTTCAGGAGTGCTGTCATTGGGATATTTAACTATATAATGCAAGCACACATTGTAGACCATTCCGATGAAGTAATTATAGTTAGATATCTCGATGACAGCGCTCCGGAAGAGCTGCCGTCTGGTCCCGGAAGCAGGATATCATGACGGCAGCTATACAGCGGATGCATGAGAAGGGGGAGGGAGCGGAGGTCTTTATTTTCTTACATCTCTCAAACCAGAACGGTTTGAGAGATGGGAATGAGGGTGTTAAGTATTTTTTTATTATTCCTATCATTTGGCTTACAGTTATTTTTGGAGTTTACTATCCCTTTAATTATTGCAGGGCAACTTTATATAAAATGAAAGTTATGTGTTAATCCAGAATAACGCCAGTTTTCTTTTATAAGTATGAACCAATGGGACATTATTTATAAAAGCAAAGTGGAACAATTTAAGAGCAAACCAAATTCAACATAGGAGACAAATGAAAGTATCCATTAATTTAAAGGGTTATTAACACTTAAAATGGAAAAAAAAATATAGTGTAGGGTTTATCTTCCCTAGCAAAACAAGGGCACTCCCACTGCTGAAAGGTGTTTTATTCAAAAGTTATTGCAGCTCAAACTTGATATTTTTAGGTGCAGTATATCAGCGGCCTGAAATTGTACAGTGGCGCTGTTGCTATAACATCCCATGGCCTCTGATATATCAACAGCACCACTCTATAATTTCAGGCCATGATGATACTGCACCTAAAAAAATCAAGTTTCAGCTGTAATAACTTTTGAATAAAACACATTTCAGCAGTGTGAGTGCCCTTGTTTTATTCAGGGGGATAAACACTACAATTTATATTTTTTACATTTTAAGTATTACTATCCCCTTAAATGGACCTTTCTAACCCCTTGAGAAGAGCTGCAACTATAGGGAGTTTGGCAGAGGAGGGGAGGAGTTTTGATTATGCCCCTGGTAGAATATTTTAGTGTCAATGAGCCAAAAAATGCTTTACACCAGGGTCTGCCACTGAAACAATGAGTTGGAGAACTCTCTAGTATTCAAGGGGTTAAAATACCCCCTTTAAATAGATAGGGATGTTTTGTGCGTCTCTTATAGTGCAGTTGGTTTGCTCCAGAATGATTCCACTTTTTATGCTTAACAGTTTGAGTGCCAGGGAAATATCCAGTGCATTACAACACAAGGTACTTGAAAATTCTTAGGCACTCAAAGGGTTTAAAAAAAGTGTTAAAAAAAACAACACACACCTCAACCTCACCACACAGTATAAATACAATTTTCTAAATACCCTTGCAATTAAATAGTGCTTTTAAACCTATGAATGCTAACGAGGTCTCCAGTGCATTTCAGAGCAATGCATTGGCAACCTCTCTAACATTCAATGCGGTAGAAGCCCAATTACATTTTTCACAAATTTTTAGGGTGTTCCCTATGGAGTAGTCGATTTAGTCCAAAATAACTTCAGTTTCCTTTTATACATTTGGGGCATTTGTTCTTTAAAACAGAACTATCACTCAAATTAAAGTTACTCTCAAATAATTAAATAAATCCAACTTGATCTGAGGTCAGGCAGGTATCAGCGCAGACATCTTGCCAAAGAGATATCTGTGCGCCTGAGCTGTCCATCCCAGCTTGCTCTAGGAGGAATTGAATTGTACCTTAAAGGGATAGTAATGTTTCATAAGAAAAGCAGCTCTAATTAATCATGACAGTATTTGGACTTTGGAGAGTGTTATTTCAATTCTGTCAGAGTTATAGTTCAAGAGTATTTCAATGACAAAGTGTCCCCTCCTGCCCCTTTTACTGATGTAACACTGCTCAGCCAGAGCAGACGGGAGGTGCCCAGGTAGACTGCAGAGAGGGACAATCTTCAATTAAGATAAGGGAAAAACCTGAAAAACTTGTCAAGGGGGGCAGGGCTTTCATTGTTCTCCTAGAAAGAAGATTGTCCCCTTCTGTTATCTGTTTGGTCTCACAACCAGATTCCACATCTGAGAACAGATGGCTTACACTAGGTAAAAGGGGCGGGAGGGGAAACTTTGCTTGTGAATATCTCTCAAACCATAAAGGTTTGAGAGATAAGACTTATATCATTCTGCATGGTTTTTTAAAGCCTACAAAATAAAAATAAAGATAAAACAAAGTATTACTATCCCTTTAAGGAAAGTATAACTTTGCATATCACTAGGTTAGTAATATATCTGGTGGTAAGGATTAAAGTTCTGCTTTAATGGTTGAATGGCAGAGTGCATTACTTAACAATTCACTGGAGAACTTTCTAGCCTTCAAGAAGCTGAAAGCACCATTTATAACAAAGAGCATATTAGGAATCATTTTTGTCCCTTTTTGGTTTGTATCACAGTTGCATCCGTTTGCCTTAATTCAGTGGTTCCCAAGCCTTTCCTCAGGGCATATATTTAGGATTTCCCTGATGATCGACTGGTGTGTTAATTAAATGACTGAGCCTTTGGTTAACTCCCTTTTACTGTGCCTATTAGTGGTCACTGAGGACAGGGATGGCAATCAGTGGCTTATTCAATAAGACCAAAGAAGTAAAGTCTACTATGACACAGTAAGTAGGGATGGGCAATATTTTTTTGCGGTGAGAAAGAAATTAGCTGAAACTTGGACCTTCTCCCTCCTGCAGGAATGTATGAGAGAAGGCTGTTTCATGCAAAGTAAGTGTATATATGTGTGTAGGTGTGTGCATGTATTAGTGTTTGTGTGTCAGTGTGTGATGATTTATGTGCATGTGCAATGATGTTTGCACGCTCAGTGGAGTTTTTGTTTGTTGTGTGTGTGTTTGTGTGTGCAAGTGTGTGTTGTTATGTTAGTGTGTTTGCAAGTGTGTGTATATGTGTCAGGTCAAAGGACTTAACCATACATAGAATTTCTTTGTTTTCTCAGTATTTCCCCCAAGAAATTCTGTGAAAGAAATAAACGTGTCTCCCATAGAGTTTAAATTCCTGAAGAAATTAGATACCAATGAGTTGCAGAACTTTCTAGAATTCAATACATTAAATGCCTCTTTTCAGTCAAAGGCAAACTATGGAATTTTGACTCCTATGGTGCAGTTGGTTTGCTTACACACACACACACACACACACACACACACACACATATACAGGGCTTAAAATTTGAAGTCCTTTGCTACTAGCCAGACCTGAAAAGTTACTTGCCACTGCAAGCCATAGCATACCCACCAGGGCTGAATTTCTACTCACCAAGGCTAAATTTTCACTCGCCATTGACTAGTGGCGAGTGGAAATTTTGAGCCCTGCCCATATATATAGGCAAAGGAGGGGGAGATGGTAGAACTCACTCTCAAAAAGTTCTTGCCCAGGTGCATAATCCCAAATCAGGATGAAACATGAAAATAAGGAGGAGTGCAGCACCCTTGGGTCCTTTTAAAGATGGTAGAGAAAACATGGTCCATGCTTTCTTGACCATAAAAAGACCTACAGGTGCTGCCTTCCTCCATATGTATGTATATATATTTATATATATATATAAACAAACAAACTGATGAAAAGCACTCGCTCTTAAGTATGCTAATTGCCCAGGTGCAATTGTCTTGATAAAGGTCTGTTAATGACCGAAACGTTGACCTAACCTGTCAATTTACTATTTACTGATAAATCTAACTTTGATTAAGAAGACCCACTGGTGCTGCCCTATCTTTCTATTTTATATATATAAATAAATATATATATATATATATATATATATATATATATATATATATATATATATATATACAACTTTTTTAAAATTTTATTTTACACTTAATATCTGAAGAGTAGAGTCTGCAATAAGAAAGTGAGGCTGATGTACTATGAAGTGGTGCAATTATGGACTAAGCCAACTCTATGACAGGGAATAACTAAATGCTCATATGGATTTAAATGGTGCATTTGAACTCTTGAATGCAATTTACTTTTCTCTTTCTCTGATGAGTAAAGCATGTTTGATACATCATTGGCTGTTATAGTTATGCAGGTCTTACTCACAGTCACTGAGTTTTCCATATTCACAGATAAAGCCATCAGTCCCGGAGAAGGAAAGTCCAAGGATAACAGCCACAAATAACGCAGGGAACATGTTTCTTAGCTGAGGCTTCCAAAACCTTGAAAAGGAGGTAAAGAGTTAAGGAACTTTTGTGTGTTTTTTTTGTTTTTGTTTGTTTTTTGTGTTTTTGTTTTTTTGGGAAGGGGGAATGTGAAAATACTGAGAACTTAATTTTATTTATTTATGAATTTTAAACTTACCCTGCATTGTTGGGGAGAATAAGGGAGGGAATCTATTGGACCCCCTTGGCATTACATGAACACTTAATGGTTTTCTGGGGACTTACCACCTGAAATGTATTTCAAATTCTTCTTCTCCCAGTAAGCATTTTTAAGAGATCTGGGGGCTTATTTACTAAGCCGTGATAAAGAGTTGATAAAGTGGAGCATACTTCTCCAGTTTATCACTTCTCCAGTTCCTATGTTATTCTATGGAGCCTATTCACTAAGATCTCCAAAGTTGAAGAAATCTTAGTGCATAGGCTCCATAGAATAACATAGGAACTGGAAAAGAGATATCACTGAAGAAGTCTTCTCCACTTTATCACCTCTATCACCACTTAGTGAATCTCCTCCCAGGGGTCCTAAGGACCTCAGTAATATAATACTTGCCCCCTCACTCCACAGCCAAGGCATGAGGGCAAAAGGACAGGTTTCATAAGCCTTAATCATTGGTTAATTGTGGGGGCTGCTAGTGTCCCTGTCCACAATGTTATTATGTTTATCGCACCATACACACCGAACATGTTGTAAAATGCAGTAAGAGGGTTAGAAGACATTCCCCAGTTTGGCCATCATTTTCGGATGGGCCAGGAAAGGGACCTTTGGAGACTAGAAAGTCCATTTGTAAAAATAAATATCTTCACTTATACCAATGTGGGAAACAGAAGACTCCACATTTATTTATAGAGTTCTGGAGTGCTATTGCATTACTGCTCCTTCATGGCTTATAGGGTGATATGGAAGCATCAGTTACATCAGCAGACTGACCCCCTGCAAACAGAATGGAAAATTCCATTTTCTTGGGGATGCAGGGATTGAAGTTAAGAGGAAGTGATGATGTTAACAAGAACAAAAAACAAAGACATTTTTATTAAATGTAAAACAAATGTCATATCACATAAATAGAAGCTCAATTCTGTCTGGAAATGAAAATTGCAAGAGATTTAACAAGTACCAAGGGCTATTTTATTAGTTATTATTTATATTATTTATCATATGGTTTCAAATAGCTAAATTAATTGAATTGTGCAGAGAGAGAGCAAGAGAGAAAGAGAGAGAGAGAGAGAGAGAGAGAATAAGGAGTAATAATCCACTTGCGCAGATCTCCAACAAGGGCAAACTTAGAGGATGCAGCTTGATGCCCTGTATGCGATTCTCCTCCATCACACTGCCATGTGTGGTCAGTGCACCACACAGTGTGCAATGGGTAGAGACGAACTGCCACATACTAACATCAACAGAGTGGCTATCATTTGGCAGGGGAGGTGGATGGCAGAAGATGTAGTTACCCTAGAAGGTGATGGTGATGACAAGCTAGTTGTTTCACTCGCCATGGAACTACCAATCTCTGCCTGGATTGCTCTACTCTTCCTCCTCTTTGATCTCTGCCTTGCCTTTATGGAGAGTCAGGGGGTACAGCAACAGCGGTGCTTTATTTCATTGGTGGGTGTTTGGCTTTATCATGTTTGACATAAATGTCATGGTGTCTGTGTTTCATGTGTGATATCAGAGTGCATAGTGCCATTGGGGATGACTGCACTGTGCCTGTCCCAACAGAAAAATAGTCCTACACCCATAATGACTTCAGGGGGAAGGGAACAGATGGAGAAGAATGGCCCCTTTCTTCTTGTCCTCCACATTCCCCTTCACTGTCTGTGGCAGCAGATAATGCTGCCTCAGATTCAGCACGGCAGCAAGGACCAGTAGTATTGCTTGCACTGGCAAGTGGAACCTGTCCTAGTCCCACATCACTTGTTGACCCCATTCCCACTGGTCCACGTTGGTCTGAGGCACACTAGCTTGCTCCTCAGCATCCTGCTGCCCTTGCAACTCAGCATCTGAAGGAATTAGAGAAGTTGCAAATTCCTCTAATTCCAATATCTCACTGCAGTGGTGGTGGTGATGCCCGTCCTCACCCCTGTCTCCCATTCCTTCTCAGTTTCTGCTATAAAGGCCATCAATGTCTCTTCCACCCCAGCTTCTTCAGCATCATCACCACCACCACTAGTTCCTACGTGCTGCTGCACTATTACAGACATCTCACTGCTGCTTGGAGGCGGTGACAAAGGAAGGGGAGGACTCCCAGGGTCAGAGGAATGGTGTGGGCTCCCTTGACTTCTAGTCTGGACGCTCTCAAATGTTTCCCCTACCACTCTGGCTGCTTCACCATTACTGCTGCTACTACTAACACCAACCACATTAAGTTCAGCCGCAGAGTCTTCCTTCTCACAGTCACTAGTAATATGAGGGTATTGTTGATTATCCCCTCCTTCACTCCTCAAATATTACCAAGCTGCTGGACTTCAGTAGTAGTAGTAATAGCACTGGCGGGACAGCTTGATGGAAAGTGTGACTTAGGGTCCCTTGCTGTAACACTTGGCATCATCTTCTCCTTCCCCCCTCCTGAACATTACAAGACACACTAACAGCAGGTTCAGCTCTGGGGGCAGCATGTCTGACAACAGGCACAGAAATGGTGGTATGAGTAGCATGGGTAGCACGTCTGACACCAGGCACAGCATTAGTGGCAGCAGGGGCAGAACGTCTGACAGCAGGTACAGCATTAGTGGCAGCAGGGGCAGCACGTCTGGCTGCAGGTACAGCACTAGTGGCAGCAGGGGCAGCACGTCTGGCACCAGGTACAGCACTAGTGGCAGCAGGGGCAGCATATCTGGCAGCATGTACAGCAGCACTAGTGGCAGCAGGGGCAAAACATCTGGCAGCAGGTACAACAATGGTGGCAGCACATCTTGCAGCAGGCACAGGCAGCTGAGCTGTCCTGCGCTCATTACTAGTACTACCCTTCTCTTCCTTCCTTCCCATTAAATTTCCCAAGATCCCTAGGAGTAATTTAGGGGGACTGGACAGCATTGGTTCAGTACTGCAAAGTCACTTCCTCCTCCTCCTCAGACTCAGTGTACACATAATAAGGGTCGTTCCAGTTCCTCATTTTACTACTCATAGTGATAACAGTCACTATGAGCCTCCCCTGCCTCTATTTTCAAAATAAATAACAGCAGAACAGCACAGCACATCTACCTCGCTCTGTTGCTGCTTCTATTCTGTTTCACTTTCGCAAATACATCACGTTTTCAAAGCGAAAACAACATAAATCAATGGGTGGAAACTTTCTAGCTGCTAAAAAATTGGCAGGGAATTTTGGCCAATGGGTGAAAAATTTGAAAATTATCATTACTGTTTTAAAAGTGGATTTTCTCGTGAAAAATTGGACAACAACGTGGTTTTTGTGGAATTTCTCATGGGAACATAGGTATCACTGGAATTTATTGGACCTTGGGGCAGAATGGGCCCACTTGGATGCTGGGCCCCAGTACAACAGCACCCTCTGAACCCCCTGTAGTGACCACCCTAGTTTGGGTTGAACTTTGTGGTGCTTTGACCCAGTGTTACAACAGCATCCGCAAGGGCACTGTGAATGCTATACCAACAGTAGTGATTTAGAATCATACTTATGTGTTCTGCCTGTTGGACTGTGGTCCCATCAATGTGGTAAATAGCTCTCAGAGAAATGTTTCCTTTCTGCTCCAGGATCAGTCATAACACAAAGAATGGCTATATAAAACCAATGATTTTGCAAAGAGAAAAATCAATAATAATAATAATAATAATAATACAATTAAAAAGTGATGAGTATTTGATTATCAAAAGTCATCAACTATTGCACTAAGCATTATTGGATCAAATAACTCTCAATGTGCTTCATCGATAAACTATTCCTTCAGCAGAGCATCTGGGCAAAGTGACTATCATTCATGAAAGCTTCCCTTTATACCCAATCTAGTGAGAGGGGAAGAGGGCTCGTCTGGTCACAAGACAGGCTTCCCAAATGAGCCAATTGCCCTGTGCACTGTTTGTCTATGTGATACAAATCTGAAACTGCCCTAATGTCTTTTCCTTCCATCTTAATGTTTGATTCTAGTAGAAGGTCTATAGCCTCATTCTTTAGATAACTTTATTTATATAATTCTGGTAGTGTTGATATGTATTTGATTTAAGTGTACTGATGGATTCATGCATACTTGTGAATTAATGACAGCCTCAGTATGTGAAACTAATGTACTTAGACTGATGTAGTAAGAAAAACTGGGACAAATTAAAAATTCCGATAGATTTAAAGGGACCTTTCACCTAAAAACTAACAGCTTTCAAAATCACCTGTAAGTTGTATCTGGCATTTTCGTTTAGAAATCTGCTTTTCGGGTTATTTAAATTTATATGTTATGCTGATTACAGCATGCAGTTCAGGCAATTCCTGCCTTAGCCCTAAATTACCTTCAGTACTCATGGACATTGTTGAGCAGTCTCAGCAATGCTTTGCCCACCTCCCCAGAACTTAAAGGGTACAGTGTCAGAGAGTGTGGGAGGTAATGTAATGCTAAGACACCTGGGTGGAGAAAATGCATGTTTTGATGAGCCTAGCCTCCCCAGAACTAACTGCCTTCCTATATTCTTCTGTATGTGGCTTTGTGCCCAGTGCCCCCAAAATACAGGTCATAGATTTAGATGTCTTACCTAAAGGTTCTCCCCACACGTCTACATCCATCTGAGTATGTTTTCCATTTTTATACCCTCTCAAAAGAACTAGAAACTGGCATGCATACAGTTTTAAACATGCGTGAAATAATTTTCATGCATAATCCTAAGGCAATGTGACGTCAATGTAGAGGGAAAACTCTGACTGTTAAAAAGCAATTAGACACTGCCAAGCACCTATATCCCAAATGAAGGTGGCCAAGGAACAAAAGTTACATACCAATCATGCAACACTCAGCCAATATAAAGAAATGAATGGAGAGATGGGGTATGATAAGATTTACAACAATTATTTGCAATGCAAAACTCAACCTTTTGTTCCGTGATAATTATAAAGCTTAGCTTAAGCAAACATTAAAGTGATTTAATCATCTGTTTGAAATATACATATTAGCCTTCCAAAATACCGGATTAAGTGGTGAAATGACGCTGAGGGCTAAATGCACAAACAGGATGTAAACTAGTGAGGCAATGGAGAGATCAAAAAATAGATTTTTTTGGGGTAAAAAGATTACTTTAGAGCAGGCAGGGGAGATGAAAGTCGTATGCATCTTTGGTTTACGTACCTGACCAGACCACAAAGGGAAAATGCAATAGCTGTACCTGGCTAACAGTAAATTAAGGATCAGGAACATGCAATGCATGGTCCTTAAGAATTGTTATTCTTATATATTACTTGTCAAGATCAAAAAATGTAACATATTGAGCTATGTGTAATCATTGTGTGATATCTGATTCAATGCGATAGATACATCTGTATATTGTTGTATGCTCTAGCAATGGTGATACTGTCTTCCAGCAGATGATTTGTTTAATCTTTTTTATCATTAAATCATAGATGGTAGCATACAATCAGCCAGTATGACAAGTGATATAGTATGCTACTGTGATTCTCCTGTAGATCATTGATACATCAACATCAGATTGTCAAGATAAAACACAATATTATTAAACATAGTGTTTTCTAAGATTTTACACCATAAATCCTTGTACTTTTTTGGGCCAAATTTATCTCTCTTTCTCTCCCTGTCTAGAAGTAGATTTAATCCTCAAATTATCTGACCTTTCATGTTAACTCGAATGACAAGGCCAGTCTGTCTTTCTCTATGACTGTCGGCCATGGACCTGGGGCTAAGGATGCTTGCCTCATGGGCACTTGAGAACACAGTGGTTCAGCAAGAAGTGGGAGATGCAGGCTTGGCACTGGCCATGCAACTTGCAATATACTGGTCAGTCTGCTGGGTGCCATTCTTTAGGGTTTGGGATTTATGGTTACTTTCCCACTCCTGGAACTCAGTGTGGCTGTGGTTATAGAACTGTTCCAGCAGGATAAGTCCTCAAAAGTGGTGGCTTTCTTTCCCCTGAACCAGCCAAGATTTGCTCTGTCCATCTGACTGCCATACTCCTGTTAGGCTTCTTTGACAGCCAGTTGGTTA
Organism: Rhinophrynus dorsalis; assembly: GCA_037306005.1. Lineage (NCBI taxonomy): Eukaryota > Metazoa > Chordata > Amphibia > Anura > Rhinophrynidae > Rhinophrynus > Rhinophrynus dorsalis. The sequence goes on from CM074727.1 coordinate 41,352,175, forward strand.
TCTCTGAATTTCCTCTGGTACACATCCAGGTTAATGGCATAATAGTCCAGGAGGGTCTGCTTGATCTGCTCGCAAACTCAGATAGCAGCAAGGGACTTGGCCTGTAAGGCCTTGAAGGCCCTGTAAGTGAGATTACAATCCAGGATGCGGACCAACTCAGAGAGGTTGACCCCTAACAAGTCACAATACTGCTCGAAATCCTGGAGTGGAATGGAGGGATGGGTGAAAATTATTGCCTCAAACTGAAATCTGCGAATAATGGCACATTTCGCTTGGCAAATAATTGCCCATGAAAAGTGAAGTTTTTCTGCTTTTTCCCACCTTTTTCGCCCATTGAAATCAATGGGAACAAAAATTTTTCTCCACCAACAAAAGTTTTCTACAGCCGTATAAAAAGCTGTCAGGCTCTCACAGCATGAGGAGAGAGCAGCACCTTGTTTGAGCTAGAGAAGACAGAGAGGGGAATTGAAGTTTAGTTTAGGGAATCTTTTAGTAGGACATTTGTTCTGTGTCAGTGTGTGTTAGGAGAATCAGTGCGGCACTCTGGGGAGAAGAATAAATTCCATGTGACTGACTGGCAAGACACAGGTAGCTAGGGACCTGTTTGCTTGCTGTTATTGTCTCAGTGCTGGGTGGGGAAGTCTGGGGAAAGAAGTTGTTGATTTTGTTTTTCAGTTATAATTTTTTTTGGACAGACTGTGATAAGACAACAGGGTGGACTGGACAACTTAAAAAATAAATAAATAAAAAAGAATACAGAACTAAATATATTAGATGACAGTGACAGACAGCTAACTGGCCTTAGGTAACGCATCATACAGCCTCATCAGTCTCTACGTATTAGGTAAAGTCTGTAGATACAGCTAAGAGATCTCACTACGAGGGTGATTATAATTGCAACTGTTATCTGAAAGTAGCGATGAAAGAGAGAAGTGTATCCTAACTTGATTAAGATTATTGAGATCTGTATACATAAATAGATCCTAATAATAATCAAGTCGCTATCTGTGAGTTGGATAAATACAGAAAATGACCCCCCATTAAAATCATGCTCTATTAGCAGATGAAGAATCTCCTGATCAAGTGAACAAGGGTGAAATTTAAGCCTGACAAGAAGTGCGCACTGGTTCACTTTACTCTTTTGTAATACTAACATAATGGACCTCATTAAAGAGTATTACGTTGGAGTGTCAGATAGTGTAATCTCCATGATAAGAACAATATTGGGGAAATATTTGTAAGCGGAGTCTTCACTGGTGGTATACTATTAACTAGTGGAGAACAATTACATGGGGTATAGTTTTACCATTTTGTGTAACATATTTAATATAAAAGGATCAGATAGGTTGAGGTTGTTTGCTATATGATTAGTGGTGGAGAATGATAAATGGGAGGAAGGTTTTGGTTTTAATATTCCCTGATTTGTAGCAATTAGTGCTACTTGGGGATTTTTATATTCCATACCTCATTAATAAAGGGTTCTCATTTGATAATTTTATCTACACCAATAAATGTTATGTCTTATAGGTCGGTACTGGCCATTAATTGACTGTACTGAACTGGTCTCTTAGGGAGAAGGGAGAGATTACTACACCTATTAAGGAAAGAAAAAAGAAGAAGATGGTAGTACCAAAAAAGCTGCTGGAATTTAAGGGGTAAATCCCCTGTCTGTAACCAGACTAGTCATCAGTACCCCATAAGACACCAGTTCGGTATAAAAGTAAAAAAGAAGAAAACAAACTCCTAAAATATGTCTTTATTAGTAATAAATATAAAAACTCAACACACACACTAGTGGACACAAAACATATATAGTGTTCCTTAAAAACACAGTACAGTGCTAAGAGATAAAGTGCCAGTTTACCGTGGATAGAATGCGTGACTATTATCGTGAACCATTTATATGCATAGCTTAGTGGTATCTCTGTTGAGCCTAGCATACGCTTACAAAATGTATGTACTGAGGGATTTCTACAGGTACCTAGCGGCTAGTACAAAAATACACTGATCTAAAATATACAACTATCTTATATAACCGTGAGAAAGTCTCACGCTGATCTAACTCCCTCGTGGTGTAAGCCACATTCTAATCCTATAATATCTCAGTTTCATATAACTAATTAGTCGATAATACTAATCTTGATGTCTAATATTGTCTCATAAACCGTAAGAAAGTCTCATGCTGATCTCACTCCCTCGTGGTGTAAGCCACATTCTATCCCTATTCCAATCAATTGGCTATTAGTCTAAAAACTGGTCTTATTTTGAACTCAAAATATCTCTTAAGGCAACATAAGTGAGTGGCAAACAATAGGGCACTGTCTACCTCACTCTGTAGTCACTTCTATTGTGTCTGACTTCCGCAAATATGTCACGTTTTTATAGCGGAAAAGCAACGTAAATCAATGGGTGAAAGCTTTCTAGCCACTGAAGAATTGGCGGGGAATTTTGGTCAATGGGCAAAAAGAGCAGAAATTTTACTCTGTTTTAAAAGTGGAATGTCTTGTAATAAAGCAGACAATAATGTGGTTTGTGTGGAATTTCTCGAGGGAAAACAGTAAAAACTTTCGCCCATCCCTACTAATGATGACTAATGATGATTAGGGCAGAAAAAAGAAGTAGTGAAGTTATTTTATGTGTCAGAGAGTGTGCTAATGCCAGTGCCAACAGTTAGTTCAGTCCAAATAACACCTATGGCTCCTACTGCAGAGGAGTATGACAGACAAAGCCAGGACAAATATATTAACAGCAGCACAGATGAGGAGGCGGAGGAGGGATGTGAAGAAGGGTTTCCACCATCTTCCCCACTTGGGACCGCTGCTATGAGCGACAAGTGATGTGTGTCAATAATCTGTGAAGGAGGACAGTGATTTGATGCAAACATGACAATAGTAAAAAAACTATAAACATACACAAATCACAGCACACCAGCCAATCCCCCACCCCCACCACCACAATACACATCTGCCACATTGTAGGTTGTACTTTTCATTACTTGACATCGTTATGATGAATATGTGCCAGTGTCACTTAAGCAGGAAAGTGTTGTGGGCAAAGGACAAATGTATTCTGCATGCTAACACATTTTTCAAAGCAAATGTTGCTGTAGACAAAAAATGTGTTAAAATGGGTTAAAAGGAAGAAATTTTTGCATAGGAGGAAAGGCAAAATCTTTTGCGGAAGAAGTGAAAAATCAGCAAGTTTTTGTGAAAAGTCACGCAGGAAATTTTTCACACTTTTCGCCCACCCCTACTTAGGACCCAGATCAACCAGATTGGAAGCCCTTCCGGTAACGCCAATATGTAGCAGGTGTTTTAGGGAGGCAACATGGGTATTGAATTACACTTCCACCATCCCCATAAGCAGGCACTAACCTCTCAGCCCTGGCACTGCAGAGTAGGTATCACACTCTCTATTAGAACTTCTATACCAGAGATTGATATTTCTGCTATTATATCACTATACCATTGTTAACAAGATATAGATATTTTAGCTACACAATCATGTGTCTAACAATATCCAATAGCAGAGATGAAATATCTGTTATTAGGATAAAAATCATAGAGCACTGTCATCTGTTATCCATAGGTGTTTGCCAAGTTTAAGTATAAGGCTTGAACTTTTATAGCGTACAGTTAACTTAGGGTGACATTATGTGAATTTAAAAATACCATATGTTGTACACTGAAAAACATAACAGGGTATAAAAGTAGTGGGGTATAGGAAGGGGAAATAATTAAGGCAGTACACAACATAACCCTCTGAAGTTACAAAAATGGCAAAAGTAATGGATTTGAATACTGCCTAGCTATTGGTCACTAGCATTAGACAACAGGCAATACAATACTGCTATGCATAACATCAACCAATAAAGGGTGACAGTGAGTACACAGTTTGTAATATTTTCTACCAGTAGGTGGCAGTACTGTTCTCTGTCACATAATAGCTGTGTTTCCCACCTAGGCTCAACCAATAGATGGAGACAGTGAGTACAGAAGTCTATGGATCTGTGATAATATTTGTGCTCCCCAACCAGGGATTGACCAATAGATGGCAACATGGAGAACACAGGATTTTGGATTTGGGATGGAAATACTACTTTCATGTAAAAAGGATGGTCACATGCCCCCCCCCCTCCTCCGGAAAAGAGAGGGCAGATTGGGGTAACTTTGTCTGAAAGTCTTTAATAGTCATCTTGTAGGGAAATGCAATCTGCATTTCCTTTTGCATTGTCTATACTGCACATTAGGGCTGTAGGTATAGGCTCCACTGCAGTAATCAGCCATTTTCCAAAGGAGACCCGGTTGTGCCAGCATAGCCAGTTGTGATTGGTCTTATCCTTAAATACCCAGCCATAAATATAGGACTGGAACTTTCTGAGTGCCCGAAAAAGAACTAGACATTCCTTATCAATAGCTGCATATCTTACCTCCCAATCCAGGAACCTGTGGCTCAGATAGGCAACTGGATGTTCCTTTCCTTGGAGGTCCACTTGTCTAAGTACATCCTCAATGCCAAACATGGAGGCATCACTCTGTACAAGGAACATACTGCTGTAGTTCAGGACACTCAACATGGTGCCAGGGACTGTTTAAAGGAGCTAAAGGCCTTGTTGCACTCTGGCATCTATTTCACAGAGAAGGTTAGTACCTTCTTCATCAGGTTGGTCAGAGGTTTAGCCAGGGAGTGCTCTGGATGCCTCAGGTTCTGCCACAATCAGTTTTGTGTACGGACCACTGGAACTGGAGGGACAGTGCCACTGATCGATTGTTGTTGTGTTTGGCTGTGGGTCAGTGGGGCTAATTCCTTGGATAGATATTGCCTGGACAGTGTCCCAAGGTCATTATCTAATAATACATCGTCCATGATCCTGAACTCAAACGAACCACTGTCGGTGTCCCAGTCTAAGTGCTGCCTCCTACAATCCAGATGGCTTGAAAAGGGTGAGTGTAGCTCCAGAATCTCAGAGCCCTTGTATACCGGGCCCATTCATTTGTACTTCCTGACAGTGCCGCCACCTGTTATACAAGGGTGGTCACTGCACAGTGGCCACCCCAAATGCCTCTTTGGTATCCTCTGCCAAAGTGTAGGTTGGGTATATGTGGTAATAAATAGAATTCTTGACAAACTCAACCTAGGTAGAGGGGACGGGGGTGCTCATAGTCATGAGGTGGGCCAATTCAGCTGCATAGTGCTCCACCTGTTGACACAAATAACAATACAGGTCTATCTTTCTCTCTTACTCTCTCTCTCTGTTGGACACAGACCGGGGCTAAGGGCTCTCTCATCTTGGGCACTTGAGTACACAGTGGTGCAGTGGGTAGTGGTATGTGCAGCCAGCTGAGTGCCCTCTTCTAATGTATGGGGATTGTGGTCACTTACCACTCCTGGACCTTGGCTGTGGTTATAGAACTGTTCCAGCAGCATGAGTTGGCAGCAGTCCTCAAAAGTGGTGATTTCTTTCCTCAGAACCAGCCAAGGTTTACTTGGTCCATCTGATTGCTACACTCCTGGTAGGTTTCTTTGGCAGTCAGCTGGTTGTCTCTGGTTAAATTTCCACCGATATGCATCCAGGTTAATGGCTTTCCGGTCCAGGAGCACCTTCTTGACCTGCTTATAATCTCAACTAGCAGCAACAGACATGGCCTGTAAGGCATCAAAGGCCATGTAAGTGAGATTATAGTCCAGGATACTGACCCACTCAGAAAGGTTGACCCAAACAAGTCAAGCTACTGCTCTAAATCCTGGAGGAAACCTTCTGTGTCCCCTTGTCTTCATCAAATCATTGAAAGGTCTGGTGGGTTACATTAGGATCCATAACCATGTCATGGCTTCTGCTGGGCACAGCCTTGGATGGGGGTCTGTTATTGGCGTTGGGTCTCTGCGGCAGGTCTAACTCTACCATTTTCTCTACCATTTTTCTCTACCATGATGACATCATGATGAAATCAGAAAAAGTTGAGATCAGGTAGGCCGGTCTTTTTTGCATCCTTAGCTGAAATGTGATCTCTATTCCCTGCTGTGGAACTGGGGTCTCAGCTATGCCAGCCTCCCCATTTTGGCCAGCTGGTCAACAAGGTCTGGCTTGTGGTTTAGAACTGGGTTGGACTCTGTGGATGTGATCAGTTCTCTCAAGGCTGGAATAGTCAGCTGCTTGTAAACCACTTTCATCTAGGGCTCTGGCTATGTCCTCCATGGAACCTCCAATGGAGGTGTGTCTCAGTGGTGGTTTGGACTCTGTGTTGCAAGAGATCCCACCACTTCCATCACTGTAACAGCTTGGTATCCACCCTTTTAGATGAGGAGTTACCTACCAGGAAATTTACACTGGATTGACCTCAAGGGACCACAAGACAGACCTGGACCATGAACTACTGGGTCCTCTAGGAGAAGAGATGGTCAACCTTTCAGGTAAAGCTACTATATAACATCTGTTTAGGGCAGTGGCATTGGTAGGGAAACTACTTTCAGTCTCTGGAAATAGTCCCTGTTCCACCAGCCCCACAGATAAACACTAATCTCTCATCTCTCATCTCTCATCTCTCATCTCTCATCTCTCATCTCTCATCTCTCATCTCTCATCTCTCATCTCTCACATTGCACAGCAGGTATCACTCTCCCTATTACAACTATTCCACCAGGGAGCATTAAACAAGGACTGGCCTTTTACAGACTACATTTAACTTAGGGTGATACTACATGTATTTAAAACTACCATAATGTGTTGAACACTGAAAACATAACTTGGTAAAATATTAGTAGGGTGTAGGATGGGGAAAGAATTAAAAAAGTACAGCCATAACCCTCTGGGGTTACAGAAATGGCAACAGAAACAGATTTGTATACTGCCTGGCTATTGGTCACTAGCATTAAACTACAGACAATACAATCCTGCTATGCACTACATCAACCAATATAGGATGACAGTGAGTACACAGGTTATAATGTTTTCTACCAATAGGTGGCAGCAATAGGTGCTTGTGCTCAATCCCACAATACCTGTGCTTCCCAGCTAGGGCTCAACCAATAGATGGCAACAGGGAGCAAACAGGACTTTGGATTTGGGATGGAAATACTACTATTCATATAAGCAGGATTGTCACATGTGCCCCCACCCTGAAAAAAAAGAGAGGGAAGATTGGGGTGGTCTCATCCAGGCAAGACTGCTCTGTCTGAAAGTATAAAGTCTTTAATAGTTTTGTCAAAAAATGCCATCTGCGTTTCCATTTGTACAGCTCTGTGTGTACTGTTCATCAAAAATGTAAGGCTGTAGGTACAGGCTTCACTGCAGCAAGTGTCCATTGTCCACTGGAGACCAGGTTAAGCTAGCACAGAGAGTTGTGATCGGTCTTAACCGTAATTTCCCAGCCATAAAGATAGGTCAGGAACTTTTTTGAGTGCCCACACAAGAACTTGCCATTCCTTCTCATTGGCTGCATATCTGACCTCCTGATCCATTAGATTGTGGCTCAGATAGGCCACAGGGTGCTTCTTTCCTTGGGAGTCCACTTGGCTAAGTAAATCCACAATGCCAACCAAGGAGGCGTCAGCCTGTACAAGGAAAATACGGCTGTAGTCCAGGGCACTCAAGATAGAGCCACCTCCAGGGCCTGTGCTAGGGAGTTGAAGGCCTTGTTGCACTCTGGCATTCATTTCACAGAGTAGGGTTAGTGCTTTCTTCATCAGGTCAGTCAGAGGTTTGGTCAGGGAGTGCTCCTGATGCCTTAGGCTCTGCCACAATTGAGTGCATAGGGAGCACTGGAACTGGAGGGACAATGCCACTGGCCAATTGTTGGCGGGTTTGGCTGCGGGTCACTGGGGCTAATTCCTTGGATAGGTATTGACTGGACAGTATCTCTAGATCATTACATAATAACACATCAGCTGGGATCTGGCCCATGATCCTGACTTCAAAAGAATCACTGTTGGTGACCCAGTCTAACATCACTCTAGCCATTGCTAACACATGCTACTTTTCTCCTGCAACCCAGATGGATATTCCTTTGTTTAAGAGCACAATGTGGGGAGCAAACAGTGGGACTTGAAAAGAGTGAGACTAGTCCCAGAATCTCAGAGCCCTTGTACTTTCTGACAGAGCTACTGCACAGTGAAAAACCCATATGCCTTTGGGGTATCCTTTGACAAAAGCAGGTTGGTTATGTACATTATTAATCACACAGGTGGTACTGATAAGCCCGAGGTTCTGTGCGGTCCTTTGCTGTGCAGTCCCGTGCTTTCCCCATCCCAGTCATGCTCTGTGTCCATATAGGTGCGACAGTGCAGTCCAAGGGGCCAGGTCAGCCTTCAGCCTCCCGCACCATTGAAGGATTGGGGGGCCCTTTAGCTTCTCTACCTCCCCCTGGAGGGAGAGAAGGGTCTTCAGCCCGGGCTGTTCAGCAGTATAGCATCCAGACCCAGCTCCTCTTTCTTCAGCTCCTTCCAGGCAGAGGAGCCTCCAAGTCTTCGGTGGGGTGGAGACCCGAGGGCACATCAACCAGACCCCCCACACCAAAGCTCGAGCCTTCCGACACGGCCCCACTGAGGCAATTTCCAGTGTTCAAAGTGCTGTAGATCTGTGGGCATAAGTGCTGTGTCAATAAATAGTGAAAAAATCAATAAATCAACCGAGTGTACAGTGAATAAATAAAAATGAAGGCCCCAGCCTCATGGCTGGCATTATAACAATTCTTTGCGCCCTGCCAAGGAGGCCAGAGCAGCAGAAGTAAGGGGAAACAAATAGTCCAAGTGTGTGTCCGGTTCTCCGGTATGTGCTTGGTATTTGCACGGAAAAAATGCACCTCAGTCTTTCGGCCCTTCCTGGCCTAGGCTTCATATCAAGTTGTTCTCTGTTCCCAAACCCATAAGAATAAGTACTACACTTGATCTTAGCCCAAAAAAAAAAAAAAAAAAAAAAAAGTCAAATCTCAACACATAACAGATTTTGAATATATGTTTCTGGCACACAAATCATTCAGCCAAGGTCTGACCTTTTACAGCCTACAGTACACTTAGAGTCACACTACATGCATTTAAAAATACCATTTTATGTGGAACACTGAAAACATAACAGTGTATGAAATTAGTGGGCTGTAGGATGGGTAAATAATTAATGAATTAGAGACATAATCCTCTGGAGGTACATAAATGACAACAGCAATGGATTTACATACTGTCTGGCTATTGGTCACTAGTATTAGAATACAGGCAATACAATACTGCTATACACTGCATCAACCAATAGTGGGTGAGAGTGAGTACACAGGATACAATGTGGTACATAACATGGAAGACAAAACAGAGAGCATCCAATGGTATAGCACGTCACAAATGCAATGATAAATATACATTTAAAAATTGCATTCACATATAATTGTGGTCAGAGCTATGACTAGTTAATCTGACATGTAGGCTAGTTGAGAAATTCACCGTCTCCACTCTGAGGGACTGATGTTCAGCTGCAAAAAAAAATAAAAAAAAAGAAGAAGCTGCTCCGGACAAACAACTGGCTCCAAGAAACCAATTTAATCAATAAACAATGATAAATGTAAAATCAATGATAAAAAAAAATAAACAAACTGTAACGCTACCGCGTTTCATAGCGACAAGGCTGCTTTATCAAAGCTAAAAACAGGTATACAAATGTACAAGTTGCTTCCCAACTAGGGCTCAACCAATAGATAGACAAAGTGGGGACAAAAGACTTTGGATCTGTGATGATGACTGTGCTTCCCAACCAGGGCTCAACCAATAGATGGTGACAGGGATCACACATGACTTTGGATTTGGGAAAAGAGGGTAGATTGTGGTGGTCTTGTCCAGACTTGAAAACTCTGTCTCAAGAAAGTATAAGGTCCTACACTGCACATCAGAACCATAAGGCTGTAGGGACAGGCTCCACCACAGCAGATGGCTATTTTCCCCAGAGACCCAGTTGAGCCAGCACAGCAGGTTCTGATTGGTCTTACAGGGATAGTAATGTTTCAAAATAAAAGCAGCTCCAATTAATCTTCATAGTATTTAGTCCATGGAGAGTGTTATTTTAATACTGTCAGAGTTGTAGTTCAAGAGTAATTAAATCATAAAATATCCCTCTCCCGCCCCTTTTACTGATGCAATATTGCTCACCTCAGAGCAGCAAGGTGGTGTCCAGGTGGATTGCAGAGAGGGGCAATCTTCAATTAGCATAAAGTAAAAACCTGAAAAAACTGTCAATGGGGGCAGGGTTTTCCTTAAGCTCACAGTAAGAAGACTGTCCCTTGCTGCGACCTGTCTGGTTAAGAGACCAGATTCCATATCTGAGGGGAGGTATCTTACACTAGGTAAAAGGAGTGGGAGGGGGATACTTTATCATTCAATTGCTTTTGAACTACAACTCTGACAGTATTGAAATAACACTCTCTATAGCTCAAATTCTATGAAGATTTTCTGCTGTTGTTTTTATGAAACATTACAGTCCCCTGAACCAAGTTCCGGCCATAGAGATAGGGCTGAAACTTTTTGAGGGCCCACACAAGAGCTAGGAATTCCTTCTCGATGGCTGCATATCTGACCTTTCAATCCAGTAGCTTGTGGCTCAGATAAGCAACTGGGTGCTCTTCTCATTGGGAGTCCACTTGGCTAAGTATGTGCCTAATTCCAAACCATGATTGCAGTCTGTACAAGGAACCAACAGCTGTAGTGCACGGCAGATAACATGAAGGCATTACCCTTGTGCAGGGTCTGCTTAATGAAATTGAAGACCTTGTTGCACTACAGTACACATTGTGCAAAGCAGGGCAATGCCTTCTTTATTAGGTAAACCAGAGATTTAGCCCAGAAGTGCTCTAAAAGCCTAGATGTCAGCCACAATAAAGAACTAATAGCACACTATTACCAGGCAATTATAAACAAAGCAAGCTGGTTTGCTATGTATTAACTTGACACTGGACCAAAGTTACAGTTAACTAAGGTTGTGTAAGTGCTTACACTTACCTTTTTCAGAGGAGATCCGGCTGCCCTGGTGCTCATCTGAGCAGCTGGCTCCCTCTCTCTTCTGTCCCTCGCGGTGCCGGCCTCGACTGTGTCTGCCTTCCTCCATCTGGCCAGCATAGTATGGGTGTGCGTCACTGGGATTATCTCTAGTGACGTCCGATTCTGAAAGAGACAGCTCATTCTGTGCTCCACCTCCTGGGAGTGTGGAAGGCTACTTAAACTGCATGGACACCACAACAGTTGCCTTTTTGTGGTGTTCCAGTGCAGTCTTGTTTAGCTTGTTTTCTGTGCATGATCCTTGGCTAGTTTATTCTTCTCTCCTGGTGTCCAGTGTTGTGTCTCTGACTACCCACTTGGTATTGGACCTTCGGCTCTGGCTGACTACCCCCTTTGGTACTGACCCTGGCTTGTCTGACTATCCGTTTGGTATTGACCATCGGATCTGGCTGATTATCCACTCTGATACTGACCCCTGGCTTGTCTGACTATCTGCTTGGTAATGACCATCGCCTCTGGCTGACTACCCACTCTGGTACTGACCCCTGGCTTGTCTGCACAACTTTCTGATACTGACAGTAGACCTGAGTCAGTCTGATATTCCTGGTTGCAACCTTTATGTTGGATACTTTCCTGGGTCCCAGCTCCAGTCACTACATTGGGTACTTTCCTGGGTCCCAGCCCCAGGCACTATGTTGGAAACTTTCCTGGGTCCTAGCCCCAGTCATTATGTTGAATCTCTCCAGGGTCCCAGCCATAGCTGGTGCTATTGTACAGTTTCCTGTAGTGAGTGTACTCAGAAGCAGTCTCCTATTTCTGGTAGGAACCTCTTGCTTCTTGTTTTACTCTCTACCCTATCCAGTATCAGTGGTGTTTACACATTGATTATCTACGTTGTTCAATAAAGGTGTTTCATATACTGTACTGACTCTTGTCATTCCTTTGGCTCTGTGACAGTGTAACGCTACATGTATATAACTAAGATACCATAATGTGTAGAACACTAAAAACATAAAAGTGTATAAGATTAGTGGGGTGTAGGATGGGGAAATAATTAAGGGAGTACAGATACAACACACTGGAGGCACAGAAATGGCAAGAGTAATGTATTTGCACACTGCCTAGCTATTGGTCACTGTCATTAGACTCAAGACAATAGAATACATTATGCACTGCATCCAGCAAGAGATGGCAGCAGTTAGTACACAGGTTATAATGTTTTCTACCAATAGATGGCAGCACTGTACTCAGTCACACAATACATGTGTTTCCTAACCAAGGCTCAGTCTATAGATTGGTAATAGTGAGTACACAGGACTTTGAATTTGTGATAATACTTGTGTTTCCAAAGAAGAGCTCAACCAGTAGATGGTGACAGCACACAGGACTTTGGATATAGGATGGCAGTATCATTATTCATATAGGCAGGATAGTAACACCTGTAATATTGCAACCTCAAAGCATCCAACAGAACAAGATATACTACACAATATATATATATATATATATATATATATATATATATATATATATATATATATAAACAGATGTTCTTGATAACTAACACTGTAGCTATACTGATTGCTTAATCTTTTCATCTATTCAATTATGTTTTCATTGGTCAGCCAAAACACGTAGTAGCTCAGATTTGCTGAAATGTATCTTAATTTGGGAAAAAACACTATACTCCTCAGCTAGCAGGACTAACAGTGTTAGAGAAATATCTGGATAGAAGAGAAAATAGGAACATTATCCAGAAAAGAGTTATCTTAATCAAACCAGTAGAAAAGGAAGACCAGTGATTTGCGGGTTTATTCTAATTGAACTCAAAAGGGACTAACACTAAATGAAAATAATAGGGGAAAGTAGGTAAACCTCCCTTGTTTCAAAGGATCTGATAAATAAAAGATCGGATAAATAACCTTTCACTTTTACCCTATTTAAAGGGCATGAGTAGAGGCTTAGAAACTATCTTAAAGGGATAGTAATACTTAAAATGTAAAAAAAAATATGTTGTAGGGTTTATCCCCCTGAGTAAAACAAGAGTACTCCCACTGCTGAAAGGTGTTTCATTCAAAAGTTATTAATTTTCAAAGTTGAATTTTTTTAGGTGCAATATCACAGTGGCCTGAAATTGTACAGTGGCGCTGTTGCTACACGATCCTGTGGACAACTCTGGTCCCGGGACCATAAATCTCCATAGGATGGTGTAGCAACAGCGCCACTGTACAATTTCAGGCCACTGTGATATTGCACCTAAAAAATTCAACTTTGAAAATTAATAACTTTTGAATGAAACACCTTTCAGCAGTGAGAGTACTCTTGTTTTACTCAGGGGGATAAACTCTACAACTTTTTTTATTTAAGTATTACTATCCCTTTAAACTTTAAGGGACAAAGCTGTATTTATAAGTACCACTTCCAAATACTTCCATCTGGCTCTTTCAAAAATAATTTCTTTGCTGTTAAAGGGATAGTAATGTTTCACAAAGACAGCGGCTCCAATTAATCTTCATAGTATTTGGGCCATGGAGAGTGTTATTTCAATACTGTCTGAGTTGTAGTTCAAGAGTAATTGAATGATAAAATACCCCCCTATCACCCCTTTTACCTAGTATAAGCTACCTTGACTCAGATGTGGAATCTGGTCTCTTAACCAGACAGGTCACAGCAAGGGACAATCTTCTTACTGTGAGCATAAGTAAAACCTTGCCCCCCTTGACAGGTTTTTCCTTATGCTGAAGATTAATTGAAGCTTCTTTTATTGTGAAACATTACTATCACTTAACTAATAATGTGGGAATGTATGCTGTATCTATTAATGCTCGGCTTTCAACTTGCTGTCCCTCAGAGTTCCTATTTTAAGTAGAAAACCTGTTTGATTAAAATTAATTTAATTATTTAGGCTGGGTTAAGATGGCTGGCAATATCTTTTGCTAAAAGCCTGATATCTGTGCTAAGTGATGAAACTGGCTTATAATCTTCAAAGTTCATTGGACTTTTCTTGGGTTTTTGAATTATAGCAATATGGGCTTCAAGAGACTGAGTAGGAAATTGAGAAAATAATGATGTTAATTGAGTGTGCTGATAAAATGGAGTTTGAGAAAGTTGCTAAATTTATGATACTAGAACAACTGAAAGCTATCCGGGCTGGGAATTGCTCAAATGGGTTCTGTTTTAGTGCTAAAGAAAGACTTGCTCAAGGTGGGTCATACTTTCAGAAAGTAGTTTAGTGACTTTTAAAGGGATAGTGATGTTTTACAATAAAAGCAGTTCTGATTAATCTGCATAGTATTTTGGCCATGGGGAGTGTTATTTCAGTACTGTCAGAGTTGTAGTTCAAGAATAATTAAATGATAAAGTATCCTCCTCCCACCCCTTTTACTGATGTGATGCAACACTGGTCACCTCAGAGCAGCAAGACTGTCAGCAAGGATAGTAGAGAGGGACAATCTCCAGTGTCAAGAGGGCAGGGTTTTCGTTATGCTCACAGTAAGGAGATTGTCCCTTGCAGTGAGCTCTCCGGTCCCAAGACCAGATTCCACATCTGAGGGGAGGTGGCTTTCACTAGGTAAAAGTGGTGGGATGTTCTCAGGTTCTCTGACAGCATTGAAATAACACTCTCCATGGCACAAATACTATGAATATTAATTGGAGCTGCTATTTTTGTGAAACATTACTATTAGTGTTGAGCGAGCATGCTCGGCCGATGCTCGGATCGGCTCGAGCATCGCTCTGCTGGGCACATGGCGGTACTCGTCGAGTACCGCCATGTGCTCGCCCGCCATGTTCGGGTGGCGGGGATCTGTGCCGGAGGAGGCACAGATCTGAAGACGCTCCGCTGGACCACCAGGGACTGGAGGTACGGGGGCATTGCGGAGATGAAGGGGGCATTGCGAAGATGAAGGGGGACAGTGTGGAGATGAAGGGGGACATTGTGGAAGAGGGGCATAGAGGAGATGAAGGGGGACATTGTGGAAGAGGGGCATAGCGGAGATGAAGGGGGACATTGTGGAAGAGGGGCATAGCGGAGATGAAGGGGGACATTGTGGAAGAGGGCATAGAGGAGATGAAGGGGGACATTGCGGAGATGAAGGGGGACATTGCGGAGATGAAGGGGGGCATTGACCAGGCACCCTCCCCTCATCAGAGCAGGGGGTGCCTGGTGTAATGCTCGTGTCGCCCCATTCTATTCAATGGGGCTCGGGTGCTCGGCCGAGCACTCGAGCCTCAGGGGGTGCTCGGTCAGAGCACCCGAGCACCCGAGCATCCCCTCCGAGCATCCCCTCCCGCCCCTTTTACCTACGTAAAGCTGCACAGCAAGACTGTCCGGAAGGATCACACTGAGGGACATTTTTCTGTTAGCATAAGGAAAAACCTGCCCTCCTCCTTCAAGGGGGCAGGGTTTTCCTTATGATCACAGACAGAAGATTGTCCCTCACTGTGAGCTGTCTGATCAACACACCAGATTCCACATCTGAGGGAGGAGGCTTACAATTGGTAAATGGGGTGGGAAGGGGGACACTTTATAATTCTATTACTCTGGAACTACACATCATAGAGAATGATAATACCACTCTACATGGCCCAAAAAACTATAAAGAATAATTGGAGCTGCATTTATTTTGAACTATTACTACTCCCTGTCCACCTCTCTGAGGTGAGCAGTGTTACACCAGTAAAAGGGGCGGGAGAAGAATACTTTATCATTCAATTACTCTTGAACTACAACTCTGACAGTATTCAAATAACACTCTCCATGGCCCAAATAATATGAAGATTAATTGGAGCCGCTTTTATTATGAAACATTACTATCCCTTTTTATCACCCTACATATCAATGGGCTTTGTTAAGTCCAGGTTATCCTTTTTGCCTTGTCCTGGCCTGATTTTCTGCTTTCTTTTACCTTCAAATTGTTCCTTTCTGTTTGCTTGTCATGCGTTTCAATGCCTTGTTTTCCTTCACCCACAGATTTCTGTTTGCTGCTGTCCTGTCAAATTCCTCAAGTAGTTTGGGGTTTTGTGAGCTAACTATTGTTCCAGTTTGTTCCTAGAATGTTCTCATTATTTGATCTGAAGCTCTAACACCAAGTTAGCTTCTCCACTGATTATTAAGTTTTGTTCCGGCCATTTGCAACCTCTGCTCAGCGCCTGTATTCTCCTGTTTCCCCGATGTAGTTAAGATCTTTTTGTCCAGAATATCTGCAGTTTGGTGGTGTGGTCTTGCTATATTGATCTTGTAAAGACTAAATACTCTAGACAGTCTTATTGCTATTGGCATCCTGTGCATTGCCCTACTTGGATGGTGCAGCTGTTAGCAATTAGTATGGCACTTGTGTATGTTACTGTTAGTATAGTTACCTTTTTTCTGGGTTCTTATTGCTCTAATTTTTCTTGGATGAAGCATCTTCATACATAAGGGCTAACTTACTAGGCACTAAGTACGTTAGGTGAAAAATCTTATACAATTGATCAATTGAATTTCTATTATGATTACTTTTATAAATCCTCTTTCAGAGCAAGGACTAATCCTCATCACTCAATGTTTTATCTAGTAAATGTTCCCACTCGAATTGACAATCTAGTTTCCCATTTTTAAATATAAAAATCCTATAAACGGGGGAGACTGAAAAAACCTCACCTTATCCTGAATTGATGTAAACACCAGTTCCTGATTTAAACAACCTTATAGCCTATCCTTAATAAAACTCCACTACACAGGCCTTTTAATATAGTGGACACATTCTTCCCCATTTGTGCCAAAAATGCCTCTTGACTGGTAGAGGGGTCTTTAAAAGAAGTAAAGGGGAAACCAATCTAGTATTCAAGGTGTTAAAGTCCCATTTAATTGAATAGGAATTCAGGCAATAGTTTTTGGTCCCTTATAGTACAGCTGGTTTTCTTCAGATTACTGCCATTAGCACATCAGCCACCTTGTACCATCAAATGAGCTAGTGGTGTCATTCTTTACACAAGGGAACATTGCAACATTATGTTACACAAGAAGAGACTCAAGGAACTTAATATGTACATCTTGGAAGAAAGGAGGAAAGGGGTTGATATGATAAAACCTTTAAATATATTAAGGCATTTAAATGTTGGTCAGGAAGGAAGCATTTTTATTTTAAAGAAGAATACTAGTATAAGAGATCATTATCAAAAGTTACAGAGTAGGAAATCAAGAAGCAATTCTCTTAAAGTGATACTAATACTTCATTTTATCTTTATTTTATTTTGTAGGCATTAAAAAACATGAAGAATGATATAAGTCTTATCTCTCAAACCTTTATGGTTTGAGAGATATTCACAAGCAACGTTTCCGCTCCCGCCCCTTTTACCTAGTGTAAGCCATCTCTTCTCAGATGTGGAATCTGGTTGTGAGACCAGACAGAAAACAGAAGGGGACAATCTTCTTCCTATGAGAACAATGAAAGCCCTGCCCCCCTTGACAAGTTTTTCAGGTTTTCCCTTATCTTAATTGAAGATTGTCCCTCTCTGCAGTCTACCTGGGTACCTCGCTTCTGATCTGGCTGAACAGTGTTAAATCAGTAAAAGGGGCGGGAGGGGGATACTTTTTCATTGAATTACTCTTGAACTACAACTCTGACAGAATTGAAAAAACATGCTCCAAAGTCCAAATACTATGATGATTAATTAGAGCTGCTTTTATTATGAAACATTACTATCCCTTTAAGTACTACATTATATAAAGAGTGATAGACTCATGATAGACTATTAGATATTCAAAAATACATAGGCTAGACATATGTCTATTCTGAGAAGTATGAAAGATTGTGTATTTCATTAGATAGGGAAATGGACAGACTGCATGGATCAAATGGTCCTTTTTGCCGTCAAAACCTGGGTTTCTATAACCTCTGCTATGGGAGAAAACTGTTTAATAAAAGTAGACCAAAACCAGCGGGCAATACGGTTGTGTCATGTGATGAATCTCTGTGGAAATGTCTTCCATCCTGTTTATAATATAGAGTACAATTATATTTGATATTTGATTATGAGCTTTAATATTAAGACGCAATCCTAAATAAACATTCATCAGGAACACAAAAGAGAAAATTATTTCAACCTCCTTTACGTACGTTGCACAGATATATGGCACGACAGTAACTACAGATGTCAATGAACCAGTTAGTATTCTTGGAGACCAAAGTGGCATTGAAACCTTGAAAGTGGTTTGAAAACAACAGTGCAGTGCAATTTTGGGCACCGGTTCTGAAAAAGGATCTACTAGAACTAGAGAGGGTACAGCGGAGAGCAACAAAATTAATTAAGGGAATGGAGGACTTGACATATGAGGAACGACTAAACAAACTTGGTTTATTTACTCTAGAGAAAAGACGACTAAGAGGAGACCTTATCACATTGTACAAGTATATGAGAGGTCAATACAAGGATCTCTGCAGTGAGCTATTTATTCCAAGGCCTGATCAGATGACCAGGGGACACCCCTTGAGATTAGAGGAAAGGAGGTTTAAACTTCAGCAGAGGAAGGGTTTTTTATGGTAAGGTCTGTCAAATTGTGGAATTCATTGCCCAGGGAGGTAGTTATGGCAGATACAATGGATACATTTAAGAGAAGATTAGATACATTTCTTTCAAAAGGGAACATAGAGAGTTATACTGTTTATCAGTAGGCTGATCAGGAAGGTCTGATAAAGACTAATTTAATTGGTAGCAGGAAAGCTATAAAATTCTCAGTTACTGAGGTATGAGGCGAAGGTTGAACTTGATGGACTTGTGTCTTTTTTCAACCTAATTTACTATGTTACTATGTTACTATGTTACTTGGCAAAAAAGAACTTGCATGTGGTCTTAAAACTAGTCAGTCATTAGAGATATCATATTCACTCTTGTCTTGAGTTTTCCACTTCTGTCACAGTACCAGCATTTACCTATGAGTAATGTTGGTAACTAATAATGTATGACCTCTAACTGAGAAGCGCTGCTCCTTTGGTAACAGTAAGGACTGCAAAATAGACAGCAAGTTCATAAGAATAAATCCTTAGAAAAAGACATTTGTAAGGAATCTTCTATTTTTATTGTGGATTGATTTGGAGGACCTGGAATGAATACATTTGTAGTAGCCATATTAGTCCAGGTTTAGTAAATGGAAATTGGAGGAGTTTCATATTTGGAGATACATTTTTTATTTGGACTAACAATTTATACTTTAAGAAAAGCTTTTGAGGGATCAACTCTCCTGCTGGTTTTTCTGTGCAGAGGCAACATGCCTATCATTTTGGAACTGTGGAACTGGACCACCTTTATGGGCAGGATTAGTCTAATATATATGTGGAAATGTTTCCTCTGTAATGGTACTAGAGAGCTAAAATGTGGTGCTCTTGAGAGGAGATTAGCTGGAGAACAGGCAACTTTGCGTTTGTTCGTGCTCAGAGCCTCTCGCATCTTTTGGGGTTTTTCCTGAGAAACACTTAGGGTCTCTCCCTAAGTGTAAAGGGTAATCCCTGCATGGACCCTTTGCTCTCAATGCCTAGGGAAACCAGCTCAACCTCATGAATGAGAACCAAACAAGTCTGAAATGTTTGTCTGGGCTTAGCTGGATTTATTTTCATGCATAGGAGGCTTGCCCATCATTTTGGAACTGGACAGCCCTTATGGGTGGGATTAGTCTCTCTAATGACACTAAAGAGCTAAAATGAGATGCTCTTGAGAGGAGATTAGGTGGAGAACAGGCAACTTTTCTGTTGTTCATGCTCAGAGCCTCTCGCATCATTGGGCTTGTTTCAGAGAAACACTTAGGGTCTCTCCCTAAGTGTAAAGGGTAATCCAGACTTGCCACTCTTGCACACAGTGCCTAGGGAAAACAGCTGCACCTCACTGATGAGACCCAGACAAGGCTGAAACGCACGTCTGGGGTTAGCTGGTTTTTCTGTGCAGAGGGGACTTGCCCATCATTTTGGAAGTGGACTGCCCTTATGGGCGGGATTAGTCTAATATGTATGTGGAAATTATTAGCACTTAATAGCTAAATGTGATGATCTTGAGTGGTTACTACATAGTAACATAGTAACATAGTAAATTAGGTTGAAAAAAGACACAAGTCCATCAAGTTCAACCTTCGCCTCATACCTCAGTAACTGAGAATTTTATAGCTTTCCTGCTACCAATTAAATTAGTCTTTATCAGACCTTCCTGATCAGCCTACTGATAAACAGTATAACTCTGTATGTTCCCTTTTGAAAGAAATGCATCTAATCTTCTCTTAAATGTATCCATTGTATCTGCCATAACTACCTCCCTGGGCAACGAATTCCACAATTTGACAGACCTTACTGTAAAAAAACCCTTCCTCTGCTGACGTTTAAACCTCCTTTCCTCTAATCTCAAGGAGTGTCCCCTGGTCACTTGATCAGGCCTTGGAATAAATAGCTCACCGCAGAGATCCTTGTATTGACCTCTCATATATTTGTACAATGTGATAAGGTCTCTTCTTAGTCGTCTTTTCTCTAGAGTAAATAAACCAAGTTTGTTTAGTCGTTCCTCATATGTCAAGTCCTCCATTCCCTTAATTAATTTTGTTGCTCTCCGCTGTACCCTCTCTAGTTCTAGTATATCCTTTTTCAGAACCGGTGCCCAAAATTGCCCTGCATACTCAAGGTGAGGTCTTACCAATGATTTGTATAATGGCAAAATAATGTTATCCACCCTTGCTTCAATACCTCTTTTTATGCAAGACAGGACTTTGTTTGCCTTTGCTACTGCTGTATGACACTGGTCACTGTTTCCAAGTTTGTAGTTGACAAGGATACCCAGGTCTTTTTCTAGCAACGAGTCACCTAAAATTATTCCATTAAGTTTATAAGTAGCCTTGGGATTGTTTCCTCCCAAATGCATGACTTTACACTTCCACACATTAAACTTCATATTCCACATGTTTGCCCAATCTGACATTGTATGCAAGTCCCTCTGTAGAGAGAAAATATCCTGTTCTGAATTAATGATTTTGCATAATTTAGTATCATCTGCAAATATTGATATTTTGCTTTCTATATCTATTTCCAGGTCATTTATAAACATGTTAAAAAGCTGCGGACCCAATACTGAACCCTGAGGTACTTCACTCTCCACTTTAACTGTACTGGAGAATTTTCCATTTACAACCACACACTGTTCCCTATCCTTCAGCCAGATTTGTTTCCAATTGCAAAGGTTATCTCCTAGCCCCAGTTTCCTTATTTTATACTCCAGCCTTCTGTGTGGCACTGTATCAAATGCCTTTGCAAAGTCTAGATAAACTACATCTACTGCCTTGCCATTGTCTAGGTTGCTGCTTACCTCCTCATAGAAGCTGAAAAGATTAGTTTGGCATGATCTATTCTTCATAAAACCATGTTGTTTCGTTCTAATGATTTTATTTTTTGTGTTGTAATCCTGAATATAGTCCCTTATTATCCCTTCTAACAGTTTCCCACTACAGAGGTCAAACTCACTGGTCTATAATTCCCAGGTTCTGTTTTAGATCCCTTCTTAAATAGAGGCACTATGTTAGCTCTTCGCCAATCCTGTGGCACTGAGCCTGTGGTAATAGAATCTTTAAAGAGTAAATATAGGGGTTTTGATAACACTGCACTAAGTTCCTGAAGAACCATTGGATGTATACCATCAGGACCCGGTGCTTTGTCGGTCTTAATTTTGTTCATTCTTCCCATGAGTTAGCCCAATATCTATTAATTGTATTGTTTTATTTGTTACTTGCGGAGGCTCTTCTACCATTCCTTGCTCCCTTGTATATACTGATGAAAAGAAAGTGTTTAAAACATCGGCCTTTTCCTTATCCTCACTAACCAACTCACCCATCTCATTTTTGAATGGTCCAATGTACTCCCTCTTAAGTTTTTTGCTATTTATATATTTGAAAACTTTTTTGGATTAGTCTTGCTTTCCCTTGCAATTCGAGTTTCATTATCTATTTTTGCTACCCTAATTGCCTTTTTGCAATCTTTGTTGCACTCCCTGAATTTTAAGAAAGATTGTTCAGTTCCTTCAGACTTAAATAATTTGAATGTGTTTTTTTTTCCTTGCCATTTCCTTCTTTACATGTGCAGTTAACCACATTGGCTGTGACTTACTTCTTTTGCATTTGTTCCCCATTGGTATATACTGTTGGGTACATTTCTGCAACCTAAATTTGAATTCTGACCATTTTTCCTCAGTATTTTTGCCTTTAAATAAAATACCCCAGTCTATGTGTTGCATTGAGGCCCTTAACAATCTGAAGTTAAGAGTTTTGGTTGAACCTATACATTTTTGCTTTGCCAGACTGATCTCAAATGTAACCATGTTGTGATCACTGTTTCCCAAATGTTCTCTTACCTTAATATTGGATACCATTTCTGTGTTTTTAGTGATCACTAGGTCCAATACATTGTTATTTCTTGTCGGCGCTTCCACCATTTGTGACATGTAGCTTTCACGAAGTGTGTTCAAAAACCTGCTACCCTTAGCACTCTGACAGGTCTCATTTTTCCAGTTGATATCTGGATAATTAAAATTTCCTATAATTATAGTATGCCCAATCTGGGCAGCTTTCCTCATTTGCAATAGCAGTTGGGCCTCATCATTGTCATCGATATTTTGTGGTTTGTAGCATATGCCCACCAACAACTTTGTTTTTTACCTTTCACACCACATTTAGTCTCGATTTCTACCCACATGACTCCACAATTTGGCCAGTTTCCTCACTAATATCACCTTGCAAAACTGGATTTAGCTCTGTTTTCAAATATAAGCACACACCTCCACCTTTTCTATTAATTTTGTCTCTTCTAAACAGGGAATAGCCCTCTATATTTACAGCCCAGTCGTGCATCGTTCCACCATGTTTCCGGAGATCAGGCAACTTTGCTTTTGTTTGTGCTAAGAGCCTCTAGCATCTTTTGGGCTTGTTTTTAGGTTAAGTGTTAGGCTAGGTTTTAGGGTTCAGTTTTAAGGAGTTGGGTCAGTTCTGGCTTTTGGTTAATCTTCGTGAAATTTTAAGAAGTACCATTTTAAATGCACTATTTTGACACATGTGGCATTTTAAATACACTATTAAGATGCTCACTCACAGATTCATTACTTTATCATAGTAAAGACAATAAAATGCAAATAAGAATACATACAACTACATAGTGTGATCTGTTTTGATAAGTCAGTTATAAATAATACAAGGCATGTACCCCAAAGAGTAAACTTTTGAGCAATTTGAAAGGCATTAATGTGTCATACTCCAATTTGTTATAAAAGGAAACAACTACCCACATGTAGATATAAACAATAAATAATGCTAGAAGTCAAATGTAAATTGATAAAATATCTTAGAATAAAAATAGGGTGTTTGTGTTTTCGTTAATAATTTTCTGATGATAAGTAGACAATGGGGAGATCCACTAAAAGGTTAAAGAGGGCTCAAAATGTCGATATCCTGTTTAAGCAGTGTCGAAGGCACAACAACAGCATGCACTAAAGTGTCTTCAACATCACATCCCCATCAATCTGATAATCTGCCCACACCGACATCAATCCCATTACATGTCTTCGACAAGTGGAGCACTGGTACATAAACAACTTTAGTGCATATGGTGATGTGCGTCTACATCAAAAAGTCAAAGTGCTTTGAACACATGAACAAAATCATATCACCACACATCACAGTGAATCTCCCCCAATATATCTTAGAAGTTGCAAGATGATGATGATTATCAAACTAAGGATGAGGGAAACAGAGCATTCACTCTGTCAAGTGGAAGCTTGTCTGCTAAGAACCAGGCAAGTTTCATCACTAAGGGAGGAAATTGTTACTGCCTGCACATAGTAATACACTCCATTTCCCTTAAATGGATATTTTAAGGCCTACTCCAATAATCAATATACATATGTTATGATACTCACAATTAGTATCCTATCTTGGTGGCACTGAACCAGTTCAGGTATACAGCATATGGAGATAATTTGAAACTACCTTCAACCTATCAGCTTGCAATTCCCACATCTGAATATTTGGCTGGTTTAAGTATATACCAGCCTATATGTAAGAGGCTAGAGGTTCAAAATTAATAATATATATATTAACCCCATAAGGACCGGCCGCGCACGCACGGTGTGGTCACTTAAGGACCAGGGACCATTTTTTCCGGACTCCCCGAACGGCGTGCAGCCGAGCGAGGAGCCCAGAATTCCATGAAGGTCCAGGAACGTCATTAGTCCTTAAGTGAAAACAAGCCATGATGGTCCTGGAGCGTCATGGGTACTTAAGGGGTTAAAAAAACATAAAAAAACCTGAAATATATATTCAATGCTTGATTAATAAAACAAAGTTAAAAAATAACAATAGTAACAGCAAAAGAGCACAACACTTTTTTAATAATGATATAATGTTTTTCCTTCAGAAACTAAATTTAAAACTTATATAAGTGTAAACTAACATAAATATAATTTGGTTTTGAAAGCTCTTTCAGAATCACCTAGTTGTTACAACATGACCATTCTACTTTAAAATTCACACTGGGCCGTCTGTTAAAAAGAAAGATTAGTCTCAAAATAATAGTATTAATGTCAGAATTGTTTGTCTTTAAAGCAAATGTTCACAAAGATAAAGACAGTTTCTTTGCTAGTTAACACCATGAAAGACAATGTTAGAATTGGTCTGAAAAATGGGCATAATCAAACTTAACTTTAAAACAAATCACAGTTGAAAAAAATGACAAAATTAACACCTTAGTGACCCGTGACATGCCAGGACTGTCATCGGTATTTGTGTGTTGAGAACAGGTGGAGGTGTTGGCACGTCATGGAATTCTGGGATTGCAGAATGCATCAGTACATAAAAAAGAGTCATTATCCTCTAGGACTGCCCATCCATGGACTGAACAGTCCTTTATGGGTTAACTGCAGTTTAATGGCAAAAAATACTGTTGAAAGAAATGTGGAGTAATCCTAGATTCAACCCATTGCATAATAGGGGAGGAATAACATGTTGTTTGCCATTGCCATGGATTTAAATGAGGTGATTCAATATGCTGGAATTGTTTCTCTAGGATTGAAGTTGTTAGAAGCCCCCTTTAAATCAATGCAGGGTTTTAATGTCTTGGTTATAGTGCAATTAATTTGCACCATAATTCTCTGTTCTTCTTTGGTGCTTAAGACCCTACAGAATATTTCTTTCTGCAGTTTTCTGACATAATGATGACAATACCAGCACAGTTCCAGAATTTATGTTATTATTTTGAATACTCCAGTCTAATAAAAAGATACAATTTATATGTAGATCAGCAAATAATTGAACATAGGACCCAAAATGTATTACATTTGTATTGTATGTATATGATTGATAATGTTCCTTAAGTGAGGATCAAAACACTGTGCTGTTCACCTTGTCCAGCTGTAGAATAAATACAGCAATTCAGTCCACAATTTCAGAATTGTCTTACTAAAAAAAAAAGATACCTATCAGATACATGAAATAGGCACAGTACGATCTCGTGTTACATTGTATATGCAAACGATATGTCTTTAACATACTTGTATAACGTGATATATGTATTTATTTAACTAGAAGGAGTTCATCTAATGCTGCTGTAGATCTCTTAGAGGAAGGATGGCAGCAGAAACTGGTTGGGCCAGCCCAGCAACAATTGTTTTAGGCTGATGCCTGCAATGAAGTGGAAGCTATATTCTTATAATCCTGGGCCCTCAAAGTGCATTCTTACAAGACCTAAAAAGTGCATGTTTTAAGTATATTCCTAATTAAAGTTTTTCTCAATCAACTGCAATATTTGTGCAAAAGCAAGGATTTCCCTAAATCCAGGACTGGTTTGGCCCTATAAGAATGCAGTTCGCAGTTGCAACAATTGTTTTAAAGAGTAACAATAACATGTATAATGACCTTTGCGCTCCTGAAAGCAGACCTACTGATGAAGTCAGGGTTGCATTGTGAGCCCCAGGGGACAAAACAGGAAGCAGAACAGTGGTTTGACATCAAACTCTGAGTCAACCTCATTGATCCAGCAAGATGAAACTGGGCTGCATGATTGAAGGCTCACATTCAGTCTTCTTCAGCTCTACACACACCTCCATAGATATATCTTAGTGAAGAACTTCAAAGCCCAACACTATGGAGGCTGGGAGCAATCTGTGAAACATGCAGCTGAGAACATATATCTCCAGAACACTTTGAAATACTTTGAAGGCTTCTCTCTCAATTCAAGGGGTTAAATATCCCACATAATTCAACAGGTATTTGGGAACATTTTATTTGTCCACTATGGTGCAGTTGATTTGCTCCAAAATTACTCCTGTTTGCCTTTCTGCATAAGGTCACTAACTAACATAGTAACATGATAAATTGGGTTGAAAAAAAATATAAGTATATCAAGTTCAACCCTTGCCTCATAAGAAAGAAATGTATCTAATCTTCTCTGCGTGTATTCATTGTATCTTCCAAAACCACATCCTTGGGCAAGGAATTCCATAATTTAACAGACCTTACTGTAAAAAAACCCTCCCTCTGATGAAGTCAATACCTCCTTTCCTCTAATCTCCAGGGGTGACCCCTGGTTATTTTCTCAGTCCTTGGAAAATAGCTCACCAGAGCTATACATTGATTACAAATTCCTAGTTGTATTGAAAGCTTAGATAAATTATTACACAAATTTTACAAAATACATGCCTTATTATATCTTGATAGTGTATCTCCCACACATACATCACATATTATTATAATGCCAAAGTGTCCATGTGTCAACATGGCTGCTGTTTGGCTGATGTAACAGTTGAATGTCTGAATACATACACTAAACCTACCACAAAAAACATTGTAATACTACTGAAGAAAATAGGAAGCACTTAAGAAAGTCAACATTGATTAGCCTACAATCGTGAATGAGCCACCTCTTTTTTATTTTATCTGCTAGATTGATGGGTATTCCAGTCATGAATCCTCCTTGCACTCTGTGTGCAAAGAGGAATAAAACGTAACCTAAACTGATTAGATCGATGCCAGGCTGAAATATATGTCTGAGATTGCTGGATTTCTTGAACAAACGAGACATGCCTGACATTTCAGGGTTGAAATGTCCTTATGAGAATAGTTAAAAAGATTTGAATTGGAATTATCTTATCTTTAATGTCATAAGAGAGCAAAAAATGTGATTGAGTAGCTTTAGATTGGTACCATACCAAGAACAAGGTTTCATGATGTTCTTCATGAGTATATCATATTTCTTTTAGTTGTATGGTATCCCTGTGTCCTTGATGAGGTGGTGACTTCCCCCTAAACCCAGACTTTCAAATCAAATGTGTCTTTAGTTAGGGCTTATCATATGTGTCATTATTTTCATTTTATACATGTAGCTTCACCATTTCCGTCTGAAAAAAAATGTTGGGTAGCACCTGAAAATTTATAAGCAATGTTGGTTTTCAATAAAAACATATTGGCTTTGTAAAAATGGATGTGAGGGGATTTTTCTACATGGTATTGATGTCTGCTATCCTGTAGTAACTGGCTTCACCAGCACACAGTAGATGTGAGTTAGACAGGAGTGGATACTGCTTCCAAATAACAAGGTGACTTAGCCACACCAGGTTTCTACCTCCTCAGACCCAGGGGAGGATAAAGAAAAGGGAATTTTTGATGATTAAGTGGAACTAATTTACATATTTGAGATCTGCATTAAAAGCTGCCTATATGCCATGTTCGCCAAAATTTCAGCATCTGTAAGGAAATATTCACACTTTTTTTTCTGGGCAAAGTCAAAGTGACCATTTCCTGGAACTTAAAACTTTATTAGTATATGAAAATCAGTGAAACCTTCACTAGCATACAACATGTCACTGAAAATATTTAATTAGTATATGAAATGTCATTGATTAGCTTAAATAGCATATGAAAAAAACAATAATGCTGGACAGTTCCGCAATTTGCATACATTAGCATATGAAAGAAGTGTGACTATATCCTGAACTGTATGCTTGCTGGCCTTTAGGTTAACATGACACATAAGCAGTTTTTAATGATGTTTTCAAATATGCAATTAAGGTGAAAGTTCCAATTTAAATAAGAAAAGAGTGGTTGTGGAAAACAAAGAGAAAGGTAGATAAGGAAAAGAAAGATGGAAATGAAACTAGGTGAGAGAAACAAGAGGTAGGAAAGCATGGGGAAACAGGCTAATGAGTGGGTTGGAGGGAGAACCAAAGAAAAGGTGAGGGTATGAAAATGAAACACAGAGTGTAGAGAGGATAACATAATCTGAGATGTGAACATGGTGCAGCACAATTACAGAAATATGAAAAAGTGTCTAAGAGAGAGAACATAGAAATGGGATTAGAGGAATACAAGAAGGGAAGAAGAGGAGAAACAGAGAGAGGGAGATTGCCCATCATTTGAATTTACTGGTGGAGGATTTGGAATGAATCATAGCCTGGCATTAAAATCAAGATGGAAACCTGTGGGGTTATGCACTAAGGTGTGATAGAGGTGATAAAGTAGAGATGACTTCACCAGTGATTTAATTTCTCCAGTTGCTATATTATTCTGTGGATCCAATGCAATAAGATTTCTCCAGCTTTGGAGATGATAGTGTATAGGTATCACGGTGCCCGTGATTGGTGCTGTTCAGTGTCAGTCACTTGCTGAGTATCATGATTGGCTGTCTGTGATTAGCCTTCCTCACACAGCCTTTTTAAACCCAGGCTGAGCACTTCCAGGTTGCCCTTTCGTGGTGTTTCTGACTTCACTCTGCCTGACCTGCTGTTCCTGCTGTTCTTGTTGATCCTGTGTTCCAGTGTTCCAGTGTTCCTGTATGGTAGTGTTCCTGTGTTCCAGAGTTCCAGTGTTCCTGTGTTCCAGCACCTCGAGGGTTAATCTTACTGAGTTCCTGAATCTCCTGCTCCAGCTGTCGCTCTGGCGACATTGTTCTTCTCGCTGCTGATCATACTTTGTTGGTTCCAGCGTGCGGACGCTGGTTTACTCCACTAAACCTGGTTGCGATATACATTGTTGGTCCCAGCGTGCAGACGCTGGTTTTCTCCACTAAACCTGGTTGCGATATACATTGTTGGTCCCAGCGTGCGGACGCTGGTTTACTCCACTAAACCTGGTTGCGATATACATTGTTGGTCCCAGTGTGCGGACGCTGGTTTACTCCACTAAACCTGGTTGCGATATACATTTTTGGTCCCAGCGTGCGGACGCTGGTTTACTCCACTAAACCTGGTTGCGATATACATTGTTGGTCCCGGCGTGCGGACGCTGGTTTACTCCACTAAACCTGGTTGCGATATACATTGTTGGTCCAAGCGTGCGGACGCTGGTTTACTCCACTAAACCTGGTTGCGATATACATTGTTGGTCCAAGCGTGCGGACGCTGGTTTACTCCACTAAACCTGGTTGCGATATACATTGTTGGTCCCAGCGTGCTGACGCTGGTTTACTCCACTAAACCTGGTTGCGATATACATTGTTGGTCCCAGCGTGCGGACGCTGGTTTACTCCACTAAACTTGGTTGCGATATACATTGTTGGTTCCATCGTGCGGACGCTGGTTTACTCCACTAAACCTGGTTGCGATATACATTGTTGGTTCCAGCGTGCGGTCGCTGGTTTGCTCCATTAAACCTTGTGGCGCTATTACCATTAGTCCCAACGTGCGGACGTTGGTTTGCTCCTGAACATCCAGTACTGTGGTCAGTCGCTGTCCACTTCCTTGCAGTTGTCTGAGTATCCCTGGCAATAGACTCCTGCTGAGTAAGACCTCTATACTTATACTCTGTGCTGTCTTAGTCACCTGACAGCTGGTCTAATTGCTCAGGCTGCCCTGCCCGGTATTGGTGAGGCCGGTAGAACCTTGACAATACCATCCTGTAGGTTGCCTCACCCGGTATTGGCAGGGCCGGTAGAGCCTACTCCAGTACTCCTTTGGTCTGCCCTGCCCAGTATTGGTAAGGCCGGTAGAACCTTGTAATTCACCATCTTTAAAGTTGCCTTACTCGGTATTGGCAGGGCTGGTAGAGCCTACATTCAGCATTCCATGGGGGCTGCCTTGCCGGGTATTGGTAAGGCCGGTAGAACCGGTATATGTCATCTCACGGTTGCCTTACCCGGTATAGGCAAGGCCGGTAGAGCCTGTCATTAAAACTGTCTCTTGGGTTGCCTTGCCCGGTATTTAGGCAAGGCCGGTAGAACCTATTATATGTTCTATTACTATTGTATTGTTATGTATGTTTACCCTACGGGGACTGCCTTTAACTTTTAATAAAGTTAAGTTATTTTACCAAACCTTAAGTCTGAGTCTTCAAAAACCGTGACAATAGGCTCTATAGAATAACATAGGAACTGGAAAAGTGATATCACTGGAGATATCTTCTCTGTGTTATCACCTCTTTATCAAGGTTTAGTGCATAACAACCCGGTTGTCCATTCAGAAAGCTTTTCTAGTAATATATATTGCCAAATTGCAAAACTATAACTTCTCCTTTAGTAAAAGAGCACAAATATAAAATAAATCCAAAGACAATAAATGAATAGACTTGAGACAGTACCTGAATGCAAAGCGTACAATTTATTACATGTGGAACTTCTACTTTAAGATAATGCTAATTCCACTACCCAATTATTTATACCCAAAACACCAAACGATTACAAAGAAGTCAGAGAAATGGAATCTTATTGACAAGTTCCTGGATATTATAAGCTTCAATTTCTTTCTAGTGCTGCTGCAACTGCATGAAAATGAGCAGACGTTTCTTGCATAACCTTGATATTAGGTACTTATACAGGTATCTGTGTGAAAAATAATAAACATGTAATAGGTGTAAATGTATAATTTGTAGTGAAATGCACAAAAACTGCTAAAAATTACTAATGATATAACAATGAAATACCAAATAGAGTCTAGAGAGGAATTAGATGGAGGCATCAAGCATGAAAAGGGTTAAATGTATAAATGTGTTTAGAGATGGCGAGTCAACAGAAACTTTTTTTTTTTAGTTTGTAAATGTCTTTTTGGTTTCTTATATATAAAACTAGGACTGTAGAGCACAAACTCAACCTATTACATATGATAATCTCAACTGTGTAAGGACCAATAGCATGTACAGTTCAATACATAGATTCTCAGTGCTTTGTACACCCCATTTGGTCATTAAATCGATTAAGTAGACTCATGCAGTCAGATTGCTTTACTTTAAAACAAACTGCCAGCAATTGTCATGTCCACCTCCATAGACTTGATATCTAGAACTGATTGAAGTTATATCTTTAACCAAGGAGTGAGGCAGAGGCGTAACTAGAAGCCTCTGGGCCCTGGTACAAGAAGTGCCACAGGACCCCCTCCCCACCACATTAGCCCGCCGACCACATTGACCCCCTCCACAACGCCCCCATCTCCTACCTGGAGCTCCTGTGCGGTCCTTTTAGTAATGCAAAGCACTGGGAGATGATGTCATCTCCCAGCTCTCTGCATTACTAGAGCGCCGGCAGGAAATTGTGGGCGCCAGGCGGAGGGGTCACAGTTGGAGGCCGGGCCCCTAGAGTACACTGGCCCAGTCGCAGGTGAGACATCTATAGTTATGCCACTGGAACGAGGGCAAAATTAATCCTTTGAGTGCCAGAGAGGTATCCAATGCATTGCAACGCAACATAAAATCCAATACATTGCATGGATATTACTTTGTAAGGTGTCCTTGTTTGCTCCAGAAAAACACCTCTTTAGCTATAAGAATGTGGACCTTAGGTTCTGATCCAGTAATAATGGTTGCCATTTGATTTCACTTCCTCTAGTTTTGAATTGATAAATACTCACATTGATTATTACATTTCTGGGAAATATTCACTTTGCCAGGATTTTTTTAGCTGTGAAGAATATCTTTGTGTCAGATCTCTATCAGTGTAAGATACCAATCATAAAGAGAAGAGGCATACCTCCAAATGCATTACTACTTTCTTATTGGAATAAAAATGTAATAAAACCATCCTACATAATACAGTGGTCAAAACATCCCCTCTACAAGACGGTGTCAGATCACATATATTCATAGTGCACAGTACAACGCCCCATTGATCATCAGTTTCTTTGTTGTAGTTGCAAGTAGAACTCAACATCCTATGCTCTTGCCTATAGACTACACAACTTTGGTTCAGCTCTACCCATCTCACAGGTGTGCTGCTCACCTCTTCACATGATTAACAATTTGCCTGGTGTTACTTTTTATTACAACAAAAAAGGATAATGTATTAGGCGATATAACTTTCTCTTTTTCATGTTTTGCAATTTCATTTATAACCTTAGTTTAGAGGAGGTGATGTGAGAGAGAAGCTCCACACTGGTTCTTTAATGTAACTATCAGTCCAAAGGCAATGGATTTTTATTCATAAAAATGCCATGTATATACATTATTTTCATCATATTGATTGGGCAATAAATGGGGTAGTGCATCTTTTTTGGGATTGACTTTGTATGAGTAACAGATAATTTCAGATATTTATCAATGCTTAATGTATTTCCCTGCCTTGAGTAAGAGAGACAGGCAAATATGATGAAAATGGTATAAATGCTATAATACCTGCAGTATACACAGATACAGTGTACATGTATACCTGTGTTTGTCCACAGAGATTTCTGTGCGGTCTGCCAGTATGAAGATGGCAAATGGAATTGGCAAACCTATGTGGAACTCATTCCAGGTCTGTTATTGGTATTTGTGTGTTGAGAACAGGTGGAGGTTCTGGCACGTCATGGAATTCTGGGATTGCAGAATGCATCATTACATAAATAAGAGTTATTATTCTCTAGGGCTGCCCATCCATGGACTGAACAGTCCTTTATGGGTTAACAGCAGTTTAATGGCAAAAAATACTGTTGAAAGAAATGTGGAGTAATCCTAGATTCAACCCATTACATAACAGGGGAGGAATAAAACATTGTTTGCTATTGCCATGGATTTAAATGAGGTGATTCAATATGCTGGAATTGTTTCTCTAGAATAGAAGTTGTTAGAAGTCCCCTTTAAATCAATGCATGGTTTTAATGTTTTGGTTATAGTGCAATTGATTTGCACTATAATTTATCTGCTCTTTTTTGTTGCTTAAGATCCTAAAGAATATTTCTTTCTGCAGTTTTCTGACATAATGATGACAATACCAGCACAGTTCCAGAATTGATGTTATTATTTTGAATACTCCAGTCTAATAAAAAGCTACAATTTATATGTAGATTACCAAATAATTGAACATAGGGCCCAAAATGTATTACATTTGTATTGTATGTATATGATTGATAACGTTCCTTTTGTGAGGATCAAAACACTGTGCTGCTGTTGTCCAGCTGTTGAATAAATACAGTATTTCAGTCCACAATTTATAATTTCAGAATTGTCTTACTAAAAAAACATACCTATCAGATACATGAAATAGGCACAGTGTGATCTTGTGTTACATTGTATATGCAAATTATATGTCTTTAACATACTTGTATAACGTGATTTATGTATTTATTTAACTAGAAGGAGTTCATCTAATGCTGCTGTAGATCTCTTAGAAGAAAGCAGGCAGTAGAAACCGATTGGGTCACCCCAGCAACAATCGTTTTAGTCTGATGCCTGCAATGATGTTGAAGCTATATTCTCATAATCCTGGGCCCTCAAAGTGCATTTTTACAAGACCTAAAAAGTGCATGTTTTAGGTATATAGTAACATAGTAGGTAAGGCTTAAAAAAGACATGCGTCCATCAAGTCCAGCCCATGCCAATAACACCCCTGTTGATCCAGAGGAAGGCAACAAAAAAGCCCTCTGGAGCAATTTCCAGTGTAGGTGTGTGTGTGTGTGTGTGTGTGTGTGTGTGTGTCAAATAGTTCCCCGGCTCAATATCCTAATTGCATTGAAGCCATCTGTCATAACTGTCAATATTGTTCTGTGCTAGATAGGCATCCATTGCTTTTTTGAATGCAGTTACATTATCTGCAAGCACAACATCCCGAGGCAAAGAATTCCATAGCCTTACCGCCCTTACTGTAAAGAATCCCTGCCTGTGTTTTAGCCGAAAGCACCTTTCCTCAAGTCTTAATGGATGACCTCTTGTTCTTAGCTCAGCTCTTTGCATAAATAATTCATTGGATAGTTCTTTGTATTGACCTTGAATGTATTTGTAAATGGTAATCATATCACCCCTTAGACGTCTCTTTTCTAATGTAAACAAACCCAGTTTGGCTAGTCTCTCTTTGTAACTCAGATCCTCCAATCCCTTTATCAGTTTTGTTGCACGTCTCTGCACCTTTTCCAGTTCAGTAATGTCTTTTTTTAGAACAGGCGCCCAAAATTGTACTCCATATTCTAGATGAGGCCTAACCAAGGATTTATACAGAGGTAGGATAATATTAGCATCCCTTGCTTCTACACCTCTTTTTATGCAGGCTAGTACTCTATTTGCTCTTGCAGCAGCTGAGTGACTCTGCACACTGCTGTGAAGACTATTGTCTATCAGTACACCTAAATCTTTCTCTAATGAGGATTTCCCAAGTTGTTTCCCATTTAGAGTATATGTAGCAAGTTTGTTTCTACAACCCAAATGCATAACCTTACATTTATCTACATTAAATGACATCTGCCACTTTTCTGCCCATTCACTTAGTTTATCTAAATCCTTCTGTAGGGAAAAAACATCGAGCTCTGTATGTATTTCCTTACATAGCTTAGTGTCATCAGCAAAGATTGAGATGCTACTTTCAATTCCCACTTCTAGATCATTAATAAACAAATTAAAAAGCATTGGGCCCAGGACTGAACCCTGCGGCACCCCACTTATAACCCTAGACCAATTTGAAAAAGTTCCATTTACAACAACTCTCTGCCATCATTTAACCAGTTCTCAATCCATGTACAGATAACACCACCCAAACCGAAGCCTTTTAATTTATGCAGTAACCTGTTGTGAGGCACTGTGTCAAAGGCTTTTGCAAAATCCAAGTATACTACATCAACAGCAATTCCCCTGTCCAAATTACTACTCACTCTTTAATGAAATGCAAGTAAATTAGTCTGACATGATCTGTTCTTCATGAAACCATGCTGATTCCTACTAATGATATTGTTTATCTTCACATAGTTCTGAATACTGTCAGTTAATAACCCTTCTAGTATCTTACCCACTATGGAAGTCAAGCTCAAAGGTCTATAATTTCCTGGTTTGGATCTTGCTCCCTTTTTAAACAATGGAACTACATCAGCTTTCCTCCAATCACAGGGCACTATGCCTGATGAAAGCGAATCAAAAAATATTAAGTATAATTGTTTTGCTATTACTGAACTAAGTTCCTTAAGTACCCTTGGGTGTATACCGTCTGGTCCAGGTGCTTTATTCACTATAACCCTTTCCAGTCTCTTTTGGACCTTGTCCTCAGTAAGCCATGTAGATGTTGGAGGAAATTCCATGGTTTTGTCTGTTTGCCCACAGCTTGTCATTTCTGCTTCCTTTGTATATACTGAAGCAAAGAACGTATTTAGGGTGTCAGCCATAGCTTTATCCTCACTAATCAATTCACCTGTTTCAGTCCTAAAAGGACCAATATCAACCTTAACTTTTTTGTTGTTAATATACTTGTAGAATTGTTTAGGGTTTTTCTTGCTCTCATTTGCAATGTTTCGCTCATTTTCTATTTTAGCTAGCTTAATTGCTTGTTTGCAGATTTTATTACATTTTTTATATTTTTTAAATGATGCATCTGACCCATTTGACTTAAACACCTTAAAAGCCTGCTTTTTATTTCTCATTTCCCTGCTAACCACATTATTAATCCACATTGGTTTTGCTTTATTTCTCTTGTGCTTATTCCCCAATGGTATATATTGACGTGTATATTTGCCCAAGAGCATTTTAAATACATTCCATGATTCTTGTGCATTTTTATCTTTGAAAATTACATCCCGCTGGATATCCTTTAAAGCTTCTTTTAACTTTGTAAAATTAGCCTTTTTGAAATTGAATGTTTTGGTTAAACTCTTGCTATTGGGTTTCTAATAACAAACAGTTTTTCTCAATCAACTGTAATATTTGTGCAAAAGCAAGGATTTCCCTAAATCCAGCACTGGTTTGGCCTTAAAAGAATGCAGCTTGCAGTTGCAACAATTGTTTTAAAGAGTAACAATATCATGTATAATGTCCTTTGTGCTCCTGAGAGCAGACCTACTGATGAAGTCAGGGTTGCATTGTGAGACCCTGGGGACAAAAGAGGAAGCAGAACAGTGGTTTGACAACAAACTCTGAGTCAACCTCATTGATCCAGCAAGACGAAACTGGGCTGCATGACTGAAGGCTCACATTCGGACTTCTTCAGCTCTACACATACCTCCATAGATATATCTTAGTGAAGAACTTTAAAGCCCAACACTATGGAGGATGGGAGCAACCTGTGAAACATGTAGCTGAGAGACATATATCTCCAAAACACTTTGCAATACTTTGAAGGCTTCTATCTCAATTCAAGGGGTTAAATATTCTAGATAATTCAACAGGTGTTTGGGAACATTTTATTTGTCCACTATGGTGCAGTTGATTTGCTCCAAAATTACTCCTGTTTGCCTTTCTGCATAAGGTCACTAAGTAACATAGTAACCTAATAAATTAGGTTGAAAAAAATATATACGTACATCAAGTTCAACCCTTGCCTCTTAAAAAAGAAATGTATCTAATCTTCTCTTAAATGTATTCATTGTATCTTCCATAACCACATCTTTGGGCAAGGAATTCCATAATTTAACAGACCTTACTGTAAAAAAACCCTTCCTCTGCTGAAGTTGAAAACCTCCTTTCCTCTAAATCTCCAGGGCTGGCCCCTGGTTATTTTCTCAGTCCTCACCAGAGCTATACATTGATTACAAATTCCTAGTTGTATTGAAAGCTTAGATAAATTATTACAAACATTTTACAATATATATGCCTTATTATATCTTGATAGTGTGTCTCCCACACATACATCACATATTATAATGCAAAATTGTCCATGTGTCAACATGGCTGCTGGTTGGCTGATGTAACAGTTTGGCTTAATTCATACACTAAACCTACCACAAAAAAAATTGTAATACTACTGAAGAAAATAGGAAGCACTTAAGAGAGGCAACATTGATTAGCCTACAATCGTGAATGAGCCACCTCTTTTTTATTTTATCTGCTAGATTGATGGGTATTCCAGTCATGAATCCTCCTTGCACTCTGTGTGCAAAGAGGAATCAAACGTAACCTAAACTGATTAGATCGATGCCAGGCTGAAATATATGTCTGAGATTGCTGGATTTCTTGAGCAAACGAGACTTGCCTGACATTTCAGGGTTGAAATGTCCTTATGAGAAGAGTTAAACAGATTTGAATTGGAATTATCTTATCTTTAATGTCATAAGAGAACAAAAAATGTGATTGAGTAGCTTTAGATTGGTACCATCCCAAGAACAAGGTTTCATGATGTTCTTCATGAGTATATCATATTTCTTTTAGTTGTATGATATCCCTGTATCCTTGATGAGGTGGTGACTTCCCCCTAAACCCAGACTTTCAAATCAAATGTGTCTTTAGTTAGGGCTTATCATATGTGTCATTATTTTCATTTTATACATGTAGCTTCACCATTTCCGTCTGAAAAAAAATGTTGGGTAGCACCTGAAAATTTATAAGCAATGTTGATTTTCAATAAAAACATATTGGCTTTGTAAAAATGGATGCGAGGGGATTTTTCTACATGGTATTGATGTCTGCTATCCTGTAGTAACGGCTTCACCAGCACACAGTAGATGTGAGTTAGACTGGAGTGGATACTGCTTCCAAATAACAAGGTGACTTAGCCACACCAGGTTTCTACCTCCTCAGACCCAGGGGAGGATAAAGAAAAGGGAATTTTTGATGATAAAGTGGAACTAATTTACATATTTGAGATCTGCATTAAAAGCTGCCTATATGCCATGTTTGCCAAAATTTCAGCATCTGTAAGGAAATATTCACACTTTTTTTTCTGGGCAAAGTCAAAGTGACCATTTCCTGGAACTTAAAACTTTATTAGTATATGAAAATCAGTGAAACCTTCACTAGCATACAACATGTCACTGAAAATATTTAATTAGTATATGAAATGTCATTGATTAGCTTAAATAGCATATGAAAAAAACAATAATGCTGGACAGTTCCGCAATTTGCATACATTAGCATATGAAAGAAGTGTGACTATATCCTGAACTGTATGCTTGCTGGCCTTTAGGTTAACATGACACATAAGTAGTTTTTAATGATGTTTTCAAATATGCAATTAAGGTGACAGTTCCAATTTAAATAAGAAAAGAGTGGTTGTGGAAAACAAAGAGAAAGGTAGATAAGGAAAAGAAAGATGGAAATGAAACTAGGTGAGAGAAACAAGAGGTAGGAAAGCATGGGGAAACAGGCTAATGAGTGGGTTGGAGGGAGAACCAAAGAAAAGGTGAGGGTATGAAAATGAAACACAGAGTGTAGAGAGGATAACATAATCTGAGATTTGAACATGGTGCAGCACAATGACAGAAATATGAAAAAGTGTCTAAGAGAGAGAACATAGAAATGGGATTAGAGGAATACAAGAAGGGAAGAAGAAGAGAAACAGAGAGAGGGATTGCCCATCATTTGAATTTACTGGTGGAGGATTTGGAATGAATCATAGCCTGGCATTAAAATCAAGATGGAAACCTGTGGGGTTATGCACTAAGGTGTGATAGAGGTGCTAAAGTAGAGATGACTTCACCAGTGATTTAATTTCTCCAGTTGCTATATTATTCTGTGGATCCAATGCACTAAGATTTCTCCAGCTTTGGAAATTATAGTGTATAGGCTCTATAGAATAACATAGGAACTGGAAAAGTGATATCACTGGAGATGTCTTCTCTGTGTTATCACCTCTTTATCAAGGTTTAGTGCATAACAACCCGGTTGTCCATTCAGAAAGCTTTTCTAGTAATATATATTGCCAAATTGCAAAACTATAACTTCTCCTTTAGTAAAAGAGCACAAATATAAAATAAATCCAAAGACAATAAATGAATAGACTTGAGACAGTACCTGAATGCAAAGCGTACAATTTATTACATGTGGAACTTCTACTTTAAGATAATGCTAATTCCACTACCCAATTATCTGTACCCAAAACACCAAACGATTACAAAGACGTCAGAGAAATGGAATCTTATTGACAAGTTCCTGGATATTATAAGCTTCAATTTCTTTCTTGTGCTGCTGCAACTGCATGAAAACGAGCAGACGTTTCTTGCATAACCTTGATATTAGGTACTTATACAGGCATCTGTGTGAAAAATAATAAACATGTAATAGGTGTAAAAGTATAATTTGTAGTGAAATGCACAAAAACTGCTAAAAATTACTAATGATGTAACAATAAAATACCAAATAGAGGCTAGAGAGGAATGAGCTGGAGGCATCAAGCATGGAATGGGTTAAATGTATAAATGTGTTTAGAGATGGTGAATCTGCAGAAAAACTTTTTTTTAGTTTGTAAATGTCTTTTTGGTTTCTTATATATAAAACTAGGACTGTAGAACACAAACTCAACCTATTACATATGATAACCTCAACTGTGTAAGGACCAATAGCATGCACAGTGCAATGCATGAATTCTCAGTTCTTTGTACACCCCATTTGGTCATTAAATCGTTAAGTAGACTCATGCAGTCAGATTGCTTTACTTTAAAACAAACTGCCGGCAATTATCATGTCCACCTCCATAGACTTGATATCTAGAACTGATTGAAGTTATATCTTTAACCAAGGAGCGAGGCAGAGGCGTAACTAGAAGCCTCCGGGCCCTGGTACAAGAAGTGCCACGGGCCCCCCTCCCCACCACATTGAACCCCTGACCACATTGACCCCCTCCACAACGCCCCCATCTCCTACCTGGAGCTCCTGCGGTGTCCTTTTAGTAATGCAAAGCTCTGGGAGATGTCATCTCCCAGCACTCTGAATTACTAGAGCGCCGGCGGGAGGTTGTGGGCGCCAGGCGGAGGGGTGGCAGGGGGAGGCCGGGACCCTGGAGGTGCGTGGGACCGGTCCCAGGTGCAACCCCTATAGTTATGCCACTGTAACGAGGGAAAAATTAACCCTTTGAGTGCCAGAGATATCCAATGCATTGCAACGCAACATAAAATCCAATACATTGCATGGATTTTACTTTTTAAGGTGTCTTTGTTTGGTCTAGAAATACACCTCTTTAGCTTTGAGAATGTGGACCTTAGGTTCTGATCCAGTAATAATGGTTGCCACTTGATTTCACTTCCTCCAGTTTTGAATTTATAAATACTCATGTTGATTATTACATTTCTGGGAAATATTCACTTGGCCAGGATTGTATTAGCTGTGAAGAAGATCTTTGTGTCAGATCTCTATCATTGTAAGATACCAATCATAAAGAGGAGAGGCACACCTCCAAATGCATTACTACTTTCTTATTGGAATAAAAATGTAATGAAACCATCCTACATAATACAGTGGTCAAAACATCCCCTCTACAAGAGGGTGTCAGATCATACATATTTAAAGTGCACAGTACGACTCCCCATTGATCATCAGTTTCTTTGTTGTAGTTGCAAGTAGATCTCAACATCCTACGCTCTTGCGTATAGACTACACAAC
Source organism: Rhinophrynus dorsalis (assembly GCA_037306005.1). Taxonomy (NCBI): domain Eukaryota; kingdom Metazoa; phylum Chordata; class Amphibia; order Anura; family Rhinophrynidae; genus Rhinophrynus; species Rhinophrynus dorsalis. The sequence goes on from CM074727.1 coordinate 41,392,811, forward strand.
TTTGGTGCAGCTCTACCCATCTCACAGGTCTGCTGATCACCTCTTTACGTGGTCAGCAATTTGATTGGTTTTGTTACTTTTTATTCCAACAAAAAAAGGTAATGCTTTAGGAGATATAACTTTCTCTTTTTCATGTTTTGGAATGTCATTTATAGCCTTAGTTTAGATGAGGTGATGTGAGAGGGAATTTCCACACTGGTTCTTTAATGTAACTATGAGTCCAAAGGCAACTGGATTTTTATTCATTATAATGCCATGTATATACATTATTTTCATCATATTGATTGGGCAATAAATGGGGTAGTGCATCTGTTTTGGGATTGACAGATATTTTCAGATATTTACCAATGCTTAATGTATTTCCCTGCCTTGAGTAAGAGAGACAGACAAATATGATGAAAATGGTATAAATGCTATATTACCTGCAGTATACACAGATACTTTGTACATGTATACCTGTGTTTGTCCACAGAGATTTCTGTGTGGTCTGCCAGTATGAAGATGGCAAATGAAATTGGCAAACCTATGTGAAACTCGCTCATTGATGAAAGAAAAAAGGTAAGGTTAATAAATGAGCTAGGGCCTGATATAATATTAATGAATTGTTGGATGGCTGAAAGTGCAAAGAACATCTTTAATTTCACTTCTTTGAGAATTCCCTGCTTGATAATTTAGTACCAGATCCTTCTTCTTACTTGGGCCTGTGTTCCATTGTGGTTGATACATTTTTCAAGCATTTTAGCTACAAATTCTTTATAGACTTGGATGGGAAATCTGTTATTTAAAACCATTAATAACACTTAACAACTGCTATGTAATCATGGAAAGTAATAAGAACTGTATACAGAAAGAAATATGACATTCTAACAGCAGCCCTAATTGAATACATTTGTTCCCTTGTATTCCCTGTCTACAACTTTTCTATTGTTGCATCCTGTCATTGTGAATTTCTTCCTAAATGACCTGTCATGTACAGTAGCATGTGTGGCAGTGGTTCTCAACCTCATTTTGCTCAAAGCATCCATAACAATCAGTCTAGAATTTTCCGGTCTCTTTATATAAGCTCCTGCGCTCACCTATATATTAGAACAGACAGAGCCTGTATATACAATAATAGCAGCAAGTATAAATACTCTACACCAAAAAAGGATATATAATATACAGTACACCAATATGTAAACTGTCCAAAAAAAGACTATCAATTTGGTATAGTCCCACTGATCTGGTTCCTCCAACACTTGGGTCTGCAGCTAGTCTCCAAGCAATCGGACGGGATCTTGATATATACAAAAAGAAAAAGAAGAAACAGCGCAATCTCCTCTAAGTGCAGAATCCTCAAAGATCAGCCATACACAAATATATTAAAAAATATTTTCCCCTTTGTAGGGTACTCACATTTTACAGAGGACTATCCTGCCTCTAGGGTAATTCAGCCTTAACTAGATCTGACCTCCAGTTCTGGTCAATTTCCGGGTCCTTGTTTGCTGTTTGCCTTTCCACTTCCCATGTTTGGGGCTTCTCAATCCTCTCCAGATTGTCCTGATGTTCCAATGACAAAATGTGCACTCCACAGGAAAAGGAGCTTCATAAATCCACCGTCGACCCTCCTGGGTGCCCCATAATATCGGGCATAGATTCTCTGACCTCGAACCTTTCAGTCTATCCGGACAACCTCCTGAGAAGCAGCATCTGCATGTCTATTGCCTAGGAAGCAGATAACATTCATTCAAAGGACCCGGAACTTGACCAGAACTGGAGGTCAGATCCAGTTAAGGCCGATTACCCTAGAGGCAGGATAGGCCTCTGTAAAATGTTATTATCCTGAAAGGAGAACGTATTTTTTAATATATTTGTGTATGGCTGATCTTTGAGGATTCGCACTTAGAGGAGATTGCGCTGTGTCTTCTTTTTCTTTTAGAATTTTCAGATAACCGTTAACAGCTTATAGATCAATTTTTAATGAATAATGAATGGTACAAATATATAAACATATAGTTATTTTAGGTTTCTCATTTAGAATAATAAAAACATATTGTGCATAAAAATTCCAGTAAATACACAAATGAAACTCAGCATTCCTATTTTTGTCAGTCATTATGAAAAAAAGAAGGGGCACCCTAAATGGATGCCCAGCAGCACACCAGTGGCCCCCTGGTTGAGAACCATTGATGTGTTGGATATGAAAAAAGAGATACAATCACTCTTATGTTTAAAAATTGTGTGTAGTATTCAAGAAAGATTATGCTTACCGTTCGAGTTGAGACATGCCTCGATCGTTTGGAGACGATCTTTAATCATCTGAGGTACCTATATAAAAAGCAGATAGAGTAGTTAATTTGATATGTTAATAACCACATTGCATTTATCAAACCTATATTGTTTTGATCTCACAATCTTTAACATAGTGAGTCTTGTTTATCACACTAAAAAAAGATGCATGTTTGGAGCAAACCAACAGCACCACAGGGCTGAAATAAAAATGTGTAAAATACCTATTTATTTTAGTGGAACTTTTAACCCCCTGCATACTAGTGAGGGGTATATATTTTGCCCCAGAATTGCATCTCTTTTCCTTAGTGAATAAAGCCCAGTGCAGTAAATGCATTAGAATATTTCAGGGGCAAACCCAATGTACCATGGGAAAACAATGAGAAACCCCCTTTTGTTTCATATGTGGGTTTCATTCCCTTGAATGGTAGAGATCTGTCCAATGCATTGCTTCACAATGTATCACATACATTTTTCTATCACTTAATTCTACATTGAAACTAATGATATTTTTATATATTCTCTAGAGTAAGTTGGCTTGCACTAGAATTGTTCCACCTTTGTCTTTGTGCATATGTACAGTATATGTAGATTATTCATCTCCCCCTAAACCCATAAAACACCCTAAACATCTGGAGGCACGAGTCCATAGCAAGAATCACTCCTAGGGGTAGGTAGAAACTCACATTTTCTCTTTGTTTTAATTTTTTGCATAACAATTGTTTGTCATTCCACTCAGGCATGGCTTTTCCATTAGTCAGAGTAGGCCCTTCCTAGGGTGTCAAGCAAGGGCCTTTCACTCCCACCAGAACACTGACAAATATAAACATGCCTGGTAGCAATCAATTTGCAATGGGTGCTCTCGTTCTTGGGCTGGTGGGAAGCAAGAAAATGCAGAGAGGAGGGGAAGATATAAGGCATGTTGATCCCACCCTCCCTTGAATTTATCCCTGACCTACCCTTGTGATTTGAGAAGGTCACTCACTCTTTTGGACAGAATTTTGCCAAACACAATCCCCATTCCCAGAGCCAACCAAAGGATCCAGTTATTTTCTCAACTCTCAGGTTAGTTTACACACAACAGATACTGTCTGTCAAATACACTGAAAGAAAATCATGCTGAACAGCATCTCTGTTTATTCACATCTCCCCTGACACATTGTCTTAAGTGGCTGGAATCTAATCTGTTCTGCAAGGCAGGCAGTCAGTTTCAGCCAGTGGCTGAGAGGTTTGGCTGGGCATCTAATATCTGCATTAACCCTCTGAGAGGGTTGATCAAACCACTGCTTTGTTGTGTGTCAGACCCCCCTCCAAAAAACAATCTGGCACTCAAAGGGTTAACTATGGTATGGTTTTTCTTGGAGGCATTTTATTTTTCTAAAAACCTACATTTACATTTTATTTTATAGAACAGAAGAAAGATGATTACACAATACAGAAGAAGGAAGATAGAAGAAGAAGATGGACAGTAACTAACCAGGCTTCTGAAGACTCCTCTGGACATTAGGGTTAATAAAAGCATTTATTGTCAATGGTTTTTGTAAACATAGTCAGATTAACCCTGTTAGTGCCAGTGGGGGTAAGCATACCCGACTGGCACTCATTGGGTTAATTCTAATAACTTTCACACATGTTTTCAATACTTTGGATGTATTGATATGGGTCTAAGGGACCAATATAAGTACATCCATTGGTCACTGAGTTATTTTTTCTGCTTTTTGTTTTTTTTACTTTCAATTTCTGCGTCGGCAGTTTGGGGATTCGTTAAGGAACTCTGTGCCTAAAAAACCTGGGTGCAAATTTCCACGCAATAAAGTGAGTCCCTTAAAGGAGTGCTGAACACATGGAACTGAATGGTATATTTCCGTGTTCTTTTAAAGGGATAGTAATACTTCGTTTTAACTTTATTTTATTTTGTAGGCATTAAAAAAACATGAAGAATGATATAAGTCTTATCTCTCAAACCTTTATGGTTTAAGAGATATTCACAAGCAAAGTGTTCCCCTCCCGCCCCTTTTACTGTCACACTGTTCAGCTAGAACAGAAGGGAGGTGCCCAGGTAGACTGCAGAGAGGGACAATCTTCAATTAAGATAAGGGAAAAACCTGAAAAACTTGTCAAGGGGGGCAGGGAATTCATTGTTTTCATAGGAATAAGAGTGTCCCCTTCTGTTATCTGTCTGGTCTATAGACTGCATTCCACATCTGAAAAGAGATAGCTTACACTAGGTAAAAGGGGCGGGAGGGGAAACTTTGCTTGTGAATATCTCTTAAACCATAAAGGTTTGAGAGATAAGACATATCATTCTTCATGTTTTTTTAATGCCTACAAAATAAAATAAAGTTAAAACAAAGTATTACTATCCCTTTAAACATAGGCAAAATTGTCTCAACATTTATATCACAAGGCAAATTTTTTTATACAGTATTTTTTCATAGCACTTGAATAGCTTAAAAAACTACACAAAAAAGTCTTCCTATACACACACACACACACACACACACATATATATATAGATATATATATATAGGGATATATATATAGAGAGATATAGATAGATATATAGAGATAGATACATAGATAGATAGATAGATAGATAGATAGATAGATAGATAGATAGATAGATAGATGTGTACAAAAAGACTTTGATAATCCAGTGCTTGGATGCTGTATAAGAATCCTATATAATAATTTGCTAAAACGTGTGTAACAATGCAGTTATGCGTATCACTTTTACTGTACTAGTCTCCTGCTCAGATAGGTAGGATAACATGCCTATCTGACTAGGAAATATTAGTCAAAAGTTGCTTTCTTTAGATCTTCTTTTTTCCTTCACAGACACTCCCAGGAAACAACTGTTAATGGATACTACCCATCAAGTAATTTTATCATCATTGGCAGGTTTAACTAATTTCATTTCATACTATACCGTCTGGTCCAGTGCAAGCATGATGGCTCCAGGTAGTTTTTCATTGAGGTCCCCTCCCACACTTAAAGAAAAAATATATTTGAGAGTGCAGTCAAAACAATGTCAGATTAGTTCATAAATAAGGAGGTAAGAACAGTGCTGCCTAATTCTTTCTGTCAACTGTGAGTAAAACATTACCTGTTATACATATCATTTCTCACTTATTTAAGCATATATGAAATAATATCCATTCATTACCTTGAGGAAAAGCTGCAAATGAAGTTAGATGCCTGTGAGTGATGCATTAATGACTGTATGACTTGAAGATGGACCCTCTGGGTTTATACATTACTTGTCATCCCTAGTACTGAAATAATCAGTGTATCCAAGATTCACTAGGAATGCATTGAATACCCTCCCCAGCTTTAGTAGTAAGTCATCTTTTTAATTTTATAATAAGGAATGCACATCAGAAAAAAGAATGAGGAGGAATATATATTTCATTTTAGCGTACAGTAGGGAGTAAACATCGGTTAATAAAAAAATATATCAGAAGCATAATTTTTAAGGTGGATAATGTACTGGGAGAGTACATTAAAGGTAGACCTACTGTTATCTTTACGAATAGGCCATGTTTGAAAGACCGTCTACCTCCAATGTTCCTCACTGCATCATAATAAACAGACTATTGGCAATAAAAAGGGGATTTTGTAATGTTTTGCAAGTGCAAAGATTGTGAATATATTACGTTCTCAAAAATATATTTTACTTCTTAGGTTACATGACAAATCTATTATGGAAAAAACAGTATTCTTTGCAATAGCAGGATTGTGATTTTAGTATCTTTGTGGAGCTAAGTACATGGATGGTACCACTAGACCAACCATTCACAACACAGATATTTGTAGCATCCTATATAATAATTCGCTAAAACGTGTGTAATGCCACATTATGCGCAGTAGACACTGCTGCGCGTGCTGCAGTCATGCGCAGTAGAGACTGCCTGCTCCGCAGCTGATACAGAGCTGGACAGCTCTGTATCAGCCGCGGCGCGGGCAGTCTCTACTGCGCATGACTGCCCCGCGTATAACGGGCTCTTCAACTAGTACATAAATATTAAATGAAAAGGTAAAAGAATAATTCAGTTTCTATTCACTGCAAAGTGTGTATTATTTCTTAAAAAAACAATTGGGAAGCTTAAAGAATATTTTTTGGATTTCTACTTTAAAGAATCAAGCCCCCCTCTCATTTAACCTAGATGTAGATATTAGTCTAAATAGATGATATAATAATAGTGTAATCATTATTGATAGTTTTAATGATTATGTTTCACTTGTACAAAATACATTTTATAATGTACCACAGGGCACTACATTTAATGAAAATAAATCATAAAATATTAAGTATAATGGTCTTGCTATTATTAAGCTAAGCTCCTGAAGAACCCATGGGTGTATGCCATAAGGCTCATATGCTTTATTCACCATAACTTTTTCCATTTTTTTTTTTTTTTTTATTAACATTGTCCTTAGTAAGTCCCTACTGCTTACACTAAGGGGTATATTTAAAGGCAGGCATTAAGCTAAAAAAACACCAGTGGGTGTTTTAACATGTATTAAGCCATTCAAAGCGCCATGTAATGAACTGCAAATGACAGTTCATAAAGTAATACGGCTGCTACACTAACATGTGCTTTGGGCCATTAAAAAAAAAGAAATGCTTCACTTAAAGGACTGTATTAGTTGCAAAAGATCCGATAAGGGACTCACTTACTGCACAAAACTTAAGACCCAGTTTTGTTGGCCGTAAAGTCCCTTATCGGATCTTTTGTCAGGTAACGCAGCTGTTAACTGGCAAAAAAATCAATGTCCACAGTGGATGTATTGATATGGGGCCCTAAGCCCCACATCAATACATCCAAAGTGCCTAAAACGTGTCCAGAGTTAGTAGGAACAATCCTATGAGTGCTGCTTGGGTATAATTACCCTGCCGGCATTCATAGGGTTAACCCGACTAAGTAAAGCAACATCGCATTAACACTTACCATTAATCCTGATGTCCAGCGGAGTCCACAGCTTGCTGGTCCTTCTGTCCTTCACTTCTGTCTTCTCATCCTTCTGTCCTCTTTCTTCCATCTTCCGCCTTCTCTTCAATCTTCTGTCTGTAAAATAAAATAAAATAATTAATACCAAGCATGAACAAAGACATTCCTGAACCCTTTGAGTGGCAGAGGGGTATGCAATGCATTGCAAAGCAATGCGTTGAGTACCTCACCAGCACTCAAACGGTTCAATAGTAGTGCGCCATAAATATTCACATATGACATGCCTCCATGTAATGTCCCAAAGTATAAACATGCCAATAAATAATATGATCCATGTAGACAGAATTAAATGTCATCTATTAATGTTCAGCATGAGAACTTAGTTTAATTGTTAATGTCCCTGCCGCTTGGAGCGGCCTTGAGGGTGGTGGCAGCGGAGGCACAAATGTCCAACGTCGCTCCCCTTCAGCTGTGTATGGGCCGATGCCCTTAACACACTGAGGGCACTTGAAGTGAGCCTGCCTTCACATCCCAGCCAATCAGATTCGACCAGCTGTTCTTTAAAATGATTGGCTGGGATGTGAAGAACATCTCAGCCAATGGCTGTGAAGAAAATGGAAGTGAGCCTGCCAATATATAAAGGCAGGCTCACTTCAAATGACCTCAGTCTGTTACGGGCATTGGTCCATACACAGCTGAAGGGAAGTGACGTTGGACATTTGAGTCTCTGCTGCCGCTGCCCTCACTGCCACTCAAAGCGGCGGATACATTAACAAGCTAAGTTCTCATACTGGGAATTAATGGATGACATTTAATTCTGTCTGTATGGATCATATTATTTATTGGCATGTTTATACTTTGGGGCATTACATGGAGGCGTGTCATATGGGAATATTTTTGGTGCAATACTATTGAACCCTTTGAGTGCCAGTGAGGTACGCAACACATTGCTTTGCAATGCGTTGTGTGCCCCTCTGCCACTCAAAGGGTTCAGGAATGTCTTTGTTCATGCTTGGTATTAATTATTTTGTTTTATTTTATTTTACAGAGAGAAGATTGAAGAGAAGGCGGAAGAAAGAAGAGAAGACAATAGGACAGTGGATGACATGTAAGTGTAACATGGATCAGTTAACGATACTGCCAAGCACTGATAGTTAATTGTTTTTTACTGCTCAGTTCCCAATATCACTGCTTTTAGTGGCATTTTGGGAACTAAACACACAAAACAGACATTCAGCCACAAGACTGTTTTTGTGGCTTAACGTCCTTTGGGGTTTTAGCTGGTAGGGCCTTTAAATACCAAGTTAAACATGTTAGTTTAACAGCCGGTATTCACTTTGGCTGTACCGGCTATGTTAACTCCTGCCTTTAAATCTACCCCTAAGTCTTTAGTCAAGCATTTAACTCCTTATTTCCTATTGCCTTTCTTTATCGCGTGGCACAAGTAGTATTTCATACAATACTAGACGTGCTTTTGTTTTCTAAACATTTTTTGTGAAAAATGTTTTGTGAAATTTACAGAAAATCACGTTTCATGATGTACCGATTAAAACAACATACTAATTAGCAGATACACAAAATCACAGAAAAACACATTCTGCTTTTTGTGCAAAATGATTTGTTTGTTCATTTGTTTTCTCACTTTCAGCTGGCAAAGTGGGAAGGGATAGTATGAAGAAGGGTAGAGAGAAGAAGTGACTGATACACAGAATAGCTAGTACAAGCGTGGTATGATGTTGACGGACAGTCTACTTGGTTATGTCTGTAAATGATTTGCAACAGCCTGTGAATCTCTTATTTATCTGTATGTGTTTTATATACTCTGTCTTATCCTGATTTTCAAGGGGATGGCCCCTCAAACATAAATTATCTGGATGCAGCATATATTATTACTTGCAAAATATAAATCTAAATCTAATGCTTGTGTGACGGTACCAGGATTTACCGGACCCATTTGGGGTTGTCGGTTCCTGAACCGCCGCTGCTGCTGCCCCTCTTCACCGGCCGGCTGGAGCCCTGCTGCTTCCTGGAGGCCCTAGATACTCAGGCAGGGACAACTGGATGTTGCCCCCTGGCAGACTGGCAGAGCTAGTGAATTTAGCTGCAGAATCCTAGGTGGGGTTTCCAGAGGCCCTACACCAGTAGACCTGAGAGGCAAGTGAATTCCCTCTTGCAGTGGCTAGGGAGAGAATCCCCAGCCCAAGACCCCTCCAGAAATACAGCCAAGACTTGTATTAAGGAAGGTAGAACAGAACAGCCTTTATTGATAAAACACACTACTTATATACACTTCCAGACACTCTGATCAAGATAAGAATACAAATTAGTGCTTGAAAAAGGGACATTTTAACTGGTCCATAATAACCTCCCCTGACTGGTCAATGAATCACAGCAGGAGTCAATTCACATTCCTTAGCACATGAAGTATTCTTTAAACAAGCCAGAGTGCTGGACTTAACAGCCCACTCTGCAATCTGGTTCACCAAATTTACCAAATGTCACACAATGTACAAAACAGTGATCAATATTTCAAGTGTTATAGTTCTAAATTATTCCATCTGGTCACAGTGTGCAAAAAAGAACAGGTGGATTTTATTGTTTGGTGTATAGAATTTATTCTCACATGTAATTTAATTTTCTTTCTACAAACATTGGGTTACACCATTTGTACCAGATTTGTGCCAGGCTATGCAAATTTGTTTTTGTGGTTTGAGGAATATTGACCCTTTTGGTTCAGATCTGTCCCTATGACACTTTTAGAACAATTTGTCAAATATATCAATACTAACACATAATTTGAAGTTTATCCTAAATATTGGTTGTATCACAATTAATTTTTTTAGGTATCACTATGTATATTCAAAATAAAAAAAATATCTGTAAGTTATTACAAACCTGTAGATACTAACAGCTTTATTCTGTCTGATAGCTTTCACTTTCCTAAGTGGCTAATGAATATTCCATTTGGTGAAACCAGAAGGTTAAAAATAAATTGTACAGAAGAAAAAAATATTAAAAGAATATTACCAGCATTAAAAAGAAAATATGCAGGGAAGGGTTATACACAAGCCAATTTTGATTAAGCCTTAGAAAAAGTAAATGCATTAGAGTGGAAATAACTGTGTGGGCTTTGCCAGACTGACATGATTATGGAAAGTTGATTTTTTTGAGAAGCGTGACTGAGGGGACACTATTCACAAGAATAAACTACTAAATGAAATCAATCTCTGTTCTCGTCCAATTTTTTTGTTTGTTTGTTTACTGTTTTCTCCCAAAGTCTAAGGGTATACCAGGTAAGGGCCTGATTTTTCTGTGCCTAGAGAGATTCAGCTGAGCCTTAATGATAAGACCTACACGTACAGTTTGGGTTTTGTTGGGGGGGGGGGTTCATGTAGATGTAAGTTTATTCGAATTTAGGAGCTGAACTGTCTGTGGGAGGAATTGGGCATACAATTATGGAAAATTCTCCTCCATAATGGCACACAAGTGAAAAACATGACTTAGTAGACTTATTCACTCTCAGTGTGTTCTTACCAAACTTCTTTTGATTCTTTTGTTTCCCTGTATGGAAAGGTAACCCAGGCATCTGTTCTCAGTGTGCCATGCCTATTTTACTTCTTGTTTGTTAGTTTTATAAGGGGGTTGTCTTCCTAAGTGTCTGGGTCCAGGCAGCCAATGAGAGAATAGTAATGTGAATTGGCCTTGCCACCCTGCCTCAAACAGAAAATTTTAGGATATGCCATGAAAGCTGAACTTGTAGGCACAGCCTTCAACCAAACCAATGTGGTCTGTTTAGCTACTGGTTGAGTGAGTCACATATCTTCTTGTGGAGAGGCAATGGTCTATAGTGATTTACTAGAGCTGAGCAGAATGAACCTACATTTTCATTCGAGTCTAGTGCTTCAGTTCCATCCATTTTCTTATTAAAATGGCTATGTGTCTGTTTAGTAGAACACATGAACCCCTGCTACTGGGAAATGGCTTATTCAAAAGTTGTAACAACTCAAACCTGGTGAACAGGACATAACATTGTATTTTTCTGTTGATCTTTGGAGAACATTTGGTCCCCGACTGTAGATTCCACAGGCAACAATAGCAACAGCTATTACCTCATGGGAATGAAAAACAGTTTTATTAAGAAGTTGAAGCTATAGATAAGTTCCTCATCCTTATGTAGTAGAGTAAATATTCATCCACTATTCTAGTTACAAATTCACCCATCATAAACCTATCCATCCATCTATTATTCCAATTACTAATCTATCATATCCATAGAAATATAGAAATAGAGAATTTGACAGCAGATAAGAATCATTCGGGCCATCTAGCCTGTCCATTTTTTGGTCCTGCAAAAACCTCAAAAATTAGTTGTTCTTGGTCTTGTCTTATCTTCCGGGTAGCCTTATGCCTATCCCATGCATGCTTAAATTCCCTCACTGTATTAACTTTTACAATTTCTGCTGGTAGGCTATTCCATTTATCTACCACACTCTTTGTTAAGGCACACTTTCTTACATTTCATCAAAGCATCTGTCCTTTTAGTTTTAGACTATGACCTCTTGTCCTAACATGTTACTACTTTGAAATGTTATTACCTCCTGTACTTTGTTGAATCCTTTTATGTATTTGAATGTTTCTATCATATTCACATGACCACATCTCCCTTTCTGCTATTAATGTATCTGGCTATACAATCCAGTACCCTGACTGCATTCCAAGCTGCTTTGTTACATTGCCTACCTACCTTTAAAGGGATAGTAATGTTTCAAAATAGAAGCAGCTCCAATTAATCTTCATAGTATTTGTGCCATATAGAGTGTTATTTCAATACTGTCAGTTAAAGATTAATTGAATGATAAAGTGTCCTGCTCCCACCCCTTTTACTGATATAACACTGCTCACCACTGAGCAGCAAGACTGTCTGGATGGATCACAGAGAGGGACAATCTTCATTGAGCATTAGGAAAATTCTGAAAAACTTGTCAAAGAGGGCAGGGTTTTCCTTATGCTCACAGTAAGAAGATTGTCCCTTGCTGTGATCTGTCTGGTCCTGACTTCTGGGACCAGATTCCACCATCTATTCATAATATCCACCCACCCACAATATATATCAGTGTATTCATCCATCCATCCAACGTATTGTACCAGTATATTCTATTGTACCAGTTTATTGATCCATCCATTCATCAGTCTAAACAACCCATATATTACCAGTGTATCCATCTATCCATTCATCCATCCATCCACTGTATTTTGCCAGTGTAGCCATCTCTTCATCTTTATATTATATTATATATATTCATCTTTTTTATAAGAAGATCATTTATACTTATTTTTTCAAAGGTGTAGATAAGGATATCAAACAGATTTCCACAACTTACACAGTTTTGAGGATGGTAACTTTGAGTGCCCCACTTTTATTAATATTCGAGTCCATATCTGCGGCATGAAAGTTACCGTTCTCATCCCAAGTACCGTGTATTGTCATGTTGAAAATACAATAGCCTTCAACCTTTGCAACTGTCTCTCCAGATATCCTGAAAAAAATACAAGCATAATAATTACCAGCATGCACATTTATGAGTTATGTTACAGAATAGCATATTTTAAAATTGATAGCTATATCTACATCCATCATTATTTTTACTTCTATTTTAACTTGTTGCTTTCTCTAAATGAATGTATTGTAACATTTATGAGAGATATAGCAAATAAAATACTATTTGTCATATGTGCAGATTTTACCAAATAAGGATGATTGACACAATTCTGTAAGCTTGTAACGCACATGAAACAAAATATATTGTTTATTAAATTTGGATTCAAGATTTTCGATCTTTATATCAAGAGATTCTGCTCACCATATCGGGGCAATGTTATCACCCCGTTGGAGTACTTCTGGTTGTTTTAATCACCAGCACGTGTAATCACAAGAGTGAATATTACACTAAGTGTTTGGTATTATAAGATTTGTGCAGTCAAAACTTTGATATATATATTGGTGGTTTGTGCTCCTGTCTGGCTCATCGTTTCTTTGTTTCCCAAGGGTCCTTGAGGTCCTCTTGGGTTCATTTCGGGAAGCAGCATCTGCCGATTGACTGAGTGGGGGCATCCAGATTCCTCCATCTGTATCGCTGACCACTTCTAGTGGTTTATAAGATTGAGAGTACAGTGGTGAAAAGGTGGAGGTCCATTTAATTTTAATTTTGCACTAGGAAGCGCCCTTCTTTTTTCTTTCAGTATTAAAAACACACTTCACCAAATATAGGGCAGCTCTTATATGTCATGCTCTCTCCCTGAGCAGCTGGAATCTCTCAATGATGGTATAAAACCAAAAAAAAAAGAGAAAAGAAAAAGGTGCCCAATAGTGTTACACTGTATATAAATCAATATATAAAACAGAGTGAAAAAATGCACTCACTTGTAAAGAGGATCAAACGGCTGATATCAGTCAATCTGACAATAAAAGCCAAGATACAAAACCTTTTTTTTGTATCTTGGCTTGTATATGCTTTGAGAAAGCAGCTCTTGTGGCTGCGAAACGTTAGCGTTTATCCGGAGTGGAACGTTGCTGACAGTGAGTCCTCCGTGTGGAGATGGATGTAATCTCTCCACAAGTTTTATTGTCAGACTAGTTGAACAGCCCGTTACACGGCCCACAGTGCCTCTGACAGCCGGTCGTGGGGCAGTCAAGCGCAGCAGAGACTGCCTGCGCCACTGCTGATACAGAGCTGGACGCTCCTTCGGAGCGCCCAGCTCTGTATCAGCCGCGGCGTGGGCAGTCTGTACTGCGCATGACTGCTGCACGCGCAGCATTGTCTACTGCGCATGTCGGGCGTTACACACAACTTAGCGAATTATTATATAGAATTGACTGATATCAGCCGTCTGACCATCTTTACAAGTGAGTGAATTTATTCACTCTGCTTTATATATTGATTTATGTACAGTATAACACTATTGGGCACCTTTTCCTTTTCTTTTTTTTGTTTGTTTTATACCATCATTGTGAGTTAGTGCAAGCATGTAATGGGTTAAGTCTCCATAATTTCCAAGATAAGATCACAAGCATACATCCTTTGTTCTTTCTCTTTGTGGTTACTTTAATTGTTGGTGAGATTGGTGTGCACCACATGCATGTTTGTGAGTGGTATGCAGAGGCGTAACTAGAAGCCATCGGGCCCTGGTGCAAGAATTGCCATGGACCCCCCCGACCACATTGGCCCCAGACCCCCTCAACCACATTGGCCACCTCCACATTGCCCCCCAATCTCCAAATTGCCCCTTCATCTCCACATTGCCCCCATCTCCACAATGCCCCCATATCTCCAAATTGCCCCTTCCACAATGTCCCCTTCATTTCCACATTGCCCCTTCCACAATCCCCCTTCATCTCCACAATACCCCCCAATCTCCAAATTGCCACTTCCACAATGCCCCCTTCATCTCCACATTGCCCCTTCCACAATGCCCCTTCATCTCCACATTGCCCCTTCCACAATGCCCCCTTCATCTCCACATTTCCCCTTCCACAATGCCCCCTTCATCTCCACATTTCCCCTTCCACAATGCCCCTTCATCTCCACATTACCTCTTCCACAATGCCCCCTTCATCTCCACAATGCCCCTACCTCCAGTCCCTGGTGGTCTAGCGGCGTGGCTTGACAGATCTGTGCCTCCTTCGGCACAGATCTCTACAACTGAAGCTCCCGCGTGTCGCTCTAGTAATGCAGAGGCTGGGAGATGATGTCATCTCCAAGCGCTCTGTATTACTAGAACCGGCGGCCGTAGTGGGAGTTGCTGTGGACGAGGGGGTCGCAGGGGGCGGCCGGGCCCCTGGAGTGACGGGCCCGGTCGCAGGGGCGACCCCTGTGACACCTATTCTTACGCCACTGGTGGTATGCTTCTCAGGATTAATTGGTACTCATCAAATATATTGCTTTTGTTACATTTTTTTTTTTAGTTTATTTTCATGGGGAAAAAGAAATATAAAAATAAAAATAAATTAAAAACAAAAACAAACAAACATTTGCTTCTAGATCTGAGATATTTATAACATTACTGATCTGAACATTTACAGTACATTCTTGCAAATAAATATAATTATGCTCATTAAACAGTTTCTAGAAAAAACATTATGGACTGTGGCTTTGTCAATAAACAGTGGTTTATTGCTTTGATAGTCTCAGACTCAGAATTTTGCACACATTTCAATTTTTTTTTTTAACATTTGGGACCAGTTGGGACAATTACAAGAACTGTTCTGCTTTTTCTGGAACCTACATGCACTCTGACATGATTTTCATTTTGAAATTAAGTGCATTTACTTACTTGACATCAACAGTTATACTTCCATTCCAAGTAATAATAATATAAATGTCCCCTGTTAAATTATTATTCTGGAAACCATATCCAAATCCACCTATACAAAATTTTATAGTTACATTTGCCCTGTAATGGAAAACATAAAATAATATTAATCATTCTTCAGATCAGAGTGTACAACACTTTCAGAGTTCGCACTTCATGGAATAATCAAGCAACACCCCCCCCCTACAAATCATAATGACTGGATACTGGACTCTTTAATAATGATGGGGCTATGGTGAAACATGGTTGTGTCTTGGTGTAAGACAGAAGCCTTAAAGGGATAGTAATACTTCATTTTATCTTTATTTTATTTTGTAGGCATCAAAAAAAACATGAAGAAAGATATAAGTCTTATCTCTCAAACCTTTATGGTTTGAGAGATAGTCACAAGCAAAGTTTCCCCTCCTGCCCTTTTACCTAGTGTAAACCATCTCTTCTCAGATGTGAAAGCCAGTCCATAGACCAGACAAATAACAGCAGGGGACAATTTTCTTCCTGTGAGAACAATGAAAGCCCTGCCCCCCTTGACAAGTTTTTCAGGTGTTTCTCTTATCTTAATTGAAGATTGTCCCTCTCTGCAATCTACCTGGACACCTCCCTTCTGATCTGGCTGAGCAGTGTTACATCAGTAAGAGGGGTGGGAGGGGGATACTTTGTCATTGAATTACTCTTGAATTACAACTTTGACACAATTGAAATAACACTCTCCAAAGTCCAAATACTATGATGATTAATTAGAGCTGCTTTTATTATGAAACATTACTATCCCTTTGACTATCTTCTGTAATAACTGTGTTAACACTGTTACAACCATGTTAAATAAGTCAAGAACCAATCCAGGCAATTGTATCAATCCTATGTAGAACTTTGACATGCCTTATAAAGAAGGTTTGGCAAAGGTCCTTACAAGACAGATTCATTACCTATCTATGGTTCATATATTCAGGAGATAAAGAAGAAAAATGATCGAGCAAACCTACTACACCATGAGAAATTGCCCCAAATCCCCTTTAATTTAAATTATTCTTTCAACCCATTGCATTTTTAGAGGTGGTCAATGTGTTTTGAAACAATGCACTGGAGACCTCTCTTGCATCCAATGTGTTATAAAACCTGTTTAAAGGGATAGTAATGTTTCATAATAAAAGCAGCTCTAATTAATCTTCATAGTATTTGGGCCTTGGAGAGTGTTATTTCAATTCTGTCAGAGTTGTATTTCAACAGTAATTGAATGATAAAGTATCCCCTTCCCGCCCCTTCTACTGATGTAACACTCCTCAGCTTAGAGCAGCAGAGAGTGTCCAGGTAGATTGCGGAGAGGGACAATCTTCAATTAAGATAGGGGAAAAAGCTGAACAACCTGTCAAGGGGGGCAGGGATTTCATTGTTCTCATAGGAAGAATTTTGACCCTTGATGTGAGCTGTCTGGTCTGTGGACCAGATTCCACATCTGACGAGAGGGGGCTTACACTAGGTAAAAGGGGTGGGAGGAGGAAACTTTATCATTCGATTACTCTTGAACTGCAACGCACAGAATAATGAAATAACACTCTCTATGGCTCAAATACTATGTAGATTAATTGGGACTGCTGTATAAATCAGTAGGAGTTTACATTTACCAAATTTGCAGCAAATAGTTTGCTCCAGAATTGTTCCTCTTTATCTGCCTGAAAGTGGTCCTGTATTCTTAAGGGAGATCTATTAATAACGTTTTTGCATTATGAGTCTATAAAAAAGGGCCACTGTCCCATGGAGTCTGCCTGAATTGCTTGGTTGTATTTCAGCCACTTGCACAGCCTCAAGGACTTGTCTGTCACTGTTAGCTTCAGCTCTCACAGGAAGTGGGAAAAGAATCTAGAGGCAGATCTGCAGGAAGAGGGCTATATGCAGTTACTCCCAGAGGTGAGAGTAACAGTGAATAATTCATAAAGTAGTGAGACTTAGCATATATGTGTTTATTTATTTTTGTATTTATTTTAGTTGGACTTCAAACCCTTGGATGCCATTTAGATTGTAAATAGTTATCTCCTTAAGTAAGAACCGAAGACACAATAATTTTTTTCTTTAAACTTTAGCTTAACACATGGCTTAGTTCTTTGAATCAGAGGTGTAACATCAGATTGTGCAGAGGGTGCAGTTGTGCTTGTGCCCAGAATCTAAAGGGTCCACATCTGCTCTAAGCTCCAGTAGGTTCCAGTAATGAAAATTTTGTTTTGGGGGGGCCAACTTTTTTTGCACACGACCCTTTGACAAGTTACACCATTGCTATGGATTCAAATAATCCTATATAATAATTTGCTACGCGTGTTTGTCAGAAGCTGTCATGTGCAGTAGAGATGGCTGCGCGAACTGCAGTCATGCACAGTTTTCTTGCTTATCACCCCATTTTATACCTATTATCCATAGTAAACAGGCTATGTTATTCAAATTATGTAAACCTTCTACTTAATCTTTTTCAATTACTTTGCGACCCTTAAGCGTGCAACATCAGAATGTCTCCCTTTTGATGCGGTGACATGCAAATGACATTATGATCTTGCTATTTTGCTGGTCACCAAATAGATAAAAACCTTGAATAAAGATGATTATTTGCAGAACAGAACCCACCCTGTTCTGTTTAAACAAACTCTTATGTGCTTATCACATTCTATGTGTTTCTTTAATTAAAAAGGGTTGAAATGTGTTGGAAAAATCTCAAGGCAGCACTCAATGATTTAAAGAGCATTGGTCTCTTAATATCCCTGCTCTGTAAACAAGTATCAATGTCCCAGAACATCTGGTCATCATGCCTGCCTGACATGCTGTGGAGCTTTACAAAGAAATACCCATAGAAATGTGCTTTGGGACATAGGTGTCACATTACCTGGTCTGGTGGCCATCGCCTGTATCCTGAATTTTGTCTCTGCACCATACTCTTGGGTTCTACTCTTCTGATAGACATCATTATTCCTAGGGTAATTAAAGCTAACCTGCTTTCTGCTTTATATTTGTTTTTTGTTTTTTTAATCAGTGATATTCAAGCTATTATTGTCTCATTACTTTTCTGTTTCACTATTTTAGTTGCATTTTTATTGTACAAGTAATCCATCTTTTTATTTATGCATTTATGTTTGTTTTAATTAAAAATAAAACAAAAACTGGTATTCTCTATAGAAAATGAGATTGAAATTCAGATTCTTATGCACTAAAGAAATTAAGAGACATTGTAGGAGAAACCAACGGCACAGAGGGGAGAAATAAAAACTCACCAAATCCCCATACTTTTAGCTCACTGAATGCTAGAGATCTCCAACAACTTGGAGTGTTATTACATGAGTGTCCTGCCTAGAATTCAAGGGATTATGTAAACCCCATTTAAAAGGATAGTAATACTTAAAATGTAACAAAAAATATGTTGTAGGGTTTATCCCCCTGAGTAAAACAAGAGTACTCCCACTGCTGAAAGGTGTTTCATTCAAAAGTTATTAATTTTCAAAGTTGAATTTTTTAGGTGCAATATCACAGTGGCCTGAAATTGTACAGTGGAGCTGTTGCTACACCATCCTATGGAGATTTCTGGTCCCGGGACCAGAGCTGTCCATAGGATCATGTAGCAAGAGCACCATTGTACAATTTCAGGCCACTGTGATATTACATCTAAAAACTTCAAATTTGAAAATTAATAACTTTTGAATGAAACACCTTTCAGCAGTGGGAGTACTCTTGTTTTACTCAGGGGGATAAACCCTACAACATATTTTTATTTACATTTTAAGTATTACTATCCCTTTAAATCAAAAGGAAGTTTTAATCCTCTTTTCCTTTTTAAGGACTTTAATCACTTACATTGCATCAAGATATGGGCTCTACTATTATACACTTATATTCTAACAAGTCTGTAGACCTAAATGATATGGATTCTATTACTATATAATTACGTTACAATTCTAAAAAGTCTGTAAATGTCAAGATATGGGTTCTAATACTATATATACTTACATTACTATTGTAACAAGTCTGTAGACATAAATGATATGGATTCTAAAACTATACACTTATGTTACTATTCTAACAAGTCTGTAAATGCCAGGATATGGGTTCCACTACTGTATACTCACGTGACTATGTCACCCAAGCCAATATCAGGTTTCAAAATTAAATTGCTTGTGTCATTTTCGAACATTTTACAGATATCTCCATTCATGCCTGTAATTAAGAATTGGAATAAGCTTAGAAAATGTTGAAATTCTATTGTTCAGTGTCTTAAAATATGTGTCACTTTTATTTTAGTCTGTAATAAATTGTAATTCTTTTCAAGATTATTCTTCAAACCACCTGTACGGTTTAGAGTTTGCATGCCAAGAGTTAGAGTTTTAAAAATAAGTAACTTTGAAGCTTATGCAGAAGTAGTAAACACACTCCTTATTTGCACCATGGTAGATATAGGAGGGCGAAAGCTCTCTTTGTGTTCCTGCGTGAAATCCCACGAAAACCACATTGTTGTCCGCTTTTTTGTGGGAAAATACATGTTAAAACCAGCAATTAAAATCTTCACATTTTTACCCATTGGACAAAATTCCTCACCATTTTTTTCAATGGCTAGAAAGTTTCCGACATTGATTTACATGTTTTTCGCCTTTTTGCTACAAAAATGTAACATATTCCAGGAAATGGAACACAATAGAAGCAGCTACAGAGTGAGGTAGGCTTGCTGTGCTGTTCTGCTGTTATTTGTTTGGAAAATTGATGCAAGAGAGGCACATAGTGACTGCTATCACTATGAGCAATGTTAAAAATAATAAAAGGAGTAACTGGATGGACCTTTATGTATCCACTGAGTTGAAGGAGAAGGAAGAAGTGACCACTACAGAAGCAATGCTGTCCAGTCCCCCTAAATCACCCCTAGGGGTCTTAGGGAAATTAATGGGAAGAGAAGAAGAAAAGGGTAGTAATGAGAGCAGGACAGGTCAGCTGCCTGTGCCTGCTGCCAGACGTGCTGCCCCTGCTGCCACCATTGCTGTACCTGCTGCCAGACATGCTGCCACTAGAGCTGTGTCTGTTGTCAGATGTGCTGCCAATTTTAATGCTACCAGCACTGCTGTGCCTGCTGTTAGATGTGCTGCTACTGCTATCACTGTTGCTGTCCCTGCTGCCATTAGTGTTGTGCCTGCTATCAGACATGCTTCCCCTGCTGCCACCAGTGCTGTGCATGCAACCAGTGCTGCCCCTGATGCCACCAGTGCTGTGCCTGCTGTCAGACATGCTTCCTCTGCTGCAACCAGTGATGTGCCTGCTGCCAGTGCTGAACCTGCTACCACCAGTACTGTGCCTACTGTCTGATGTCACCAGTGCTAAACTTGCTGCTAGTGTATCTTGTAATACTCAGGAGGGGGGAAGGAGAAGATGATGCCAAGTGTGACAGCAGGGGACCCTAAGTAACACTTGCCATTCCCAAGCAGTACCAAAAGTGCTAGTACTACTACTAATAAGAAGATCCAGCTTCTTGTTAGTGTTAGGAGTGAAGGAGGGGGGGAATCAGTGTCCTCATATTACTAGTGGCTGTGAGGAGGAAGACTCTGAGGCTGAACTTGATGTGGTTGGTGTTAGTAGTAATAGCAGTAATGGTGAAGCAGTCGGTGGGACTAGTGTTAGGGGAGTGGTAGGTGAAGCATTTGAGAGCATCCAGACTAGCAGTCAAGGATCCCACACTATTCCTCTGGCCTTGGGAGTCCCCTTCCCTTCACAACAGTGTCCAAGTCAAACATGATCCTGAAGAAGCAAGAACTGGTGGTGGTGGTACTATTTCTTCACCTGCTGTCCACCACCAGTTCTTGCTTCTTCAGGATCAGCTGCCTGTGCCTGCTTCTAGTGCTGTCACACTGCTTGTTACCTCCTCCAACCAGCAGTGAAATGTCTGTAATAGAGCAGCAGCACGTAGGAACTAGTGGTAGTGGTGATGATGCTGGAGAAGCTGGGGTGAAAGAGACATTGATGGCCTTTTAAGCAGAAACTGAGAAGGAATGGGAGACAGGGATGAGAATGGGCATCAACACCACAACCACTAGCAGTGACATTTTGTAATTTGAGGAATTTGCAGCTGCTCTAATTCCTTCTGATGCTGAGTTGCAAGAGTAATAGGATGCTGAGGAGCAATCTAGTGGGCCACAGACCACTGTGTACACTGTGGGCATGGGGTCAACAAGTGATGCAGGACTAGAACAGGTTGTACTTGCCAGTGGCAGCAATACTCCTGGTCCTAGTTGCAGTGCTGAATCTGAGGTAGTAGCAGCAACAGTAGCAACATCATCCTCTGCCCCAGAGAGTGAAGGTGAATGTGGAGGACAAGAAGAAAGAGGCCATTCTTCTCCACCTGTTCCTTATCTCCTGAAGCCATGGGTGTGGGACTATTTTTCTCTTGTGGCAGGCACAGTGCACAATTTGTGACAAGTCAGTGAGAAGGGGAAAGGAGGGAACACACCTTGGCACAACTTCCCTGATATCACGCATGAAACACAGGCACCATGACATTTATGTCAAACATGTTAAAGACAAACACCCATTACAGAAATCAAGCACCACTGTTGCTGTACCCCCGACTCTCCAGAAAGGCAACAAGAGGCAAGGTGAAGATCAAAGAGGAGGAAGAATAGAGAAACCCAGGCAGAGACCGGAAGTTCCATGACTAGTGAAACAACTAGCTTGTCAATGTCATTATCACCATCACCTTCTTCCTCTGGGGTAACTATATCTTCTGACAATCCACTGTTTTGGTTCTAACAAGTCTAAGTCCTACAAATCAATGTTTCTTCAGGTTTTGTGCCTCTAATAAGTCTAAGTCCTGCAAATCAATATTTCCTCAGGGCTTGGACCTCTAATAAGGCTAAGTCATATAAATCAATGATTCCTTACCCTTAGGGCTTGTGCCAAACAAGTTGAAGTCCTGCAAATCAATGTTTCCTCAGGGCTTGGTCTCTAACAACAAATCTAACAACTTATTCTCTACAAAATACTCTATCATGTCAAGTATCAGTCTACCCAGTGCCAGCCAATGTGTGTGGATTCCTGTCTCTATCCCTTTACATGCAAATTTCTTTCTTTATTAATTTATTTTTTTAACTGTAATCCCTATAGCAGTTAAGACCCCCCAAAAACAAATTCCCTGTTCAACTGATTCATTCTCCAGACTCCACCCACCAACACAGGCACCCTCCTCAGACCCCTTTAAACCACGTCTCATGGGTTTTTTTAATTGTGTTTAGGAATATTTTTTTATTCACTCCCCCCAATCCCAGTAAACAAACCCCTCCCCAAAAAATCCCTGTTCAACCAATTCTGTCTCCACACCCCACCAACACACCCTCCTGTCCATTTTATACTATGCCATTGGGTAATAAAATAATATTTGCTATGTGTTGTGTGTAAATTCAATGTTCCCATTGATTTCAACGGAATAAGCCAGGCAAAAAAACGTCACTTTTCATGGGAAATTATTTGCCAATCAGGAAGTGCCATTATTCGCCGATTTCAGTTTGAGGCGAAAATTTTCACCCATGCCTAATGGTAGGGATCCTTAGTCATTATAAGTACCTTCTTGTCCATGTTTCTCCACATTTAGATATCCCATCACTTTCAGCAAAATGAGGGGGATATTTACTAAAGTCTTTTTGGTGCAAAACTTGGGCAAAATCAGAGGGAAAAAAACAACTTTATATATAAAGGACAAAGAGCAGTAATAAAATAGATTTTGTGGCCTCCCTTTTTAACATGCAATGATTGGTATAATACATTTTAGTATGATTGGCAGTTTAACTGCAGGTACAAGTTTCTACAAGTTTGCCCAACTGAAACAACCATTCCAGTGACCTTACCTTTGTGAGCAAGTAGACTTTTTGGAAACACAAGCTAGATAGCTAGATGCACAGATAGCTAGATGGATTACAGTTAGATTTTGCAAGGAGGGGAGAAGGAAAAGGGAGGACATTCATTTGTTTACTCCTACTAACCTATTTGTTATATTGATTTTGGGGCCTTGTTTCTAACAAGCCTAAGTCCTACAAATCACTGATTCCTCAGGGCTTGTAATGCTAACAAGCAAAATTTATAAAAATTATCTTTGATTATTCAGGGCTTGTGACGCTAACAAACCAAAGTCCTACAAATCAGTGTTTCATCAGAGCGTGGGCCTAACACAAGTCTAAGCCCTAAAACAAATCAATGTTTGCTCATGCATTGTGCCTCTAATTAGTCTAAGTCCCACAAATCAATGTTTACCTGGGGCTTGGGCCTCTAACAACAAGTCTAAGTCCTATAAATCCTCCTCTACAAAATGCTCTATCCCATCAAGTATCAGTCTGCCCCAGTCACAGCATAAGTCAGGGGGTCCCTGACTCTGTCACATTATGTACCAATTTCTTATTTTATATATTTTTATTAACTCTTCCCCCAATAACAACCCCCCAACAACAAAAATCACGCTTCAACTGATTCTTTCTCTATACTCCATCCACCTCCTTAGACCCCATTTATACCAGGTTTTATTTTTTTTATTTTTTTTTTAACTGCCCTCCCTATCCCAGTCAACAAATCCCCTCAAAAAAATTCCCTGTTCAACTGATTCTTTCCGCACACTCCACCAACACAGGCACCCTCATACCCCTTTTATACTATGCCTTTGGGAAATGAAATAAAGCTTGCTATATAACTATCACAATGTAGGTGGTGCTATTCTGGAGAAAGGGGAAACAAGTAAATCACTTAGTATCTTGTCTAAACCAACTCTACTCTAGTTCGAAATAGAAAATGTATATTGTATAGTCTAGCGCTTTAGTGGCAAATTGGGATGCTATACACAGCTGAAGAAATCAACAAATTTACATACAGTCATACATAAAAAAACTAAATAAAAATATATCCAAATATAGTTTAATAAAACCATACATCATGCGCGTGGTAGGAATAACAAATCAGATAACGTAGACACCGTACTGATAATGTCTAAAATTGCCAGGATCATCTATACGGTATTAAATCCATCCATAAAGAAAAGAAACGCCAAATTCCTAATGTTCTTTATTAAAACAGTACCAGTGTCCAGAATAAATCTATTCTGTTAAAGATATTTAACAGATATTTATTTTCTCCCGCAAAGGGTTCAAGAGAACATACAATACACTGCAAAAAACATATAATGCTATGCAGGACCCAAGCGAGAGAAAGACCCCAGAGAAAAAACAACTTCAAATGATATTAACCTACACTAATCTGCATATGTCCCCACTAAACCTTATCTAATATACTGGTAAATATCACAAAGGAAAAAGAAAAATTAAAAAAATAAAACCCAAAATTTATCAAAAGCATCCACTGTTGCAAGCTCACTATTAAACAACCAAACTCCTGTTTCTTCTTCCCTCCTTATTCATCACTGGATTCTGGACCCTGCCTGCGTATTTGGCTTTTTGAATCAATATCCTGCCTTCACGTGTGTACCTGTTTAACTTCTTTTTGGTCGGATCCTTTGTATACTTTATATGCATAAATACTAGGTCACAGTCTGCTAGTTGGGGATTTCATCATCTGGATCACGTCAATGCTTTTCAAAATCATTCCTATTTCTTCCTCAGAGAGTCATATATAAAACACATCTATCTGAACCTATATATAGCTAAACACCTCCCCCTCATCACCTCCACCTGACACATTAACACTTGATCAAAAAAACAATCTCATATACCTAGGCCGACTGGAAAAAACATATACATCCTATATAATAATTTGCTAAATCGTGTGTAACGCCGCAACATGCTTAGTAGACACTGCTGCATGTGCTGCAGTCATGCGCAGTAGAGACTGCCTCGCCGCGGCTGATACAGAGCTGGGTCGGAGCGCCCAGCTCTGTATCAGCTGCGGCGCGGGCAGTCTCCACTGAGCGTGACTGCCTGGGTGGCAGTGGCACTGTGGCCCGTGTAACGGGCTGTTCAACTAGTATAATATATAAACAGATAATGAAATACACACATTTGTGTATATGTATACATGACAATTTATCAGGTGCTGGAACCCCTTACTCATTTTATAAATTTAATATTGAACTACTGATATAAATCTTCCCATAACTGAAACTAAAACTACAATTGATATACCATATACACCTACGAATAATCTCCCAAAAAAACTATTTATATCCTCATCTCCACAAAATTACTTATAAGTGAATATGTGAAGGTGCGGCACTGAGGATACATCTTGGCCTGAGTCGAGTTGGATAATAAATATAAATATATATATATATAAATAAATTGAAGGATCAACCAACACTCACTCTGAGTGCTTGTTGATCCTTCCATTTATTTGCATCCTGAACTATTCTATTCAACATCAGCACCCAGATTATCTCTTTTAAGTGGGAGAGCTTCCCTTTCTTCCCTTAAATGCTGGACTTGCTATCCTTGGACTCGGTTCTTTGTTGTGATTTTGACTGTTTATATCATGTTTCGTGTAAACTATGACACTTCTTCTGGATTAGTACTGAACAATGTTATACATGGATAACAAGTCCGGTATCTAAGGTTGGGCAACAGAAAGGTTAAAAAGCATTTTAGTCGGGAGAGCCATTCATATAGGACTCTGCCCGCCATGCTCCAACGGTCCGGTTGAAGAGATCAAGTGGCAAGGTGAACAGATCTGGTACCCATTACTGGGTAATACAAAGGTGAAAACATCATAGTCGGGAGAGTGTCACTCTGTACCCTGCCCGCTATACCTATATATGCCAACAATAATGCACAGCACCTACCACAGCAACGGACCACCTTTCTTATTCACCCAACATGATTTCTGGACCTCAGAAGAGACAGATTATATATACTACTGGGTAACTCCCTACATGTGTGGGTAGAGAGAAATACAGCCCATTTACATCATCTATATCTGCCTTCTAAGAGATTTAC
Source organism: Rhinophrynus dorsalis (assembly GCA_037306005.1). Lineage (NCBI taxonomy): Eukaryota > Metazoa > Chordata > Amphibia > Anura > Rhinophrynidae > Rhinophrynus > Rhinophrynus dorsalis. Next base: position 41,419,329 of record CM074727.1, read on the forward strand.
ATCCAAGGATATCATTACAGAAATCAGAGGACAATAATTTACTGGTGGTAAGACTGGTACTTTACCGGTTAAATTTACTTTTTCCTCTAAATATTAAGGATACAATATCAACCGGTTGAATTGGACAGACATATACATGTGTATAAACAGAGATTTGTTTGGCTTTATGTTTAATTTATAAGGGTATCCTTTTAATTATTTGTATTGAGTATATTCATTGTGTTTTAAATAAATCATATTGCTAGTGCGTAAAAGCACTCTTTCCTTAACCCACCTCGGTGGACTATTCCAAAAAATAATACCCACACTCCATACAAACAACAAGCAACTCCTGCTCCCTCTTTTCCTGTCAGCCTCTACACTTGTAGCTAGTTTAAACATTTTTGGCAGCTTTCTTGCCCAAGGACTGTAGTGTTCATTTATACAGTCCACGACAGACCTGTTAGCTTCAGAATCAGCAGCTTGCAATAAAGGAAAAAGCACACAGCAGCTGGTGCCACACCACCACATGTCAGTCAATGCTTGTGCCTCTTGTTCTTGCAGATGTAGGATGCGCAAGTGAGTGTGAGGAGCACAGCACTCCAAATTGCACCTATATATTAGTATTATCTTGAAAATATGATGGATTTTGTCTGTCATTGTAGCATGTGACACTCAGTTTCAGAGTCTCAGGCTCAGCCCCCCAGGTAGGAAAGATCACCTGTCTGACTGACTCTGTAACTTATCTGTAACTTATGAGAGAAAGTTTGCTTGTTTTTTAATTTCCTTTGTTCTTAATGCTCCTTTCTCATTTCAAATCCACACCCAAATAATAACTTGCTATCACCAAAACACCTATCAATCAGCTCCAACTTTCTCTCTTTACATGATTTCCTACATAAGCTAGCACTGTCCAGCCATGAAGACTTGGCATTAGGCAGCAGTATTATGTGTTTCTGATTTTGCAACCACACCACACACTAGGGGTGGGTGAAAAGTGTGAAAAGTTTTTGGCTAAAAATTTTGCGAAAATGTGCTGATTTTCTGCTTTTTCCGCAGAAAATTTTGCCTTTCCGCCTATGCAAAAATGTCCTCCTTTTCGCCTATTTTAACAAATTTTCCGCCTATGTTAACACATTTTTTGCCTATTTTAACACATTTTTCACCTATATTTCCTATAGGTACTACATTTCCCACTGTAATATTATGAAGTTTACAAATAAGTGGTTGAAAGTCATGAGTCCTACAGCAAAATATGGCTTGAAAAATGTGTTAGTATGCAGAATGCATTTGTCCTTTGCCCACAACACTTTCTTGCTTAAGTGACACTGGCATATATTCAAGATGATATCAAGTAATACAAAATAATGTACAACCTACAGTGTGATAGATATGTATTTTAGTGGTGGGGGTGGGCTGGTATGGTGTGATTTGTGTATGTATTTTTACCATTGTCATACTCTATCCTCCTTCTCAGATTATTGACACACATTACTTATCAGTCATAGCAGTGGTCCCATCTGTCCTCCACCTCCTCATCTGTGCTGCTTTTAATATATTTGTCCTGGCTTTGTCTGTCATGTGTGGTTTCTGCTACTACTACTACTGCCACTACTACTAGGTGTCAAAGGTGCAGCACTTACAGCAGCAGCATCAGAGGTACTCGTCATATCTAACACTTTGGATGTTAACCTGTGCATCTGTGCTTGTACAGGATCAGACTTTCCAATGGCTTTCTCAAACAGTTTATAAACATGCAGAATGCAAGAGGCTTCTAGGAATGAACAACAGCACAATAGCCTGTTCTACAGCTAGTCACCGCCCAGAAACATCACGTTTTAGCTATCTAGTGTCTTTACAGAAAATAAATTTCCACGTACATATTAGACTAATCCCACCCAAAAGAGCAGTCCATTTCCAAAATGATGGGCAAGTCCCACCTTCATAGGAACACCAGCTAACCCTGGATGTATGTTTCAGCCTAATTGGACAAGAGTGTGCAGCTGGATTAGGTAGTCACTGAGAGCAAGGGGTCCACATCTGGATTACCCTTCAAACTTAGGGAGACCCCCTAAGTGTATTCAAAATAAACATACAGAATGTGAAAGGCTTCTGGGAATGAACAACAGCACAATGGCCTGTTCTACGGCTGATGTGTATGTGGAAATTTCTTGTCTGTAATGGCACTAGAGAGCTAAAACGTGATGCTTCTGAGTGGTGACTAGCTGTAGAACAGGCCATTGTGCTGTTGTTCATTCCTAGAAGCCTCTCACATTCTGTATGTTATTTCAAACAGTTTATAGACAGGCACAGTGCTCCTTAAAAGTGGTGGAAGATTTAGCCTTTGACTTTCTGCTAATCTTATAGCCCTGTCACCATCCTCACTCTCAACTTTATCTGTATCTGAACAAGAGAAGGTTGCTGGAGGGATATATTCTAGATCTGCACCATCATCAGTCATCATTAGGTCATCCTCAGCAGCATCAGCATCACCTGACAATTCTTGCCCACTACCCTTACATTCCTCTAAGCTTTTGTGGGTCTCAAACAATTTATTCTTACTTTTACTGTAACAAAGTTCCCTACTACTTTGAGGATGGGTGTTTTGGTGCTTGTGTGTCTCACTATCTGATGCAGCAGGTGGTTCAGCTGCTACACCTTCCTCTGTTATGCTACTGCTAGCATCATCAACACTTGAATGTGACTTGTTGTCGTCTTCAGTGTTTTTCTTATATGGTTCTTTATTTCTACTGGCACTGGTGGTGCTGGAACTAGTTTTGCTGGGACCTTGACAAACTGCATCCTCCCTTGGGGTAAAGGGATCATCATCATTGATTGCACACGCTGCAGCAACCAATGCTGCAGTCAGTTTTTGATCTACTACTTTACTCTAGTGTCCCTGCACTTCTCCACTCTCCCCCTTCCCCTTGTGCATTTGAGGGATATAACATAACTACACTGTGTTTTTTTACTGTACAGTACACAGCACAACTGATGCAGCTGTATGATGCCTTGCCTAAGCCCAGTCAGCTGTATGTCACTGTCACCTATGATATTTAGTTTTTTATTCTTTTTTATTTTTTATTTTATTTATTTATTTTATCACAGTCTGTCCAAAAAAAAATTCTAACTGAAAAACAAAATCAACATCTTTTCCCAGACTTCCCCACCCAGCACAGAGATAATAACAGCAATATCAGCGAGTAAATAGGTCCCTAGCTGCCTGTGTCTTGACAGTCAGTCACATGGAATTTTGGAGTATTTGGGGGTCAACCTCCTTCCTCCCTTCTTATCAACTAGAGTGCCCCCAGTCTCCCCTAATACAGAGAACAAATGCCCTACCTAAATGACTCCCTAAACTAAGCTTCAATTCCCCTTTATTTGCCTATCTCCACTAGCTCAAAAACATGCTGATCGCTCCTCTCACGAACACAGAATGGCAACTGTGAGAGCCTGACAGCCTTTTATATGGCTGTAGAAAACTTGTGTGGTGTAGAAATATTTTTCTTCCCGTTGATTTCAATGGGCAGAAAAGGCGGGAAAAGGAGAAAAAACTGCACTTTTGGCGGGAAATTTTTCACCAAGCGGAAAGTGCCATTATTTGCCGATTTCAGTTTGAGGCAAAAATGTTCGCCCATCCCAACCACACACCTCCCGAGTACTACCTTGTTCTCAGAGTAAGAAGTATAAATGCTAACAGTTACTGTACATTGTGTTATGTCATGCAGCAATGGTGACCCAGACAGGGACCTATTTTATATTAATGTGAACTTATCTTTGTTTTTTCAGAAACCACATGATCATTCCCCTGCAATATGTTTGGTTAAAATGTCAAATGAAACACCTATTTTGAAAAAATGTTTTGGGGCATTGTGAAACAAGTATTATCTAAATAGGGACTTTATAGGATCATTTTACTCTGCCTTTTACTATGGGTCTTATGTTTAAACACAAAATGGAGCAATTTTGAGGCAAACAAACTGCACTATAGGCGAGAAATAAGTGTTTCCATGGATTTAAATTGGTCTTGTAACTCTGTAAGTGCTAGACATCTCAAACATATTGCTTTGCAAGCATTCAAAGGCATAAAAGCCTCATTTAAACTATTTGAGATTTTATTTTTTCTATATGGTGCAGTCTGAATACTCAGAGCTGGATTTACATTCCAGGCTCCCCTAGGCAAGGCACCTTTAGCTCCGCCCATGGCCACACATCACTCGTCACATGACCACGCCACAAATCTCATCCACTGTTTCCTGGCACAGAATATACCTTTGGCCTACAACAAACAAGGACATAAAAGTTTTAACCACTTCGTTGCATCTCACTAGCATCCAAGGGGTTAAACATTAGCCTGTAAAGGGGTGTATAAGCTACTGCATGGATACAGAGATTGCTCTGGCCCCACCTATAATTCAGAATGTGGGTGTGGCCAGCACAGCTGATGCACCCCTCAAAATTTGGTTCTCTAGGCAGGTGCCTAATCTGTCTATTGGGAAATCTGGCCCTGTGAATACTCCAGAATTCCTCCTGTTGTTATTATACATAAGACTCGGGGGCAAGATATTCTCTAAGTGGTGACAAAGAGGTGATAAAGTGGAGATGACTTCTCCAGCTTATCACTTCTCCAGTTCCTTTGTTATTCTATAAAGCCTATTCACTAAGATCTCCAAAACTGAAGAAATCCTACTGCATAGGCTCCATAGAATAACTTAGGAATTGGAGAAGTGATAAACTGGAGATATCATCACAACTTTATCACCTCTTTATCACTGCTTAGTTAATCTCCCCCTAAGGTGTTAGTGTGTTCTATATGTCCACTTTAGTATTCTTTCAAAGAGCAGTTATCATCTTGTACAATACAATTGCAGATAAATACACTTACATTGATCAATTTTAACAGGGTCACAGGAGATTTCAGCATCAGTCAGTGAAATACAGATTCCAAAGACAAAAGCCACATATATAATATTCATCATATTTGATTGGTGAACCTGTGAGGAAATATTCATTAAAACCAGATGTATAGTTAGCAACAAGATGCATAATTCATATAAAAAGAAGTGGGTCCAGTTTGTATAAGAAACCTTACTGCAACAAATGGGAAAAATAACATTTCCCCAATTCCTATTAAATTGAACCCCTTAAATTCAATCAAAGTTTCCTCAAAAATAACAGAACTTCTGTTTAACCCAGTGAGTGTCAGATGGGTTGATTTAAAGGGATAGTAATACTTAAAATGTAAAAAAAAATATGTTGTAGGGTTTATCCCCCTGAGTAAAACAAGAGTATTCCCACTGCTGAAAGGTGTTTCATTCAAAAGTTATTAATTTTCAAAGTTGAATTTTTTAGGTGCAATATCACAGTGGCCTGAAATTGTACAGTGGCGCTGTTGCTACACGATCCTATGGACAGCTCTGGTCAATTGACCATAAATCTCCATAGGATGGTGTAGCAACAGCGCCACTGTACAATTTCAGGCCACTGTGATATTGCACCTAAAAAATTCAACTTTGAAAATTAATAACTTTTGAATGAAACACCTTTCAGCAGTGGGAGTACTCTTGTTTTACTCAGGGGGATAAACCCTACAACATATTTTTTTTTACATTTTAAGTATTACTATCCCTTTAAATGGGTATTTTAACTGCAAATGCTTTAGAAACCTCAGTACCTTTGGAGGTCACAATACTTCTTCAAGGATTCCGTTCCACTTTTAAATTAATGAGAATTTTTAAGATTTTATTTGTCACCTCAATTGTACATATTTTGATTTCTGCATAAAGCCAATAGTTACAAAGAGTAAAATGGTGTATAAAACCATGGTATGTTACCTCATTCATTTGGATATGGTACTTACCAAAGCCTCTGTGAGCAGTTGAGATGTCTGAAGATTACTGATGGATGGACCTGAGTGTAGGGTACACCTGCTTTTATAAAGAATGCAGACGTACGCTCTAATTTGTTTCGCATACTTAAACATTTACTTTTTGGATTAATTTTTTCAAAGTTAACTTGGCATGATTAATTAGAAAAATAATTAGAGATACAGTAGGCCAGTTGTCTACAATTGACTCAGCAGATGATGCTTTGTGATGTGGAAACTGGCATCTGTCATGGAAATGTAAACATATTTCAGATATGACTGGAACATCATGGCAAGCAGAGAAAATGTTATGTCTTAGCTGTATTATTTATTAATGCTCCCTATATTTTTCATTGTCACAACAACAGTATAACATCATGCAACTTTGTTGTAACCCTCAATGGGCTCCCTGTACAGACATTCACACACACATGATTGTATCAATGTCTGTGAGCATCCATTTTCTGTGAGCTGCACATGAGCATCCGTTGACAAGTGAACATTCCCTCCCTTCAGCAGTCCCTATGAAAGTTCAGAAGTACAAAACCCAGTGCAGCATAAGATCATAGACATAGGTACATAGTAGTGATGAGCGAGCGTGCTCGGCCGATGCTCGGATCGGCTCGAGCATCGCTCTGCTCGGCACATGGCGGTACTCGTCGAGTACCGCCATGTGCTCTCCCGCCATGTTCGGGTGGCGGGGATCTGTGCCGGAAGAGGCACAGATCCGAAGACGCTCCGCTGGACCACCAGGGACTGGAGGTACGGGGGCATTGCGGAGATGAAGGGGGCATTGCGGAGATGAAGGGGGACATTGTGGAAGAGGGGCATAGACTCTATGCCCCTCTTCCACAATGTCCCCCTTCATCTCCGCTATGCCCCTCTTCCACAATGTGCCCCTTCATCTCCGCTATGCCCCTCTTCCACAATGTCCCCCTTCATCTCCTCTATGCCATAGAGGAGATGAAGGGGGACATTGTGGAAGAGGGGCATAGCGGAGATGAAGGGGCACATTGTGGAAGAGGGGCATAGCGGAGATGAAGGGGCACATTGTGGAAGAGGGGCATAGCGGAGATGAAGGGGGACATTGCGGAGATGAAGGGGGCATTCGGAGATGAAGGGGGCATAGCGGAGATGAAGGGGGCATTGACCAGGCACCCTCCCCTCATCAGAGCAGGGGGTGCCTGGTGTCGCCCCATTGACTTGAATGGGGCTCGGGTGCTCGGCCGAGCACTCGAGCCTCAGGGGGTGCTCGGTCAGAGCACCCGAGCATCGGGGTGCTCGCTCAACACTAGTACATAGTATACAGCTTGAGTTTGAGCAGTCAATATTTGGACCTCCATCTGTTGCGGCCTACAACTCATACCATGGCCATCCAAACAAAAGCTGGTTGGGCATGATGAGATTTATAACCCCAGCAGATGAACATCTAGAAACTAATTACTCCTGGTAGTCATGCTGCCTATATCAGTGTTATCTGCATCCAAGTTCCATAAATAGGCCATACATTATTGATCTAACCGTGTGTACGAAACTAATTAACTACAGGCTTTAGTTTTTCAAACTACCTGGCTAAAATGGGCATTTAACAACAGATTATTGATATATCAGCGTTAGCACTTGTGGAATGATCACTGGGACAGTAATTTAACTCACATCATCCCCAAACAGTCAACTGGATCTCCAGTAGTTGGAGATTACTGTTCCCATAATCCCATATGAGCAAGAGTACCCAACAATTGAACATCCATAGATTAATTACTCCCGCCATATAGCTTTTCCATATCAGTGCTGTCTGCATCCAAGTTCTACAAACAGACCATACAATATTGATCTAAATGTCTGTGCTAAACTTATTAGCTAAACTTATTTCAGGCTTCAATTTTGCAAAATACCTTTTATATGAGGGACATTTAATTGATGTTTTACAAATGCGTATGTTGATTCTACAAAGTGAAGCTACAGGAGATCATGAAATTAAGCCCATGATTAATATTATATGTAAATTCATAGTAAAAAGGTTTTGTAACCTCAAATCAAATTTTTACAGGATATTGGGCTGGATGCAATTCTATAAGCCCAGGCAATTTTATAACTCTTTCCAGGCTGATACAAAAAGCAGGATTTTTCTTGTCAAAGCTTTATATCTGAGGTGACAGATTGGAGCATATATATCAAGGCAAAAGTATTATGAATGTGGTGCAATACAGCTGTATCATATTTATAAATAAAAAAATCTCCAACAAATTTAAATGGAATATATTTCTTTCCAGCATAAGGTGATGTTGTTTTGCTCCTCATTTACTAAACTATTTCCTTGCTACATATACCGAGGCTGATGTACAAAGAAATTGATCCAGTACTCAGGCAACCAATGGTACCATAGGGAACACATAAACATGCCTATAGATATCCTTGATTTGAATGGCGGATTTAACCTCTTATCCCATTAAGGACCATATAACATGCTATGACCACCATGTGGTTTATACCCTTAAGGACCGGTGATGGTCATATCATGTCACATACTTTTTACTTACAGTGCTCCTGTGGGAGTGCTATAAGTAAAGCAGGGTCTGAAATTGACTGATGGGATTTTTTTATTTTTTCCCTAATGTGCATTTGGATTGCTCCAAAATTGTATTATTTTTCTTTAGTACATCAGCTTTTGTGAGATACACAATCCGAATGGTGGAAAGAGCCTCACTCAAATAGCTATAATGGCATCTAGGACCTTGCTGTGTGCCATGAAGACATTTCCCACCACATCATACCACCATCAGTCTGAAATCACACTGTTACCAATATTCTTTGCCCATGCCATCAATATGATACAGTTGCTACTGGGATTCATTGGATCAGGGAACCTTTTTCTACTTCTTATTGTCAGTGTTCCCCAACGGTGTTGCCCGTCATGTTATGACTGTTGGAGTACATGTCTGAAATGTAGACACTCTGATAACCATAGGCATATGCAACACACAGGTAGACCCACACACAGTGAGCATCATAAACATGTAAAAGACATGCACACACACACTGGAGCACACACATGTACACACATGAAACAGAGATGTGCACACATGCAACAGGCATGCACAGACACACATACACACACATCAGACATGCTTACACACACGTAACAAACATGCACACACACATGTAACAGACATGCACACACACATGCAACAGACATGTACACACAGACAGGAAACAGACATACACACACATACTCATGCAACAGACACACACATGCACACACAGCAGACACTGATAGCGGCCCCCTGTGTGTGGAGGTTCCGGCTCTTGCTGATCCCCCGGATCTGTATGTTGTGAATGTAGAAGTGTGGGCTGTGGCCACCCTGGGATCAGTGAAGGAGCTTTAAGTGCTGTGTAGGTAACAATGTTGTATTGAAGTTAATATCTGCAGTATTCAGAGTTAGAACCCAAATGTAGTCCTCAAAGGACCAGAGAACATTGCTTCAAAAAGTGTTGCCATCCCCACTGTGGTCCTGAAACCATGAAACCAATGGTATTTGTTATTTCCTTTACTTTGTTGCAGAATTGCAGTACTATGCGTCTGTGTGTTTGACATGTAGAAGTGGAAAGCACAAAATAAAAGATTATATGAGAGAGAGAGAGACTTATACAAGCATGTTAAGCATTAGAGTGCCATGCATTATACAGTGGTGTGTCATGTCAGAGTTAACCCTTTGAGTGCTGGGAAGGCATCCAATGCATTGTGTTGCAATGGATTTAGTTACATCTCTGGCACTCAAAGGGTTAAATAGAGTGTTGTTAAGGTATAAAGAAGTTGTCCCAATTACATAAATAATGTAGATTCTTTGCCCTACGTTACTGGCCTGGTACAGCAGATACACTCTTCTCCCCACTATGTGCATCGCAATGTCCGGTTCCAGTGTGGAAGGAAGAAGCCGCTGTTGATTCTGAGAAAACAGCCTTGAGCCAAGGAGATGGCAGTGGTATTGGCCGTGGAGAGAATGTGCTGGGCGTCTGGGAGATGAGGAAAGAACAGGGATCCTCCTGGGCATCCACTGTACATCTAAAAAAAAAAAACTCCAACATGGTCACACCGGGAAAAAGTCAAGTATATGGTGTTTTAAAGGTATAGTAATACTTTTAAGTTTATCTCTGAGTCTTCTTTATATTTTTGTGACATTTAAAGCTATATTTAATTAGAGTGTTTTAGTCAAAACTCTATTCAAGCCAAGAGGATCCCCTTCCCACCCCTTCTGTCTACCACCCATTCGATGCAGAGTCCGGTCGTGGGTCCGGACGGATGCAGTGAGGGACAATCTTCATTTAAGAAGTATAATGAACCCCTAGATGGAGGTTAGGATTTTCCTTTTGCTTACTGAAGATTGTCCGTTGCAGTGCTCCATTCAGACAAGACTGAGAGTCTGAGTGATACAGGGAAAGGGGCAGCTACATGTTAAAAAAAATAGAGCTAAAATGTAATAGAAGTATTTATATCTCTTTAACCCTTTGAGTGGCAGAGGGTTTGTCAACGCACTGCAAAGCAATGCGTTGCATACCCCTGTGGCACTCCAAGGGTTAACCGTTTGAGTAGCATAGGTGTCCAACATCCCTCCCTCCCTTGTACATTCCATTCCTGCAAGTTAAGAGTGTATAAGGGTTTAAAACCTATTGACAACTCTTTGTGAAACTGAATACATTTTTTGAAGCAAAACTAAAGTATATTATTTACACAGAGTAATTTAGAAACACATATATTGAAGATTAACTACACATTTATGTGACTTTTAATGCTTTGGAGCAATGTGAAACACACTACTTATTGTGATCTCCAGACAAGAGGGACAAAAGGGTAGAAAAGAGGAACAGAGGGATTTGGATATCAAAAAGGGACTGTCCCTCCTAAAGAGGGACACTTAGGAGGTATGGTATTACATCAATGTTATTTTTTATTTCTCCTTTATTTTGTGCTAGTATTGCAGTATTATGCCTGTGTTTGCTTTTGGGTTATACAAATGGAAAGCAGAAAATAAAAGGAACATTCTACCAGCACATTAACCCTTTGAGTGCCAGAGGGGTTTGCAAGGCATTTATTTGCTTTCAAAGGGTTAAGGTATAGATTGGCAAGCAGTATACACTATACAGTTAAATAGCAGTGGGAAGCATATTCATACCTAGAAACTTTGTCTTGTGGAGTCACTGGAGGGGACTCATGTGGTGCTGGTGGGGAGCGATGAATGATGCAATTTGCATTAAAAGGGGTGGGGCATAGCATAAAATTGAAAAAGTGTTAGGAATAGGCTGGGGAAGCAGGAGAAGAGGAAGGGAAATGGAAGTTTACAGTGTGAGCATTTTGAGGACACTTCCTCTATGCTGCTGGTGTGTCCTGAGGGGCAAAAGTTGATACACAAATCTGTGGCAGTCAGTTGGTTAAAGGTGTACCTGATGGCTGCCTGTCCTATGTCTTGAAGGGCAAATGCTAAATACCATGAAATAATTCAGCAATGAAGGCCTACAGATAGAAGAAGTCAGAGATGCTCAGCTAGGCTCATGAGCCTGCAAGAGTATGCAAAAGCTCACTGGGACTGTGTCCTAGCACCCAGGGTACGATCTCATTTAGCCCACAAATGCCATACACATATTCTGAAGCATATCATACAGGTCCTTCCAAAATAACAGTCCAGCCACGAAATGCCAGACATTTCCTCTCTGCACAAGGGAAGCAGCTAACCCCAGATGTGCCTCGTCAGTGAAATTTAGCTGTTCCCTCTAGGTACTTGTGAGCAAGGGGTCCACTTCTGGATTCCCCCATTACCCTTGCCCAATGCCATACTCAGAGAAGAAATATTATGAAGCACAGTGTAGCATACACGTTTTGAAAAAATGACAATTTCTCACTGATCAAGGAAGAGCTAACCCCAGACGTATGTTGTGGCCTTGTTGGGCCTTCCCAGAGAGGTGCAGCTGATCCTTCTAAACATGTGTGAGCAAGGTGACCAGTCTGGATTCCCCCTTTCCCCTTATGGTGACTAACTCTAAGAGCAATTTGCACATACAGAGAAGAAATCAGAGATGCTCAACTAGGCTGATGAGCTTGCAAGGGTATGCAAAAGCTCACAGGAACTGTGTTCTCACACCCACAATGCAATCTCTTTTTGTTCACAAATGCCATACACAGAGAAGAAATATTCTGAAGCATATCATGCAGGTCCTGCCAAAGTGACACTTGCTCTTTCAACAAGGTAAGCAGCTAACCCCAGATGTACATTTTGGGCTTGTTAGACCTCCTTGGTGAGGTGCAACTGATCTCTCTAGGTACCTGTGAGCAAGGTTTCCACATCTGGATTCCCCTATTATCCTTAGGGTGACTAACACTAAGAGCAATTTGCATACAAATAGAAGAAGTCAGAGATGCTCAACTAGGCTGATGAGCTTGCAAGGGTATGCAAAAGCTCACAGGGACTGTGTCCTCGCACCCACAATGCAATCTCTTTTAGTTCACAAATGCCATACACAGAGAAGAAATATTCTGAAGCATATCATAAAGGTCCTGCCAAAGTGACAACTCTCTCAGCAAGGGAAGCAGCTAACCCCATATATTTTTTTTTTAAATAATCTTTATTTTGACATGGAAAATACAATACAACATTTCTTTGTACAGTAATGCTTTCCAATACAGAGTGTATTCATACATTTAAAACAATAACATTCTTAATATCTGCAATGAAGTGCACTTTGGCAGCACACAGGTACATTTGAACGTTATTGTATCATCACTTTATTGAACTCAACACTTGTCCTTTATTTCACTGTGTTAAAGTCTCTATGCGCCTGGGGAATTGTGTGTGTGTGTGTGTGTGTGTGTGGTTTGTGGGGGACGTGGGGCAGAGGAGAGGTGACAGTGCACTGAGCCATTGTAGGGAATGCTGTACAAGATGTTATAGTCTCTTAGCAAGCTGTGGATCAGTCTGCACCAGTCCTGTGTTTCATCTGTTCTGTTCTCTCTCCAGCACCAGCTGCTTCCTTGTACATTTTTTGCCTCGCTGGACCTTATTGGTGCAGTGCAGCTGATCCCTCTAGGTACCTGTGAGCATGGTGTCCACGTCTGGATTCCCCCATTACCCTTAGGGTGACTGAACCTAAGAGCAATTTGCATATAAATAGAATAAGTCAGAGATGCTCAATTAGGCTCATGAGCTTGCTATGCAAAAGCTCACTAGGACTGTGCCTTCGCTCCCAGGGTGCAATCTCTTTTAACCCACAAATGCCATACACAGAGAAGAAATATTCTGATGCATGTCATACAGGTCCTGCCAAAATGAGAGTCCAGCAATAAAATGTCAGACAATTCTTCTCCAAACGAGGGAAGCAGCTAACCCCACACCTCACCTAAGAGTTTCAACAAGGACAAAATGTAAGTCTGGGGTTAGCTGCTTCCCTTGTTCAGAGAGGAATTGTCTGGCAAGCTCATGAGCCTAGTTGAACATCTCTGACTTCTATCTATATGCAAATTGTGCTTGGGGTTAGCCACCCTAAGGGAAATGGGGGAATCCAGAAGTGGACCCCTTGCTCACAACTCCCTAGAGGGACCAGCTGCACTTCACAGATAATATCTAGCAAAGCTCATATGAATGTCTGGGCTTAGAGGTGTTCCTTTTTTTGGATAAGAATTTTCTGGTGTTTTATGGCTGGACTGTCATTTTGGTAAGACCTGTATGATATGTTTCAGAATATTTCTTTTCTGTGTATGACATTTGGGAGTGAGGACAAAGTCCCAGTGAGGTTTTGCTTATCATTGCAGGCTCATGAGCCTAGTTGAGCATCTCTGACTTCTTCTATCTATGAGCAATGAGGGCCTACCTTTACCCTTTGAGTGCTGTTATGTTCCCCTGGTGCTGCAGCTTCCCTTCAGTGGCTGTATTGCAGGTCTATCTAAGGCCACTGGAAGTCAGAGTGTGTGTATTTCTTTTCTGGTTGAGCAGGAAGTTGAGGGAGGTCAAACCCTGCCCACACCTGTCAAAATCACGCATGTTTTGATTTTTTTGAGAGGTAGTAGTAACCTCTAAAGAATGTGAGTAGATAAGCATAAGATACTAGTTAGAATTACTATGCACTGTTCTTTGCTTTTTCTAACAGTGGGCTTTGAAGGTTTTTTTTTTTGGATCATGAAACTCAAATCATACAGCAGTGACACTGAGAAGCTACAAAAAGAGGACTGTTCTACTTACTATCAGACTCAGTGTGTTATATACCCGATTTATCTTAATTTGTTGCAAGTCTGAAACAATTTTTTTAAGGTTAGACCAGCTGTAATATTTTGAAGTCTTGGTTTTCAGTAAGCATGCTAAAAATTATTTAAACCCTTAACAACCAGCCGCGCGGCCGGCAGTTAAGGACCACAGAGCTTTTCTATTTTGTGAAATCGATTCAGGGGTCTGATAGAAATGCTTGTCTTCTACTAAATCCAAGACAATTCTTCCTTTATATAGAAGTTTAATTATGTCCTTTGGTATCAGGCAGATCACAACTTCTCTGTCTATATTATAGCAGCATTGTTTCAGTATAGTCTTGCATCAGGATACAAAATATTAGGACAAAGGGAAAATCCTTTGTTTCTACACAAAGGATTGCATCCTGACCACTCCCATCTACATATCCTATATAATAATTCGCTAAAACGTGTGTAACGACACAGTCATGAGCAGTAGAGACTGCTGCGCTTGCTGCAGTCATGCGTAGTATAGACTGCCCACGCCGCAGCTCATATAGAGCGCGGTGTGGGCAGTTTCTACTCTGCATGACTGCCCCACGACCGGATGGCAGTGGCACTGTGGCCCGTGTAACGGGCTCTTCAACTGGTCTAGACATATATGGACATTTGTATACATTAAGAAGCTTTGGAAGAGCAACTTCTTTTTTTGGAAACATTCCAGCACTGTGAGCACAATTAAACTCTGTTGTAATATATTGAAGTCTTGGTTTTCAGTAAGCCTGCTAACAATTATTTAAGCCCTTAATGACCAGCTGCGTGGCCATGTGGCTGGCAGTTAAGGACCATAGAGCTTTTTCTTTTTTTTTTTTTTTTTTTAAATTGATTCATGGGTCCTTAAAGGGATAGTAATGTTTCATAATAAAAGCAGCTCTAATTAATCAGCATAGTATTTGGGCCTTGGGGAGTGTTATTTCAATTCTATCAGAGTTGTAGTTCAAGAGTAATTGAATGATAGAGTATCCCCCTCCCGCCCCTTTTACTGATGTAACACTGCTCAGCCAGAGCAGAAGGGAGGAGCCAAGGTAGATTGCAGAGAGGGTCAATCTTCATTTAAGATAAGGGAAATACCTGAAAAACTTGTCAAGGGAGCAGGGCTTTCATTGTTCTCATAGGAAGATGATTCTCCCCTGCTGTTATCTGTCTGGTCTATGGACTGGATTCCACATCTGAGAAGAGATGGCTTACACTAGGGGCGGGAGGGGAAGCTTTGGTTGTGAATATCTCTCAAACCATAAAGGTTTGAGAGATAAGACGTATATCATTCTTCATGGTTTTTTAGTGCCTACAAAATAAAATTAAGATAAAACGAAGTATTACTATTCCTTTAAGGAATTAAAGGCTTTTCTTTATGTAAGCCTGGTGATAACTGCTAACCATTAATGTAAAATAGGTAACTAAAAAAATAAAAAGGTTAAATTGTATGAAACTTATGTGGATGGTGGTTATGAAGTGATATAACATATAAGATATGTGATACACTGAATGTTTGAAAAAAGGGGACAAGCCAGCATTCAAAAAATGCCCATCATTTATAACCCAGTAGACCACAACCTTGATGTAACCATGACTTTTTTCACTTCTGCCTTTACTAGAAGTTTTATCTAGTAAGCTGATATCACTCACTCCAGTGGTTGTTTTGCTATAGTGTTTGGTATTTGTTTCATTATATCAAACTAGTTGAACAGCCCGTTACACGGGCCACAGTGCCTCAGGCAGCCGGTCGCGGGGCAGTCACACGCAGTGGAGACTGCCCGCGCCTCGGCTGATACAGAGCCTCTGGCAGCTGGTCGCGGGGCAGTCACACGCAGTGGAGACTGCCCGCGCCTCGGCTGATACTTTTCTTCTTTAGTCCTTTCAGGTATTCTTACCTCCTCTGACGTATTCTGTAATACTTTCTCTATTCTCTCTTTTTATTTGATTTCTCCTTTCTACCTAAACTGATGCAGTCTATTTTTTTATGTATTTGTTCAGTTTAATATACTATTTAGTGTGCTCATTTTACTTTCAATTTCAGCAATTTATGAACTTTATTATATGATATATGTTAGTTTTATTGATTGGTATATTGTTCAAATATACTTTGGATGGTGTGAATTATGTTTGCCAATAAATCTTCACTTTAATACTACACTCAGAGACCTGTTGTGTACTGTCCTCCCCTCACTCCCAATACCTAACATTTTTCTGAGATGAAATCAGCAACATCTTAATTTATGACATGGTATCACGGTGCCCCGTGATTGCCTCTAGCAGATTTGCCATAGAGCGACATTATTCACTTCCTAGCTGTCGCTCTCGCTGAGTCGCTATTCTTATAGGTCACCATGTTGGTGAGGTAATCGCTCCGCCCACCTGTCAGGGTTTTTAAACCTTAGCCTGTGTCATTGCCTTTGCCCTTTTGTGGTGTACCTGAGCTTATTGCTGATTTGGTCCATTACTGTTCCTGTGTATTACCTGGCTACTTCTGACTACCCATTCCAGTTCTGACTCCTGGCTACGTCTGATTACCTGTTCTGGCTCTGACTCCTGGCTACGTTTGACTACCCGTTCTGGTTCTGACTCCTGGCTACGTCTGACTACCCATTCCGGCTACGACCACTGGCGACGTCTGACTACCCGATCCGGTACTGACCATTGGCTGCCTCTTGGTTCACTCTCCGTTGTTGCTCTCCTTTACCATTCCGTGCCTCCGTTTGGCTTCCTTGTTGCCTGTGCCTTCCGTTCTGTGCTCGCTTCTGTAAGCGGCGCTTGTCGGTCATTCCATGTGTTTGACTTCCTGTGGCCTTCTCGGTTTGTGTGTGGCCTTACCTAGCCTCAGTACCAATTACCAGACTATTGTATACCCTATCGCTAGGGTATTGTTGTGCTCCTTTATTCCTGACGACTGTGTGTGTGTGGGAGTGCTCTGCACTGCCCTCACATCTACCTGTGTGAGTCCCAGGGCCATTCAGATCTTGATCATCTGCCTAATGAAGGGTGAGGAAAGTAAGTCCACTGTTCCTCCCTGGTCTCGTGAAGGTGTGCCATTCAGCCATATGCAAGGAGTACTCGCACTGTTATTCCATCTACCTGTGTGAGTCCCAGGGCCTTTCCATTGTCACTCATCTGCCTAGTGAAGGGTGAGGAAAGTGAGTTTACTGTTCCTCCCTGGTCTCATGAAGTTGTGCCATTCATACCGTGTGCGCGTTGTACCCGTACTGTCCTCACATCTACTTGTGTGAGTCCAAGGGCCATTCCGTTACTGCTCACCTGCCTGGTGAAGGGTGAGGAAAGTGGATCCACTGTTCCTCCCTGGTCTCGTGAAGGGGTGTCACTATCTGCTGCCACTTCATGTCATTACTATTGCTACTGTTGTGTCATTTGTTGCCACCAGCCTGTTTCTTCATTTCCTGTGATTTTTGTACTTTATAAAGTTTTATCTTAAGTTCATCTTTACTTGTCAGTGTATTAATTTCCTAGTCACCCCTTGACACATGGGTGAAGCAGGGTACAAACACCATATCAGCTATTTTCAAGGCAGCTATTGTGTTGGTGTCATTGTCAGCAGGTGAAATGCCAGCTTTCAGTGAATGGGGTGCATGCCATTTGTTCCTCTCCTGCTGTAGGTTATTTAACCCATCTGCAGCTTTGTGGGATTGACTCTCAAATGTCTACATGCACAAATTGTCACTCTGATGGTATGGGCTACCCTGCTACTGCCCTTTAATAAAAGTGCCAGAGTCTGAGCAACACTAACGCTGATCTGATGTTTCATGTCATCAAAACTATAATGCAAGTGATTCTCATCTTCAATGTTCTTAAAAGGTTTAGTATTACTACTACTGCTGGTGGTGGGGATTTTCTTGCCATTGTTACAAAGGCTTTCTCAAACACATGGCTAGAAAAAGTTATAGTTTTACTAGCTTATAGTCCTCTTTAACTAAACTTACCTTAAATTGACAGGTCCATTACAAATGTAAAGGATTTTGAGGTACTGAGCCTCCTAGAGTCCCTTTAATAATGATTAAGGTATTATGTTAGGGCTGAAATGGGAGGATATTGTATAGTTTTCTATAGAATATACCCAATGCTTCTATGGATAAATATTTATTTAATACAGCTGTATATTCTAGAATTTTCAACTTTCCTCTATTTTGTACACTGTGGTACACAAACCTAGTTGTGTATATTTGATGGAAAATAATTGTATGCCCTTAAAGGGATAGTAACCCCCCAGAAAACCTGAAGCCAAAAGCTAGCAATAAGCAAAACATACCTAACTTCTTTATTCCCATCTCTCAAACCGTTATGGTTTGAGAGATGTAAGAAAAGAAAGACCTCCGCTCCCTCCCCCTTCTCATGCGTCCGCTGTATAGCGGACGTCATGAAATACTGTTTCCGTGACCAGGTGGCGGCTCTGCAGGAGCGCTGTCATCTCGATATCTCGGTATAATTACTTCATCGGTATGGTCTACAACATGTGCCTGGCTTGCAAGCACATGTTGTAGACCATACCGATGAAGTAATTATACCGAGATATCTAGATGACAGTGCTCCTGGAGATCCTCTGTAAGTTGGTCGACCGGATTCTGCCTCTGACAGCTTTACAGCTCATCAGGCAGAAAGGGGAGGGAGCGGAGGTCCTTCTTTTCTTACGTCTCTCAAACCATAACGGTTTGAGAGATGGGAACAAGGGAGTTAGGTATGTTGTACTTATTACTAGCTTTTGGCTTCAAGTTTTCTGGGGGGGTTACTATCCCTTTAAATCATAAAGACACCAGTAATGTGTATCATATATTATTGTCTGTACATGTTCAGTTGTACATTTATGTTTAATGAGTGTTCTTTCCAAATATATACAGTTCCCTCAGGCCCTACAGCATAAGTCTTAATTGCAGTTTGTCTCAAAATATTGGTCCTAATACAATCTCCTGTGGTGAGTCTCATGGAACAAAGTAGAGAGAAGAGGGGTAGGACATATTACTGCATAAGACACCTTCTAAGTATAATATTTTATTACAAGCAAAATCATTTAATAATGATAAAAAAGTATAAAAACAATCACAGATCACAGTATATTTAACTCAGAATGATAAAAGAAATAAAAAAACAATATTAAATAATTAAAAAAAATATTATTTCAGGTAGCATCAATGTGTAATGTTCAAATAAAAAGTCAAACAGTTCAAGAAAAGGATATTTTGGTAGAATTATTATTATTGTCCCATAATAAGCCTACCCACAGTATTCCCTCAATAATCGGCCTGCCATTATCCTCACTTATAGTGTTTTTTATCTACTATAGCACGTGGCCATTCTACCGGAATATCCTTTTCTTGAACTGTTTGACTATTTATTTGAGCATTACACATTGATGTTAGCTGAAATAATAACAATTTTTTAATTATTTAATATCGTTTTTTATTTATTTTATCTATTACTCATTTTGAGTTAAATATACTCTGATCTGCGAGCTTTCATACTTTTTTATCATTATTATATGATTTTGCTTGTAATAAAATACTACACTTAGAAGGTGTCTTGTGCATTGTCTTGCCCCATCCCTCTTCATTATAAATGTAAGTTTTGTTAAGTTAACGTGTCTTTAAAAATAGGAGATTTAATTAAAGATGCTAAAGGAGACACTGTCTACAAAGAACTCAGTTTTGGATGTTAATGCTTTGTGATGAGGAAACTGGCATCTGTCATGGAAATGTAAACCCAGACTTGAATCACATATAGCACATTAAGGCCAGCAGACAGTTTAACCTGTTTATTTATTAAGGAGTTCAATGTGGTTCACAAGAATCCCTGTCAAGCAACAGTCTTGTAAATGCTGAATAATGTGACCTGTGACCAACAATGGTTTTGCAGCTGATACCCATAAGTATATTGTTGATATGCTCATTACAACATACGGTGTCTATGGGCTGCCATTTACTATGGGCTGTATATGAAAATCAGTCACTCATGATTGTTTCATAACATGTGAATGTGACTATTCTTGTCCTCTTTCAGCAGCTTAGAAGTACAGTGAATTTGACAAAAGACTTGTCAACTGGTTATCACTATGATTGTGTTGCTAAAACCCAGCCAAGAATATGATCCTAGACTAAAGCTTATAGTATACAGCTTGAACAGTCAAACTTTGCACCTGTAGACGTGAAATGGTAGAAGGTATAACAATTAGCTGGTTGGGATTATATGAGCTGTAGTTCCAAACATCTGAAGGTCAAAAGATTGATTACTCCTGTGTATAGATCTTCTATAAAACAACAGGGCAAAATACCACTAATCATAAGCAGTATAGAAACAAAGAATGTAACTGTTATTCACAATGTAGAATCTAGAACTGGTTGTTAGTGGACAACTGGTTGAAGGCAAGCAGGGTATTTAAAATCCGCCCTGTCACGGAGGTACAACTCCTATACTAAAAAAGAAGAAATCATGATACTTTAGAGAAGCAAAAAGTTTTTTCAGTTTATTAAAAGTAAAAATGTAAACAATTGTACATAAAGCCTAAACCCTCAACGTGTTTCAAAGCAACAGCTTCTTCATCAGGAGATTTTAGGCAATGGTCACCAATTTATACATATAGTAAAAAATGTTTGAGACCATGGCTGTGCTATGGATATGGGAGTGTGACAAAACTTAATCAGAATAGGATGGCCTAGAGTAAGGCATATATAATGGAGAGGTGTATTGTCAAGATAGTAGGGAGATGATATGTGAGATAAAATGGTCTCTTACTGGACAGTTGCTTGGAGTACGTGCTACAGTAAATTTAGAGCTTTGCTTCTGTCTCTCAATCCGGTGTGGGTGGGTTCTTACTTTAGATCCATTATGAGTTTAAGATTGTCATCAGTTAGCTTGATAAGATTCCTTGTGGGAGGAACAAACATTCTGATGTTTTCTATATCCAACTGCAGACTAAATAAATAAATAACTTCCTCTCCCATACACCATCTATCCCCTACTCATGCCCCTCTTGCACACCACATTCCTTCTACATGTAACAAAAATCACAATCCCCAGAAACTGCCATGTTTTGCTTTAGAAGAGACCCTGTAATGCATTCCACACACCCTAGCACTGAAAGGGTTAATGACCCTTCTGCTGACTAGGAGGAGTGTGCTCCCGCTTACCTTATCACTCTTCCCCTGTGCTGATATACTTTACACCAAGAGGGGAATATCCATCACTAAAAAACCCTAATTCCTCCCACTGCAGAAAGTAGATGATCTTAGCTGCAAACACAGCCTCCTCTCAGGAAAATCATGGCAGTATAGGGGAGCAGTAATAAGCTACTTCCCGCTACCCTTCTCCTAGACTGCAGAAACATTATTAACCCTTTCATTGCTACAGGGTGCCCAACGCATGGCAGAGAAATGCCTTCAACACCTCTTTCACGTTTAATCACTTAATAGATTCCAACACAGAACTGACAGGATCTCAGGGCATCCTGATTTTCCTCATGTCTGGAGGCAGAGTGGACCAGGTATCCACGTCCCTCTTTCCTCGTCTCTGATCCCTTCTTTTCCACTTTCATTGTCTCTCATGCCTCACCCTCTATTTCCACGTGTCTGTCTCTCTGTCTCCCTCCCTCTTATGTGTCTCTCCCTCACTCTTATATCTCTTTCCTCATGTGTCTCTTTACTCTATCTAAATTGCATTTGTCTTTCATCCTATCTCCCCCCATGTGCACCCCCACATGTATGTCCCCTACCAATGAGTGGGTGTGTGAATATGTGTGTGTGAGTCTTTGTGTGTGTGTCTCTTTGAGAGAGAATATGTGCATTTCTGTGTGTGTGTGTGTGTGTTTGTGTGTGTGTGTTACGAGAAACAGCACATTTTTTCCTGCTAGTCTTTATATATAAAAGAAGACTTTATGCCTGGCAAAACACACCCAGGGGCGGCAGTAAGGAGGAGTTACTGCTCCCACTGGGTGATTCAATGGGGTGTGATTTTTGGACCACCCCCACTATCCAGCCCGCCCACCACTATTTAAGGCTGAAACAAAAAAAAATGACTGCCACTCACTCCTACACCACAGGCACACACATGCCCCCCACACTCTGACAGACACATACACACTGTAACGGAAGCAAGGAAGGAACCGTGTCACCTTCCGCCGTCGTTTCCGGGTTTCTCCCTCTCGACGCCGGATGGCGCCGTCAGATGCACCGGTCAAAGTATGGACAATCACTGGAAACAGTCGCAGGATCGCTGGAAGCAAGAAAGCCTGGAGTCCACGCCGCCGCCTGACAGCATACCAAATCAAATCCGCAGGTAGCTGGCAGCAGACGGTTGGCGATGCAGGATACCCAGCTCAGGTGGGCATCAGAGAGGATACTTTAAACCACAAGAGCATAAAGAAAACCAGGACTCCTTCTTAGTTCTTCAAGAAGACTAACTCTTTATTAAAACAAACCACAGCATATTTATACAGTTTCAAACCACACTAACTTGGAGCACGGTACATGAGACTTAATACAATCACAGTTACTCCAATAGGGTACAGCAAATGGTAGGGCAGAACACAATGGGGTAGTCACAGGAATAATTCAGTCACCACAAAGGGTCAAAGAACCAACAACAAATGATTCAGGGAAACATAATAGGGCAGACATGATTGGATTAACACACAGCAGGGGGTCACAGGACAGTTCTCAATACAATGACTTGAGTGGCTAGAATATACATTCCCTTAACAATGGCCAGGGGTTGAATAATTAAGCAAAAGGCTTGGGGGACTGCAATACACATTGAAAGTAAATATGCCCAAACTCAAATAATTAACCCTTTGCAGGCCAGAAGAGTTTGCAGCACACAATCCTTGAATTGCTCTTTCCTCTGGCACAGCTTCCTGTCCACATAAGGCTAGCTAAAGTCTCTTAGTTCAGGATAAGGGCTTGAGAGATCGTATGCCCAGGCGCAAAGGAGTGTCCAAGAGTGTCCAATATCCATAATCCTTGGCCCAGGGGTGAATAAATGCCATGCCTAGACAAGGCTCTAGTAACGGGTGGGACCCATTACACACATATACACGTACTCATACAGACACACACACACACACATGCTGAGCAGCTGAGGATGATAGGAACTATGTTCAAGCTACAGCTGGAAGGCTATGGTCCAAATCTGTATTATGCATCAGGGTTCCCAGCACATAGTGTCACGGTTTTTGAAGACTCTCAGACGTAAGGTTTGGTAAAAACGTAACTTTATTGAAAAGTTAAGGAAATCCCCATAGGGTAAACATACATAACAATACAACAATTATAGTCCATACAATAGGTTCTACCGGCCTTGCCTAAAATACCGGGCAAGGCAACCCAAGTGACAGTAGCAATAACAGGCTCTACCGGCCTTGCCTATACCGGGTAAGGCAACCGTGAGATGACATAAACCGGTTCTATCGGCCTTACCAATACCGGGCAAGGCAGCCCAAAGGAGTACTGAGTGTAGGCTCTACCGGCCCTGCCAATACCGGGTAAGGCAACCTTAAAGATGGTAATGTACAAGGTTCTACCGGCCTTACCAATACCAGGCAGGGCAGCCTGAGGAACACTGTAGTAGGCTCTACCGGCCCTGCCAATACCGGGTAAGGCAACCTTAAGGATGGTAACGTACAAAGGTTCTACCGGCCTTCCCAATACTGGGCAGGGCAGCCTGAGCAAGTAGACCAGTTGTCAGATGACTATGACAGCAGAGAGGAATAGAAACGAAGGTCTTACTCAGCAGAAGTCTATTGCCAGGGAAAATCGGACGACTGCATAGGAGTGGACAGCGACCTGGCCTCAGTACTGGATAGATCAGGAGCAAACCAAATTCCGCACGCTGGAACCACCAGTGTATATCACAACCAGGTTTAATGGAGTAAACCAGCGTCCTCACGCTTGGACCAACAGTAAATGTCGCCACCAGGTTTAATGGAGTAAACCAGTGTCCGCACGCTGGAACCAACAGTGTATATCGCGACCAGGTTTAATGGAGTGAACCAGCGTCCTCACGCTGGGACCAACAGTAAATGTCGCCACCAGGTTTAATGGAGTAAACCAGCGTCCATACGCTTGAACCAACAGTGTATATCGCAACCAGGTTTAATGGAGTGAACCAGCGTCCTCACGCTGGGACCAACAGTAAATGTCGCCACCAGGTTTAATGGAGTAAACCAGCGTCCGCACGCTGGAACCAACAGTGTATATCGCAACCAGGTTTAATGGAGTGAACCAGAGTCCTCACGCTGGGACCAACAGTAAATGTCGCCACCAGGTTTAATGGAGTAAACCAGCGTCCGCAGGCTGGAACCAACAGTGTATATCGCAACCAGGTTTAATGGAGTAAACCAGCGTCCGCATGCTGGAACCAACAAGTATCAGCAGCAGTGAGAAGATCAATGTCGCCAGAGCGACGGGGCTAGAGCAGGAGCCCTACACTCCAATGGGGAGTCCACCGGGGCGAGACTGATGCACTGACAGTTGACCGGAACCACCGGAACCGCCGGTGGTGAGCGAACCGGCTGGAAAGGAGGGCAGGCAGAAGACTCAGGAACTCAGTAAGATTAACCCGCTAGGTGCTGGGACACAGGAACACCGGAACACTAGCACACAGGAACAGTGGAACACTGGAAAACCGGAACGCAGAATCAGCAGGATCAGCAAGAACAGCAGGAACAGCAGGAATAGCAGGAACAGCAGACCCAGAAGCCTGACATGCAGGTCAGGCCAAGTGAAGTCAGAAACACCACGAAAGGGCAACCTGGAAGTGCTCAACCTGGGTTTAAAAAGGCTGTTTGAGGAGGGCTAATAGCAGACAGCCAATCAGGAATACTCAGCAAGTGACAGACACAGAACAGCACGAATCACGGGCACCATGATACATAGATACAAGGTTATTGGCTCAATACAATAAACCACTCATTTGCAGCTTCTTCCTTCCCTGTATGTGACCCTGCAGCCCTGCCAATTACTACAAGTGAGTCGATTTCTAGCCAATCAGCAGACAGGATGCTGGGGAGCTGACTTGCTAGCGCAGAGAGAAGCTGGGAAACTGGAACAAGGGCAGAGACATGAACAGAAAGTGCAGAGCAAGGCTTCAGCTGAGCTGGTAAATGGCAGAGACATGAGAGAGAGAAAAATGGCAGATTGTTTGTTAGGCTTTCTGTAAGTAGAGGTGCCAGTTCCTGCAATCATCTCCATGATGTACATAACTCTCTGTATAGCATGTTTGACAAACTATTTATATATGGTCTGGCCTTGTATAGTATACAGTCTGCATATGTCTGTGTATAAGGACCGGCACTATACAGTATAATAGGGACAGTCCCTGTTTGAGACCCAAATCCCTCTGCTCCTCTATTTAGGACATCACACTGTGTGGTATATATACCAATGTATCAGATTGCTCCACATCAATAAAACCCACAGTAATGTGGGTAAAAATTTCTGTATATATATTATAAATTAGTCTGTGTAAAAAAAATGTCATCTTCTTCTAAATCATTCACTTACAGAAAGAGTAACTTAACCATTTCAATGTCAAAGGGGATGCAATGTATTGCTTACCCCCTGACACTCAAAGGGTTAAAAATTCTCTAAAATATATCACCATCCATGCCCCCAGTAACACCACCTAAAACACAAGTGTCCCTCTTTGGCCATTTGAAATGTTGGGAGGTATGTTACTTACACTGCTCACACTGTATGCATGAATGTTCTGCTTTGCATCTGTGTGTCACTGTTTGTGTATGTCAGTGCATGTGTTTGTATGTATGTTTGTTGCATGCGTCATTGTCTATCACTGTGTGTCCACCTGTATATGTGTGTGTTTGCACGTGTCTGTGTATCACTGTGTGTACCTTTCTGATACATACACCCTACACCATATTTCACTATCATAATATTTATTTAAAAAAAAAAAAAAAAAAAAAAAAACATTCCCTGCATAACATGACGGGTAACACCGTCCCACATTGTTAGTTATTAATAAAAAAATATATAAAAGATTGGGCACAGGAAGATCTTATGTGTTACATGATGTGTGAAAATGATACTTCTTTAATGTACTTGTATAAAGTGATTTTGTAATTTATTTAACCAGTAGGAAGTCATCTAAGACTGCTGTAGATCTCTGGGAGGAAGTCAGACAGCCAAAACCAGTTGGGCCACTCCAATAGCAAACAAAGTTTTAGGTGGATGCATGCAGTAAAGTGGAAGCTTTAGTCTTTTAATCCAGATTTTTCAAAGCTCATTCTTACAGGACAAAAACAGTATACGTTTTTAGGATATCCCTGATTATGATTATCCGTGTTTTCTGAATCACTGACTCATACATTTTAACTGCAACATGTTTGAAAAAGCAGAGATTTCTCTACATATGGAACTGTTTTAGCCCTATAGAAATTCACCCTATGTACAGATGATAGGGAGAAGCTTATAAACCACGTCAAAACTAAATCACAAATGGAACATAGCAGTGGCATAAATTGTATGCTTGCATATGCCAGAGGTGTAACTGGTAAAATAGGGGAACTGGAGCTGGTAGCTGAAATTGAAAACTATGACTTGATAGGCATAACAGAAACATGGTGGGATGACACACATGATTAGTCAATCAATTTGGAGGGCTACATGTTATTTAGAAAAGATAGGTCAAACAAAAGAGGTGGTGGGGTCTGTCTGTATGTCAAACCAGCATTATTGCCTCAGTTGCAGGAAGATATATGTGATGACATTAGTGAACATGTGGAATCCCTGTGGGTTGAAATGGTCACTGGGAGTAAAACTGCCCAGAAAATATTAGTGGGTATTTGTTATAAACCACCAAACATTGGTGACCTTGAAGAATCAAAGCTATTAATGCAAATAGAAAAGGCTTCTCAAATAGGGAGAACTATAATTATGGGGTATTTTAATTATCCAGAAATAGACTGGAAAAATGGAACAGCTAATTCTGCTAAAAGCAGCAAGTTTCTGAACTTGTTGAATGACAAATTTTTGTCACAACTAGTGAAGACCTCAACCAGAGGGGATACGTGTCTGGTTTTGGTAATAACTGACAATGAAGAACTTATCTCTAACATCCCAGTTAGGGAGCACTTGGGGAATAGTGACCATAACATGGTATCTTTTGAGATTAATTCAAAAAAGCAATTTGGTATGGGTTCCACCAAAACACTGAATTTTAAAAAGGCCAACTTTAACAGGTTTAATTCATCCCTTGGTCTCGTTGACTGGGATAAAATATTTTCAGGAAAAAACAGGTAAGTGGAATGCCTTCAAAATAACATTGCAAAAATACACACATAAATTTATCCCTGTTGGAAACAAATACAAAAGAAGCGAATTAAAACCAAAGTGGCTAACCAGTAAAGTAATTCATGAAATAAATAACAAGAAAGCGGCATTTAAACATTACAAAGCTGAAGCATCAGCAGAGGCATTTGCAGAATACAAAAATGTCAACAAAACCTGTAAAAAGGCTATTAAATTAGCTAGACTGGAGAATGAAAAAATATATTGCTGAGGAGAGCAAAAGAAACCACCAAAAATTCTTTAACTACATTAATGGCAAAAAATTAAAGTCTGATAATGTTGGATCCTTGTTATCTGAAACGGGTGAGATGGTCAAAGGGGACAGAGAGAAGGCAGATATTTTAAATAATTTCTTTTCTTCTGTTTTTACCAAGGAAGATCCAATGGACAAGAATCTGCAAGCTACTTTTACAGAACAGTCACAGCAAGCATGGGACTGGCTAACACAAGAAAAAGTGTTAAAACAATTGAATGGTGTTAAGGTAGACAAAGCTCCGGGCCAGATGGTATACACCCACGGGTACTTAAAGAGCTAAGCCAGACCCTGGCCAAACCGTTATATTTGACTTTCAGGGATTCTTTGTTTTCAGGTATGGTACCCATGGATTGGCGTAAAGCAGATGTAGTGCCCATATTTAAAAAGGGATCAAAGTCACAGCCAGGAAATTACAGACCTGTAAGCTTGACATCTGTGGTAGGGAAGCTGTTTGAAAGGTTGCTAAGGGAATATATTCAAGAATTCTGCTGGAAAAGGAATATCATTAGCAATAGCCAACATGGCTTTGTGAAAGACAGGTCTTGTCAAGCGAACTTGATCGCATTTTATGAAAAAGTGAGTAATAATATAGATGAGGGAGCAGCGGTTGATGTGATCTATTTAGACTTTGCCAAGGCATTTGATACAGTTCCGCACAAGAGGTTACTGTACAAATTGAATGAAATAGGCCTAGGGAAAATGTTTGTGTATGGATCGGAAATTGGCTGAAAGATAGAATGCAAAGAGTGGTGGTAAATAGCAAGTTCTCCAGTTGGATAAAAGTGATAAGTGGAGTATCTCAGGGATCTGTCTTAGGTCCTCTTCTTTTTAATTTGTTTATTAATGACCTCCCAGAGGGCATATGGAGCCATGTATCAGTGTTTGCCGATGACACAAAATTAAGTAAAGTAATAAAGTCTGAACTGGATGTGTCTTTATTACAAGAGGATTTGGACAAATTGAGTAACTGGGCAGGCAAATGGCAAATGGGATTCAATATAGACAAGTGTAAAGTTGTGCATTTTGGGTATAATAATAAAAATGCAACATATAGTTTAGATGGTGTTCCTCTGGGGAAATCTACTAATGAAAAGGATTTGGGAGTAATGGTAGACAATAGACTTTGCAGTAGCATGCAGTGCCAGCTGGCAGTTGCAAAGGCCAATAAGATATTGGCATGTATTAAAAGGGGTATTGACTCAAGGGAGGAAGATATAATTATGCCTCTTTACAGGTCCATGGTAAGACCCCACCTAGAATATGCTGTTCAATTCTGGGCACCCTTTCTGAAAAAGGACATTATGGAACTAGAGAAAGTGCAGAGGAGGGCTACAAAACTAGTAAGGGGAATGGAAAGTTTTAGTTATGAAGAAAGGCTAGAAAAGTTAAACTTGTACACACTAGAGAAACGGCGTCTTAGAGGGGATATGATAACACTATATAAATATGTTCAAGGCCCATATAAAGGGCTCTCCAAAGACCTGTTCATTAACAGAACAGTACACAGGACAAGGGGACACCCGCTTAGACTTGAGGAAAGGAGATTTAATCTACAACAGCGGAAGGGTTTCATTACAGTAAGGACAATAAAGGTATGGAAATCACTTCCTGCGGAGGTGGTGCTATCAAACACATTAGATGCCTTTAAAAGGGGCCTGGATACTTATTTAAAAGAGCATAACATAGAGGGCTATGTACGTTAGTATTGGGATTAATATTTAGTTAGGGCTTGTTGAGCCATTTGGAATCAAGAAATAATTCCCCCCCCATTCAAGGCAGAATTTTAAATTGCTATATTGAGGGGGGGGGGGGGTTGCCTTCTTTTGGGTCAACGATGGTAAACAGGAATAGGAAAAGGGTTGAACTAGATGGACGCAAGTCTTTTTTCAACCTAAATTACTATGTTGCTATGTTACATTGTTCTAATAAGGATAATATCCTTTGCTCCCTTCAGAGCAGTCCTGCTAATGAAGCCAGTGTTGCTTGGCAGACCCAAGGGAGAGTAGGACAGGGGTCTGAAAACAAACCCTAGGCCAATATCATTGGTCCTGCAAGAAGAGACTAGACTGTGTGACTGAAGTCTTTTTTCTTTAATAAACTTTTTATTGAATTTTTAAAAATACCAAGGCAATCATACATGAACAATGAAAACATAAAGCATTTCATGTTATACGTATTATGAAAAAGAACCCAACACCAGTGTGCTAGGTATATTGCAGGGAAATCCACTCCCAACATGACAAGATACATCAGTCCCCGAGTGATTTAGTATATCATTCAAAACAACATGTAAGAGCATATAGTACAGTGAAGTAAAGCACACATGTAATGGAACTCTGAGGCAACCAGTGCACTCAGCGAAGTCATAGCAACAGATAATGCCCTACTTATAACATCCAAAAAAGGAAACAAAACAACACAAAACACAAGATAGAGAACAACAGACAAGAAACAGGTGCATGCCACCCGAGGGGCCCAACCATCCCCCCCAATCCCAAAGAGACAAAAGAAAAGGTCAGAGCAAAAGAGAAGAGCCAAGCATTTCCAGATTCTCTTTCTCAATGTCCAAACAAGGAAAGGAGGAAAAACCCCCTTCCCCACCTGCCTCCAACTGAGAGTCCAAGGCACAGTCGGTTAACAGTCTCTCCTCCATCCACGAGGTGTACTCAAAGCAACTGTAAAAGACCGTTTGACAAGTATTAGGTAAAGATAGAATAAAGGGTTCCCAGAGAGTGATAAAACGAGCACCCAACGTCTCCTTATCAGAAAGAGCAAGGGTCCAATGCAGTCTGGTAAAGTAAAACAACTTATGCGTCCATTGACGGAGCAGAGGAGGTTGGGGCAACAACCAAAGCGCCAAAATACATTTCAATGCCACCATGATTGCAATATCAACCAGTTTAGTTTGGGAAGTTGTCAGCTAAGAGGGAGAATTATATATCCCAAGCAGAAAAGCAGGAGAATCAAAATCAAGTGGGATCCTCATCTTTGTCGTAATGTAGAAGAATATCTTGGTCCAAAAAGAATAAACATGTGGACAAGAATAAATCATATGAAGCAAGGTCACAGCGGAAGCCTGACACTTGGGACAAGAGGAAGCAGAAGCAAGACCAATATGGTGAGCTACCAAAGGGGTCACGTAGACCCAGTGTAATAATCTATATGAAAGATCATGGAAATAAGCAGACTGACAGTATCTCAATCTGCACAAAAAGCTGAACTCCAGCTAGTCCACCGTTAGTGTGGTATGTCCACCAGCCATCCAGAAGAGTGCAAAGGGTTCAAATTTGTATGTGCCATAGAAAAGATAGTCCTATAAATGAGGGAGGTTTTGAGAGACACCTGCCGGAAGCTTTTTAAGTGAACAGTCCAGTGGATTATAGGTAAGTTGGCCAGATAACACCGGTAAGAGAGACTGAACATAATGCTTAGCCTGCAAGAAAGCAAAGAGATGGTTAGATGGTAAATTGTATTTAGATTTGAGATCTGGGAAAGAATATACCTATTGGGTTGAGGGGTCTAATAAATGACCTATCAACCTAATAGCCAGCGAGGCCCAGTGAAGAAACCGGGCATCAGCCGCTCCACCATGAAAGGAGGAATTACGAGTGAAAGGCATAAAAATTGTAACATAACGAGATTTGAAGAGATGAAATCGTATATACTGTCAGCCCTTTAAGGTAGATGCCAGCAAAGGATTAGCCACACAAGGAGAGGGAAGAGCGGACAAAGGTGCATGTAACATATAAGAAAGACTAAGTAACGGACAGAAAGACTGGTCCCTATCAGGATCAGTGTAAACCGCAGTGTCATCCAACCAGTCCTTCGCATGTCGAAGAAGGCAAGCTACATTATATTAATGTAGATGAGGAAAGTTAAATCCACCAGACCATTTAGGTTGAGTTAACTTGGCCAAACTCATCTTGGGGAGTTTGCCATCCCATATGAACCCCTGAAAGTGATGATTAAGTGATTGAATGTCCATTACAGAAAGATATATTGGTAGCATATGTATGAGATATAAAAGACGCTGAAAAACAATCATCTTAATTAAGTTAATGAAATACAGAGGTAAAGCCTTCCAAGTAAGACAGTCCAGAGTCAGTTTAGCTAGTAAGGGGCCAAAATTAGTCCAATGCAACGCAGAGACATCTTTAGGTAAGAGAATACCCAAAAATTTAAGATGAGTTGACCAGCGAATTGGACAGGAAAACGGGAGGGGAGGAGGGAGTTGTGGGGAGAGCCACATCACTTCAGATTTGTTAAAGTTGATTATAAAACCCACCAGTCTACGAAAGCTTTCAAAGACCTGCGTAACGGAAGGAAGAGCGGTGTGCGGATTACGAATAAAAAGCAGTAGATCATCTGCAAATGCAGCAAATTTATTTTCCACTATAACCACTTTAATACCTTGAAAGTCCTGTAATGACAATAATGTATGGAGAAGAGGGTCTAGCTCTAAATTGAAACGAAGCGGAGAGAGGGGGCAGCCCTGTCTAGTGCTCCTGAAAATTTGAAAGAGAGAGAAGTTGAGAGAATTAGTGGAGATTGTAGCTTGAGGGTTAGTATAAATCTGTTCAATTAGAGCACGGAATAATGGACCAAAACCCTGAACCTCCAAAACCTGGAACAGATAAGGCCAAAGAATTTTGTCAAAAGCCTTTTCGGAGTCAAGGTTTACAAGTAAATTAGGGTTACAAGGAAAATCAGAGGATTTAATAAGAGCCGCTATCACGGTTCGGATACTAGTCACCGAATATTGACCTGGAATAAAGCCCATCTGTTCCGGCGTGATGAGCTGAGGCAGTAGCTGATTAAGCCTATTCGCCATATCTCTACAGAGGATCTTATAATCCGTATTTAAAAGTGATATCGGTCGATAAGTTTGCACCCGGGTTGGATCCTTCCCAGGCTTAGGTAGTAATATAATCCTGGCAAGGGTGAAAAAGAAGAGCATGACGTGTGAAGAAAATATAGTGTTATAAAGAGACAACAACGTGGGAGAGATATCCTCCCGTAAGATTTTGTAGAATTCAGCTGGGAGGCCATTTGGTCCAGGTGATTTGTCATTATGTAAAGATTTAAGCACCATATCTAATTCCTGACCAGTAATAGGATCTTCCAAGAGTGAGCGCTGATCATGTGTAAGTACAGGTGGCGATAAACTTTTCAAAAATGCAGACCTAGCAGAAGGATTGTCTGGTTCAGGTCCATATAAGTTGGAAAAATAATCAACAAAAGCGGCATTGATATCCGCCGGGGCTGTAGTGACCGTTGAGTTTTGGGACTGAATGGAATGAATAAGATTAGAGCCATGCGTAAGTTTGGTCAGATGAGCCAATAGACTACGTTGCAAATTAGCATGACCATAGAAATGCGCTGCACGTTTAGACAATTGGAATTGTGCGGCCGTAGATAATACCGTTTCATATGCCTTCTTTGTGTCAATATATTTGGAACGATTCAACGTTGAATCCACAGCGAGGTAAGCAGAGTAACGAGCGGTAAGCATACATTGAAGCTGCTCAAGCTTGGTCGCCGTTTCCCGTCGAAGCTTTGTAACATAAGAGATAATATGACCAGTCAAAACAGCCTTGGCCGCTGGCCAGAACAGAACAGGGTCAGAAGAATGAAGAGCATTATCAGATTTAAACGCCAGCCATGCATTCCTTAGACTAGTAGAAAAATCAGGAGATTGGGCCAGGAACGAGGGCATACGCCAATAAAAGGAGGAAAGCACAGGAGGACGAAAGGACAAGTGTAGGCTAACAGGAGCATGATCCGAGATAAGGATGTCACGAACCTGACAGTCAGTGACCAAAGTGAAAATGGCTGCTGAATCTAAGAAATAGTCCAACCTAGTAAAAGTACCATGGGGATGGGAGAAGAAGCTGTACTGTCTATCTGTAGGGTGAAGATGTCTCCAAATATCAGTGAGTGGCACTTTATCCATAAAACGCTTCAAGGGATTGAAGAAAGAGATATTGGAGACTGTAGGGCTTCCTACTCTATCTAATTGCTGGCTAAGAATGATGTTAAAATCCCCACCTAACAAAATATTACCTGGAGTATGTGTCAGCAAGTGCGGAAGGAGAGATGCGAAAAAAGAGATAGTAAGATCATTGGGGGCATACACATTACAAATCACAACAGGTTTTTGGTATATCTCACAGTGCACCAGGAGAAAATGACCCTCTGGATCACAAATGGTCTGTAAGGGTACAAAAGCAAGACATTTGTGAATAGGAATAGCTAAGCCTCGCTTTTTACTTGAATAGGAGGCAGCAATACAACATCCCACCCATTCCCGTTGACGTTTAGCATGTTCCTCATCTGTAAGATGAGTTTCCTGTAGTAGAGCAATTTGAGAATGTAAACGATGTAAATGACCCAGTATCTGCTTACTCTTAATCGGACTATGTATGCCCCCAACATTACAGGAGGTGAAACAGAGAGAATGAGGAGTACATCTAGTTTGACAAGAGGGTCCACTATGGCGGCAACCAGAGATATAGAAACCAGAAGAGGTGAGCATAAGTAAAGGAAACCAACGTCTCTCCCAGTGAGGAGATGCTAGGTTCACAAAAAAATGAGACAGGAAGGGAGGACCACAAATCAGATCACCCAGGGGCACTCACCAACAAAACAAAAAACAGATAACAGTAACACAATGGACCCATTAACAAATTAAAGAACGTAGGTTCTTATGAACCTGTGGGCCATATTCCAGAAGGAATAATGTAAAGAAGCAATAATAGTGGCATTAGAACAAACTAGGGAGCACTGTGCTAAGACAAACAGTAAGACTCATCCATCTCACCCCTCCACAAAGGAGCTCGTATAACCCATAATGAAGAGGAACCCATAGAGTGAAAGTATCCGACACATCACCATTCCCACCACCCCAGACAATCAGACGTTGGCATAGCAGAGAGATTCTCCATCTGGCCGATCCCCAGGCAACCCGGTAAGGACCCGGAACAAATCAGTAGATGATCAAGGGGGGAACCAGACAAAGAACATGGTCTCAGAATCTGTATAAAGAGAATGAGAGCCAACAATAGGATTGTAAATGACCACAATGAATAATCGTAAAACAGTAGAATAAGAAGAGGTGACATGCTATGCAAAACGTCAGCACGTAAGAGACATAAACCAGCACCTGAGTGGGCAACTGCCCAGTTGACACGGATGTGGCAAGATGGAGTGATATAGCAGCAAAAACAACCCCACAAAGTAGGCAAAACATCTCACTACAGCCTCTGCATAATTGAACGATGGGAGAGAGGAAGCCCAGTATCCCCGCCCAGCCCAATAGGGCCTGGCAGGTGCACCACGCAGCCGCAACCCACAGTCCAAGTCTCCACCACCACCACCACTAACAATGGTTTATATATAAAGCCACTCCAGAGAGCATCTAATCCCTCTGTCTACACCTACTCTCCAAGACATCAGATCCCTGACGTAATGGACAGATTCTCCACCAGACCAACCCCCAGATCACTCACGAAGGACCCGGAATAGAATCGTAGCAAGGCCAGGGGGTGAGCCCGATATAGAGTAAAATCCCAGGACCTGCAAGGAGGAATAAAAAAAAAAAAAGGAGGTGTCAGTGAATCAACATAATATTTGTTAAAATAGTTACAAGGAAACAGCAATGGAACATAAAAATAAGTCATTAATTAAGGGGAGTTGTAAGTAACATAAAAGGACCCTGCGTGGGGGGTGTAATCAAGTATCAAAGCAGTCCATCACCCGGTGGCACATGCAGGGCATGAGGGAATGACATGGATACCAAGAGTAGCAGACTGTCCCGAATACATCTAGCAAAACTGAGAAGACACCTTCCAATACACAGAAGAAATCAAATGTCCACTCAGGTATACAGCAGAGTGTCCATAAAAGAAGCTGGATTCTAAGAAAATCCAAAAAGCTCTAGAAGGAAGACAGAGTTCCTCATGAAGTCACATAAATCCAGGGCAAGATGGCTCTAAGAACCGATGAGGTGGAGAGTGACCCCCAGCTCTCCACTCGCCATGACTTGCTGACAAACTTTCATAGAATTCCTGAGCCTCCGCAGGTGAATCAAACCAATGAGTAGAGGAACCATCTAGGATATTAAGACATACAGGGTACAATAAAGAAAATTTGATGTTTCTCTTGAAGAGCTTTCTGCAGATCTCCGAGAAACCACGTAGTTGCAAGGAAACCCTAGCCGAAAAGTCCTGAAATAACAAGAGCTGATAATTGAGATATTCAACTTTGTTCAACTTCCTGTAGACAAAGAGAGCATCCAGTTTAGTATCCAAAACTGGTGTAAACAAGGCAAGAACTGCTTTAGCAGTATCTTCAGCAATTGTAGATGGAACAATAGTTGTGGCCTCTGTGGAGGAGTCCATAGCCTGTTCCTCAGGAAGGGAAACCTGAGCATTTGTAGATTTGGTTTTGTCTTGTTTCTTTTCTCCACGCTGAGGTCACGGGGTTTTAGTTTGATCTGCAGATTGTACAAAATGTTCCATGGTATCAGCAATAAAATAAAATAATCCAGCAGAGGAATCTAGCACGAATTTCACAGGTAGAAAAGGAGGCTGGGAGGGCACAGAGCGGAAGTATCACATATCCAAATTCTACCAACAAGGGACTGGTAAGTCCACAGGATACAACGACAGGTTACATGGTAGTAGAAGTCCCGCAAATCACCTCTGCCAATATGGGAGGCCGCAAGTGAGAAAGGGCCATCTAGGAGTTGGCACTGCAGAAATGTGAAAAATATATATGGGAGAGGCAGGGGGAACACAAAAAGGGGAAAAAAACAAATAGGGCGATGTCACAAGCAGCTAAGTGTGCATACCAGTAGGTACAAAAATGTAATAGAATCAGAAGAAGGTCTCACAGGACTATAATAATACATGGGTCAGATAGGGGTTACAAAAAGGGGAAGACAACAAACATGGGGATGAATGAATGCCTAAGTAGGCAACCAAGCCCTCTGAAAGAGTATAGAATGATGTTCAGAGTCCACTGAAAGCCAATGCAGCAGATATAGATGGCAGGGGCTGTTGTGTACTGAGAATGTATATGGGTAGGAGTGCGGTCCAAAATCTAGAGCGTTAGTCTTCAAGATCACCCATAGCCTGCTCTCATAGGTTGGTGCAAGTCTCCAGACAAGTGGATTCCTGGAAGAAAATGCAGATAACAGGTGAAAGGCCTATGGGAGGGAGCAGGGTACAGGGAGAAAAAATAATAAACGGGTGGAGAGATAAAAGGGATGAGGGAAAAGCAGAGGAGCAGACCTCAGGTGAGTTGATCTCTAGGACAGAGAGTGACAATACGGAGGCAGCAAGAGCCGAGTGCGGTAGAGAGACCAACACAATCCAATCCTCTAGCCAGTGAGCGGGTGATGTAGGGATGTCGGTCCATCTGGACTAACAATGTGGCAGGGTCTGTTGAGGTGTGGGTCCAGACTGAGTACAGCACAGAGGAGCAACGTCAAAATCAGGACTCAAGTAGCACCACCAGGCACAGTCGCATTCAGGTGCAACCCGGCCACACACCACATTGATTCAGCAACAGAGACAGGGGGAGTCACCTGATCACAACATCCCAAGTGCAGGATTCTGTCAAGAGGAGATCAGCAGATGGAGTCAGCATCCAAGGCCACGGTCCCATGGCCTAGGCCACCACCAGCCTGGAGCTGCCTCCAGAGATGAAAATTCCCCATCAAAGGTAGTGTTCTAGAGTGCAGGATACATGGGGGAGAGATCCGTAGACCAGTGGGACAGAAAAATAAAAAATAGAGTTAGATAGCTGTAGATTAACAGGTGAAGGCATGGAGCTGTAGAAAGTTGCGACCATCTAGTACAGCTACCAGGCCACGCCCCCCGTGTGACTGAAGTCTTAACAAAGTTAGTCTTAACAAAAGCAGTCACAAGTTAAGTCCATTAATGAAATATAAAAAAAAAATTAAACTATAAATACAAAAAATAAAAGAATAAATTAAACTATAAGTATATGAAAATATCAACTTCCAAATATAGCAATATAAGAACAGTCACACCTGAAAGTCCAACATATGGAAGTTAATCCATTGTCTTATGATGATGAATAAGTAGGCTTGATGAATAGAGAAAACGTCACGGAATGAAATGATGTGGATGGGTTAAAGATGGAATTTTACGTAAAGTAATCCTCTGTAGATTGAGTCTTGTGCAGTAGATCAGTGTTGGTAGTTTTGTTAACCACCATCCAAATTGTACACTCCAAAGAAACAGGGCTGAGCTTGGGTACTCTCAATTATGAGGAAAATCCACCATATGTAAGGAGAGAAAGAAAGAAAATCTAAGTGTAGTATGTTTATTCAATATACATATATGAAAATAGACAAATGGGCGCTCACAGTAACCTCAAGAGTTACAGGCCTCTCAGGGTCCCAAAGCCCCCTAATAGTCACAATGCCACTTTCCCTTTGTGATGGTCTCAACAGGCACTTTGCCGCTCCAGAGCTCTCCCTGTGATCCGCTCTGTCCACTTTGCACTCAGATGGTATCATGGTTCCCGTGCTCCCTTGTTATTTGTTTTCCTGTCAGTCTTCTCTGTGTGTACTCCCATTGGCTGTCCTGTATTGGTCCTGCCCAGTATGGCCTTTATATACTGGGCTCCAGCACCCACATGGTGCCCTTTCGTGGTGTTCCTGTACCAGTGCTAGTTTTCTGCTCAGTGTTTCCCAGTGTACCGACTTGGCCTGCCTGACTACTCTGTATCTGTTCTCCTGCTCATGTGTACTGACTCGGATTGCCTGACTATTCTTCAATGCCTGCTCCTGTGTACCGACCCGGCCTGGCTGACGTTCCTGCTCCTGTGTACCGACTCGGCTTGGTTGACGTTCCTGCTCCTGTATACCGACCCGGCTTGGCTGATGATTCCTGCTCCGTGATTCGACCCAGCTTGTCTGACGTTCCTGCTCCGTGATTTGATCCGGCTTGGTTGGCGCTCCTGATTCTGACAGCCTATTGTCGCCTTGGCAACATTCTTATTCTCCAGGCTATCCGGTTCCAGTTTGCTCAGCAGAGTGTGAGAGTCAGTTTCCGTTCCTGCACCAGCAGTGGGTCATTGGCCTAGTCCTCCGTTACTGCTCCTGCAGGTTGCAAGTGTCTGCCTCCGTTACTGCTCCAGCAGTGTGCCTTTGGTCTAGTCCTCCATTACTGCTCCTGCAGGGTGCAAGTGTCTGCCTCCGTTACTGCTCCGGCAGTGTGCCATTGGCTTGTCCTCCGTTACTGCTCTGGCAGAGTGCAAGTGTCGGCCTCTGTTACTGCCCCGGCAGTGTGCCATTGGCTTAGTCCTCCGTTACTGCTCCTGCAGAGTGCAAGTGTCTGCCTCCGTTACTTCTCCGGCAGTGTGCCATTGGTCTAGTCCTCCGTTACTGCTCCTGCAGGTTGCAAGTGTCTGCCTCCGTTACTACTCCAGCAGTGTGCCTTTGACCTAGTCTCCGTTACTGCTCCTGCGGAGTGCCAGTATTTGCCTCCGTTACTGCTATGGCAGTGTCCTCCGTTACTGCTCCTGTAGAGTGCAAGTGACTGTCTCTGGTACTGCTACGGCAGTGCTCTCTATACACTATTCTTGTTGTACTCTGGCAGTTCACGTCTGTTCTGCTAGCATTAAGCATCCAGAAGCTCTCTATATGGGAAGAGCTCTATCACAGAACTCTCAACACATGGGACTGTTTACACTCCTTGAAGACCTTTAACCCATGCAGTACCTTAGTCCTGGGAAACCAACATATTCTGCCTGACCTGTGTCAGTATAGACTGCTGTGTACCTTATGGTTGTACTGGACGTGTGTGGGCATATATATTG
Organism: Rhinophrynus dorsalis; assembly: GCA_037306005.1. NCBI lineage: Eukaryota > Metazoa > Chordata > Amphibia > Anura > Rhinophrynidae > Rhinophrynus > Rhinophrynus dorsalis. The sequence continues at coordinate 41,458,847 of CM074727.1, forward strand.
TTAACCTGTCATGTGTCTGTATTATACTGCCTGTATACTACAGGACCTGTGAGGGTTCTTATTTTATTGTGATTTCAATAAAACTGTGTTTTTATCCTAAACCACTGTGTCTGTGTGTCGAACAAACCGTTACAGATGGCTAGATGTGAAGTAGGCTTCAGGAAATTCCATTACACAGAGTAAATATAAACCACACTCTGAGGATGAGTCCAGGGGTCAGTAATTAAACATTTACATGTTTTACAGACCCAGAATATAGGGAACTCATTAATGGGGGATGTAAGGCTGGTACCGGTACCTCAAGAGTGCTCACTGAATCAAAGTGGTCTCACATTCAGTCTTGATGTACTGCACGTACACCCACATAGATAGATCCTAACAATAGGCTTCAAAGCCCAACACTATACATCTATGGAGGATGGGATAAACCTGTACAATTTGTAAATGAGAGGCACATACATCTGGGTTGCTTTCCATACTAATGCCACCAAAGAAGGTCACTTTTCTGATCCTGTGAACAGCTGATAGGAGCCTTTTTTATGATTCTACAGTGTAGACCTATGCTATTCACTAAGTCAGTATCCATAATTGTGGACTGTCCTTTTCTCCTGACTCCTTGAGCAGAATGAAGAGACAATAAGGTAATTAAACACAATTCATACATGGGTCCTTACCATTTAAACATTATCCATTTGGTTTTTGTATACTCTTTGTTCCTTATATATTAAAGGCAGAGTAGAGAAATAGTGGGAAAAACAAAATAACATTAGGGGACGATGAAAAATGTGCATTGATTTAAAAGGGGGGGTTACAATATGTTGCAATACATTGAAGACCTCTCTAGCATTTGGGGGGTTAAACAACCCAGATAATTGAATAGTAATTTGAAGAATGTTCTTTTCCACTATAGTGCAGTTGATTTGCTCCAAAATTACTCCTTTATGCTTTTCTGAATAAGGCCCGTTCTTTTTTATATATTCTTTGCAAATTCCTTTAATATATTGACAGTTTAGCTTGTTACCTCTACCATTATTTTACATAATTTAAAAAATACATGGCAAATTAACATCTTTATAAGGGAAAATTCACTTGGTAGTAAGATTATCTTCCACATATACATAACATATTATAAAGCCATGTAAATCAGAGATGACTTCTCCAGTGATATCACTTTTCCGGTTCCTATATTATTCTATAGAGCCTATGCACTAAGACCTACAAAGCTGGAGAAAATATTAAAGTGTTAGTAATGTCCAACAAAAAGGTTTTTTTGCATTTAGAAGAGCTTAAAAAGCTGAGCTAAATGCAAAAAAAACATATCTCTCAAACTGCTATGGTTTAAGAGATACAAGCGTTTAAAGTTCTCTGTCTCCTATTGATAGCTGTAAAGCTGTCAGCAGGAGATCCATGTCAGTCGACACGGAGGTACTTGAGAAGTGCCGCAATCTCGTTACTTACAAGGAATCCCTTCTAAAACATGTGCTTGAAAACCAGGCACACGTTTTAGACCATTCCAATGAAGGGATTCCTTGTAAGTAATGAGATTGCGGCATTTCTCAAGCGCCTCCGTGTCGAAAGAAATACGTAGTAAGAAACTATATGAACAGCTTCTATTTAGTAGATTGTGTATATGAGCATGTGTATTACTTGAATTTGTAGTTGTATAGCAGCAGCTTTGTGATGCAGTGGGACTATAATTCTTTCCACTGTTACTCTGTACATGGAGAAACTGACACAATTAAGAGGTTCATCTCCGCAGAATATCAGTTTATTAATTTTTTTGGTCACTGCCTATGAGAAGACAGTGTACAATATGTATGGACATCTACATTACATAAGCTTTTTTGTGCAGTAGCCATGTTGTGAGTTACAAACCTCTGTACTGTCCCTCTGTACACGGAGTGACTGGTGAAGTTAAAGGATTGAACTTTGCAGGGAATCAACACAACTAACACTGCATGTTGAATTTTAATGACAATGAAAAGTAATAATTACTGGGTACCATAATTATGTAAATATAAGTCATTATGCTGAGCCATATTGTTTATCCTCCTAGGCATGGTTTCATTCATAACCACTGGGTGGAATATTTCTATCAATATTTATTTTAAAACACACTCCATCTTGCTTAAAGGAGCAGTAAACTTTTTTTATGAAAAAATATATATTGTAGGGATTTTCCTATTGAGTAAAATAAGGGTACTCACACTGCCGAGAAATTTATACTTCCAGAGTTATTACAGTTTAAACCCATGTTTTTTTACACTACCAGTGCCCTCTAGTGGTCAAATTCTAATTAGATTTCCTGTTAAATTTTAATGGAGAGAAAAGTCAGAAAAGTCAGAGACATAACAGTTCTCCATAGAATGTGACAGAAACTGCCTGTCACTTCCTGTCAGTTAGAACTATCAGGAAGTAAACACAGTAAATTCACTTCCTGATTATTTAAACTGCTATAATTTTTGAATAAAACACCTGACAGCGACGGGAGTACCCTTGTTTTATTTGGCAGGAAAAGCTCTATAAAATATGTGTTTTCATAAAAAAAGTTTACTGCTCCTTTAAGGTGACATTGATCACCAAAATGTTTACTTCACGATAAATTCACTTTATGTTTTCATCATACTTTTTCTGAGATCATATATTAATAAAGTTACATAGATACATTGTTACAAAATAAGTAAGGTCCAAGTCCATTTAGTTCAACCTTTGCCAAAATATAACCAAGAAAAGAATTATATAATTCTTTCATACTCCTACATGGTATTACTCTGTTTATCAGAACTTCCTGTTTTCCCTACTGATACATAGTATAACCCTGTATGTTCCCTTCTGCTAGAGATGTGTCTAATCCATTCTTCAATGTATTCATGTATCCATTGTATCTAAGATTACCACATGCTTGGACAAAGAATTCCACAATCTACAAAAATTACAGTAAAGAAAACCTTCCTCTTCTGAAGTTGAAACCTCTTTTCGCCTAATCTTAAGGAGTGGTCCCTAGTTATTTAATCAGACCTTGGACTTAAAGGGATAGTAATACTTAAAATGTAAAAAAAAATATGTTGTAGGGTTTATCCCCCTGAGTAAAACAAAAGTACTCCCAATGCTGAAAGGTGTTTCATTCAAAAGTTATTAATTTTAAAAATTAATTTTTTAGGTGCAATATCACAGTGGCCTGAAATTGTACAGTGGCGCTGTTGCTACACCATCCTATGGAGATTTATGGTCAATTGACCAGAGCTGTCCATAGGATCGTGTAGCAACAGCGCCACTGTACAATTTCAGGCCACTGTGATATTGCACCTAAAAAAATTCAACTTTGAAAATTAATAACTTTTGAATGAAACACCTTTCAGCAGTGGGAGTTCCCTTGTTTTACTCAGGGGGATAAACCCTACAACATATTTTTTTTTACATTTTAAGTATTACTATCCCTTTAAAAGATCACCAGAGAGATCCTTGTATTGACCTTTTATATATACTTATAATATAAAATTTGAAGTCCTTTGCTACTAGAAGTTACTGCAAGCCATAACATACCCACCAGGGCTGAATATCTACTCGCCAGGGCTAAGTTTTCACTTGCCATTGGCTAATGGCGAGTGGAAATTTTGAGCCCTGCTTATATAGAGACCAAGATCTCTTCTTGGTCACCTTTTCTCTATATTAAATAAACCAAGGTTGTCTAGACGTTCATACTTCATGTTCTCCATTCCCTTAATTAATTTTGTTGCTCTTCACTGTGCTCCAGTTCTAGAATATCCCAACACTGCACAGCAGATTTGAGGTGAAGCTTTACCGGTGACTTGTACAGTGTCCAACTGATGTTATTCACACTTGCTTCTATACCCCTTTTTTTTGCAAGGCAGGACATCATTTGCTTTTGCTTCTGCTCTTTAACACTGGTCACTCTTTACAAGTTTGTAGTTTACAAAGGCTCCCAGATCTTTATGTAGCAATGAGTCTCCTAAAATGTTTCATTTAAATTCACATAAGGAACAATGAGTTTTGTTCAACCCAAATGCATAACTTTACAGTTTCTCACATTAGAATTGATATTACATTTGTTTGCCCAATATGCCATTTTATGTAAACCCCACTGTAGAGAACAAACATCCTGCTGACATAATAGATCATTACAGGTTCTTTAAATTATGATTATTTTTAATAACTTTGTAATGAACAATCTAAGTGAGGTGGGGTACCTTTGTTTTACACAGAAGGAAAAGCCATATAAGATATATATTTTCATAAAATAAATTTAGAGTTTCTTCAAAGAAGTAACACTTCCTATTAACCTCTCACTTATTTTTTATTATGGACAGAAGAACCGACTGATCCCTATGAATTTTGCCCTTGTGCATTTGTTCAAGCTTCAATTAGCCCTGTATGCCATGTCCATGGATAGTCAAAATCAGGTGTATTAAACTGATGCAGTCAGAGTGCATGAGCCTGCTTAACCATGCAACTGCATACCAATTTTGTCATTAAAAGTCAAGGTTACCATGTGCAGTGAACAGAGTGTGAGGTCCTGTGGTCCTGTTAGAAACTGTTACGTCCTCCTCCATGGAAATAACATTCTGCTCTGATAATAGAACAGTAACTGCGGCAAAGTTCATATGGACCATTAGAATTTTCTATCCATAGTAAGGCATTTGGGAGGTTAGTAGGAGGTTTTACTTCTTTAATGAGAGAACACCAATCTATATATATAAAAGAGAAAACCTGCGTCCCCAGTCACACGCACCCAGGGGTGGAAGTAAGGAGGAGATATTCATGTCTCCTTCCTACAGCCATTCTTGTATATAGACAGGGGGTTACTTTCCCAGGAGTAGGAGTAGGCAGAAAGCCCATGCTACTCCTGTGAAAGTCTCTGCATGGAGTTAGCCCGCCCCCAACATTCACTCCTTTTAGACAAAAAACATGGCTCACTGTCCCTTCAGAAACTACTCACCACCTGCCATGAAAATCCTACCCTCCACTGTAAGTCATGCATCTACACCACCAGCCTCCCCTCACTCCTGCAGCTCAGCATCACCATCCCCTTCCTCCTCATGCACTACACACGACACCTAACATCTAATGTGGTGTGGGGGAGGGGGTGATGGTAGTAGCATCTGGTACTGAAAGGGTTACATCAGATGCGGTACAGTCGGTTCCTCATTTTATGATTGGAAAGCCTTGGAAACCGGCAGGTACATGGTTTCTCACAATACCACTGAGGCAGGCTGAGGATGATGGGCTTGCAGGTGAAAGTTGACTGTTTACTATTGAAATGTCACCATCTAGTGGCCGACATACATAAAGGCAACTTTAAAATATTGCCTCAAACAAAACCTTTTAATCAGATTGTTGATTGAAGAAAAGTAGCCACACTGTGATTTTGCATGCTTAAAACTCAAATACTGTTCTATGTTGCATGCTTAAAGGTCGGATACTGTTCTGGAGACAATGCCAAAAACCATCCGTGTTGGAGGGATAACCCTATGAATGCCAGAGTGGAGTGAAACCGCAGGTCAAATGGTTAACACATTTAAAAAAACACTCAGGAGTGAGAAGAAAATATTTTATATACAACACATTGTAATCTGCATGTTCAAAATCCAGGCATGCCATGTGCTAATCGAGTATTATTTCAATAGATCCTGGTATCACAATTAACTGCAGCAGGACAGTAGTCAACCTTTAAACACATGAACAGAATAGAATTCAATCTTTGAACATGTGAAGAGAACAGTATTTGACCTTTAAGCAAGCAACAATACAATGTCTCTATTTTGATTCAATTGACAATCTGATGTCAAGGTTTTGTTTGAAGTGAAATTTTAAACTCGCCTTTTTGTATGTCACCCACCAGATGGAGACACACCTTAATCTTTTCAACAACATTTGGTTCGTCTGATGTATTGTTTGTGACATGAGCACTGCCTCAAGCACATTACATGTTTGGTGTTACATGTATTATATTTAAAAATTAATAATCCACTTATGTGGTTGTGAGAGAGGGATTGACCCCTAGCAGTTCCTGATTACTGTTTAAACTGTACACATCTCTGGTGGTTCTATGTCCTTATGGATATACACATGGTATTTATTTTTTACTCTGTCTTTTATTCTCTCTCTCTTTCATAATGGCAAGTTTTCCTCTATATAATTTCCTTTCAGCCCTATGTTGCCAAGCAAAGTGTCTCAGTCATATCTCTCCCTCCCACACCCCCATTAAAGCTTGTCTCTTCCATTAATAGGTGACCACATACTCCTCTCTCTGTCTCACACACAGGACATCCTTTTCTATAGACAGCTATGTATCATAAACCCCACCCAGACACACAGAGGGGACCAACATTCCAACCATAAGTGTTCCTCAAGCCATACATAACCCCTCTCTCATTCACACACACTTTTTCGCTGTTTCTCCCCCAACCCTCCCTTCATCTTCTCTGTCCTCAAAGTACTCACTTACTTAATCCATGCAGGGAGGGAAAAATAAGCAGCTGCTTTCAGTTACTCCACAGGGTGCCTAGCTGCTACCTAGCAGTGAGGGACGGTGTTGCACGACTCTTTGTTTTTTAAGCAATGCTTAACCTTTTGAGTGGCAGAGGGGTGGTACGTAATGTATTGCAATGCATTTCATATACCTGTGGCACTCAGAGGGTTAACAGTGTATTGAAATGGCAATCATTCAACCTTTCACCCTACCTTTCTCACACAGCTTTATTGCTCACGAAACAGGGGTCTCCTAAGAATAGCACTGCAATGTGTTGCACACCAGTAACACTGAAAGGGTTAAGCTGTTTGCTATCATTAAACACAGAGGACAGTAGAGAAATTGGGCCAGTGTGTCACTCATTCATTTTCAGTCACTCTATTCTCAGAGCAGTTACATTCACTCTTCTGTTTAAATTGAAGGCTGTTTGAATGTAAGAGCACTGACAAGACACTCCATATAAAGTCACTCAGTCACACGCAGGGCCTGTCTCTCTGCTCTCATCTGTGTGTAATGACAGATACAATACTATGTATATGTGTGTGTATTCATGTATGTGTCTGTCTATGTATCTGTACATGTGTATGCATGTTTCTATGTATGTATGTGTGACTGCTCTACTACAACTAACACAAACATCAAAATACTGTTGTACTCAAACATTCCACTTAACCCCTTAACAACCCTTGATGGTCATAGTACGTCAAGGGTCGATCTGACTGAACGACCCATGACGTACTATGACCGTCATGGAATTCCGGGCTCCCCCTGCTGCTGCAAGCCATTCGGGGAATCCGGAAGCGGAATAAAGAAAAAAAATGCTCTGTGGTCCTTAATTGACTGCGACGTGCCGATCGGCCAGTCATTAAGGGGTTAACATTATTCAATACAAAGATTAAATAAAAACTGGTGGGCAACGCCATCCCACATTGCTAGTATTAAATAAATCCAAAGACAAAAAAAATGAATATACTTGAGACAGAACCTGAATGTAAAATGTGTGATTTATTATGTCTGGAACATTTACAATAAGATAATGCTAATGCCACAAAAAGAGTTTAGATCCTTCTACCAAAGTGCAGCTAAACACCACATGCGCTACAGAGCAGTCAGAGAAAAGGGAATCTTATTATGAGGGCCGTTAGGGACATAATTCAGCTTTGCTATAATGACAGAACCCATTATCTTATACAGTGAGAAGTGTGTTTCATATAATGAAATGCATTTATCATATACAGCAATACATATACTTTATAATGAAATCCATATGTAATATAATGAAATACATATACTATATACTGAAATACATATGTAATTATACTGAAATTGATACATTATATACTGAAATTGTTAGTACATGCTGAAATTCTTGTCATATAATTAAACCTATATTGTAGGATTAACCCTTCAAGTGCAAGAGGGCTTTGCACTACATTCCATACCCCTCTAGCACTCAAAGGGTTAACAAATAAAAGTCCCTGTGGATCACTGGGCTGGGAATATTGGACAGTCCTGAATGAACTCACCTACTGTATCAGATAGGTCTGCTTTTTTTGCCTGCAACTGTAGAATGGGTCATAAAAAATAGAATCAAGGGGCCAGGGTCAAGTCAAGATCAGGATCATGTGACTGATGATTAATTTCAGCATATGAAAATGTGTTTTTCACTCCTCCAAAACAAATTTCAGTATATGGCATATGGATTTAATTCTATACCATATAGATTTCAGTATAAAACATGGATTTCAGCATATAGCATAGGGATTTCAAAATATGGCATATGCAATTCAGTATAAAGCATATGGATTTCAATGTATGATATATGCATTTCATTATATGACATATACAATTTCGTATATGATATATTGATCTCTATATGACATGGATTTCAGTATATGATATATGGTTTTCACTATATAAAGTTTGAATTTCAGTATATAGCATATGCATTTCACTATATGATATATGGATTTTAGCATATAGAATATAGATTTCAAAATATACTATACGGATTTCATTATATGACATGGATTTCAGTATATGATATATGCATTTCATTATATGACATGTATTTTAGTATATGATATATTGATGTCATTATATAACATGAATTTCAGTATCTTATATATCATTTTCACTATAAAACATATAGATTTCAGTATATGGTATATGGATTTCAATATATAGCATATAGATTTCAATACATAATGTATGTATTTTGTTATGTGCATGGATTTCAGTATATTATATTAATTTCAGTATATAACATGTATTTCTGTATATGACATGGATTTCATTATATGACATATGGATTTCACTATATAACATATTAATTTCATTATACAGCATATGCATTTCACTATATGATATACGTATTTCATTATATAACATATAGATTTTAATATATAATATATGGATATCATTATATGACAAGGATTTCAGTATATAATATCAATTTTAGTATATAACATATACATCTCAGTATATTCCATATGTATTTCAGTATATGAAATGGATTTCACTATATATTATATGTATTTCATTATATTACATATAGATTTCACTATAAAGTATATGTATTTCAATGTATGATATATGTATTTCATTATATGATACATACTTCTCACTGTAACCCTAAATTATGTTCCTCAAATCTTATTGACATGTTCCAGGATATTATAAGCTTCAGTTTCTTTCTTGTTCTGCTGCAACAGCATGGAAAAGAGCAGACTTTTTTTTATAACCTTGAGCTTTAGTCATTTGAACAGGCATCTGTGTGAAAAAGAATAAGTTTTTAATTGGTGTAATTGTATCATTTGTAGTGAAATGTACAAAACTTTAAAATTGCTAATGATGTAACAATGAAAAAATAGTTGCTAGAGAGGAATGAGTCATCATGCACAGAAGGTGTTTAGAGATGGAGAGTATGCAAAAAAAATTTTTGTTTTTTTTCTTTTTGCTTGTAAATGTCTTTTTTTATTATTTACTAATGGATTTGCCATCATGTAACTTGCACAGGCACACACTGTCTCACACACACACATTGTGCGAAACACACATATGTAAACACTGTTAGACACACACAGACTTACAGAGGCAGTGACTGTGTATCAGTATGTCACATACATAGAGAGAGAGAGAGAGAGACACACACACACACACACACATGCACAGAGTATATGACGGGAGCACACACACACATGTGTATATATATATATATATATATATATATATATATATATATATATATAACAAATCACTGGAGAATGACGGCACTCACAGGATCCGTTTTGAAAAACGGATCCTGTGAGTGCCGTCATTCTCCAGTCATTTGTTGTATGATTTCATCTTTTGATGAGCACCCAGGTCATCGTGATTGATTCGCAGTGAGTGCATCCTTACAATTTATAGACATATATATATATATATATATATATATATATATAGAGAGAGAGAGAGAGAGAGAGAGAGAGAGAGAGAGAGAGAGAAAGAGATACATACAGTATGTGAGACAGGCACTGTGGATATATATACCTGGGAACTTTTTGCTGAGTGCCACTGGGGGAGAAAAATAACGCAATTTGCTTCAAAGGGGGAGGGACTTAATAGTGAGTAGGGCGGGGCTTGAAAAAAGAAAAAAGTATAGAGAATACGTTGGGGAAGGAGAAGAGGCTGGGGAGTGGAAGGAACACACTAAGAAATGCACAAAATGGGGAATGTCCCATCCTGTAGTGAAAATTAAACCAAAGATGTTTCATCGAAATTAAAATAGTGACATGAGAATCTTGCTCTGCATGACTGCATGAGATTCTCAGGTCGCCTACTGAAAGGGTGCATCCCGGTCTTGCTGGCCGGCTCTGTCTGTTATTGATTCATCAATCCATCTCTCTTTTAGTGCAGTGACAACATTGTCATCATCGGGTTGACTAATCTATCTGCCATTCTGTCTCCCCTTATATGCTATTTTAATGTAAATCAGGGATTTAACACTCCATAGGGCAGCGCTGGCTCATTTGTGTGTGCTGCAGAGTGCCTTTAGGGGTAGATTTAAAGGTCTGTAGTAAAATAGCTGGTAGGGCCAAAGTGAATACCGGATGCAATAATAAAATGTCTAACATGATATTCAAAGGCCCTACCAGATAAAATCACAAAGAACGTTAAGCCACAGAGACGGTCTTGTGGCTAAACATCCGTTTTGTGAGTTAAGTTCACAAAACACCGCTAAAAGCAGCGATATTGGGAACTTAACAGTAAAAAAGTCAACTATCGGTGCGTGACATACTGCCAAGCACCGATCGTAAATTGATATGTCTTACACTTTCCTGTTATTCACTCTCTGTTCCCCTCCGTCTTCTCTTCTTTCCTGTATCCTTTGTCTTCTCTTCTTTCTTCAGTCTTCCTGCTGCAAATCAAAAAATAAAATTATAAGTACAATGCAGAAATAAGCGTCGCCCTAACACATACTTTAACCCCTTGAGTGGCAAAGGTATACGCAACGCATTGCAAAGCAATGCAAAGCAATGCTTTGCATACGTCTCCAAAGGGTTAAAGAATGTATTACTACTGTCCGGTTCCATAGATATGCTGCCAGTTATACGATGTCCAAGTTGTTCCCAATAAATTTCTCCATATATGCCATGATAAAATAATGCCATGTTAAATAATGTCATGATAAAATGATTTCTCCAAAATTCATAGCTTATTCTTAATATTGCTTGCTGTCTCCACCGCTGTGTGCGGCCACAGAGGCAGCAGCAGCAGAGACAGCATAATGCAGCACAGACCCCACCCTTCGTTTTCCTCACGTTGCCCTTTAGACACTGAGGGAATTGGAAGTGGGCTTGCCTTTATATATGGGCAGTCTCACTTCCAATTCCCTCACAGCCATGTGAGTAAGCACATCCCAGCCAATCAGCTCTGAGCAGCTGTGCTTTGAAAAGCAATGTGTTGCGTACACCTCTGGCACTGACTGAAGAAATAAATGAAGACAGAAGATACAGAAGAGAAGAAAAAAGGACAGAAGAAGTTCGAGTGGCGCTCTAGTACAAGGAGCAGCAGACACGAGGATGGCAAGCATGTTAACCGTTTGAGTGTCAGAGGGCTAAGCACATGCACTGCATACCCCTCTGGCAATAAAAGAGTTAAAAATGGGAGAACCACAGCATGAAAAGTGAACAGGGTAGAAATTTGTCATGTTCCACTGCAGTGTTCATCTGCCCGCATTACCCAGTGACAGGTACATTGAAGCGGAATGTTTATTTCTTTATCCCTGTGAGTCACAGAGGGATCCTGGCCATTCAACATGGTTCAGCATCAAGGGAGCGTTGTACAAGTGCTCCTAGCATAATCTTGCATATGGTGTGACCTCCGCGCAATATACAAGGCTATGCTGGGAGCACTTGCAGTACGGTCCCCCGGTATTGCAGTGTGTTGTGTGCCAAGGATCTGGAAGTCTATGATGTCGATGCTTGGAGGTCTCTTCCCCTGATGGTACTGCTGTGTTTTATGGGCCAAACATAGAAACAAACACAATAATACACAAAGTATAGCCTTCCTTAACCCCATAAGTGCCACAGGGGTACACACCGAATTGGTCAGCCGATTTTGCATTACTAACTTCTATAAGTGTTAACAAGAAAGTCTTTGGGGAGGTGTGTTGTTATCCACTTTTTCATGGGAGAATCTGCTTTAAAACTAGAGGTTAAAATTTTCGCATTGTTTGCCCATTGGCCAAAATTTTTCGCCATTTTTTCAATGGCTAGAAAGCTTCCGCCCATTGATTTATGTTGTTTTCGCACTTCCGCTATAAAAACGTGACATTTTCTCTGAAGGCAGACACAATAAAAGCTGCTACAGAGCGAGATAGATGTACTGTGCTGCTCTCTTGGGATATTTTGCAAAAATGATGCAGGAGAGGCTCATAGTGACTCCTATCACTTAGAGCAGGGTAAAAAATAATCAATGGAGGAGCTGGAAGGACCATTATGTGTCCACTGAGTCTGAGGAGGAAGGGAACACTACTGTACCAATGTTGTCCAGTCCCCTAAATCACCCCAAGGGATCTTGGGGTATTTAATGGGAAGGGAGGGAGAAAAGGGAAAGGGAAGGAAGGGAGAAAAGGGAATGGGAAGGGAGGGAGAAAAGGGTAGTACTAGTGAGAGCAGGACAGGTCAGCTGCCTGTGCCTGCTGCAAGATGTGCTGCCCCTGCTGCCAGTGCCACCACTGCTGTACCTGCAGCCACTAGTGTTGTACCTGCTGTCAGATGTGCTGCCACTAGTGTTGAACCTGCTACCAGTGCTGAACCTTCTGCCAGTGTTAAACCTGCTGCCAGGGCTGAACCTGTTGCCACCAATACTTTGAAGCTGCTGCTAGTGTGTCTTGTAATACTCAGGAGGGGGGAAGCAATGGAGAAAGTCCAGACTAGCGGTCAAGGGATCCCACACCATTCCCCTGACTCTGGGAGCCCCCTTAACCCCACTGCATTGTCCATGTGGAACATTACCCTGAAGAAGGCAGAATTGTTGTCCAGCCGAAATAATACCACCACCACCACCATTACCAAGAGTACAGATCAGCTGCCTTTGCCTGCTTCTAGTGCTGCTGGTCTGCCTTCTTCATGTTACCAAGAGATGGCAAGTGTAACATTAGGGAACCCTCTGCTACATTTCTCATCACCTCCTCCAAACAGTGAGATGTCTGTAACAGAGCAGCAACAGTTGAGGTGGAAGAGACATTAGTGGCCTTTTCAGCCCAAACTGAGAAGAAATGGGACATAGGGATGAGGATGGGCATCACCACCACTACCAGCAGTGAGCTGTTGGTATTTGCTGAGTTTGCAACTGCACTATTTCCTACAGCTGCTGAGTTGCAAGGGCAGCAGGATTCTGAGGAACAGGCTAGTGTGCCACAGACCAACGTGGACAGAGTGGGAATGGGGTCAACAAGTGATGCAGGACTAGGACAGTTTCTACTTTCCAGCACAAATGCGCTGGTCCTAGTTGCAGTGCTGATCCTGAGGCAGACGCAGCAACAGAAGCAACATATCCTCTGCCCCAGCCAGTGAACGGGAATGTGTAGGAGAAGACGAAAGAGGCCATTCTTCTCCACCTTTCCCCTTCCCCCAAGTCATCGGTGTGGGACTATTATATTCTTGGGGCAGACACAGTGCAGTCATCAACAACGGCACTGTGCACAATTTGTGACAAGTCAGTGAGAAGGGCAAAGGAGGGAAAACATCTTGACATAACTGCCCTGATAACTCACATGAAACACAGACATCATTACATTTATGTGAAACATGCTAGAGGCAAATGCCCACCACAGAAATAGAGCATCACTGATGCTGTACCCCCTGACTCTCCAGAAAGGCAACAAGAAGTGAGGCACAGATCAAAGAGGAGGAAGAATAGAGAAACCCAGAGAGACGCTGGAAGTTCGATGTGGAGCAAAACAACTAGCTCACCTTCTTGCTTTAGGGTACCTACATATCCTGCCAATCCACCTCATTCATTGTTACTTATCCCTGCCAAGTGATAGCCATTCTGTAGATGTTAGGATGTAGCAGTTCATGTCCACCCATTGCACACTGTGTGGTGCACTGACCACACATGGCAGTGTGGTGGAGGATAATCGTAAGCAGGGAATCTAGCAGCTTCTCAGGAGATTCCATCCAGCAGAATATGCTAAGCTGGTGGCAGGGAGGCTTTATAATTACATAATTACAAATTTTCATGTGTCCTTAGCGGGGTGTGGACAAGGGGCATAGTGACAGCAGCATTACTTGATTTTTGGTGGGTGGATTTCACATTGGAAACCCAAGTGTCATGGTGTTTGGATAGAGTTGTGCCTGGTGTTTCAAGTGCAGATGTAGCCATTGTTTCAAGTCCTTCCCTTATTTACTCTGGGCAGTTGCTAATGTGAGAGGCACAGTTCCTACTAAATGTATATTCTCAACACACCCACGATATTGGAGGAGGGGCAGTTGAAAAAGCATTATTGTCCAACTTCTTCTTTTCTCCACATATACCTGAAGTGGTAGGGGCTAGTTATTGCGCTGCCACTGCCTCAGACGCATAACAGAAGCTAGTTGTGGCAAGTGGAACGCTCATCATCCACTCTACAAATCAATGTTTCCTTAGGGCTTGTGCCAAACAAGTCTAAATTATGCAAGTCAATGTTTCCTCAGGGCTTCTGCCTCAAATAGGTCTAAGTCCTACAAATCAATGTTTCCTCAGGGCCTAGGCTTCTAAAAACAAATCTTACAAATCATCCTGTACAAAATACTATATCACGTCAAGTATCAGTCTACCTCAGTGGCAGCTTACGTCAGGGGGTCCCTGTCTTTATCATGTTATGTACAAATTTCTTAGCACCTTCCTCAGACCCCTTTTATACCATATCTTATGGGTTTTTTTTTATAATGTTTATATCTTTCTTTTTTTTATTAACTGACCCCCCTCAATCCAGTAAACAAACCCCTCCAAAAAGCATTCCCTGGTCAACTGATTCTTTCCCTGTACTCCATCAACACAGGCACCCTCATACCCATTTTATAATATGCCTTTGGGAAATAAAATAACTGGCTATGTGATGTGTGTAAAGTCAATTTTCCCATTGATTTCAATGGAATGAGCTAGGGGAAAAAAGCCAAAAAAATTCACTTTTTGTAGGAAATTATTTGCCAAGCAGGAAGTGCCATTTCTTACCAGTTTTGGCTTGAGGAGAAAATCCTCGCCCATCCGTAACATGACATTTATGCAAAACATGTGAAACCTAAACCCTGACCAAAGAAATCAGTCACCTCGTTTGCGGTACCCCCTGACTCTCCCCAAAGGCAACAAAAGGTGAGTCATAAATCAAAACGGAGGAAGAAAAGAGAAACCCAGCCATAGCCTGAAAGTTCAATATGAGCAAAACACTTGGCTCGCCATTATTTTCTTTCTCTAGGGCAACTACATCTTCTGGCGATCCACCTCATTCATCTTTACCTGCTCCACCGGTTGATAGCCACCGGTTGATAGCCATTCAGTCAATGTCAGAATGTGGCAGTTCGTGTCAACCCATTGCACACTGTGTGGTGAACTAACCACACTTTCAGTGGGGTGGAAGATAATTGCAACCAGGGCATAAAGTGGCATCTGAGGAAATTCCATCCCACAGAATACGTTAAGATGGTGGCGGGGGGGGGGTTCATCATTATTGTTAAACTGCAAGTTGTCACGTGTCTTTAGTGGGAATTAAACAAAGGGCATAGTGACTGCAGCATTACTTGGTTTCTGGTGGGATGATTTCACATTGGGGACCTTAAGCATCATGGTGTTTGGTTACAGTTATTCCATGTGTTTAATTTTAGTTCAGATGTGCCCATTGTTCCAAGTCCTTCCCTTATTTACCCCACACTCTGCACACTATACAGTTGTTGATGAGAGGCAGTTCCTGCTCTCAAGAGAAAAATGAATATTCTAAGAACACACCCATGATTTTGGAGGAGGGGCAAGTGGAGAAGCATTCTTGGCAAACGTCTTAATTTCTACACATATACCTGGAGTGGTAGGGAATAATTATGGTGCTGCTACTGTCTCATGCATATCAATGGAGCTACTAGTGACTAGTGGGACCTTCATAATTCATCACCTATGACACTGATGTTCTTAATCCATTCCCTTTGAGCCATCTAATTACTCTGCTGTTTAATCATCTCAGCAGCAGCAAGAACAGCAGTCACAAATTCAGCAATGACACTGGGCCATTTGACAATGGCCAGTGTCCACTGGCCAATACAACATGGCCTGCCGACACTAGGCCACTAGAGCATTTTATTTTCCTCAGGGCTTATTCTTTAAAAAAAAAACAACAACAATTTTTGGGGGCTTGTTTCAAACAAGCCTAAGTCCTACAAATCAATGTTTCTTCAGGGCTTGTGCTTACCACAAGTCTAATTTCCTACAACTAATCAATGTTTCCTCAGGGCTTGTGCCTCCAATAAGCCTAAGTCCTACTGGCCACTAAAGATACAATTCAAAACATACATATACAGCTATTCTGCACTGCTGTATTAAGGGATCATACTTAGATAAGTCCTTCTGTTAAACAAAGTAAGTCACTTATTCTTAGGGTACTTAAAGCTAACCTGAGTTCTGCTTTATTCAAGCTATTCTCTTTTTATTTATGCATTTTTGTTTGTTTTAATCAGAAATAGAAGAAAACTGGTATTCTCTGTAGAAAATGAGATTGCAATTTAGATTCTTCTGCACAAAATAAATTAAGAGACATTTTAGGACAAACCAACTGCACCATAGAGGAGAAACTCCCAAATCCCCAAACTATTAACTCACTGAATGCTAGAAGTCTCCAACAACTTACAATTTTAATACATGAGAGATCTGCCTAGCTTTCAAGGGATAATATAAACCCTGTTTAAATCAATGGGAAGTTTCAGTCGTCGTTAGGCCATTAATCGATTGCATTGTATCAGGATATCGGTTCTACTACTATACACTTGCATTACTATTATAACAAGTCAAAAATGATATGGATTTTATTGCCATATACTTATGTTACTATTCTAACAAATCCGTAAATTTCAAGATACTAGTTCCACTAATATACACTTACGTGCAATTATCCAAGTCAACATCAAGATTCAAAATGAAATCTTTTATGCCATTTTCTATTTTTTTACAGACATTTCCATTCAAACCTATAACAAAGAACAGGAATATGCTTAGAAAATGTTGAAATTCTATTGCTCAGTGTCTTAAAATATGTGTCACTTTTATTTTAATCTGTAGTAAATTGTAATCCTTTTCAAGCTTATTCTTCAACCCAGAAATTCACCTGTTAGGTTTAGAGTTTGCATGCCAAGAGTTAGGTTTTTAAAAATAAGTAATTTTGAAGTTTATGCAGAAGTAGTAAACACACTCCTTATTTGTACCATGGTAGGGATCCACAGTCATGACAAGTACCTTCTTGTCCATGTCTCTCCACATATCCCATTCCATCTTTTTGGTGCAAAACTTGGGCAAAATCAGAGGGAAAAACCTTTATATATAAAGGTCAAAGAGCAGTAATTATGGTATAAACAACATTTACTATATGTAAAAATCTAATTGATTAGCTTTAATTTTTATTCATAAGTCTCAATCTACTAAGCGTTGAAATAACAATAGATTTATTGTCACAGCTCTGCTCTCCAGAATGGGTAAAGATAAGCCTCATATAATACTTTCACATTAAAACAGATGTTGTGGCTTCCCTTTTTAACATGCAGTGAATGGTATAAAAAATGTTAGTATGAATGCCAGTTTAATTGCGGATACAGGCTTCCGTATGTTTGCCCACCTGAAACAGACAGTATGTAGACTGTTGACTAGGGATGGGCAAAATCTATCACTGTGTTCCTGTGAGAAAACCACATTGTAGTCTATTTTTGTGAGGGAAACTCACCCATTGGCCAAAATTGTTTGCCATTTTTTTCAATGGCTAGAAAGTTTCTGCCCATTGATTTACGTGTTTTTCAACTTTCTGCTATAAAAAGGTGACATATTTATGGAAATCAAACACAAAAGAAGCAGCTACAGAGAGAGGTAGACATGCTATGCTATTCTGCTGTGATCTTTTGGAAAAATTGAGGCAGTAGAGGCTCATAGTGACTGCTATCACTATGAGCAGTTTTAAAAATATTAGAAGGAGGAACTGGAAGGACTCTTATGTGTCCACTGAGCTTGCGGAGGAGGAGAAAGTGAGCACTAATGAACCAGTGTTGTCCAGTCCCCCTAAATCACCCCAAGGGATCTTGGGGACTTTAATGGGAAAGGAGGGAGAACAGGGAATAGGGAGGGAGGGAGAAAAAGGTAGTACTAGTGAGAGCAAGACAGGTTAGCTGCCTGCACCTGCTGCTAGACGTGCTGTCCTTGTTGCAAGTACCACCAGTGCTGTGCCTGTTTCCAGTGCTGAACCTGCTGCCACCAATGCTGCCCCTGCTGTAACCAGTGCTGTGCCTGTTGCCAGTGCTGAACCTGCTCCCACTGGTTCTGAACCTGCTGTCATACAAGCTGCCCCTGCTGCAACCAGTGCTGAACCTGCTGCTAGTGTGTCTTGTAATACTCAGGAGGGGGGGAAGAGAAGATGATGCCAAGTGTGACCGGTGGGAACCCTAAGTCACACTTGACATCCCCAAGCAGTCTAGCCAGTGCTAGTTCTAAGAAGATCCAGAAGCTTGTTAGTGTTAGGAGTGAATGAGGGGTAATCTTTATTTTACTAGTGACTGTGAGGAGGTAGACTCTGGGGCTGACCTTGATGAGCGTGGTGTTAGTAGTAGTAGTAACAGTAATGGTAAAGCAGCCAGTGGGACTAGGAGTGGTAAGGGAAGCATTTGAGAGCATCCAGACTAGCGGTCAAGGGAGCCCACACCATTTCGCCCCTTCCCTTTACTACATTGTCCAAGTGAAATATGATCCTGAAGAAACCAGAACTGGTGTTGGGGGAGAGCAGGCACAGAATTAATACCAACAGCAGGAGCACAGATCAGCTGCTTGTGCCTGCTGGTACTGCTACCAGTCTTCCTTCTTCAGGTAAAAAGAAATGCCAAGTGTGACATTAGGGGGCCCGCTGTCACATTGCTTGTCATCTCCTCCAAGCAGTAGTGAGATGTCTGTAATAGAGCAGCAGCACATAGGGAATAGTGGTGGTGGTGGTGTTTGAGAAGCTGGGGTGGAAGAGACATTGATGACTTTTTTATCAGAAACTGAAAATGAATGGGATACAGAGATGAGGGGCATCACCACCACCACTAGTAATGAGCTTTTGGAATTTGCCGGAAATTGCAGCTGCTCTAATTCCTTCTGCTGCTGAGTTGCAAGGGCAGCAGGATGCTGAGGTGCAAGCTAGTATGCCACAGACCACCTAGGACATAGTGGTAATGGAGTCAATAAGTGATATTGGACTAGGACAGGTTCCACGTCCCAGCAGCAGCAATACTCCTGGTCCTAGTTGCGGTGCTGAATCTGAGGCAGTAGCAGCAACAGCAGCAACATAATCAGCTGCCAGCACAGAGAGTGTAGGGTAATGTGGAGGATAAGAAGAAAGAGGCCATGATGAGCAAAACAACTAGCTCGTTATCACCATCACCTTCTTCCTCTAGGGTTACAGCTACATCTTCTGCCAATCCACCTTGTTCATCTTTACCACCCCCAAATGATAGCCACTCTGTTGATGTTAGGATGTGGCAGTTTGTCTCCACCCATTGCACACTTTGTGGTGGAGGAGAACCGATACTTGGGCATCAAGTGGCATCTGAGGAGTTTCAATGCTGCAGAATATGCTAAGATGGTGGCAGAGAGGGTTCATCATTACTATTAAACTGTCAGCAAGTTGTCATTAGTGGGTTCTGGACAAGGGGTATAGTGACAGCTGCAGTATTTGGGTTCTGGTTTCATGCTGTTTGGATACAGTTGTGCCCCCAAATGTTATTTACTACACACACTGTGCACATTGCAGTTGCTGATGAGAGCCACAGTTCCTGCTCTCAAGTGAAACATTTCTATTCTAATATCACACCCATGATTGAAGGAAGGGCAGGTGGGGAATAATTAATGACCAACGTCTTCTTTTCTCCACATAGACTGGGGCTACTTATTTGTGCTGCTTCTGCCTCAGACACATCATTGGAACTAGTCCTGGCAAGTGGAACATTCATCATCACCCATGTTACTGCTATTGTTGATCCCATTCTCTTTCAGCTGTCTAATCATCCTGATGCTTAAACAACTCAGCAGCAGCAGCAACAAGAACAGCAGTTGTAAATTATGCAATTGTGGACTCAGGAGGACATTTGACAATGGTCAGTGGCCACTGGCCAACATGACCTGCGGGCAGTAGGCCAGTAGGGCATTTTTTTCTCAGGGCTTGTACTTGGGCTTCTAACAACAAATCTAACAAATCATCTTATGCAAAATACTCTATCAAGTCAAGTATCAGTCCACCCCAGTGGCAGCTTAAGTCAGGGGGTCCCTGTGTCTGTCACATTATATACAAATGTCTTATTTTATTTTTTTATTTTTTATTAACTGTCCCCCCCATACCAGCCCCCCCAAAACAAATTCCCTGTTCAACTGATTTTTAACCCAGACTCCATTGACCAACACAGGCACCATCCTCAGACCGCTTTTATATCATGTCTTGTGTGTCTGTGTGTGGGGTTAATTTGCATTTAGGATTTATTTTTTTTGCAATGTATTCCTTACCCCTCTGGCATTCAAAGGGTTAACTGCCCCCCAATTCTTGTAAACAATAGTGTTGAGCGAGCACCACGATGCTCGGGTGCTCGGGTGCTCTGACCGAGCACCCCCTGAGGCTCGAGTGCTCGGCCGAGCACCCGAGCCCCATTGGAATGAATGGGGCAACACCAGGCACCCCCTGCTCTGATGAGGGGAGGGTGCCTGGTCAATGCCCCCTTCATCTCCGCTATGCCCCCTTCATCTCAGAATGCCCCCTTCAGCTCCGCAATGTCCCCCTTCAGCTCCGCTATGCCCCTCTTCCACAATGTGCCCCTTCATCTCCGCTATGCCCCTCTTCCACAATGCGCCCCTTCATCTCCGCTATGCCCCTCTTCCACAATGTCCCCCTTCATCTCCTCTATGGCATAGAGGAGATGAAGGGGGACATTGTGGAAGAGGGGCATAGCGGAGATGAAGGGGCACATTGTGGAAGAGGGGCATAGCGGAGATGAAGGGGCACATTGTGGAAGACGGGCATAGCGGAGATGAAGGGGGACATTGTGGAAGAGGGGCATAGAGTCTATGCCCCTCTTCCACAATGTCCCCCTTCATCTCCGCAATGCCCCCTTCATCTCCGCAATGCCCCCGTACCTCCAGTCCCTGGT
Source organism: Rhinophrynus dorsalis (assembly GCA_037306005.1). Classification (NCBI taxonomy): domain Eukaryota; kingdom Metazoa; phylum Chordata; class Amphibia; order Anura; family Rhinophrynidae; genus Rhinophrynus; species Rhinophrynus dorsalis. The sequence continues at coordinate 41,480,219 of CM074727.1, forward strand.
GGTCCAGCGGAGCTTCTTCGGATCTGTGCCTCTTCCGGCACAGATCCCTTCCACCCGAACATGTCGGGCGAGCACATGGCGGTACTCGACGAGTACCGCCATGTGCCGAGCAGAGCGATGCTCGAGCCGATCCGAGCATCGGCCGAGCACGCTCGCTCATCACTAGTAAACAACCCCCCCCAAAAAAAACACATTCCCTGTCCAACTGATTCTTTCCCCACACCCCACCAACACAGGCACCCTCATGCCCCTTTTATACTATGCCTTTGGGAAATAAAATAATATTTGCTATGTGTTGTGTGTAAATTCAGAATTCCCATTGATTTCAATGGAATGAGCTAGGTGAAAAATGCAGAAAATCGGGCAAGCGGGAAGTGCCATTATTTGCTGATTTCAGTTTGAGACAAAATTTTTCGCCCATCTCTACTATTGACTTCTCAGTCACTGTTTCAAATCCTTTATTCCGTCAACTGTAAATATAAATGAAGGCACAACCAGTGACTTAGATGGTTAATAAACGTCTCCTATTAAGGAGTCAGATTTCTAAATGCATCTCTGTGATCACAACCAACACGTATATCTACACACTTTAAAGGCACTTTTCCACTTTTCTAACACCAGGACATATAATATTAACATTTTTTGAGAGTTGCGTTTATTGGCGTTATTCATCTAAATAGACTGCCACATTTTGTATATAACAAATACAATGTTGGCAACTCACTATTAAATAACCAAACTCCCGTTATCTTCTTCCCTTCATATTCATCACTGAAATATGGACCCTACCTGTGTATTCAGAGTTTTGAATCAATATCCCACCTTCATGTGTGTATCTGTTTTTGTTTTTGTTTTTTTTAACGCTTTATTGAAGAAAATTAGCAATACTTAATAAAGGAAGATATACAAAGTATACGATACAACAATCTGATAGCATCGTTAATGGATCCCCCATTATTAGGCTAAGATAGGATGAATTTAGGTTGGGGTAATATATCCTCAACCTGTGAAGCAAGAATTCAATAGTTACCTAATGATCATAAGTTATTACGGGCATTGCCAGTAATCCAGAAGAGACAACGACATTGTAAGACTGAGAGGAAATAAGAACTGCTTAATTATGTGGTACTTTGGATGTGTGAGTTTACAGTGAGAAATGAGCGAGTGTTGACTTATGTCTGGAGTAAGAATTGAAAAGCATCTCATTGAGATGGTTGTGGAAAGTGGAGTAAATTAGGTATGAACTTAAATACTGTGTATTAACTGGAGGATGTTATGTGTGTACCTGTTTAACTTCTTTTTGATCAGATCCTTTGTATACTTTATATACATAAATACTAGGTCATGGTGTGCTAAGTGGGGATTTCATCAAATGGATCTCTCCAATGTTTTTTAAGGTCACTATGACTCTCTTCCTCAGCGAGTCATATATAAAAGAAAAATACCTATCTGAACCTTTATATAGCTGAACTCCTCCCCTACATAACCGCCACCTGACACATTAACACTTGATCAAAAATGCAATATCACATTTTTTTTCCTTTGTTTTTAATGCTCCTTTCTCATTTTAAATTACATCCAAAGAATAACCTGCTATCACCAACACACCTATCAATCAGCTCCAACTCTCTCTCTTTACCTTTCTGCCTACACAAACAAGTAATGTCCAGTCATGAAGAATTGGCATTAGGCAGTCATACTATGTTTTTTTCTGAATTTGTAACCACCTCACACACCTCCAGAGTCCTACCTTATTCTCAGAGTAAGAAATATAATTACCAACAGTTACCCTACATTGTCCTTTGTCATGCATCAATGGTGACCCATGCAGGGACCTATTTTTTTATTAATGTGAACTTATCTTTGTTTTTTCAGACATCACATGATCAATGCCCTGCAACTTGTTTGGTTAAAATGTCAAATGAATCGCTATATAATAGACCTGTTTTGAAAAATGTTTTGGAGCCTTCTGAAACAACAAGTTGTATTCAAATAGGGAATTTACATGATCTTTATACTCATCCTTGTTATTGTGAGTCTTATGTATAAATGCAAAATGCAGCAATTGTGAGGCAAACTGCGCCATAGGTGAGAAATAAGTGTTTTCATGGATTTAAATTGGTCTTGTAACTTTGTAAATCCTAGAGATCTCCAATGTATTGCTTTGCAATCATTCAATGGCGTAAAAGTCCCATTTAATCTATTGGTTATTTTATTTGTTCCATATGGTGCAGTCTGAATGCTCCAGAATTCCTCCAGTTGTTATTATACATAAGCTTCATGGGGGGGGGGAGTTCACTAAGTGGTGATAAAGAGGTGATAAAGTTTATCTTCCTATGTTATTCTATGGAGCCTAATCACTAAGATCTCTAAAGGCTCCATAGAATAACATAGGAATTGGAGAAGTGATAAACTGTAGAAGTCATCTCCATTTTATCACCTCTTTATCACCTCTTTATCACTGCTTAGTGAATCTTCCCCCACGGTGTTAGTGTGTTCTATATTTCCACTTTAGTATTCTTTCAAAAAACAGTTATTATCTTGTACAATAAAATCATATAATTGCAGATCAATAAACTTACATTGATTCATTTTATCAGGGTCACAGGAGCTTTCAGCATCAGTCAATGAAATACAGATTCCAAAGACAAAAGCCACACATATAATATTCATCATACCTGATTGGTGAACCTTTGAGGAAATATACATTAAAATCAGACGCATACTCAGCAACAAGATACATAATCCATAGACAAATAATAATCTAGTGAAATATAATGTATAAGTAGTGAGTCCAGTTTGTTTGCATGAGAAACTTTACTGCATCAAATGAGAAAAATACAATTTCCCCAGTTCCCATTGAATTAAATGTGGCTTTGAACCCCTTCAATTCAATCAAGCTCTCCTCAAAAATAACAGAAGGCTTCAACTGCTGTTTAACCCTTTGTGAGACAGACGGTACTCAACGCGATGCTTTGCAATGCGTTCTGTACCCTCTGGCACTCAAAGGCTTAATAATGCAGCATTCGCTGCAGTATTATTTAACCCTAAACAATATATCCATGAAGACCATGCATGTTCTATACTTTTCAGGAAACTTCATCCTTTTCCTTGATGCTCCTTCTATTGGAATTTGCCAAAATGTAGGCTACAGGGATAGGAGTACATGTTGCTATGGTATAATTTTCAGCAGGAACTTCAATATTAACAAAAAGTCAAGACCCTCTTTTACTTTTGTGGCGTGTGATGGACTCTGGTGGAAAACAATTCGTGGTAACTGTGGTCCGCATGCTAAAACAAGCATATCAATGAACATTGTAAGGAAGTAAGTGCTATTTTATCTTTGGTACATAGAAACATAGATTGTGATGAGAGATGAGAACCAGTTGGCCCATTTAGTCTGCCCATGATAAAATGCAGTCTTGCATAGTTCTCAAAATAGGCATCTCAGGCATTTTTAATTCCTTTACTATATTAGACAATACCACTTCCACTGGGAAACTATTCTATGAAACTATCACCCTATCCATAAATAATTAATGACATGCATTACTTCTCAATCTAAGTTTAAGTTATGCCCCATAGAAGACTTGAATTACCTTTAATATTTAATATATTGAGCAAGTTCTCCAATGCACGTCTTCATAATGCCATGAAATGCTGTTAATATAGGAAATAAACTCCCTGAAGTAATTTCAATAATAATGAGGGATAATCTTAACTTGGTACAATGAGGGTTATGCACTAAGGTGTCATAAAGAGATGATAAAGCGGAAATGACTTATAGTAAGATTTCTACAATGCTGGAGAACTTAGCGCATAGGATCAATAAAATAACATAGGAAGGGGAGAATTTACATCACAAGAGAAGTTATCTCAGCATTCTCATCTCTTTATCACACCTTGGTGCATAACACCCATTGAATCTCCTGACTGGGACATAGTTATACTTGAGTATAATGTTTACAGAAAAGACGAAAAAGTAAAGAGGGGAAGCAGAGTTGCTCTTTCTGTGAAGAACATCAGAATGTCTGCAATGAGAACTGAGAAAAATGTAGAGAGCTTTTGAGTAAATATGGAGATGGAGAGCTGGTTGTTCAGATAAGAGTCATTTTTAGATCTTCTGAGAAAAGACAAAGAATTGGATAAATCAATGATGAAGAAATAACAAAGACATCAGTGAGGGTGATGATACAGTTATAGGAAACGTTAATATACCAGGGAGGGAGATTCACTAAGCGGTGATAAGGAGGTGATAAAGTGGCTATGACTTCTCCAATGTATCACTTATCCAGTTCCTATGTTATTCAATGGAGCCTATTCACTAAGATACTCAAAGTTGAAAAAAATCTTAGTGCATAGCTCTACAGAATAACACAGGAATTGGAGAAGTGATAAACTGGAGAAGTCATCTCCACTTTATCACCTTTATAGAATCTCTTTATCACTGCTTAGTGAATATTCCCCCAGATGTGGACATAATAACATATTAAAATATGTTGAAAAAAAGACAAGTTGAACCTTTAGCCTCATATCCAAGACAAAATGTAATGATATAAACATTCCTGCTGCCAAAAAAGTATTAGGATATTTACCAGAACTTCCTGTTTTACCTAATACACAGCATACCCTATATGTTCCCTCTTGAAAGGATTCCTTGCAAGGGATATCTTTTTCACAGTTGGTGAAGGAACCAACTCACAATGGAACAACACTAGATTTGATACTCAATAATGCAGCTGTATAAGTGGGTGAAAACCTAGGGACCAGTGATCACCAGTCCATCAGGTTTAGTATAAAAGTAATGGCTGTTTTCCCCACACAAAAACAAATGTCTGACATTTTAGAAAGACTGATTTTTATCTTATGGGTGAACATGTAAGCCGTTTCTTGGCAGAGAAGAGATTGTTTCATGTAGGAACAATGGGAACATTTAAAATGTTCAGTTTTATCTGCAGCAGAAGTCTGCATTAGGCATGTTAAGAAATGTAAAAGGAAAAAGAAAAAAAAATGATTCTAAGGAGCAGACTTTGTAAACATAATAACTGCCCTTTAAATTGTCAGAAATGGTCATCCCCCCTCCTCTATAGTGCAATGGTTTTGCTCCAGAATTTCACCTTATTAAATAATTATAACTAGATTTTGTCATAAAGGTTTGGATTCTATTACAATCACCTGAATTCCACTGGATTCCTATTGAGGAGTTCTATTGTAAAAATATGAAGATAGAACCAGTGGTAAAGCTAGTGGCTGGTATAGAATGCAGCACAACATTTGTAAAATATCCTGTATTCAGTGTTAGCATTAACAAGTAAATTAAATATAATTAAATATAGTTCATTTCAGTGGGAAGCAATCCAAATGAGAATATTCTGTACAAAGAAAACTTCTTTAACCCTTTAAGGAACCAGAAGTGGTTTGTAAGACTTTGCTTCACAATTTATTCAACACCCTCTGGTCCATAAAATGACTAATTACCTATATAGATAGCTGAGTAGGAGTAGAAAGATTAAATAATTGCCTTTTAGGGCCATTTGCACAAAAGAAAAGTAGAGTAATTTTGGGGTAAACCAATTGTATCACAGATAAAAAATTTCCACTGATCAGTGGAAGTTCAGGACATTTTTATTTGTATTACATAGCACAGTTAGTTTTCTCTAGAATGTCTCTACTTTTCTTTTGTACAAAGGGTCCTTAGAGATCTTGGGATGGTGTCTGCTATACGAATAGAGCCATATACACTGAAGAAAAGCAGAGAAATTCTGTCTCAAACTAACTGCACCATAAGGGACAAATGAAAACTATATAAATAAAATGGAATTTGTACCCTGTGTTGCATTTTGTTTTCTCCACAATTGTATAAAGCCTTATGCAGAAATCTAAAGAGGTGGATTTGTGGAGCAAGTCAACAGCACCACAGGGGACAAATAAAAATAAACCTAAATAAATGGGAATTTTTATTTGTACCCTATGTTGCAGGTGGTTGCACCAGTATTGCACACAACTTTATGCATAAAGCTAAAGAAGTGCACAGCCAGATTGAACCAACCGTACCATATGATTTAAATTGGGATTTTAACTCCAAATGCTTTGGAGATCTCAATAGCTTTGGAAACCACAATAGTTCTCCAAGGGTTAAAATCCCCATTTAAATTAATGGGAATTTTGCAGATATCTTTATCACCTAAATTGCATATTTTGCCTTATGCATAAAGCCAACAGTTACAGATAGTAATAAAATGTATAAAGCCATGGCACTTTATATCATTCCCTTGGTTCTTGTTCTTACCAAAACCTCTGTGAGCAGTTGAGATGTCTGAAGATCACTGATGGATGGACCTGCCTGTTGAGTACACCTGATTTCATAAAGAATGCAGAAGTAAGTTCTAAATCGTCTCCAATACTTTAACATTTACTTTTTATTTTGATTTGTTTCCAAGTTAACTTGGCATAATCAATTAGAAAAATAATGAAAGATACAGTAGCCCAATTCTTTGCAATTAACTCGGCAGATGATGCTTTATGATGTGGAAACTGGCATATGTCATGTAAATGTAAACATATTTCAGATATGACTGGAACATCATGGCAAGCAGAGAAAATGTTTAGCTGTATTATTTATTAAGACTCACTATATTGTTTTTTGTCACCACAACAGTTCTTTGTGTTTATAGCACCATGCAACTTTGCTGTGACCCACAATGGGCTCCCTGTACAGACATTCACACACATGATTGTATCAATGTCTGTGGGTGGCCATTTTCTGTGAGCTGCACATGAGCATCAGCCAACAAGTGAATGTTCCCTCCCTTCAGCAGTCTCTATGAAAGCAAAACCCAGTCCAGCATACAATTATAGACATAGGTACATAGTATACAGCTTGAATTTGAACAGTCAATATTTAGACCTCCATCTGTTGGGGACTAAAACTCATACCATGCCCAGCCAAACAACAGCTGGTTGGTCATGATGAGATTTGTAATCCCAGCAGATGAAGATCCAGAAACGAATTGCTCCTTTTAGTTATGCTGCCTATATCAGTGTTGTCTGTATCCATGTTGCATAAATAGGTAATAAATTATTGATCTAAATGTCTGTACTAAACTAATAAACTACAGTCTTTAGTTTTTCAAAATACCTGGATAAAAATGAGCAATTAACAACAGATTATTGATCTACCAGTCTTAGCACTTGTGGAATGATCACTGGCACAGTAATTTAACTCACATCATCCCCAAACAGCCAACCGGACTTCCAATAGTTTGAGATTACGATTCCCATAATGGCAAATGAGCCAAAGTAACCAACAATTGAACATCCAAAGATTAATTACTCCTGCCAAATAGGTTTTCCATATTACTGCTGTCTGCATACAAGTTCCACAAACAGACCATACAATATTGATCTAAATGTCTGTGCTAAACATATTAGCTAAACTTATTGCGGGCCTCAATTTTGCATAATACCTTTCATATAAGGGGCATTTAATTTAGGTTTTGCAAACGCGTATATACCAACTTATTTCTGCACCCTAAAATAATTGAACTAAAATAAAATATACAGTCAAGAATGTAGCGATAGAAAATAAGATAAATTATTTGATCATATATCAGATAAAAGTGCAATGTAATGTATCAAATCCTTATAGCTTGTAGTAGATCAACAAAGTAAATTCCTATCATACATCAGTTGTAGAAAAATAAATGGGAAAGGGAACATATATAAGAGATTCAATAAGAAAGAGGTTAATCTATTTTATAAATGAAAAACTATGCATCAACTCTTGAATACTAATTAGATTATTCCACTTTCATAAACTTCCCACAAATGAAGAACAAAAAATATCAAAAGTCAGAATACCTCAAAGAGCGAATAAAAGGAAATTCACCAATAAAAATCTATGGTGAAACTCTAAGAAAGTCACAATCAGAGGTATCTCTCCCCTGAGTTATGGGGAGTTAAACCACCTAATTTCAAGTGACGCACTGGTGTTGCGTTATGGAGATCGATAACTTGTTGCTGTGACACAATGCTTTCACAAAAATTTACAGCTCCTCAAAAAATAGAGTGTTAGAATACCTGCAAAAATGAGCAGAAAGAAGACCCACCCATAAAAATATGGTTGATCTCAAAAAAGACCACAATTAAAGGCATCCACACTTTCCATTATATTGGTAGTCCAACAACCCAGTCTCAGACTCCACCCCAGTCCTTCACTTAAAATAAAAAAATACAGTCAAGAAACTGATTCCACTCTATCTCAAATATCAGTCACTCACATCTATGCATTGTTTAGCAACAATGTGTCATTGAGAAATCACTCACTGCCTGTCTTCCTCCCAGCGGCTGTCCCGACCACAGTGTAAAAACCCACAGCCCACACTACCACAATTAAAGGGAAACAGGCAGCATATATCAATAATCTAAAAACTTCCTGCAGGGACTATGCAATGTAATGTAGAGCAAAAAGTGGAGTGAAACAAGTGTCAAAAAACCATATAACAAGTTCTAGACAGCAGGTCCCATCCACTAGGAATGGGCGAAAATTTTCGCCTCAAACTGAAATAATGGCACTTTCCGCTTGGTGAATAATTTCCTGCGAAAAGAGCCGCTTTTTCTGCTTTTTTCTGCCTTTTCCGCGCATTGAAATCAAGGGGAAGAAACGTTTTCTACAGCCATATAAAAGGCTGTCAGGCTCTCACAGCAGCCATTTTGTGTTTGTGAGAGGAGAGAGTAGTACGTTTTTTGAACTAGAGAAGACAGGGGAATTGAAGTTTAGTTTAGAGAGTCTTTTAGTTAGGACATTTACTCTGTTGGGAGAGTGAGTGGGGCACTCTGGGAAGAAGAAGGGAGGAAGGAGGTTGACCTTAAGTACTCCAAAATTCCATGTGACTGGCTGGCAAGACACAGGCAGCTAGGAACCAATTTGCTTGCTCATCTTGCTGTTATTGTCTATGTGCTGGGTGAGGAAGTCTGGTGAAAGGCATTGTTGATTTTGTTTTTCAGTTCTATTTTTTTTGGACAGACTGTAATAAAACAACAGGGTGGACAACTTAAAAAAAGCTAAATAAAAAGGATAAAAAACTAAAAATATTAGGTGACAGTGACAGACAGCTGACTGGGCTTAGGCAAGGCATCATACAGCTCCATCAGTTGTGTTGTGTACCGTACAGTAAAAAAACGCATAATGTCCAGCAAATGCACAAGGGGAAGGGGAGGGGTGGAACAGTGCAGGGACATAAGAATAAAATAGTAGTTCAAAAACTGACCACAGCAATGGTTGCTGAAGTGTGTGTAATCAGTGATGATGATAACCCCTCTACTCCAAGGGAGGATGCAGTTTGTCAAGGTCCCAGCAAAACTAGTTACAGCACCACCAGTGCCAGTAGAAATAAAGAAGCATATAAGAAGAACACTGAAGACAACAACAAGTCGCATTCAAGTGTTGATGATGCTGGCAATAGCATAATAGAGGAAGGTGTAGCAGCAAAAGCATCTGCTGCATCAGATAGTGAGACAAACAAGCACCAAAACACCCATCCTCAAAGTAGCAGGGAACTTTGTTACGGTAAAAGTAAAAATAAATTGTTTGAGACCTCCAAAAGCTTAATGAAATATAAGGGTAGTAGTGGGCAAGAAGTGGCAGGTGATGCTGATGCTGCTGAGGACGACCTAATGATGACTGATGATAATGCAGACCTAGAATATATCCCTCCAGCATCCTTGTCTTGTTCAGATACAGATGAAGTTGAGAGTGAGAATGATGACAGGGCTATAAGGTAATCAGAAAGTCAAAGTCTGAATCTTCCACCACTTTTAAGGAGCACTGTGCCTGTCTATACACTGTTTGAGAAAGCCATTGGAAAGTCTGACCCTGGACAAGCACAGATGTCAAAAAGTACACAGTCAACCTATCAGTCATCATCAGCATCATCACATCTTCAAAGTCCAAGTCCCACTCAGCTACACACACCTGTTTTGAGTACCCAGCAACAATAAAATGGGTTAGCATCCACAATGTTAGCTATGACAAGTGCCTCTGCTACTGCTGCTGTACGTGCTGCACCTTTGACACCTAGTAGTAGTGTCAGTAGAACTGCATCAACATCTAGCCCTAGTAGTAGCAGCAGCAGTAGCACCTCAGGAACCCCTCATTCCATGAAGTCCACAGTATGGAGATACTTCACTTAGGATCTTCAAGCTAAGCATTTTGCTATCTGTTGTCTATGCAAAAAGTCCGTGAGCAGGGGGAAAGCAGGCTCACACCTAGGCACCTCCTCTATGAGATCCCACCTGAAGCACAACCACGGGTCTGACTGGGAGACACACTATCAGCAGGCCAAAAGTGCCACAACTAGCAGCAGAAGAAGCACTTTAAAAAGTTCCCAGGACGCTAGGGCAGAAGAATAAGTAGTAAAGTTATTTATGTGTCAGAGAGTGTGCTACTGCCAGTGCCAACAAGTAGTTCAGTCAAAATAACACCTAGGGCTCCTGCTGCAGAAGAGTATGATGACGCTGGCTTTGCTGTAGGGGATGGCAAGAGTCATAGACTGTCCACATAAGCTGCATCTATCCCACCACCTCCTCTAGTAATGTTAAAGCAATAAGGTTTCCGGGTTCTTCTGCCATGTCCTGCCAGTCCACACTGACTGAGTTCCTGGGAATGAAACAAAAACTTCACAAAAACAATCCTAAAGTACGCCTTTGGAATGGCAAGGTTGCCAAGATGTTGGCAATGGACATGCTGCCTTATTCTTTTGTAGAAAACCGAGGTTTCAGAGAACTGATGTCATTTGTAGCTCCACAGTGGAATATCCCAAGCCGCAGTTATTTGTCCAGGATCTGAATTGTACAAGCAGGTGGATAGTGTGGTGGGCAAAGGACTTAAAAGTGGGTATGGTAAGAAAATCCACCTGACAACAGATATGCAGACAAGTAGGCAGAGCACAGACTATATGACTGTGACTGCTCACTGGGGTTTCCCTCCCAGCACTAAAAGTGGACAAAACTAGCTTAGAGCATCAGGTGAAAGCCAGTAATCATGCTTCTGGTTGTGGCACTGTGATTAAAAGTTGGCAGCAGCAGCAGGATAGCCCATAACATCATCACTCCAACTTGTGCATTCAGAGTTTTGAGAGACAATCCCATAATGCTGTAGATGACCTGAGTAAGCTAGAGGAATGGCTTGTACCCTGCTCCTGAAAAGCTGGTTTTGTGTCTGCTGATAACGGCTCCAACATAATCGCTGCTTTGAGAATTGGTGGCATGGTGCATGTGCCCTGCTTTGCCCATGTGCTAAATTTAGTTGTGACCAGAATCCTGGCAGAATCCGAAACCCTCAAAGAGATGCTTACTATTGCCAGCAAAATCTGTGCCCTAGTGCATGCACACTCTATATTTCATACAAGAGCGTAACAACCTGCCCCATCACCAGCTTAAAATGGAGGTCCCTACCAGGTGGAATTCCACCATGTACATGCTAGAGCGTTTGTATGAGCAGAATAAGGGCATTAGCGAGTACACCATGCAAAACTGGAAGGATTTGGAGGGAGCCTCTTTGTCACCTGGCCAATGGCAGCTAATGTGCGAAGTATGTGAGCTGCTGAAACCCTTTGAGGAGGCAACCATGCTGTTGAGTCACATTGGGGTAGAAAAAAATGAGGCGCATGGCTGAGGATGACAAGCCAGAATGACAACACAGACATGTACACGCTGGTAAAGGACATGTTAGAGTGCTTTGAACAAGATCCTCGCATAGTGTCCATTAAAAGCAATAAGGAATACATTCTTTCCACTTTGCTGGACCCCTGCTTTAAACACAACATTTCAGAATTTCTGCAGGAAATATAGGCGGAAAATGTGTTAAAATGGGCGGAAAATGTGTTAAAATAGGAAAAAAGGAGGACATTTTTACATAGGCAGAAAGGCAACATTTTTTGCAGGAAAAGCAAACAATTGTTACGTTTTCGTGAAAAGTCATGCGTGAAATTTTCCACTTTTTTCTCCCACCCCTGTCATCCACTACCAATGAGACTATTGTAGCATAAATAGCACAAGAATTAGTCAAAATGTATTGAATATTATCAAAAATACGTGTATTATTTATTAAAAATATGTATTATGAAATAACAAACTATCACAGTCCACATGTATATAAACAACGTTGCTGCACTTCTAGTTGGATCCTCCTTATGATGATGTATGGTGTTGGGTATCATTGGAAATGGTTAATCCAGAGGACAGGTGCTGTAATATAGTTAATCCAGAGTATAGATGTTAATATACAGGTGTTTAAAATAGGAATCAAACCTTATGATGTACACACTTCTGCCAAGACTTAAAGGCAGGTGTAGTGCAAAGATGGAATATTATCCGGTTATATTTCTGTATTTACCGGATCGTGCATACAGTCCACTGCACGCACAGTTAGCACTTACCACCGCTCTCTTCACTTGGGCTTATATTTTTTTGTGGGATGTTTATGATAGTGGAATAATCTAATTAGTATTTAAGAGCTGATGTATAGTTTTTCATTTATAAAATAGATTAACCTCTTTCTTATTGAATCTCTTATATATATTCCCTTTCCCATTTATTTTCTATAACTGATGTATGATAGGAATTTATTTTGTTGAGCTACTACAAGCTATAAGGATTTGACACATTACATTACACCTTTTTCTGATATATGATCAAATCAGATGTCTTATTTTCTATTAGACTTGTGTGATTTGGTTTGGCTAATTCCGGAATTCGGACGAATAAGGCGTATTCAGCATCATCCAGACCTTCCAAAAGCCAAAAGTGTTTTAATTCTTACAAAGTTAGTCTCTTGGTTCTTTTTTAAAGGGATAGTAATACTTCGTTTTAACTTTATTTTATTTTGTAGGCATTAAAAAACATGAAGAATGATATGTCTTATCTCTCAAACCTTTATGGTTTATGAGATATTCACAAGCAAAGTTTCCCTTCCTGCCCCTTTTTCCTAGTGTAAGCCATCTCTTCTCAGATGTGAATCTGGTTGTAAGACCAGACAGATAACAGAAGGGGACAATCTTCTTTGTATGAAAACAATGAAAGCTCTTCCCCCCTTGACAAGTTTTTCAGTTTTTTACCCTTATCTTAATTGAAGATTGTCCCTCTCTGCAGTCTACCTGGGCACCTCCCTTCTGATCTGGCTGAACGGGGGGGGGATACTTTGTTTGTGAATATCTCTTAAACCATAAAGGTTTGAGAGATAAGACTTATATCATTCTTCGTGTTTTTTTAATGCCTACAAAAGAAAATAAAGACAAAACAAAGTATTACTATCCCTGATGACTGCAATGTGCCTTCCCAAGAGAAAAATTGTCCTGCACCCATGACCTCAGGTGATTGGGGAAAAGTGAAGAAGAATGGCCTTTTTATTTTTCTCCACAATCCCCTTCACTGGCTGGGGCAGAGGATGATGCTGCTGTTGCTGCTACTCCTGCTCTGTCAGAATCAGGACTAGAACTACTACAAGAATTATTGCTGGCAATAGAATACTGTCCAAGCTCCATATCACTACTGTTGGACCCATTTCCACTGTGACCAGCTGGTCTGTGGTATACTAGCTGGCCCATCATCAGCCTGCTGCTGTTGAGACAGATCAGAATCTGGTCCTTGTAACTCAGTGGCAGCAGGAATTACAGCAGCAGCAAATTCCGCAATGTCACTGCTAGTAGTGATGGTGATGCACATCCCCATTTGCATATCTGTCTTCCATTCCCTTTCACTTTTGGCTAAAAAGGCCCTCATTGTCTCCTCCACCCCAGCTGCTCCACCATCACCCTCCACAACACCGCCACCAGTCCCTTGCTGCTGCTGTTCTATGAGAGGTGGACTGGTTGGCAATGATAACAAATGTGACAGGGGTCCTCTACTGTCATAATTGCCAACTTCAGGAGAGAATGCAGACTGGCAGCACTAGCACCTGATATGTGCTGATGCTAATACTGCTAGCCAGTTCTGCCTTCTTCATTATCATGTCCCAGAGGCACAATGTCGGCGGAAGGGGAATCACAGGGTTAGGGGGATGTTGACTACTAGTCTGGCTGCTTGTCATCGTTACTTCCTCTTCCACCTCATTATTAGGAATATCAACACTCATGCTAGTTCCACCACCAGCTGCTTCATCACAGTTACCATCAACACCACCCCCTCCCTCACCTCCATCACTCTCTAGGTGCTGCGTGGTAGTAGTGGGACTGCTATCAGTTGACAAGTGTGACTTAGGGTCCCCTGCTGTTACACTAGCAATTATCTTCTCCTCCTCCTGATTATCACAAGGCACACTGACAGCATTAGTAGCAGGCACAGGCAGCTGACCTGTGTTTCTCACCAAAACATTTTTTGGTGTAGGTGAAAAAGGAGAACATTTTGAGGGGTTTTTGAAGGTGAAGGAGAACATGTCACTATCCAAATCCACACCTTAACCTGTTCGGATAATGGTAAAGAACACCAGATAAGTGGTTATGTAAATTGCAATTGTTCTATTTGTTCACCTGTTTCAGATGATCTAGTAAGCACATTGGGGGCTGGATTCTATTGCTAATTTTATTACTTTTTTTTCTCCAGGTTTTCCCACAGACTTCAACAGGAAAATAATTTATAAAACAGGTGGTAACATTTATCACTTGCAATAGAATCAAACCCTGTATGTGTCATTCAATCCTTTAAGAGCAAGCTTCATAAACATCAAGACAGAGCAAAATAAGAAGGATTCAGCTGTTGTCAACAATGGTGAGGTTAGTGAGCTTCCTGGGAATTGAGATGGGGATCTCATGCAGCTGATCAGCAGGAGAAAGGCATTTAGATTCTCCACAAGGGTAACGTGTAGGAGACCTGATTTGAGGTAGACTGGTAAACTGATTGATGCAACTAGTATCTGTCATTCACTTGAACCTCAATAAACAAAATATGGACTGAACCTGACACACACTCCATGGTGAACTAGGAACCATCTTTGCTCAAATTAATCTTTTTCACTGTGGGGGTTATGCACTAAAGATTGATAAAGAGGTGATAAAGCAGATATGACTTCTCCAGTGATATCACTTCTCTGGTTCCTATAGTATTGTACAGAGCCTATGCAATAAGATCTACAAAGCTGGAGAAATATTAGTTCATTGGCTCCATAGACTAACATAGGAACTGGAGAAGTGACATCCCTGAAGAAATCACCACCTCATTATTATTTCTTTATCACACCTTAGTGTATCTCAACCAATGTGTTAAACTTGGTTAGAGTTCTTGGAGCAGTGATGATGATTCCTTGAATATTCATATAGGAACCCATGAATTTATCAAGCTATGGTGGACTCTAAAGAATATTATAAATTATCGGTGTGCTGTAGAAATATGCTGTGATGCAAACTGACAGTGCACTATTGTACTGGGATAATACATAATAGGAAACAACTTGTATTTAGAATATGTATATTCAATTTGTAGTTGTATAGCAGAAGCTTTGTGATACAGTTGGATTACAGTTCTTTCCACTGTTATTCTGTACATGGAGAAACTAACAGAATTAAGAGGTTCATCTCTGCAGCATATCAGGTTATTATTTTTTAAGGTCAGTGCCTATGAGAAGACAATGTACAATATGTATGAACTTGTACATTACATAATCTTTTTTGTGCAGTAGCCATGTTGTGAGTTACAAATCTCTGTACTCTCACTCCGTACACAGAGACACTGGTACAGTTAAAGAGTTGAGCTTTGCCATAATTATGTAAATATAAGTCATGATGTTGGTCCATATTGTTTATCCTCCTAGGCATGGTTGCATTGATAACCCCTGGGTAGAATACAAACTTATTTCTATTGATATTTATTTTAAAATACACTCCATATTGATTAAGGTGACAGTAATCACCACAATGTTTACGTCATAATAAATTCACTTTATGTTTTCATCACACTTTTGCTGAGATCATATATTAATATTGTTACATAGTTACAAAATAAGTTAGCTTGAAAAAAGGCCCACGTCCATCAAGATCAACATTTGCCACAATATAACCAAGAAAATGAAAATTATATAATCCTTCCAGACTCCTAAACGGTATTAACAGACCTTCCTGTTTTCCCTACTGATACACAGTATAACCCTGTATATTCCTTTCTGCTACAGATGCATCTAATCTTCTCATCAGTGGATCCATTGTTTCTGACATTACCACATGCTTGGGCAAAGAATTCCACAATTTAACAGACTTACTGTAAAAAACTTCCTCTGCTGAAATTGTAACCTCTTTTCTTCTAATCTTAAGGGGTGGTCCCTAGTTATTTAATCAGGCCTTGGGATTAAAAGATCACCAGAGAGATCATTGTATTGACCTTTTATATACTTATACAGTGTAGAAAAATTCTCCTCTTAGTCACATTTTCTCTAGACTAAATAAACTAAGTTTGTCTAGATATTGTTCATACTTCATTTCCTCCATTCCCTTAATTAACTGTATTGTCTTGCTTTGAACTTGCTTCAGTTCTAGAATATCCTTCTTTTAGAACTGTTGCCCAAAACTGCACAGCAGATTTGAGGTGAAGCTTTACTAACGACTTGTGCAGTGGCCATATGATGTTATTCACACTTGCTTCTATATCCCTTTTTTTGAAAGACAGGACATCATTTGCTTTTGCTTCTGCTCTTTGACACTGGTCACTGTTTCAAAGTTTGTAGTTTACAAAGGCTCGCAGATCTTTCTATAGCAATGAGTCTTCTAAAATGTTTCACTTAAATTAATAAGGAGCATTGAGTTTTGTTCTACCCAAATGCATATCTTTACAGTTTCCCACATTAAAATTGATACTCTATTTGCTTGCCCAATCTGCCATTTTATATACATCTCACTTTAGAGAACAAACATCCCTCTGAATTTATTGTCCTGCATACTTTATTGTCATCTGTAAATATTTCACTTTTGCTTTCTATACATATTTCCAGGTCATTTATGAACATGTTAAATAGCAGTGGACCAAGTACTGAACTCTGAGGTACTCCACTAACTATACAGGAGACTTTTTCCATTGATAACAACACATTGTTCCTTATGCTTCAACCAGTTTCCTATACAGTTGCAAAGGTTATCCCTTAGCCCCAAAGTCCTTATATTATACGCCAGCCTCCTGTGTCACACTGTATGAAATGGCTTTTCAAAATCTAGATATACTACCTCTTCTGCTTCACCATTATCTAGGCTGCTACTTATTCTTCATAGTTCATAGAATCTCAAGAGATGTGTTTGGCAAGATCCATTCCTCATAAAACCATGTAGATTCCTGCTAATAATTTTATTTTCTGCAGTGTAGCACTGAATATAATCCCTTAATGTCCCTTCTAGATGTTTTTCCTCTACTGAGGTCAAATTCACAGGTCTACAATTCCCAGTTTCATTTTTAGTTCCCTTCTTATATAAAGGTACTACATTTGCTTTATGCCAGTCTTGTGGCACTGAGCCTGTTATGAGAGAGTCTTTAAAGATGAATATATATTAGGTGGCATCTTGTGTAGCAAAACTTGGCTGCCCCCATTACTGGGAGATTTTTCATACAGATTGTAATATCAAAATGCTAGCAGTGTGCCAACTAGTGTCCAAAATGTAATATAATTTTTTTCTATAATGCACCCTATGGGAAAGTTTGATTCACATGTTAAGTTAAACTAGAAGAGAAAAGAAACCATGCAGAACTGAGCACACCATCTTTAAATTCACCTTTATTAGTTTCCAACTTCTAGATGGAATTTATGGGAAAAGCAATACAATGTAACATCTATTGTATTGTAGTCTAACATATTCCCAAACCTACAGGAAAAATAAATTAAAATCTAGAAATGTATGTATAAATGGGTCCTGAAATTTGGGTATCACCTAAAGGAAATATAAAGGGGAGTAAGTGTACTCTCTTTAATAATACATTTCTAGATTTTTATTTATTATTTTCCTGTAGGTTTGGGACTATTTTAGATTACAATACAATAAATGTTATGTTTTATTAAATTTCCCATAAGTTCCATCTAGAAGTTGAAAACTAATAAAGGTGAATTTAAAGGTGGTGTGCTCATTCTGCAGGCTTTCTTTTCTCTTCTAGTTTAAAGGGATAGTAATACTTCGTTTTAACTTTATTTTATGTTGTAGGCATTAAAAAAACACAAAGAATGATATCAGTCTTATTTCTCAAACCTTTATGGTTTTTGAGATATTCACAAGCAAAGTTTCCCCCTCCCGCCCCTTTTACCTAGTGTAAGCCATCTCTTCTCAGATGTGGAATGCAGTCCATAGACCAGACAGAGAACAGAAGGGGACAATCTTCTTCATATGAAAACAATGAAATCCCTGCCCCCCTTGACAAGTTTTTCAGGTTTTTCTCTTATCTTAATTGAAGGTTGTCCCTCTCTGTAATCTACCTGGGCACCTCCCTTCTGATGTGGCTGAGCAGTGTTACATCAGTAAAAGGGGTGGGAGGGGGATACTTTGTCATTGAATTACTCTTCAACTACAACTCTGATAGAATTGAAATAACACTCTCCAAAGTCCAAATGCTATGATGATTAATTGGAGCTACTTTTATTATGAAACATTACTATCCCTTTAAACCTGAAAATACACTGTGAACACCTGTCTTTCACTAAGTTTCCTTTTCTTGAATGAATAGGGGTATAGTGTGCATAGGGTTAATTTTTCTTGTTACATATTAAGTTAAATGAATACATTATTACAGTTTCTTTAAATTATGATTAATTGTAATAACATTTTAATGAACAATCTAAGTGAGGTGGGGTACCTTTGTTTCACACAGGAGGAAAAGCCATATAAGATATATATTTTCATAGAACAGGTTTAATGCTTCTTTAAAGAAGTAATGTTAATAACTTCTCACTTACCTTTCTATGGCAGAAAAACCTAATGATCCCTATGATTTTTGACCTTGTGCTTTTGTTCAAGTGAAAACAACTTCAGTTAGTCCTGGATGCCATGTCCGTGGACAATCAATATCAGGTTTACTAAACTGATGCAGTCAGAATGCATGATCTTGCTTAACGCTTTAAGAACCGGAGGGGTATGCAACACATTATGAACCAATTTTGTCCTTATAGTGTCAAGATTACCATATGCAGTGAGCAGAGTTTGAGATTCTGTGGTCCTGTTAGCAACTGTCATGTTCTCCTCCATGGAAATAACATTCTGCTCTGATTGTAGATTTTATCACTTGAACAAAGTAACAGTGGAAAAGTTCATAGGGACTATTCAAATTCTCTATCCATAGTAAGGCGTTTGGAAGATTATTATTAGGAGGTGTTATTTCTCCTTTAACAAGAGACCACAATATTAAAGGGATAGTAATGTTTCAAAATAAAAGCAGCTCCAATTAATATTCATAGTATCTGTGCCATAGAGTGTGTTATTTCAATTCTGTCAGAGTTGTAGTTCAAGAGTAATTGAATGATAACGTATCCCCCTCCCTCCCCTTTTACTGATGTACCACTGCTCACCTCAGAGCAGCAAGACTGTCTGGATGGATCTCACAGAGGGACAATCTTCAGTGAGCATAAGGAAAACCTGTCACAGGGGGCAGGGTTTTCCTTATGCTCATAGTAAGCAGATGGTCCCTTGCTGAGAGCTGTCTGGTCAAGGGACCAGATTCCACATCTGAAGGAGTGACTTACACTAGATAAAAGGGTTGGAGGGGGATACTTTTTATACTCTTGAACTACATCTCTGACAGTATTGAAATAACAATCTCCATGGCCCAAATACTGAAGATTAATTGGAGCAGCTTTTTTTGTGAAACATTACTATTCCTTTAAATAAATCCAAAGACAAAAAAATGAATAGACTTGAGACAGTATCTGAATGCTGTGTGATTTATTATGTATGGAATATTACAATAAGATAATGCTAATTCCACAAAAAGTGTTTAGATCCCTCTACCCAAAGTACAGCTAAACACCACATAAGCTACAAAGAAGTCAGAGAAAAGTGAATCTTATTGACAAGTTCCTGGATATTATAAGCTTTAATATCTTTCTTGTGCTGCTGCAATGGAATGGAAAAGAACAGATGTTTCTTTCACACCCTTGAGCTTTAGTTCTTTGAACAAGCATCTGTGTGAAAAAGAATAAGTATTATTAAGTATAAATGTATAATTTGTAGTTAAATGCACAAAACTGTTAAAATTACTAATGATGTAACAATTAAATACAAATAGATGCTAGAGACGAATGTTTCAATGGCTGTGAGGGAATTGGAACAGAGACTGTCCATTTATAAATTCCCCCAGTGTAGAACTGCATCAGCCCATGAGGAAGGATGGGGGGGTCTGTGCTGCACATTCATTTCTCCGCTGCCTCCGTTGTCACACATAGCGGTGGAGAAATAAGGAAGTATATATTTATTTTGCACATATATTGGATGATATTACAAAATTTAAAAAAATGGAGGCATGCATCTTTTGGAACATCGCCCGTGTTCTCATGCATGATTTAACCCTTTGAGCCCCAGAGAGGGGCTCTGCAATGTGTTGTGTTGTGTACCCCTCTGGCACTCAAGGGGTTAAACTATGTATGAGTGTGCAGATTATTTGAGCAAAACTTTTATTTAGATTTTTATTTTTCATTACAGCAGAAGAAAAGAAGAAAGACGAGAAGAAAGAAGATACAAGACAGAAGAAAGAAGAGAATATACAATGAAGACAGAAGCAGACAGACAGTGGATGGCAGGTAAGTGTAACATATAGAAACAGCAAACCAATATATATAAAGCGGCGCTCACTGGGAATATCTTATGGGCATATCCGTGGTCAATATAATTGTCATATAAGTAGCAAAAGGTACCGAAAAGACAAAAAACCTCGTTTTTTATCTAGCTCCTCCCAGATCTCAATATTTCAATCGTACATGCAATGTATATTATTGAGGAACACCACAATAAATGGTAATGATACAATAATCAAGATTCAAAAAGTAAATAATAGAATCATTCATACGAGGTAGGTAAATGAAGTCCAAAAATAATATAAATGATAATAACAGAAAAAATAAAGGATAAAAAAAATAAAATGAAAAATGAAAAAAATGAATTAAAAGATGGTTGTCCTTAACTGTTCCTAATATGGAATGGGATGAAATGGATGAAATGTCAAATGATGATGAAGAGGATTCAAAGAGTTTGATTTCACTTATATCATTCAAGTGTAACACATATAAGTTAAAAGGATAGTAATACTTCGTTTTAACTTTATTTTATTTTGTAGGCATTAAAAAAACATGAAGAATGATATAAGTCTTATCTCTGAAACCTTTATGGTTTAAGAGATATTCACAAACAAAGTATCCCCCCCTGTTCAGCCAGATCAGAAGGGAGATGCCCAGGTAGACTGCAGAGAGGGACAATCTTCAATTAAGATAGTGGAAAAAGCTGAAAAACTTGTCAAGGGGGGAAGGGCTTTCATTGTTTTCATACAAAGAAAACTGTCCCCTTCTGTTATCTGTACTGTCATACAACCAGACTCACATCTGAGAAGAGATGGCTTACACTAGGAAAAAGGGGCGGGGAGGGGAACTTTGCTTGTGAATATCTCATAAACCATAAAGGTTTGAGAGATAAGACTTATATCATTCTTCATGTTTTTTTAATGCCTACAAAATAAAATAAAGTTAAAACGAAGTATTACTATCCCTTTAACGATAGGTGCTTGACAGTATGTCAGGCACCGGTAGCTTTTTTCCTTTGAAGTTCCCAATATTGCTGCTATTTAGTGGCGTTTTGGGAACTTTACACACAAATCGGACGTTTGGCCACAAGACTTTTACTGTGGCCTAACATCCATTGTGCTTTTAGCCGGTAGGACAATGGAATACAGACTTAGACATTTTATTTTGTCGGTTGGTTTCCATTTTGATCTACCGGCTTTTTTAATGGGCTCAATTAAATCAAGTCCATAATCTAGCCATTGATGAATTGTTCAATGGCTAAAAGTGCAAATAACACCTTTAATATCATCTCTTCACGATTAGATTCCCTGCTTAGTCATTTTGTACTAGATCCTTCTTCTTAGTTAGGTCTGTGTTCCATTGTGGTTGAAAACATTTTCAAGGGTTTTGTCTACAAATTCTTTATAGACATCTATGGGAAATCTGTTACATAAAACCATTCATAACACTTAACAATTGCTATGTAATCTAGACCTTAGATTCATGGAAAGGAATAAGAACTGTATATAGAAGGGAATATAATATTCTAACAGCAGCCCTAATTCAATACATATGTTCCCTTGTATTTCCTGTCTACAAGTTTTCCATTGTTGCATCCTGTCATTGTGAATTTCTTCCTGAATGTCCTGTCATGTACAGTAGCATGTGTGGCAGTGGTTCTCGACCTTATTTTGCTCAAGGCACCCCAAACAATCAGTCTAGAATTTTCAGGGCACCCTTAACATCTTATAGATCAATTTTCAAGGAGTAATGAATGGTACAAATACATAAATATACAATTATTTTAGGTTTCTCAAAATTTCAGTAAATACACAACTAAAACTATGCATTGCTATTTTTGTTCAGTCATTATAAAAAAGAAGGGGCACCCTACATGCCATGGCACCCTGGTTGAGAACTACTGATATGTAGGATATGAAAAAAGAGATACAATCACTCTGAATCTAGTATTAAAGCATGTTTAAGAAAATGTGCAGTACTCAAGAAAGATTA
The DNA here is from genome assembly GCA_037306005.1 of Rhinophrynus dorsalis. NCBI lineage: Eukaryota > Metazoa > Chordata > Amphibia > Anura > Rhinophrynidae > Rhinophrynus > Rhinophrynus dorsalis. The sequence goes on from CM074727.1 coordinate 41,502,951, forward strand.
TGCTTACTATTAGTGTCGAGGCATCCCTCGATAATTGGGAAAACTTCTTTGATCAGGTCAGACAACTATGTAAAAAGCAGAGAGAGAGAGAGAGAGAGAGAGAGAGAGAGAGGTTAATTCAGTATTTTAATAACCCTATTTCATTTATCAAATCCATATTGTTTTGATACCACAGTCTTTACATTAGTGTGCCTTGTTCATCATAATGAAAAGTTGCAAGTCTGGAGCAAACCAGCTGCACCACAGGGTTGAAATAAAAATGTGTCAGATACCTATTTATTTCAATGGAGCTTTTAACCCCTTGAATATTAGAGAGGGACAGATAGTTTGCTCCAGAATTGCATATTTTTGTTCCTTAGTGAATAAAGCCCAGCCCACTAGATTTGAACATTTCTAGAGCAAACCAAATGCACCGTGGGGAAACAATGAGAAACTCCCTTTTGTTTCAAATGGGGCTTTTAACCCCTTGAATGGTAGATAAATACCCAATGCTTTGCTTCACTATGTATTGCAGACCTCTAGCATTTAAGGTCTTAATTCTACACTGAAACCAATTGTATTTTGATATATTCTCTAGAGTAAGTATGTTTGCCCTAGAATTGTCCCACTTTTGACTTTGTGCATGTGTACACCCTAAACATTCTGCGGTACAAGTCCATAGCAAGAATAACTCTTAGAGGTAGGTAGAAACTCACATTTTCTCTTTGTTTTAATATTTTTGCATAACAATTGTTTGTCATTTCACTCAGGGATGGATTTCCCTTTAGGGAGAGTAGGCCTTTGCCTAGGGTGTCAAGCAAGGGCCTTCCACTCCCACCAGAACACTGACAAATATAAACATGCCTGCTGGCAATCGATCTGTAATGTGTGCTCTCGGGTCTTGGGTTTGTGGGAAGGAAGAAAATTTTGAAAGAGAGGAGGTGAGGACATAAGGCATGTTGATCCCACCCTCCCTTGAATTTGTCCCTGACCCACCCTTGTGATCTGAGAAGGTCACTCAATCTTTTGGAAATAATTAGCCTCACACAGTCCCCATTGCCAGAGCCAACCAAAGGAGCCAGTTGTTTTCTCAAATCTCAGGTTAGCTTACACACAATAGATATTGTCTGTCAAATACACTGAATAAAAAACACCATTATGCTAAACAGCATCTCTGTTTATCTACATCTCTCCTAACACATTGGCTGATGTTCCTGAAATCTGATCTGTACTGCAAGCCAGGCAAGCCAGGCAGTCAATTTCAGCCAGTGATTGAGAGGTTGGGCTGGGCATCTAATATCTACATTAACCGTCTGAGTACCAGAATGTTGTCCAAACTACTCTTTTTTTTGTCCACCGGACACTCCCTCAAGCAATCAAATAATTAAGATCAGCAGGCCAGACGCAATGTTGCGTGTTAAATATGACTTCATGTACTGGCAGTAAATTTACTCTTTGAAAACCAAAAGGGTATGCAACGCATTGCTAAGTGCAGACCCTTCTGGACTTTAAAGGTTAACCCCTTGGTGACTAGGGATTTTTTTACACTAGGGACAGGAGCATTTTTGGCCTTCTTTGTTTGCCTTAGTTGAACCATATTTTCCCTCTAATTCCTTTAAGACACCCGCAAATATTATATACCGAATTTTAAGGATAAGCTGGGTTTTCTTTTGATGCCATATTTAATGCCACACAATTTAAACTGATACTATGAAAAAGTGTGGAAAAATAAAATCAACGCAATGAGACATTCTTTAAAAAGTATTTTCCCACAAGTCAATCTCCCAGTACATCATCTTTGGCAATTTGAGGCATTGGGTGCTCCATTTTCTGCTTCTTTCTTCCTCACAATCACAGGAAGGAGGAGAGAGGCAGAGAACAGTGATAAAGGCAATGTTCACATATATTGACTTTGTCATGTGGCTCTATTTGCACATGTGATCACTGTAGCAGATATCACATGGGCCAAGACACTGCAGAATGGTTGAAACTGATAGCTGCAATCCTGGAGCAGTCAGTTACAGCCTTCCTGCAATGACCACAACGGGCTTCATGGAGCACTGCGATCATTAACCCATGACAAGCCAGGCCCATCAAAGGATTTATTTATGTGATGGTCCTGGTATGTCACTCGTCCTCATGGGGTTAATTTACACCTTACCTCCACATGCACTGTATGTGAACATGAGCTCTAATTTCTTGCTTATTGGTTGCCATTACCGATAGCTCATTCTTTCATCTGCTAGCAGTCTCTGACATTTAGTGCATGTTCTGGGCCCTAACTTGTACTTAAAAGAGGCCCTGTTGCCATTATTCAAGTTTACATCTGAATACTTGTTTAAAAACTGCTTACATGTCTTAGTAACATATGCAAAACTATGCTAATAAAGTTTACCATGAGGTTTTATAAAGCTTTCTATGTGGTTTTATATGCTAATAAGCTCTTTGCTACACTGACAGACTTTTACTTTTTCCAGAAATAAAAGTGGGAATATCTCCTACATCTGCTGGACTTTTAGCTAACATGATAGATAGACAGTTTTTAATGAATTTTTATTACATATAAAACAAATTCAAGGTTTAAGGTCCACCTTAACCCCCTAACATCCAAGGATGTATGAGGGCTGTCACAGTATTCGGTCCTTAAAGGACCAGTGACAGTCCTTGCACTTCATAGGTTAAATGATTGAAGCGCACCTCAGGCACTCAGTGATCATTCTGGGGAGGCTGTGCCTGACAACTCCATGATTGGAGCAGTTAGTTTCAGCCTTTCTCTGTTGATCACATGTGCAGGCTGAGCTAATGACAAAGGCAATGTCTACTGTACAGAGAATAGAGCTGTAGTAAAGACAAATGGACAAAGTGGGGCAAATTTAATTAAAATAGTGGTGCTGGGGGCAAGACTAGGAGTAGGTCTCTTGATGACCTATTGACATCTATTTGTGTAACTACATAAATGATTTAAAGCAAGACCAAACCATAACATTTACACATACTAATTATAAACACATATACTGAAGTTTAAACAAACAAACATTCATGTATGTTTTATTAGTGTGGAGCAATTTGATACACTTATATACACTACACAGACTGATCTCCAAAAAGTGGCACACCAGGGAAGGAAAGAGGGACATAGGGGTTTTTGAATGAGAGGAATAGTACCCCCTAAAAAGGGCCATTTGGTAGGTATTAACAACCATTCATACCTTTTCTCCAGTCTCTGTTAAAACGCACTAACTGCGTATCAATACATCCTCTGGTCACTTAGGTTTTTTCTGTTGTTTTTTTTTTAGTTTCAATTCCTGCGTCGACACTTTGGGGATGCATTAAGGATCACTGGATGTTTTCTGTTTAACACACTCGTCTCTATAATCTCAAGAGACTGTAGTGTGTGGAAATCCCAGAAGTTTAGCTGTCTCTAAGATGCTGGAACCACCATGTCTGCCACTAACAATCATAAAATTGCCAGTCACTTACATTCCATATCATCCCTATTCTAATGTTTTACTGGACAACAACTAAACCAATTCATTGTGTCTGTGTGCTTTATATATTGAGTTGCAGCGGTATGATTTGCTGTTTGGCCATTTGTGGTAATAATCAGGTATACCCAACAAAGTGGGTCATACTCCACTGTGCACAACAGAAATACAATACATATGTTTTATTGCTACCTGGGAAAATTAAATCCCATTCACTAAGGTGTCTATAACACTACTGTTATGTGCTGCACAGTCTTGTGCCCTTGTTGGAGTGCTTCTATTGCTGCTAGTCATTGCTAGCGATGAGTGAAAAGTCTATATTTTTCACGATGCAAATTCGCTCAGAAAGATGTCAATTTGCCACTTCATGGCAAACTTTCCACATAATGGAAAAGGCTAAACTCTTAAAGGGATAGTAATGTTTCTAAATAAATGCAGCTCTGATTATTTTTTATAGTTTTTGGGACATTTAGAGTGTTACTTATCATTCTCTACGATGTGTAGTTCCAGACTAATTGAATCTTAAAGTGTCCCCCTCCAACCCCTTTTACCTATGTAAAGTAGCACAGCAAGACCATCTGGATGGTTCGCAGCAAGGGGCAATCTTCTGTTAGCAAAAGGAAAAACCTGCCCTCCTCCTTCAAGGGAAGGCAGGGTTTTCCTTATGGTCAAAGCCAGAAGATTGTCCCTTGCTGCAAGCTGTCCGGCCAAGTGACCGGATTCCACATCTGAGGGGAGGCAGCTTACAATAGGTAAAAGGGAGGGAGGGGGGACACTTTATAATTTAATTACACTGGACCTACACATCGTAGAGAGTGATAATACTGCTTTACATGGCCCTAAAACTATAAAGAATAATTGGACTTGCATTTATTTTGAAGCATTACTCTCCTTTTAAGTGTAGATCTATATCTACCAATGTCTGAAGCAAGGTTGGGGGAGGGGTCAGTATATGTAATCCTATAGGGGCAAGGCTGGGGTGGGCAGTGTATGGTTCAATGGTTACTGTGGGGCAAGGCTGGAGAGACAGTGTATGGTTCTATGGATAACATGAATTGCAGTGAAAAAAAGAAAAACAATATTTTTTGCTGAAATTCACACCAAAGGCGAAAAGTGCAGTTTTAGCCATTTTCTTTTATTGGGGGGAGAAATATTTTGCCCGTCTCTAGTCATTGCACCTCTGACATTGTGCTGGTGTGTCTACCAATCAGACCTCTGGTTGTGCTTCAGATGAGATCTCAATGAGAATATGACTAGATGGGACCGTGCTTTCTTCTTGATCATTTGTTTTCAATAGAGACAACAGATGGCTACATATTTTGTTGCAACAATTATTGGCTGAGTACCTCTAGGTTGGGAACTTTCAAGACAGTTTAGGCCTCATCTTAAACATATTTAAAATTGCTAGTCAGTGAGCCAATAAAAGTATCACTTTTACTGTACCAGTCTCATGCTCAGGTAGGTAGCATAACTGCCTGTCTGATAAAGACTTATTAGTCAAAAGGTGCTATCTTTTGCTTTTCTTTTCTATTCATACACACTCCCAGGAAACAACTGTTAATGGATACTACCCATCAAGTAATTTCATCATCATTGGCAGGTTTGACTGATGTCATTTCATACTATACCTTAGTGTTCAGTAAAAGCAGGATGTCTGCAGGCAGTTTTGCATCTAATACCGCTCCAAAACTTAAAAAAAATATATAATTGAGAGTGCAGTCAAAACAATGTCAGATTAGTTCATACATTATAAGGGAATAACAACAATGTTGCCTAATTCCTTCTAAAAACCGTGAGTAAAACACTATTTGTTATCCATATAATTTGTCACTTATTTAAGCTGTGAAATAATACCCATATCTTACCTTGATGAAGAGCTGCAAATTAAATTAGATGCCTATGAGTTCTATGCATAATGACTAAATGGCTTGAAAATGGACCCTCTGGGTTTATGCATTACTTGTCATCCCTAGTACTGAAAGAATCAGTGCATTCACGATTCACTAGGAATGCATTGAATACCCTCCCCAACTTTCAGTGGTAGTCATCTTTTTAATAATATAAGGAATGCACATCATAAAAGAATGAGGAGGAAAATATATTTCATTTTCGTATACAGTAGGGAGTTAAACATTGGGTAATAAAAAAATATATCAGAAGCATCAACACATTTTTAAGGTGGAGAATGTATTGGGGGAGTATATGGAAGGTAGACTTACTATTATCTTTATGAATACACCATGTTTGAAAGACAGGCTATCTCCAGTGTTCCTCACTCCATCATAATAAACAGATTATTGGCAACAAAGGGGACTTTTTGTAAAGTTTTGTAAGTGCAAAGACTGTGAATATATTAAGTTATCACAAATATATTTTACTTCTTATGTTACATGACAAATTTATTATGGAAAAAGTATTATTCCTTGCAATAGCAGGATTGTGGTTCTAGTATCCTTGTGGAGCTAAGAACATGGATGGTACCACTAGACCAACCATTCACAATGCAGATATTGCAGCATACACAAAATATTTAATGAATGTTAAAATAATTATTCAGTTTCTATACACTACAAAGTGTGTATAATTTCTTTAAAATAAAACAAGTGGAAAGGTTAAAGACTCAATCCCCCTCTCATTTAACTATAGATGTATATTAGTCTAAATAGATTATATAATAATAGTCTAATCATTATTGATAGTTTTATTGATTATGTTTCACCTGTACAAAATACATTTTATAATGTACCACGGGGGACTACATTTAATGAAAATGAATCAATAAATATTAAAGAGATAGTAATACTTTAACATTACTAATCCCCATAGTGTAGCTCTTTAAAAAATAATTCAATTGCTCCCAGGTTCATCTCTCAAACCTTTATGTATTGAAAGAAAACGTAACCAAAGTTCCCCCTCCCTCCCCCTTCCCTGTACTGACTGCAGGGATATCCGGTTTTATTTTTCATCAGGCGGCTCTGCAGCAGAGCCGCGATCGAGTTAGTAAAAAAAAATTATTTCACTGAAACAGTCTTCTACGTGTGCTTGCAAACCAAGCACATGTAGAAGACTGTTTCAGTGAAATAATTATTTTTCACAAATGCGATCTCGGCTCTGCTGCAGAGCCATCTCACTGTCTTTTGACAGACTTCCTCTGCAGTCAGGTACCAAGCTGACTTCAGGGAAGGGGAAGGGAGGGGGTAACTTTGCTTACGGTTTTCTCTCAAACCATAAAGGTTTGAGAGATGAATCTTGGGGGCAATTGAATTATTTTTTAAAGAGCTACTCTATAGGGATTAGTAATATTAAGGAATTACTATTCCTTTAAATATGATGGTATTGATATTATTGAGCTAAGTTCATTAAATACCCTTGGGAGGATGCCATAAGGCTCATATGCTTTATTCACCATAATCATTTCCAGTTTTATTAATATTGTCCTTAGTAAGCCCCTACTGCTTACACCAAGTCTTTAGCCATGCATTCAGCTTCCTAATATCATATTGCCTTTCTGTATCCTGTGGCACATGTAGTATTTCATACAGTACTAGACATGCATTTGTCTTGTAACAACTGCAAAATTTACAGAAAATCACGTTTCATGATGTTCCGATTAAAACAACACACTAATTAACAGATACACAAGGTCACAGAAAAACTAACACATTCTGCTTTCTGTGCAAAATGATTTGTTTGCTCATATGTTTGTTCACTTTCAGCTGGCAAAGTGGGAAGGGATAGTATGAAGAATGATAGAGAGAAGAAGTGACTTATACAGAGAATAGCCAGTACAAGCATGTTATGAAGTGGAGGGACAGGACAGTCTACTTGTTTATGTCTGTAAATGTTGCAATAGCCTGTGAATCTCTAATTTACCTTTATGTGTTTTATACTCTGCCCTATCCTGATTTCCAAGGGGATGGTCCCTTAAAGGGATATTAATATTTCATAATACAAGCAGCTCAAATTAATCATCATAGTATTTGGACTTTGGAGAGTGTTATTTCAATTCTGTCAGAGTTGTAGTTCAAGAGTAATTCAATGACAAAGTATCCCCCTCCCTCCACTTTTACTGATGTAACATTACTCAGCCAGATCAGAAGGGAGGTACCCAGGTAGACTGCGGAGAGGGACAATCTTCAATTAAGATAAGGAAAAAAGCTGAAAAACTTGTCAAGGGGGGCAGGGCTTTCATTGTTCTCACAAGAAGAAAATTGTCCCTTGCAAAGTATTACTATCCCTTTAAACATATATTATCTGGATGCAGCATATAGTCTTAATTGCAAAAGATAAATCTAAATCTAATGTGTGCTAAAAAAGAACATGTGAATTTTATTATTTGGTATATATAATTTATTCTTACACATATTTTTGTTTCTACAAACATTGGGTTACACCTTTTGTACCAGATTTATGCCGGTTTATGCAAATTTGTTTATGGGGTTTTGGGAACATTGACCCTTTTGGATCAAATCTGTCCCTATGAGGCTTTTAGAAAAATTTGTCTAATATATCAATACTAACATTTTTGAAGTTTATTCTAAACTTTAGTTATATCACAAGTAATTATTTTAGGTATCACTATTTATATTCAAAAATAATTTTATGTATAAGTTATTACAATCCTGTAGATGAAGACAGCTTTATCCTCTCTGATAGCTTTCACTTTCCTAAGTTGCTAATGAATATTCCATTCGGTGAAATCAGAAGGTTAAAGGGATAATAATGTTTCATAATAAAAGTAGCTCTAATTAATCTTCATAGTATTTGGACTTTGGAGAGTGCTATTTAAATTCTGTCAGACTTGTAGTTCAAGAATAATTCAATGATAAAATATCCCCCTCCCGCCCCTTTTACTGATGTAACACTGTTCAGCCAGGGAGGTGCCCAGGTATATTGCAGAGAGGGACAATCTTCAATTAAGATAAGGGAAACACCTGAAAAACTTGTCAAGGGGGCAGGGCTTTCATTGTCCTAATAGGAAGAAGATCGCCCCCTGCTGTTATCTGTCTGGTCTATGGACTGCATTCCACATCTGAGAAGAGATGGCTTAAACTAGGTAAAAGGGGCGGGAGGAGAAACTTTGCTTGTGAATAAGACTTATATCGTTCTTCATGTTTTTTTAATGCCTTCAAAATAAAATAAAGATAAAATGAAGGATTACTAACCCTTTAAAAGTAAATTGTACAGAAGAAAAAATATTTAAAGAAAATTACCAGCATTAAAAAGGAAATTTGTAGAGAAGGGTTATACACAGTTAAACACTGTGTGGGCTGTATCAGACAGATAATTATGGAAAGTTCTTTTTTAATGTCACAAGGGAGTAAAAAATGTGACTGAAGGGGCACCATCCACATGAATAAACTACTAAATGAAATCAATCTCTGTGTGTTTTTGTCACTGTTTTTTGTTTGTTTACTTTCTTCTTCCAAAGTCTAAGAGTATCCCAGATAAGGGTCTAATTTTTCCATGTCTGGAGAGATTCAGCTGAGCCTTAATGATAAGACCTATACATACAGCTTGGGTTTTGCTGTTTTTTTTTTCATGCAGTTTATTTGCATATAGGAGCTAGACTGTCTGTGAGAGGAACTAGGCATAGACTTATGGAAAGTCTACTTCATAATGGCACACAAGTGAAAAATGTGAATGAGTAGACTTGAGAGAACACAACATCCAAGAACAAAATAATATGATTTATTCACTCTCAGTGTGTGCTTACCAAACCTCTTTTGAGTCTTTTGTTTCCCTGTATGGAAAGATATCTCAGGCATTTGTTCTCAGTGTACCATGTCTCTTTTGCTTGTTGTTTGTTTGTTTTTAAAGGGGTTATCTTCCTAACTGGCTGGGCCCAGGCAGCCAATGAGAGAAAAGTAATGTTAACTAGCCTTGCCACACGGCCTCAAACAGAACATTTTAGAATATGCCATGATAGCTGAACTTGTATGCACAGCCTTCAACCAAACCAATCTACTCTATTCAGCTACTGGTTGAGTGAGTCACATATCTTCTTGTGGAGAAGCAGTGGTCTATAGTGATTTACTAGAGCTGAGCAGACTGACCCTACATTATCATTAGAGTCTTGAACTTCAGCTCCATCCATTTGCTTTTTAAAATGACTGTGTGTCTATTTAGCAGAACACATGAACCCCTGCTCCTGGGAAATGGCTTATTCAAAAGTTGTAACAGCTCAAACCTGGTGAACAGGACATAACATTGTATATCTCTATTGATGTTGCTGGAGAACATTCTGTCCCTTACTATAGATTCCACAGGCAACAATAGCAACAGATATTACCTCATGGGAATGAAATACAGTTTTATTAAAAAGTTGAAGCTATAGATATGTTCCTCAACCTTATGTACTAGAGTAAATATTCATCCATTATTCTAGTCACATATTCATCCGTCATAAACCTATCCATCCATCCTCTATTCCAATTACTAATCTATCATATCCATTGAAATATAGAAATAGAGAATTTGACAGCAAATAAGAACCATTCGGCCCATCTAGTCTGCCCACTTTTTGTCCTGCCAAAACCTCAAAAATTAGTTGTCCTTGGTCTTATCTTATGTTCAGGGTAGCCTTATGCCTATCCCATGCATGCTTAAATTCCCTCTCTGTATTACCCTTACAATTTCTGCTGGTAGGCCAATCCATTTATCTACCACACTCTTTCAGAAGTAACACTTTCTTACATTTCATCAAAGCATCTGTCCCTCTAGTTTTAGACTATGACCTCTTGTCCTAACATTTTACTGCTTTGGAATGTTATTACCTCCTGTACTTTGTTGAATCCTTCTACGTATTTGAATGTTTCTATCATATCCCCTCTCTCTCGTCTCTCCTCCTAGCTATACTTTTAGATCCTTTAGTCTAGTCTGAACATTTTATCCTGCAAATAATCCACCATCACCATTCTAGTAGCCCTTCCCTAAACTCAGAATATCTATATCCTTCTGGAGATGTGGTCTCCAGTACTACACACAATACTCTATGTGAGGTCTGACCAGAGTTTTGTAGAGTCACATGAGCACATCTCTCTTTCTGCTATTAATGTTTCTTGCTATACAATCCAGTACCCTGACTGCATCCCATGCTGCTTTGTTACATTGACTGCCTACCTTTAAAGGAATAGTAATGTTTCAAAATAAAAGCAGCTCCAAGTAATATTCATAGTATTTGGGCCACTGAGAGTGTTATTTCAATACTGTCAAAGTTGTAGTACAAGAGTAATTGAATGATAAAGAATCCCGCTCTATCCCCTATTACTGATGTAACATTGCTCACCCCAGACTCTCAGGATGGATCACAGAGAGGGACAATCTTCAGTGAGTATAAGGAAAAACCTGAAACACCTGTCAAGGTGGCAGGGTTTTCCTTATGTTCACAGTAAGAAGATTGTCTCTTGCTGTGATCTGTCTGGTCCTGGGACTAGATTCCACATCTGAGGGGAGGCAGCTTACACTAGGTAAAAGGGGTGGGAGAAGAATACTTTATTATTCAACTACTATTGAATTACAGCTCTGACAGTACTGAAATAACACACTCCATGGCCCAAATACTATGAAGATTTATTGGAGCTGTTGTTTTTTTGCAACATTACTTACAGAAATAACTACTCCCAAGTCACTTTCATCCATGAACACTATCTGTCCATCTATCCATCCATCTATCCCTCCTACCACTTTTTTTTCATATGTTAGTCCATCTATGTTGATCCATCTGTTTACCCATCTGCCCCATCTACAATATCCATCCATTCATCCATCCACCTCCTATCATACACATTATACATTTTCATTCCACACCATACATCCATAATATACATCCACACACAACGTATACCAGTGTATCCATCATCCATCCATCCATCCATCCATCCAATGTATTGTACCAATGTATCCATCCTTCCATCCATCCATCCATAGTATTGTACCAGTGTATCATATTGTACCAGCGTACTGATCCATCCATTTGTCAGTCTAAACAACCCATGTATTCCCAGTGTATCCATCTATCCATTCACCCACTGTATTTTGCCAGTGTACCCATCCCTTCATCTTTATAATATAATAAACTAGTTGAAGAGCCTGTACACACGAGCCACAGTGCCACCCAGCAACAGCCGCGGTGCAGTCATGCACAACAGAGACTGCCCACGTCACGGCTGATACAGAGCGGGGTGCAGAGAGGACTATGGTCTGTATTCGGAGCCCCGCTCTGTTATCAGCCACGGCGCGGGCAGTCTGTACTGAGAATGACTGCAGAGCACACAGCTGTTTCTACTGCGCATGATGGCTTCAGACAACACACAATTATTATAAAGGATATGTTCATCTTTTTTATAAGAAAATCATTTATACTTATTTTTTCAAAGGTGTAGATAAGGATATCAAACAGATTTCCATAACTTACCCAGTTTTGAGGATGGTAACTTTGAGTTCCCCACTTTTTTCAATGCTCGAGTTTAAATTTATTACTCGTAATTTATCGTACTGATCCCAAGTACCGACAAATGTTATGTTGAGAATACAATTACCTTCAACCTCTGCAACTATCTCTCCAGCTGTCCTAAAAAAAATACAAACATAGTAATTACCAGCATGCATATTTATGTTACAGAATAACAAATTTCAAAATTTATTGATATGTCTGCATCCATCATTGTTTTTACTTCTAGTTTTACTTGAAGCTTTATCTAAATGAATGCATCATAATATTTAGGAGAGATATAGCAAATTAAAATAATGTTTGTCATATGTGCAGATTTTGCCAAATAAGGATGAGTGAAACAATTCTAAAAGCTTATGATTCATATGAAACAAAGTTTTGAAAGCTCAGAAAAAAATTCAGAAAGTTTTGTTTTGTAAGCATTTTATTTGCCTATTTCTACAGGCAGGCTGCAGAAAAGGTAATTATATTATAGCAGAAACAAATACCAGAGCTAATTCAAGTATAATGTTTGTAATTTTGTTTTTGTTCCTCAATGGATCAGATTGCTGTATAGGTAACTGTAGCTATTATGACAATAATTGCCTTCTAGTGAACTATACGAATATTGAGGACTCGATTCAAATTGACCCTACACCAAAAAAAAAAAAACACAGCCAATTTTTTCAAGCACTATAAGCAATTCAATTACACGCACTATGAAAAAATAACCGGCAGAAAAAAAAAACACGTCAGGAGCCAAAGTTAGAGCCCATTTGAACCCATAGAAACACATTACAAAACGTCAGATATTGCAATTCTATTGAAAACGTTAGCATTAGGATGCGTTAAGGTACCCACCTTAATGGGTAAAAATCTGCACCCAGTGTTTTTGGCTGCAAAAAGTCACCAATGGATGTTTTTATATAGTAACATAGTAAATCGGATAAAAAAAAAAGACAGAAGTACATCAAATTCAACCCCTGTCTCATAACCCAGAGACATGAGAATTATATAGCTTTCCTGCTGCCAAATAAGTTTGTCTTTATCATATCTTCCTGTTTTGCCAACTAATACACAGTATAACCTTGTATTTTCCCTTTTGAAAGCAATGCTTCTAACCTTCTCTTAAATGTATCCATTGTATCTGCCATAACCACATCCTTGGGCAAGGAATTCCATAATTTAACAGACTTCACAGTAAAAACCCTTTGCTCTGCTGAAGTCAAAAATGCCTTTCCCCTAATCTCAAGGGGTGTTTATTTGATCAGGCCTTTGAATGACTAGCTCAGCAGAGAGATCCTTGTATTGACCTCTTACATACTTGTACATTGTGATAAGATTTCCTCTTAGTCTTCTTTTCTCTAGAATAAATAAACCAAGTTTGCCTAGATGTTCCTCATATGTTAAGTCTTTCATTCTCTTAATTAATTTTGTTGCTCTTTGGTGTACTCTTTGAAGTTATAGAATATCTTTTTTCAGAACTGGTGCCTACAACTGCACTGCATATTTGAGGTGAAGCTACCAACGATTTGTATAATGTCAAAATGATGTTACCCACCCTTGCTTCAATACCCCAAAGACAGGACTTTGTTTGCTTTTGCTACTGCTAATTGACACTGGTCACTGTTTTCAAGTTTGTAATTTACAAGGATTCCCATGTCTTTCTCTGTCAATGAGTTCCCTAAAATTATCCCATTAAGTTAATAAGTTCATAAGATGGCTAAGTTGGTTAATGCACTAGCTGTAGAATCTTTTCAAACCACAAGGTCACAGGTTCTAATCCCAGCAAGGTTAACTTAACCTTTCATCCTTCTGAAGTAGATAAAATGAATACCATTAAATTGGGTAATAATAATATCCATACCCCCAGGGCATACTTAAAAATGAGATACAATCTTAATATATCCTAATGCCAATATACTGCTTTGATAGTCTCAGGATTTTGCATAAATTTCAAATTTTTTTAACATTTGGGATAATTACAAGAACTGTTCTGCTTTTTCTGGAACCTACATGCACTCTGACATGATTTTCATTTTGAAATGAAGTGCATTTACTTACTTTACATCAACACTTATACTTCCTTTGAAAATTGCTATAATAGTAAGATTCCCTGTTAAATCATTCCTCTCAATACCATATCCATATCCACCTCCACATAAGTGTATTTCTGCATTTGCCCTGTAAAGGAAAACATAAAACAATATGAATCATTCTTCAGATCAGAGTGTACAACACTTTCAGAGTTCACACTTCATGGAATAAACGAACAAACCCCCCCACAAATCATAATGACTGCATACTGGACTCCCAAAAGAGGAGAAAAATGGCACTTACCAACATGTACACCTATTTTTTATTTTTATTTTTTTATTAATTGCCCCCCAGTACTAGTCAACAACACCCCCCCAAAAATTCCCTGTTCAACTGATTCTTTCCCCAGACTTCACCCACAAATACAGGCACCCTCCTCCTCAGACCCCTTTTATATCATGTCTTAATTTTTTTTAATTTATTTAGGTTTTTTTATCGACTATGCCCCCAATCCCAGTCAACAAACCTTCCCATAAAATTCCCTGTTCAGCTGATTGTTTCCTCACACCCCACCAACACAGGCACCCTTATGCCCCTTTTATACTATGCCTTTGGGAAATAAAATAACATTTACTATGTATTGTGTGTAAATTCAATGTTCCTGTTGAATTCAATGGAATGAGCTAGGCTAAAAAAAACAGAAAAATGTCACTTTTCACTGGAAATTATCCGCTAGGAAGCAGGGGAGGGCTGGCAACTTGTGGCCTGGAGGGCAACTACAATGAAGTGGCCTGATTTTAATATTGTTCCAGCCCACCCCCTTTGGTTAATTTTAAAATTACCATTAACCCTTTGAGTGCCAGAGTGGTGTGCCATGCCCCTCTGCCACTCATAGGGTTAGGTATGTGAAGTAAGGCAAGTGATACCACGAAGCTTACAACTGAAATGTGGTTACACTGGTGCAACTACAGAGCTTACAATGTAAGTAAATCTGCACTAGTGATACCACAGAACTTACAAGAAAAGTGTAGCTCCACTTGGATTGTAGCTCCATTTCAATTGAAAGCTCTGTGGTATCTGTAGTGTAGCTACATTTGCAGCAACAAGCTGGAGTGGCCCATCAGCCCAGACCTGTGATTGGCCCAGGGGGCAACTGCCCCCCTGCCCCCTAGGCCAGCTCTCCCCTTCTAGTAGAAAAGTGCCATTGTTCAATTTTGGATTGAGGTGAAAATTTATGCTCATCCCTACTCTTGGATTCTACTCTTCTGATAGACATCACTTATTCCTAAGGTGCGTAAAGCTAACCTGAGTTCTGATATATATATATTTTTTAAATCATTGATATTCAAGATGTTATTGTCTCATTCATTTTGTTTCACTAGTTTAGTTGCATTTTTATTTTACAAGTAATCCATCTTTTTTATTTATGCATTTATGTTTGTTTTAATTAGAAAGAGAAGAAAACTGATATTCTCTGTAGAAAATGAGATTGTAGTTTAGATTATTATGCGATAAAGAAATTAAGAGACAATTTAGGAGAATCCAACGGCACAGAAGGGAGAAATAAAAACTCCCCAAGTCAACACATTTTTAACCAACTGAATGCTAGAGGTCTCCAACAACTTGCAGTGTTATTACATGAGAGACCTGTCTAGCATTCAAGGGACTATATGAACCCCATTTAAATCAATGGGAAGTTTTAAATGGATAGTAATACTTTGTTTTATCTTTATTTTATTTTGTAGGCATTAAAAAACATGAAGAACGATATGTCTTATCTCTCAAACCTTTATGATTTGAGAAATATTCACAAGCAAAGTTCCCCTCCTGCCCCTTTTACCTAGTGTAAGCTATCTCTTCTCAGATGTGGAATTCAGTCCATAGACCGGACAGATAACAGCAAGGGACAATATTCTTCCTATGAGAACATGAAAGCCCAGCTTCCCTTGACAAGGTTTTCAGCTTTTTCCCTTATCTTAATTGAAGATTGTCCCTCTCTGCAGTCTACCTGGGCACCTCCCTTCTGCTCTGGCTGAGCAGTGTTACATCAGTAAAAGGGGAGGGAGGGGGATACTTTGTCATTGAATTACTCTTGAACTATAACTCTGACAGTATTGAAATAACACTCTCCAAAGTCCAAATACTATGATGATTAATTAGAGCTGCTTTTATTATGAAACATTACTATCCCTTTAAGCCTCTTTTGCATTTTATGGCCTTTAATCACTTGCATTGTATCAAGATATGGGCTCTACTACTATACACTTACATTACTATTCTAACAAGTCTGTAGACATAAATGATATGGATTCTATTACTATATACTTATGTTTCTATTCTAACAAGTCTGTAAATGTCAATATTTGGGCTCTACTACTATACACTTACTATTATAACAAGTCTGTAAACATAAATGATATGGATTCTATTACTATATACTTATGTTACTATTCTAACAAGTCTGTAAATGTCAAGATATGGGTTCAACTCCCATATACTTACGTGCATTCGCCAAGAACCAAGCCAGTCTCAAGAATCAAAGATAAATCTTTTATGTCATTTTCCATCTCTTTACAGACATCTCCATTCAAACCTGTAACAAAGAACGGGAATATACTTAGAAAATGTTGAAATTATATTACTCATTGTCTTAAAATATATGTCAGTTTTATTTTAGTCTGTAATAAATTGTAATTCTTTACAAGCTTATTCTTCAGTTCAAAAGTTCACCTGGAAGAGTTTGCATGCCAAGAGTTAGATTTTTAAAGATAAGTAACTTTGAATTTTATGCAGGAGTAGTAAACACACTCCTTATTTGCACCATGATAAGTAAGGAGGTAGGGGCAGGTAAAAGTTCTCGCTGTATTCCTGCAAGAAATCCCATGAAAACCACGTTGTTGTCCATTTTTTTGCTGGAAAATCCGCTTTAGAGCCAACAATTAAAATCAATGCATTTTTTGCCCATTAGCCAAAATTCTTTGCCATTTTTCAATGGCTATAAAGTTTCCGCCCATTTATTTACCACTTCTTTTCTATATAAAAACGTGACGTATTCCAAGAAGTGGAACACAATAGAAGCAGCTACAGAGTGAGGTCAATGTCTTATGCTGTTCTGTTGTGATTTGTTTCGAAAATTGAGGCAGGAGAGGCTCATAGTGACTGCTATCACTATCAGCAAGTTTAAAAATAATAAAAGGAGGAACTGAAAGGACCCTTATGTGTCCAATGAGTCTGAAGGGGAGGATGAAGTGAGCACTACAGAACCAATGCAGTCCAGTCCCCCTAAGTCACCCCCTAGGGAAATTATTGGGAAGAGAGGAAGAAAAGGGTAGTAACAAGAGCAGGACAGGTCAGCTGCCTGTGCCTGATGCCAGGCACGCTGCCCCTGCTGCCACCATTGTTGTGCCTGCTGCCAGATGTGCTGCCACTAGAGCTGTGCCTGCTGTCAGACATGCTGCCCCTGCTACTGCTACCACCATGGCTGCCCCTGCTTCCACTAGTGCTGTGTCTGCTATCCAACATGCTTCCCCTGCTGCCACTACTGCTGTGCCTGCTACCAGTGCTGCCCCTGCTGCCACCAGTACTGTGCCTGCTGTCAGACATGCTGCCCCTGCTGAAACCAGTGCTGTGTCCGCTTCCAATGCTGAAACTGCTGCCACCAGTGCTGTGCCTGCTGACATTGCTGAACTTGCTGCCACCTGTGTCGAACCTGCTGTCAGACATGCTGCCACTGATGCCACCAGTGCTGTGCCTGCTGCCAGTGCTGAACCTTCTGCCACCAGTGCTGAACCTGCTGCTATTGTGTCTTGTAATAGGAGGGGGGAAGAAGAAGATGGTGCCAAGTGTGACAGCAGGGGACCATAAGTCACACTTGCCAATCCCAAGCAGTCCCGCCAGTGCTAGTACTCCTACTACTAAGAAGGTCCGGCAGCTTGTTAGTGTTAGGAGTGAAGGAGGGGGTAATCATATTACTAGTGACTGTGAGGAGGGCTGAAATTGATGTGGTTGGTGTTATTAGTAGTAACAGTAATGGTGAAGCAACCAGTAGGACTAGTGTTAGGGAAGTGGTAGGGGAAGCATTTGAGAGCTTCCAGATTAGTGGTCAAGGGAGTCCACACCATTCCTCTGGCCCAGTTCCCTTCCCTTTACGACAGTGTCCAGGTGGAACATGATCCTAAAGAAACCAGAACTGTTGGTGGATAGCAGGTGCAGAACTAATACCACCAGCATCATGATCACATATCAGCTGCCTGTGCCTGCTGCTACTGCTGTCAATCTTCACATCACCATTAGAGGACCCTCTGTCACATTGCTCGCCACCTCCTTCAACCAGCAGTGAGATATTTGTAATACAGTAGCAGCAGCAGCACGTAGGGACTAGTGGTGGTGTTGATGATGATAATGGAGAAGCTGGGGTGGAAGAGACATTGATGGCCATTTTAGTAGAAACTGAAAATGAATGGGAGACAGGGATAAGGATGGGCATCACCACCACCACTAGCAATGAGCATTTTGGAATTTGAAACTGCTCTAATTCCTGCTGCTGTTGAGTTGCAAGGGCAGAAGGATGCTGAAGAGCCAGCTAGTGTGCCACAGACCACCGTGGACACAGTGGGAATGGGGACAGGTTCCACTTGCCAGTGGCTGCAATACTCCTGTTCCTAATTGCAGTGTTGATTCTGAGACAGGAGCAGCAACAGTAGTAACATCATCCTCTGCCCCAGACAGGGAAGGGAAATAATGGCACTTTCCACTTGGTGAATAATTTCCCACAAAAAGTGCAGATTTTCTGCTTTTTTTGCCTAGCTCATTCCATTGAAATCAATGAGAACATTGAATTTATACCCTGCCTGTTTGAAATGAACCACTCCTCACATGACTTGTAATTAAAGGAGAGCACTGTTGGATCCACAGTTCTCTTACTTTCATAGAGTGCAGGCCCTTTTGGGGTCTGTTGTATCAGGTACGTCCCCTATATACACATTTTTAATACATGTATGTCTTGTTTTTAATTGCACTAATGTATTTATTTCAACATCTCCTTAGGGTTTTTTTATTTTAATTATTTAGATAGGGTTTTCAGGTGTATTAGAGTAGGACTTGCCTGAAAGTGAAATACCTTGGCGTGGTAGGCAGGCTTTCCCACAACTTGGCCAATCTGTGACATGAAAATTTCACTTTTTTCACTTGTTTATTAAGTATTATTATATATGCCCATTACAGGGCACACATAAGTTCTTTACATAGAGTAACGCAGGTTTGTCTTCGTTTTTATTTTCACGTTGGGTTTCTGGCCTAATGTTTGGGGGACTGGAGAACCCCCTCATCCCTTTTTTGTTTTTTTCTGGTTTTACACATCCGTTGTCTTTTGCCCTCTGTATGCATCACTGTAATCTGGACCCTGACTGCGTATTCGGCTTTTAGATCCATATCCCGCTTTCATGTGTGTACCTGTTTAACTTCTTTTTGATCAGATCCTTTGTATACATTATATGCATAAATACTAGGTCACGGTGTGCTATGTGGGGATTTCATCATCTGGTTCGCTCCAATGCTTTTCAATATCATATTGATTTCTTCCTCAGAGAGTCATATAGAAAAGAAAAATACCTATATATAGCTGAATCACCCCCCCCCAGACACATCACCTCCCCCGACACATTAACACTTGATCAAAAAAGCAATCTCATATAAAGTCAAGGGATGTCCAAATATCAGAAAGAGGACGATTGGAAAAAACATATAAATATAATACATAAACAGATAATGAAATACACACATTTGTGTATATGTATACATGACAATCTATCACATGCTAGAACCCCATACTCATTATATATATATGTATTATCAAACTACTGATATAAATCCTTCCATAATTGAAACTAAAACTACAAATGGTATACGATATTCACCTATGAATTAATCTCCCAAAAAACTATTTATATCTTTGTCTCCACAAAATTACTTAGAAGTGAATATATGAAGGTGGGCACTGGGGATACATCTTGACCAGAGTCGAGTTGGATAATAAATATATACATATAAATACATATCCTATATAATAATTTGCTAGGATGTTTGTCACGATGCAGTCATGCGCAGTAGAGACTGCTAGCGTTCGGGTTCCAGTAGGTGATAGATTATCATGTATACATATACACATATGTATGTTTTTCATTATATGTCTAGTTTTTTTTATCCAATCATCAGAGGTCCATATATTGTGGGTCTTTTGGGATTTTTGAGGTGATAGATCCTATTTCTGATATTTGCTCATCCATTGACTTTATGTGAGATTTCTTTTTTGATCAAGTGTTAATTTGTCAGGTGGAGGTGATGTTGGGGTAGAAGTTCAGCTACATATATGTTCAGAGAGGTATTTTTTCTTCACACTTCTAGTACCCAATGTAATATGCCAGCCCATACCAGTGCAGTACCATTTTTCTTAGGCTATCACTATGTCCTAACTACACTAGGAAAACCCATGGTTTGCAATGATTTTAGTATCTTTGAAGTAACTGATGTGTAAAAAAACATGTTTCTCCTATAGTGCCACATTCTGGAATAATTGTGTATACTAACCTGTAGAACTGGAAAGCTTAAAGGGATAGTATTGTCATTTTTATTAAAAAATAATCTTGCATCCATTAAAAACTTAAGCTAAATGCTCCCAGTCCCATCTCTCAAACGGTCTACAAAGTGTTCTTGCAAACCAGACACACTTTGTAGACCATTCCAGTGAAGGATTTATTTCTTAATAAAATGATCTCGGCACTGTGGGACCAGATTCCCCTGCAGTCAGCTAGAGCTCTGATGTCAGGGAAAGGGGAAAGGGGAGGGAGGGAATTTTAACTACGATTATTTCTCATAAAGGTTTGAGAGATGGGACTGGGGGCATTTAGTTTAAGTTTTTAATCACTGCAAGATTAATTTTTTTATAAAGATGACAATACTATCCCTTTAAGTGCTAGTGTGTGGGAGATGCAAGGGCTAGACAAGAAATGCCTGCAGGGCATGTCTTAATTAGAATAATCTATAAATCTAAATAGTTTTCTAAATAGAACATGGTTACTAAAATGTAAAAACTGTTTTAAATCACTAAAGTTAGCTTTAGGAGATAGTGTCCTTTTTGCATGAGTACTCGGACTTTATCCTCCTCAAACAGTAGTTAGTAATTCCCTGGTATTATGTAACCCTTGGATTATATTATTTGAAAGTGAACAGAAAGTGGGCACTGTGGATACTGAAATTTGAAATATGCATCAGGATTGAGAAGTGATGTGTTATTTGAATTTATTATTTGGCTATATGCATAATCACTTCTTATTAAAATGGTGACATGAATAATTTATTCTAAATGTTTTAAATTCTAAAATATGCTGTGAAATATGCATTTTTTATCCTCTCTAATTATAAAGTCCCCCTCTGACTCTCTCTGCAATGCTTTCTATGTGAGTGAATGACAGAATTGTGCCACTGCAGGAACAGACCTTCATATCACAGCACCCTCATAGTCCTTGTACTACCTGGTAATGCACAGCACTGGTATATGGCATGATATCCTGACTCCCTGCAGTACTATGGTACATGGGGATTACATGGGAGGGCTGATTTGTAGGTCTGGGTTGGAGGCTGAAGAGACCCCTGGCCCCCCACTCTAGACCACACAAGGGAAAACAAGAGAGAGGAGGAAAAGCAGAGATGTAGAGAAGTAGGGGAAAAGATAGGACAAATAGACTAGAGGAAGATGAAGGGTTTGGGAGAGAGGCAGGGAACTGTGGGGGTCTGAGGGAAAAATATTAGGAAATCAGACGAAAAGTATATGGAGAAAGTGGATGGGGAGACAGAAGAAAAAGAGAGGGGACAAAATAGACTGGATGAAAAAGAGAGGAAGAATTAGCCAAGGGGGCTGCAGTTTGAAAGAAAGAGAGGGTGACAGGCTAGGGAAAGAGTGGGATGTGAGAGAGAGTGGGGGGAAAGGGTTAGCAGTTGCTAGGGTTGTATTTAAAACACACATACCAGCTAGTGAGCCATTTAAAAAAAAAATCCTCCAGGCTGTTAGTCCACTACAATCCACCCATGGCTGTTAGCATGTGGAGTGATGTTTTGTTTGTCTGAAAATAACATGTGATGTATGTCTCTGTCTGTAACTGTCACTCTACATTGGAGCTCAGGTGAAGGATCTCCTGTCTGTCTCTATCAGCTATCAGGCAAATGTTTGTTTTTCTTTATTGCCTTCTTATTTTAAACTGTCCGTGTCTGCTACTTCCTAAAAATAATACCCACACTCCATACAACCATACTCTATACAAGCAACTCCTGTGCCCCATCTTTTCCTGTCCACCACTACACTAGTAGCTAGTGTAAACATTTTAACAGCTTTCTATACAGTCCAGGGCAGACCTGTTAGCTTTCAGAATCAGCAGCTCTCAATTAATGAAATAGAACACAGCAGCTGGTGCAACACCACCACACGTCAGTATATGCTTGTGCCTCTTGTTCCTGCAGATGTAGGGCGAGTGAGTGAATGTGAGGAACACAGCACACCAAGTTGTACCTATATTTTTGTATTATCTTGAAAGTATGCTGTATTAATGTCTGTTTTTGTAGTTTGTGACACTCTGTTTCAGAGTCTCAGGTTCAGCCACCCCAGGTAGGAAGGGTCACCTGTCTGCCTGACTCTGTAACTTATCAGAGAAAGTTGTTTTTTTTAAATTTGTTTTCACATAGGTTATATGCCGCTTGTTGTAATAAAAGAGCAATTGTCAGCCTCATGTAATGGGGTTATGATACCCCTCTTGAGGTCTGATGGTTGCTTTAATAACGTTAAACACATATTTTAATAAAAATATGTTCAAGCACACACACACATATACCGGCAAGGTATGCAGTCAATATCTTGCCTATTAACTCTTTGAGTACCAGAGGGTCAGGAAACACATTGCTAAGCAATGCCTTCCTACCTCTGGTGCTCAAAGGGTGAAGAACAAAGGACAGGTTCATCGAGTAACTGACTAAGGCAATTCCTGAGGTGAAGTTTGATGGAGTTAGTATGTTGAATATATGCAATATATGTCAACATACAAAGGGGGGATGTGGAAGGGGGGGTACATTGTGTAGTGCTTGGTGTACTATTTTTGTTTATTGTAACCCCTTGAAGGCTACAGGGGTGAGCAATGCACATCCTTATGGCATTCAATGCTGTCCATGGTGTTGAAATCCTTCTCTGTATTCCCCTACTGGCTAGGTAGGGAAGCACAGAGAATGCTGTTCAGACTGTCATAGCTGTCTCTGCTGTTACTCCATAGGAAAGTACAGGAGAGATCCCAGCTACGACAGCCTGAGTTAGGTGAAGTGGAGACTGTGAACTCCGACAGCAGAGGCTGCTATTGGAGTTTACTGAATGAGTCGAAGTGTCACATTATCATATCAACATACCCCCTTGTATATGAATGTATCTGATTATGCTTCATTTCCATATGGAAATAAGCAATTGTCAATTTGAAGAATAAAAATTCACAGATATGGTGAAGGCATGTTGGATGTGAGTATATTTTTGTTGGAGTTCTGGTGAAGTGATGTTGTAGACACTTTGTGAATACTGAGGATGTACCTTCGAGACTGCTCCTACAAAACATTGACATTCGTAGCCCTCTTTGACTTTTAGTACATCTAGGCTATCATCTTGTACAATAAAATACAATTGTAGATCAATACACTTACATTGACCAATTTTGTCAGGGTCACAGGAGCTTCCAGCATCAGTCAATGAAATACAGATTCCAAAGGCAAAAGCCACATATATAATATTCATCATACTTGCCTGGTGAACCTGCAAGGAAATGTACATTAAAACCAGATGTACAGTCAGCAACAAGATGCATAATTCATATAAAAAGTAGTTGGTCCAGTTTGTTTGTATAAGAAATTTCAATTTCCCATTAAACTGAACTCCTTCAATTCAATCAAGGTCTCCTTAAAAATAACAGAAGGCTTCAACTTCTGTTTAACCCTTTGAGTGTCAGGAGGGTACGCAATGGATTGCATACCTCTCTGGCACTTAGAGGGTTAATAATGCAGCATCCACTGCAGTATTATTTAACCCTAAACAACACATCCATGAAGGCCATGCATGTTCTCTACTTTTCAGGAAACTCCATCCTTTTCCTCAATGCTCTCTCTGCTGGAATTTGCCAAAATGTGGGCTACAGGGATAGGAGTACAAATTGCTTTGGTATAATTGGCAGCAGGCACTTCAATATTAACAAGGAATTGAAACCCTCTTTTACTTTTGTAGCATGGGATGGAAACTGAGTGGTGATAACTGTGGTCCACATGTTAAAACAAGCATATGAATGAACAATGTAAGAGAGTAAGTGCTATTTTAACTTAAGCATTCAATTAAACTATTACCCTTTCCATAAAGAATTAAGGACATGCAATACTTCTCAATCTTATGTTAAGCTATGCCCTACAGAAGACTTGAATTACCTAGTGGAAATGACTTGCAGTAAGATTTCTCCAACTTTGGAGGTCTTAATTCATAGGCTCAATAGAATAACATAGGAATTGGAGATATGACATCACAGGAGAAGTTATCTCAGCGTTATCACCTATTTATCACACCTTGGTGCATAACCTCCAATGAATCTCATGACTAGGAAACAGTTATACCTGAGTATAATGTTTACAGAAAATACAAAAACGTAAAGAGTGATAAGCAGAGTTGCTCTTTATTTGAAGAACATCAGAATGTCTGCATTAACAATTAGAACTGAGAAAAATGTAGAGCGTATATGAGTAAATATGGAGATGGAGATCAAGTTGTTCAGATAAGAGTTAGACCTGTTAGACCTCCTGGGAAAATACAAAAAATCGGATAAATCAATGATAAGGAAATAAGGAAATAACAAAAACATCAGTGAGAGTGATGATACTGTTTTAGAAAACTTTAACACCTTAAGGACTAAAGACGCACATAAAAAAATGCTGCGTGTCTTTAAGTACCGGTTGCATGGTAGGTGGCCTGGTAGGTTCATGTTGCTTTAGGGACATAGTAGCATATTAAATTATGTTGAAAAAAAGACATCAAGGTCAACCTTTTACCTAATAACTAAGAAAAAATATAATTATTTAAGCATTACTTATGCCAAATGAGTATTAGGTTATTTACCAGAACTTCCTTTTTTACCTAATATATAGAATACCCTGTATGTTGCATCTTGAAAGGATTCCTTGCAAGGGGAATCTTTTACACAATAGATGAAGGAGTCAATTCACAATGGAACAATACTATATTTGATACTTAATGCAGATGGATAAGTTGGTGAAAGCCTAGGGAACAGTGATCACTAGTCCATGTGGTTTAGTATACAAGTAATGTCTGTTTTCACAACACAAAAACAGATATCTGTCATTTTAGAAAGACTGATTCATATCTTATCATTGAACATGTAAGCCATTCATTGGTAGTGAAGAGATTATTTCATGGTATGTAGGAACAATGGGAACATTTAAAACGTTCTGTTTTATCTACAACAGAACTCTGTATTTGGCATGTTAAGAAATGTAAAATGAAAAGAAAAAGCATTCTGGTTCTATAGAGAGGTGGCCAGTATAATAAAGTATAAAAAATGCGCACATATGTAATACAGGCAGACTCAGTAAGAGGAAGATAGACACATTTATTAGGTTAACCAAATAGAGGCTAAGCATATTATAAGTTGTGTCAAAACCCAATCAGAAGATAAAACATTAGCTTTTTTTAAAGGATGACATATCTTTCCTTAGGGATAATAGTGAATAGAGACAAACTGATTTGGGGTTTTATTAAAGCTTTTGACACTGTCTTGCATAGTAAGTTGATTATTAAGAACTATAATTTATGATGTAACTCAATAATTGTTTAATGGATAAGAAACTGGCTGAAGGACAAGGGACAGTGTGCCATAGTCAATAGAATGCATTCAGAGGAAGAAAACTTTATTAGTGTGGTGCTTCAGGAGTCAATTCTTGATCTCTACTTTGTAATATCTTCTCTAGTGATATTTCTAATGGTATTCAAGGTAATCTGTGCATATTTGCAGATGACACAAAGTTCTTTAACAGGGTTGACACTCTAGGGGCAAATTAGACAATGCATAGGCATTTCAGGAAATTGGAGGATGGACATGAATATGGGATGAAAGTTCAATGTTTCAAGATAATGAAATTTGGGTCAAAAACCCAGAGGTGTAAGACAGGTTTAATGGTACTTTGCTAACAAAAAAAGCAGGAGAAAGGTAATTGATGGTTATTATTTTAGATGTCTTGAAAGCAGAAAAGCAGTAAAGCAATGGGGAAAGCACACCCAATACTTGGCTGTATAGGAAGAGGTAATAGCAGCAGAAAGAGGTATTATTTCTACTTTATAGATCACATGGAGTACCATGGACAATAGAATACAACATATCTCTAGAAGGAAATTAATATATTGGATCCAGGTCAAAGAAAAACATTTTGACAAAACGTACAAGGAGAGATTCAAAGACTATGTATAGCTTGGAAGAGAGGATTGAATGGCTGGATATGATAGAAACCTTAACATATGTTAAATGATTTAATAAAGTCCTGATGAGAAGCATTTTTCAGAAAAAGAGAACTGTTAGAACAAGATGACATGACCTAAAGTCAGAGGGTTGAAGATCCAGGAGTAATGAGCATGACTGCATATGTGAACTATATTACAGAGATGATGACAGCTGAAGTGCTAAGGGCTAATACAATAAAGGAATAAAAATTTCTGGGATAGACATACATCTATTCTGAGAGCTATGTAAGACTACATTTTATCTGGATAGGAAAAATTTCAAAATAGATGGGCCAATTGCAGCCAAAATCTGTTTGTATGCTTCAGTGGATACCTATCTAAAATTCAAGAAGTATAAATCCAAATTTAAAAAACAACTGTTGTTTGATAGTTGCCCCACTGGCACATCTGTTCACCTTGGATCAGACATATGTTCGAATCCTGGGCTGAATTATGAGCCCCTGCGTACCAATGGAGTCTAAATAGAGACACACTGTATTGGGCTGGAAAGCCTGACACACTGCCTTTTTGGGGAATGCACCAGGAGCTTGTGGCAGAGAGCTTGACTTTTCTGGGTTGCTTTCCAGCCAAACCGAATGGCTAATGGAATCCATTTTGAGGCTGTACAGTGAAACCCAACATTTTTACTAAGTAAGGAGCAGAATTTGTAAACATGATAATGCCCTTAAATTGTCAGAAAGGGTTACCCCCCTTCCTCTATAGTGCAAAATGTTTGCCCCAGAATTTCTCCTTATTGAATAATCATAATTTGATTTTGTCATAATGGGTCAGATTCCCTTACAATCTCATGAATTCCACTGGACTCCTATTGAGGAGTTCTATTAAACAAATATGAAGATAGAACCAGTGGTAAATCTAGTGCCTGGTACAGAATGCAGTACAACATTTTTAAAATAGCCCTCATTCATTGTTATCATCAGCAAGTAAATGAAATGTAATTAAATAAAGTATGTTTCAGTGGGAAGTAATCCAAAGGAGAATATTCTGTACAAAGTAAACATTTTTAACCCTTTAAGGACCAGAGGTGGTTTGTAACACTTTGCTTCACAATGCATTGCCAACCCTCTGGACCATAAAAGGAATAATGAGCTATGTAGCTAGCAGAGTAGGAGTTCAAAGATTAGGGAATTTCCTTTGCACAAAAAACATAAACCATAGGGTACAGATAAAAATGTCCACTGATCTAAATGGGGCTTTTAACACCTTGAATTCTATAGAGATCTCCACAGTGCATTACCAACATTTATACCATTCCAGAAGTTAAAAGCCCCATTTAAATTATTGGAAATTTGGGAAATTTTGTTTTATATAGTGCAGTTAGTTTGCTCTAGAATTACTCTACTTTTGTGCAAGGGACCCTTAGAGATCTTCGGATGCTGTCTGCTATACGAATATAGCCATACACACTGAAGAAAAGCAAAGCAATTATGTGTCAAGCTTCCTGCACCATAAGGGACAAACAAAAACTATATAAATAAAATGGAATTTGAACCCTATTTTGCATCTGATTTTCTCCACAATTGTATAAAGCTTTGTGTAGAAAGCTAAGGATGTGAATTTTTGGAGCAAGCCAAATGCACCACAAGGGACAAATAAACATATATTTTAAATAAATGGGAATTTTTATTTGTACCCTATGTTGCAGGTGGTTACACCAGAATTGCATACAATTTTATGCAGAAAGCTAAAGAGTTCCATATCTAGAATGGACCAACTTCACTACCATATGCAGTAAATAAAAATCCCCATTGATTTAAATGTGGATTTTTATTCCAAATCCTTTGGCGGCCTCAATAGCTTTGGAAACCACAATAGTTCTCCAACGCTTAAAATCCTCATTTAAATCAATGGGGATTTTGGAAATGGTATTTGTCATCTGAATTGCACATATTTTGCTTTCTGCATAAAACCAATAGTTACAGATAGTAATAAAATGTATAAAGCCATGGCACTTTATATCATTCACTTGGATCTTGTTCTTACCAAAACCTCTCTGAGCAGTTTCGATGTCTAAAGATTACTGATGGATGGACCTGCCTGTAGCGTACACCTGCTTTTATAAAGAATGCAGTTCTAAATCATCTCCCATTCTTCAATATTTACTTTTTTGTTTTGATTTGTTTCCAAGTTAACTTGGCATAATGAATTAGAAAAATAATGAAAGATGCTATAGCCCAGTTTTCTACAATTAACTCGGCAGATGGTGCTTTATGATGTGGAAACTGGCATCTGTCATGGAAATGTAAACATATTTCATATATGACTGGAACATCATGGCAAGCAAAGAAAAATGTTATGTTTTAGCTGAATTATTTATTAAGGCTCCTTATTTTGTTAATTGTCACAACAGCAGTTCTTTGTGGATATAGCATAAAGTGTCTATGGGTGGTCATTTTCTGTGAGCTACATTTGAGCATCAGCCAACATGTGAACATTGCTTTCCTTCAGCAGTTCCTGTGAAAGCTCCGAAATATAAAACCAAGTCCAACTTGTGATCATAGACATAGACATCTGAACTTGAGTAATAAATATTTGGACCTTCATATCTTTGGGACTACAACTAACCACCATGATGTGAATGGTAAATGTGTGAAGCTTTACTCCAAGAAATAAAAAAGCAAGTGCTGTATCCCTTGCACTTCCCCAACACTGAAAAGAACATGGGTGAAAATCAAACCAAAAAGTTCATGAGACAACAGCCTGGACCATCAACAGCAATGACAATAACACCTGGGTTGTCTGACATTTCATGCTATCATATGGCAGTTTGTGCACCTAGTTAAATGAATAGTCATGCTACCAATCATATTATGCCAGTTACCACAAGCTAAAAGGCAGGCAGAAAAAAAAGTATCTGCACATTAAGGTTGATAAATGTGTTCACCACACAATTTTGGTATGACTACAACAAAGCAAATCTATTGGATACTCAGCATCTTCGTAAAAACAGCTTAATCTTTATTTGTATTCATACATATTTGTATCAACATTGAGTCATAAACATCCAAACTACATATATATTGGAGTTACAGACCATGATACATCTTCATGAGCAGGTGTAGACACTCCGATCAATGCGCTTTGCATATAATAAAGCTTAGTCATGACCATAAGTTTGTCTCAATTCCATAAGCTTACCTTTATGGCTTCCTTTCACCAATCAAAATCAGTCAGCACCTGGAACTTCCAAGAGCCGCCGTGAGCATGGGAATTAACCCCCTCATCATGCATATTTCAAACAGATCTACTTTTCCAATCCAATAGTAAACCGGGGGGGCTCCATCTCCTGCCAAGCAAACAGGAGCCTTGGAAGCCCAAGTGCATCTGATCCTTTGTTGACATTAATATATATCTACAAAATAAAATAAAACAATATATCACATTCAACGGAAAGCAAGGAAGGAATAATGCCCATGGCAAAAAGTCAATGGTTAACCCTTCGCAACCCCAAACAAATGAATTATCATCAGCTATATTATTTCAAACATAGACCTCCATCCTATTGTTATAATTATGTGTGCGGGCTGCGCTGGGCAACCAATATTGATAACACTTACTAAAAAACATTTAAAATCTAATTTCCAACCTGGACAGAAGAAATCTCTCCACACCAGAAATTAAGCTAACAAACCAGCACATTATAAGCTCTTATCCAGCATAATTTGCTAATTCCATGTTATCTAGAGATGAGAGGACCCAATAATTATCTATACTTAGACAGTCATCAAGCCAAAAGGGTGCATATACACTTCAACATTATAATAATTAATATCCAAATACCATATTTTAAATGATTTAATTTAACTTGCTATCAATTAAAGCAGATACGCACAACCTTTAAATCAGTAAACATAACGAAACTCATCATAAGCTTTATTGAAACCTCTTGGATATCTAGTACCCAAGGTAAAAATCCAAAAGGCTTCTCTCCTCAAGAGATCAGATTACCATCAAAGTTTCCTCCTTGCACATCACACGTTCAATGCCTTGCACTCTAAATGTATCCAAATTACCACTCTATACATCTCTGAAGTGTGAAGCAACATTGGACCCGAAATTATCCCCTCTTGTATCACTTAGATGTTCATTTAAATGTTGTCTAAGGGGTCTAGTGGTTTTACCCACATATTGCATTTGACATTGATAACATGTAATCAAATAGACCACACCATTAGTAGAACAATTGATGTAACTTCTTATTCGAAACTCTTCTTTAGTCATTATAGAATTAAAGACTTGACTTGTATCCATGTATTTACAACAACCACATCTGGATCCTCCACACTTATTATTGCCCTTTACGGACAGCTATGTATTATTCATCTTTTTCCTATCTCCTACAAAAAGACTCGGAGAGACTAAACTCTCCAGAGTTGGTGCCCTTCTAGATACATATTTCACACCTACATCTATCTGTTTTTTAAGTTTGCCATCTCCACTTAAGAGGGGTAAATAGTGATGGTAGGTGTGAATTATGTATCTAGAAGGGTGAGGAAGTGTGCCACTTTTCCTCCCTGGTCTCATGAAAGTGTGCCACTGTTCCTCCCTGGTCTTGTGAAGGTGTGCCACTCAGACTGTGTATGTGGAGTTACTCTGCACTGTCCTCCTACCTAGCCTTAAGAGTTTCCAGGGCCACTCCGTTACTGCTCGCCTGCCCAGTGAAGGGTGAGGAAAGTGTGTCCACTGTTCCTCCCTGGTCTCGTGAAGGTGTGCCACACAACTGTGTGTGTGTGTGGAAGTGCTCTGTGCTGTCCACCTACTAAGCCTTAAGTGTTACCATGGCCTTTCCATTACTGCTCGCCTGCCTAGTGAAGGATGAGGGAAGTGAGTTCACTGTTCCTCTCTGGTCTCGTGAAGGTGTGCCACTCTTGCTGCCACGTTGGTGTCACTCATTACTGCCACTACTGTGTCATTTGCTGCTTCCACCATTGTGTCATCTTTTGCTGTACTATTGTATTCAATAAAGTTTTTTCTTAAGTTCATCTGTACTCGTCAGTGGTGTTATTTCCTAGTCACTCTGTGACACTTACTGACTGCAGGCGTGAGTCAGTGTCTCCATTGTTATGATCCCTTATTGGAGACGAGCTCTTCCTAACTGACTGCTGGTGTCAGTCAGTGTCTCCATTGTTACGATCCCTTATTGGAGACGAACTCTTCCTAACTGACTGCAGGCGTGAGTCAGTGTTCTCCATAGTAGCTACCAAGCGGGAGACTTTGGGTCATATCTAGTGATGAGCGAGCACCCCAATGCTCGGATGTTCGGGTGCTCTGACCGAGCACCCCCTGAGGCTCGAGTGCTCGGCCGAGCATCCGAGCCCCATTGAAGTCAATGGGAGGACTCGAGCATTACACCAGGCACCCCCTGCTCTGATGAGGGGAGGGTGCCTGGTCCATAGGAAAAGGGCAGAAAAAGATGGAAACACTACAGAAATGGTTCAGGGACAGCATAGGGAGGATGTCTGGATGCACCTTGGACTCCAACATCGCTGCTGGGAACGATCTTTCGCCCGTAGTACGCCATTTTTACAGACTGACCGTAAAACACACAAAAAGGAAAATAAAAACGACTTTAGGCGAAAAATTGTTACCAAACAGTATTTGCTGTATATTTACTTGTATATCATCTGCAAATTCTCCCAAAAATTTCATCGATTTTCTGAAGTGAGGCCATGATTAAGAGGGAAACGTGCGCAGAGGCAAATTATCCCAAAAATTTCCTTGATTTTCAGAACTGAGGCCATGATTAAGATGGAAACGTGCGCTGAGCTGACCATCTAAAACATTATGGGTGAGGGTCTGCTGCAGAGCTGACCATCCTAAACATTATATGCGAAGGCCCGCTAGTGAGCTGACGCTATAAAACATTATATGAGAGGGCCCGCTAGAGAGCTGACCCAATAAAACATTATATGAGAAGGCCCGCTGGTGAGCTGACCTATATAAAAATTGGCAAACAGGGCCCGCTGGTGAGCTGGCCCTATATAAAAATTATATCACAGGGCCCGCTGGTGAGCTGGCCCTATATAAAAATTATATCCCAGGGCACGCTGGTGAGCTGGCCCTATATAAAAATTATATCCCAGGGCATATGGAAGAGGAGGAGGAGGATGAGAACATTAAGAGTCAACCATATACCCGTTTTTGGGGTGGAAGGGGTGAATGGGAATACAGAGTATTCCCATCATTGTAAATAACATATATAAAGTGAGTTTATGTTCCCCCGGGGCTTTCCTCCAGTGGAGTGGAGAAGTCAGGGGAAATCCAGGCCTTGTTCATTTTTATAAGTGTCAACCTATCAGCATTGTCGGTGGAAAGGCGGATACGCTTATCTGTTATGATGCCACCAGCAGCACTAAATACCCGCTCAGACAGAACGCTGGCGGCAGGGCAGGCCAGCACCTCCAAGGCGTAGAGTGACAGTTCATACCACGTGTCCAGCTTGGACACCCAGTAGTTGTAAGGCACAGAGGGATCATTGAGGACGCTGACACGGTCTGCTACGTACTCCTTCACCATCTTCCAAAACTTTTCCCTCCTTGTGACACTAGGCTGCGCATCAGGGTGAGGGTGCTGGCGGGGTGTCATGAAGGTGTCCCACGCCTTGGAGAGTGTTGCCCTGCCTTTGTCGGAACTGCTGTGTGCTCCCCTTTTCTCCCCTTCTCGGTTGGCCAAGGTAGCACGTACTCTGCCGCCAGCGTTGTCAGATGGAAAATTTTGGAGCAATTTTTCAACAAGAACCTTCTGGTATTGCACCATTTTGCTTGTCCTCTCCACCGGAGGAATGAGAGATGAGAAATTCTCTTTGTAGCGGGGGTCCAGAAGGGTGAACACCCAGTAATCCGTGTTGTCTAAAATGCGTACAACGCGTGGGTCACGGGAAAGGCAGCCTAACATAAAGTCAGCCATGTGTGCCAGAGTACCAACAGTCAAGATTTCGCTGTCCTCACCAGGAGGCTGACTCTCAATATCCTCATCCTCTTCCTCCTCTTCTGCCCACCCACGCTGAAGAGATGGAACTAAAGTTCCATGGCTACCCTCTGTAGCGGAGGCAACCGTGTCTTCCTCCTCCTCCTCCTCCTCCTCCTCCTCCTCCGCCTCCTCCAATTGTCGCTGAGAAGACGAAGTGAGCGTGCTCTGGCTATCACCTTGTGTAAGCTCTTCCTCCCCCATTTCCACCTCTTCCACATGCAAAGCGTCGGTTTTAATTGTGAGCAGCGAGCGTTTCAGTAGACACAGAAGTGGGATGGTTACACTGATAATAGCGTTATCGCCGCTCACCATCTGTGTCGATTCCTCAAAATTGCGTAAAACCTCGCAGAGGTCTGACATCCATTCCCACTCCTCACTTCTGATTACAGGAAGTTGAATGGAGAGGCGACGACCGTGTAACAGCTGGTACTCCACTACTGCCCTCTGCTGCTCACAAAGCCGGGCCAACATGTGGAAGGTGGAGTTCCAGCGCGTGCTCACGTCACACAGCAGCCGGTGAGCTGGCAATTGTAAGCGCTGCTGCAGCTTCAACAGGCCGGCCGAAGCTGTAGATGACTTACGGAAATGTGCACACACGCGGCGCACCTTGGTCAAGAGATCATGCACATTGGGGTAGGTTTTTAGAAATCGCTGCACCACTAAATTAAATACATGCGCTAGGCATGGTACGTGTGTGAGCTTGCCGAGCTCCAAAGCCGCCACCAAGTTACGCCCATTATCACACACAACCATGCCTGGTTGCAGGTTGAGTGGCGAGAGCCACTGCTCGGTCTGGTGACTAATCCCCTGCAACAGCTCTGAGGCCGTGTGCTGTTTGTCCCCAAGGCAGATCAGCTTCAGCACGGCCTGTTGACGCTTCCCCACTGCAGTGCTACACTGCTTCCAGCTACTGGCTGATGGGGGAGTGGCGGTGTGTGTAGAGAATTCGGAGGTGGAAACGGAGGAGGAGGAGCCAATAACATAGGTGCTGGTGGAAACCCTGATGGAGGTAGGGCCCGCAATCCTCGGCGTGGGTAGCACCCGTGCCATCCCAGGGTCCGAGTCGCTCCCAGCCTCCACGACATTCACCCAGTGTGCCGTCAGGGAAATGTAGCGTCCCTGGCCACAAGCACTTGTCCATGTGTCAGTCGTTAAGTGGACCTTCCCAGTAACTGCGTTGGTCAGGGCACGGGTGATGTTACGGGACACATGGTGGTGTAATGCGGGGATGGCACACCGGGAAAAGTAGTGGCGGCTGGGGACCGCGTACCGAGGGACAGCTGCTGCCATCAGGCTGCGGAAGGACTCAGTGTCCACAAGCCTAAATGGCAGCATTTCGATGGCCAGTAATTTTGAAAGGTGTGAGGTTAGTGCTATGGCCTGTGGGTGGGTGGCTGGGTACTTTCTCTTGCGCTCAAATGCCTGGGGTAACGACATTTGGACGCTGTGCTGGGACAGGGAAGTGGATGTGGTCGCTGATGGTGCTTCAGATGCTACAGGTGCAGGGCGGGAGGTATGCGGGCCTGCGCCTTCGACAGGCGATTGGCCGGCACCGAAAACAGGGGAAGAGGAGGCAGTGGTGTGGCCTGCAGACACAGATGGGCGATCCAGGCGTTCCTCCCACTTACTACGGTGCTTGGATGCCATGTGTCGGATCATGCTGGTGGTGGTGAGGTTTCTAGTGTTCATGCCTCGGCTCATTCTGGTGTGGCACAGGTTGCAAACTACAATTCTTTTGTCGTCCGCACTTTCCTTAAAAAAACGCCATACCGCGGAACACCTACCCTTTGGCAAGGTAGATTTACGCAAGGGGGTGCTCCGTGGAACATTTGCGGGCCGGTTTGGTGCGGTCCGCCTTCTTTCTGTTGCCACACCACTGCCTCTTCCAGCCTGTTGCGGTGCTGCAGATGGCTCACCCTCAGGACTGCTGTCATCGCTCGGCTCTACACCTTCCCAGGTGGGGTCAGTCACCTCATCGTCCACCAAGTCCTCCTCCACTTCCTCACTCTGATCATCCTCCTCAAGTCTTGATCCCACCACATACTCAGTCATTGACAACTGTATAACATTCTCCTCAACAAGGTCTTGAGACGGAAATAGTGGTTGATTTAATGGCAACTGTGTCTCATCATCATCATCATCATCCACTACTTCCTTTGACCTTAAATGCCGTTCACATCTGTCATCTTCTTGTGATTGGGTAGCCTCTAGAGGTTGTGAATCAGGGCACAAGATGTCATGTTCCTCTGCAAGCGTGCTTGGAGAGAGGGTCAAATGAAGGATTGGTGATGAGACGAGCTCATCACTATATCCCAGTGTGGGATCACTTCTTTGACCAGACCGTGTATGGTGGGAGGAAGGATGATCAGAGTGAGGATTATGTTGACCAGACTCTTGGCTACTGAGAGTGGACTTGGTGGAAGACAGGGTGGTGCTTAACCGACTGGAAGCAGTATCAGCTGTCATCCAACCGACCACCTGTTCGCACTGGTCGGACCTCGAGAGTGATGTCCTGCGACGCCCTGTGAAATCAGACATGAAGCTAGGTATGGTGGATGTCTTTCTTTCTTGTGCTCTGGCACCAGGCACAGTTTCTCCGCGTCCTGACCCGCGCCCTGAACTTTCAGGATCACGTCCACTTCCCCGTCCCTTTTTACCCGCCTTCTTCATCTTACACGATATATATGACTTTAATATATATGAGTTTGAAAACTTAACAGTATTTCTTCCTATTCTGCAACTGTGCAGAGTACACAGAATAGGCTGTTAAACGGCGTTGAAACACACTGAATGGAATATGTGACTTTAATATTTGAGTTTGAAAACTTAACAGTATTTCTTCCTATTCTGCAACTGTGCAGAGTACACAGAATAGGCTGCTAAACTGCGGTGACACACACTGAATGGAATAAGTGACTTTAATATTTGAGTTTGAAAACTTAACAGTATTTCTTCCTATTCTGCAACTGTGCAGAGTACACAGAATAGGCTGTTAAACG
Organism: Rhinophrynus dorsalis; assembly: GCA_037306005.1. Taxonomy (NCBI): domain Eukaryota; kingdom Metazoa; phylum Chordata; class Amphibia; order Anura; family Rhinophrynidae; genus Rhinophrynus; species Rhinophrynus dorsalis. The sequence goes on from CM074727.1 coordinate 41,539,443, forward strand.
GCGGTGAAAGACACTGAATGGAATATGTGACTTTAATATTTGAGTTTGAAAACTTAACAGTATTTCTTCCTATTCTGCAACTGTGCAGAGTACACAGAATAGGCTGCTAAACTGCGGTGACACACACTGAATGGAATAAGTGACTTTAATATTTGAGTTTGAAAACTTAACAGTATTTCTTCCTATTCTGCAACTGTGCAGAGTACACAGAATAGGCTGTTAAACGGCGGTGAAAGACACTGAATGGAATATGTGACTTTAATATTTGAGTTTGAAAACTTAACAGTATTTCTTCCTATTCTGCAACTGTGCAGAGTACACAGAATAGGCTGTTAAACGGCGTTGAAACACACTGAATGGAATATGTGACTTTAATATTTGAGTTTGAAAACTTAACAGTATTTCTTCCTATTCTGCAACTCTGCACAGTACACAGAATGTGCTGCTACACTGCGGCGAAGCACACTGAATGGAATATGTGACTTTGATATTTTAGTTTGAAGACTTAACAGTATTTCTTCCTATTCTGCAACTGTGCAGAGTACACAGAATAGGCTGCTAAACTGCGGTGACACACACTGAATGGAATAAGTGACTTTAATATTTGAGTTTGAAAACTTAACAGTATTTCTTCCTATTCTGCAACTGTGCAGAGTACACAGAATAGGCTGTTAAACGGCGGTGAAAGACACTGAATGGAATATGTGACTTTAATATTTGAGTTTGAAAACTTAACAGTATTTCTTCCTATTCTGCAACTGTGCAGAGTACACAGAATAGGCTGTTAAACGGCGTTGAAACACACTGAATGGAATATGTGACTTTAATATTTGAGTTTGAAAACTTAACAGTATTTCTTACTATTCTGCAACTCTGCAGAGTACACAGAATAGGCTGTTAAACGGCGGTGAAAGACACTGAATGGAATATGTGACTTTAATATTTGAGTTTGAAAACTTAACAGTATTTCTTATAATTCTGGAACTGTACAGAGTACACAGAATAGGCTGTTAAACGGCGGTGAAAGACACTGAATGGAATATGTGACTTTAATATTTGAGTTTGAAAACTTAACAGTATTTCTTCCTATTCTGCAACTGTGCAGAGTACACAGAATAGGCTGTTAAACGGCGTTGAAACACACTGAATGGAATAAGTGACTTTAATATTTGAGTTTGAAAACTTAACAGTATTTCTTATAATTCTGGAACTGTACAGAGTACACAGAATAGGCTGTTAAACGGCGTTGAAACACACTGAATGGAATATGTGACTTTGATATTTTAGTTTGAAGACTTAACAGTATTTCTTCCTATTCTGCAACTGTGCACAGTACACAGAATGTGCTGCTACACTGCGGCGAAGCACACTGAATGGAATATGTGACTTTTAAATTTTAGTTTGAAGACTTAACAGTATTTCTTCCTATTCTGCAACTCTGCACAGTACACAGAATGTGCTGCTAAACTGCGGCGAAGCACACTGAATGGAATATGTGACTTTGATATTTTAGTTTGAAGACTTAACAGTATTTCTTCCTATTCTGCAACTGTGCACAGTACACAGAATGTGCTGCTACACTGCGGCGAAGCACACTGAATGGAATATGTGACTTTTAAATTTTAGTTTGAAGACTTAACAGTATTTCTTCCTATTCTGCAACTCTGCACAGTACACAGAATGTGCTGCTACACTGCGGCGAAGCACACTGAATGGAATATGTGACTTTTAAATTTTAGTTTTAAAAACTTAACAGTATTTCTTCCTATTCTGCAACTCTGCACAGTACACAGAATGTGCTGCTACACTGCGGCGAAGCACACTGAATGGAATATGTGACTTTGATATTTTAGTTTGAAGACTTAACAGTATTTCTTCCTATTCTGCAACTCTGCACAGTACACAGAATGTGCTGCTACACTGCGGCGAAGCACACTGAATGGAATATGTGACTTTGATATTTTAGTTTGAAGACTTAACAGTATTTCTTCCTATTCTGCAACTCTGCACAGTACACAGAATGTGCTGCTAAACTGCGGCGAAGCACACTGAATGGAATATGTGACTTTGATATTTTAGTTTGAAGACTTAACAGTATTTCTTCCTATTCTGCAACTCTGCACAGTACTCAGAATGTGCTGCTACACTGCGGCGAAGCACACTGAATGGAATATGTGACTTTTAAATTTTAGTTTTAAAAACTTAACAGTATTTCTTCCTATTCTGCAACTCTGCACAGTACACAGAATGTGCTGCTACACTGCGGCGAAGCACACTGAATGGAATATGTGACTTTGATATTTTAGTTTGAAGACTTAACAGTATTTCTTCCTATTCTGCAACTCTGCACAGTACACAGAATGTGCTGCTACACTGCGGCGAAGCACACTGAATGGAATATGTGACTTTGATATTTTAGTTTGAAGACTTAACAGTATTTCTTCCTATTCTGCAACTCTGCACAGTACACAGAATGTGCTGCTAAACTGCGGCGAAGCACACTGAATGGAATATGTGACTTTGATATTTTAGTTTGAAGACTTAACAGTATTTCTTCCTATTCTGCAACTCTGCACAGTACTCAGAATGTGCTGCTAAACTGCGGCGACGCACACTGAATGGAATACGTGACTTTGATATTTTAGTTTGAAGACTTAACAGAATGTGCTCTAATCTGCAACTTTGCACACTAAACAGAATGTGCTCTAATCTGCAACTTTGCACACTAAACAGAATGTGCTCTAATCTGCAACTTTGCACACTAAACAGAATGTGCTCTAATCTGCAACTGTGCACACTAAACAGAATGTGCTCTAATCTGCAACTTTGCACACTACACAGAATATATATATTTTTTTTTTTTTTTTTTGTTTTTTTCCCCCCACACCAAATAACCTGCTGCCCCCACACACAGTAGTCCTAAAAAGGACTTTTGGTTCTTTTTTTTTCACAATTTTTGTTTTTTTCCTCCCTACACTGCCTTTCCCTTCCTATCCTCAGCTCTCCCTGGCTCAGACTGAGCCGAACTCGATGGTCAGGTGCTATACAGCACCTGACCACGGGTTCTGGCCAGCCAATCAGTGTAATGCCAGCAGCCAACATGGCTGCTGGCATTACACCGATGTCAGAGCCTCCCTGCACGTTTATTGGCTGCGCAGCAGGCGCAAAACGTGCGGGGAGGAGACACGAACATGGCGGGCGAGCACATGCGGTACTCGTACGAGTACCGCCATGTGCCGAGCAGAGCGATGCTCGTGCCGATCCGAGCATCGGCCGAGCATGCTCGCTCAACACTAGTCATATCCAGTACTCCACTTACTACCATTGAGACTACCAGCTGGCTCCGGCCTAGTCTCCTGCAGTTGTGGTTGACCCATTGGCAGACTCCTATTTCTGATAGAGTATCTGCCCTTTTCCATCACCCTCTGCTTATTCTTGTTATTCAAGCTATTTGCATTGCTACCTATTGTTCTAATAAAGGTGATTTTAACTGCACCGTGTGACTCCTTGTCTTGCTTGATAACCATAACAGTTTGTTACAATAAAAGTAAAAAGAAATTGTTTGAGGCCTCCAACGGTTTACAGGAATATAAGGGTGGTAGTGGGCAAGAACTGTGAGGTGGTGCTGATGCTGCTGAAGATGACTGATGATGATGCAGATGTAGAATATATCCCTCCAGCATCCTTCTCTTGTTCAGATACAGATGAAGTTGAGAGTGAGGATGATAATATGGCTATAAGATCAGCAGAAAGTCAAAGGCTGAATCTTCCACCACTTTTAAGGAGCACTGTGCCTGTCTATAAAGTGTTTGAGAAATCCATTGGAACGACTGACCCTGGACAAGCACATATGTCAAAAAGCAACAGCAAGACAGGTTAACATCCACAGTGTTAGCTATAACGAGTACCACTGGTGCTGCTACTGTAAATGCTGCACCTTTGACACCTAGTAGTATTGGCAGTAGAATTACATCAACATCCAGCTCAATTAGTAGTAGTAACAGAAACCACACATGACAGACAAAGCCAGGACCAGGGCCAGATTTAGAATTAGGCAGAGTAGGCATCTGCCTACAGGCGCACCCAACAGAGGGGCACCTGTCACTGGGATCATGTGTGTGGTGGTTTTTATTATTATTATTATTATTATTATTATTATTATTGTTAAATTCTCCCGAGCTGAGTCACCTCCTCCTTCGGCACAGACCTGTAGCTGTTGCGCTTCCTCATTGGGTTTTTAGTAATACAGCATGCTGGGAGATGACATCATCTCCCAGCGCTCTGCATTACTGAAGAGAAGACCACGCGCGAGCTCCAGCAGCTACAGCTCTGTACAGAAAGAGGAGGCACAGACCTCTCTTGGCGCTGGACCACCAGGTAAGAGGTAGGAAATGGACACTAGGCAATGTGAGAGTAATATGGAAATGATGGGGGCAATGTGGAGATGATGGGGGCAATATGGAGCTAATGGGGACATTGTGAGAGCAATATGGAGCTGACGGGGGCAATATGAAGCTGATGGGGGGCATTGTGAGGGCAATATGCAGCTGATGGGGGGCATTGTGAGGGCAATGTGGAGCTGATGGGGGCAATATGGAGCTGATGAGGGGCAATGTGAAGTCAATATGGTATATGGAGATGATGGGGACAGTATGGAGCTGATGGGGGCAATGTGAGGGCAATATGGTATATGGAGATGATGAGGGCAATATGGAGATGATGGTGGCAAGTTGGAGCTAATGGGGGGCAATGAGGAGATGATGGGGGCAATGTGAGGGTAATATGGAGATGATGGGGGGCAATGTGGAGATTAGGAGCATTGTGGAGGTGTCCAGTGTAGATGGCCCTCGGGGGGGAGGGGATAGGGCCGCTCTAGATTTCTGTGCCTATAGGCTCCTGAGATGTAAATCTGGCCCTGGCCAGGACAAATATATTAACAGCATCACAGATGAGCAGGTGGAGGACAGATGTGAAGAAGGGTTGCCACCATCCAACCCACTTGGGACCACTGCTATGACCGATAAGTAATGTGTGTCAACAATCTGTAAAGAAGGATAGAGTATGACAATGGTAAAAATACATACACAAATCTCACCATGCCAGTTCTCCACCACATTGTAGGCTGTACTATTTTTTTCATTACTTGACATTGTGAATATGTGCCTGTTTCACTTAAGCAGGAAATTAGTGTTGTGGGCAAAGGATAAATGCATTCTGCATGCTAACACATTTTTCTAGCCATAAGTTTCTGTAGGACTCACAACTTTGACTTTCAGCCACTTATTTCTAAGCTTCAGCCTTCAGAAGAAGTAATATTACAGTGGGAAATGTAGTATCTATAGGAAATATAGGCGAAAAATGTGTTAAAATAGGCGAAAAATGTGTTAACATAGGCAGAAAATTTGTTAAAATAGGCAAAAAGGAGGACATTGTTGCATAGGCGGAAAGGCAAAATTTGCCCCAGGAAAAGCAAAAAATCTGAATGTTTTTGCGAAAAGTAATGCAGGAAATTTTTCACACTTTTCACCCACCCCTAATAAAAGGGGAGGAGGGGTATGCCTATATGTAACGCATGCCTTAAAAACTAGTTTAAGGGAAGATATAAATGAAGGGGCCAATGAAAAGGTAGAGGCCTTGCGGGTTGAAATATACACTGGGGGCACACATAATAAAAAGCTGTTAGTGGGGATTTGCTACAAGCCACCTAATATTGGGGAGTTGGAGGAAGCCCAACTATTACTGCAAATGGAAAAGGCTTCTAGGACAGCAAAGGTAATTATAATGGGAGATTTCAACTATCCTGAAATTGACTGGAGCAATATGATTTCCGGCACAACAAAGGGAAATCATTTTTTAAGTATGATAAATGATAATTTTATGTCCCAACTAGTAGAAGAGCCGACTAGAAAAGAGGCCTTTCTTGACCTAGTGCTTTCAAACAGTTCTGACATGATAAACAATGTACAAGTAAGGGAACATTTAGGCAACAGTGACCACAATATGGTATCCTTTGAAATTTGTTATGAGAAACCCAACAGCAAGGGTTTAACCAAAACATTCAATTTTAAAAAGGTTAATTTTACAAAGCTAAAATAAGTTTTAAAGCAAAACTACCACCCTTTACTAACATGGCCACAAATAATTACCCATCTGGCGACTAGCTGCTCAATAGTGCTAGTCGCCAGAATTAATGAGAATACTACACCGCTCCTGAACTTACAGGCAGAAAACAGCACAGGCATCTTTCCATAGTGACGTCTGTGTGTCTGCGCTGTCAGTCCCAGCCTGCTCTAGGAGGTGTTGCTAGAAGCCGCATGGTACTGGAAGGGACTGACAGATCAGACGTGCAGACATCACTATGGAAAGATGTCTGTGCTGTTTCCTGCCTGTCAGTCCAGGAACGGTGTAACATTCTCGTTAACGTGGTCATAATTCTGGCGACTAGCTCTATTGAGCAGCTAGTAACCAGATGGGTAATTATTTGGGGCCATGTTAGCAACGGGTGGTAGTTCTGCTTTAAAGGATATTCAGTCGGATGTAATTTTCAAAGATACAAATGTACACGAATCATAGAATGTGTTTAAAATGCTCTTATACAAATATATGTGTCAATATATACAATTGGGGAATAAGCACGAAAGGAGTAAAGTGAAACCATTGTGGCTTAATAATGAGGTTTGCATGGAAATGGGGGATAAGAAACAGGCTTTTAAAGTGTTTAAGTCAAACAGGTCTGATGCATCATATAAAAATTACAAAGAATGTAACAAAATCTGCAATCAAGCAATTAAGCTAGCTAAAATTGAAAATGAGAGAAATATTGAAAATGAGTGCAAGAAAAACCCTAAACAATTCTACAAGTATATTAATTTTCAAAAATGTTAAAGCTGATATTGGTCTTTTTAGGACTGAGACAGGTGAATTGATTAGTGAGAATAAGGCTATGGCTGACACCCTAAATACATTCTTTGATTCACTATATACAAAGGAAGCAACAATGACAGGCTACGGGCAAACAGACAAAACCACGGAATTTCCTCCATCAAAGAGACTGGAGAGAGTTATGGTGAATAAAGCACCTGGACCTGATGGTATACACCCAAGGGTACTTCAGGAACTTAGTTCAGTAATAGCAAGACCATTAAACTTAATATTTATTGATTCACGTTCATCAGTCATACTGCCCTGTAATTGGAGGAAAGCTGATGTAGTTCCGTTGTTTAAAAAGGGAGCAAGATCCAAACCAGGAAATTATATACCTATGAGCTTGCCTTCCATAGTGGGTAAGTATCACAGTGCCTGTGATTCCTGTCACTCTCAGTTGTGGCTGATACTGATTTGCTGAGTAGGTTTGACCCGCCTCCTGATGACCTTTTTATACCTGGCTATCACATCTGTCAGATGCCCTTTCGTGGTGTTCCTGAGCCAGTAGTGCTGTTGCTGTGTTCCTGTATTCTGAGTTCCTGTGTACCGATTCGGCTTGTCCTGACTATTCTCCAGTGTTCCTGCTTGTGTATGACCCGGCTCGTCTGCGTACCACCCTTGGATCCTGACCCGGCTAGGCTGACGTTCCTGCTTGTGTATGACCCGGCTTGTATGACTACCTCCTACGTGCTCTGACTCGGCCCGGCTGACTTCCTGCTCCTAAGATCGACTTCCAGCTTGCTCCAGTGACCTGCGTTCCAGTTGTTGCTGCCGCGACATTATCAGTCTCTGTTGCCCGCTTCAGTGTGACTGCCTTGCCTGGTGTTACCCACGATTAGTGCTGTGCCTCGCTACCCGTGCAGAGCTGTGTTTGAATCTGTGTGCCTTCCTTTCATTGCAGAGCCTTCCAGTAGCGCTGAAGCCTCGAGTAAACGTGCTTTTTAACTCTTGCAGTGCTGCCTCAATTTCACTCTCTCTATCTCCAGTACGAGCCTTGATACCCGTGATACTGCTGCTGAGTTGGCCGCTCACCGTCGGCAACTCTAGTCCTCCATTGCAGAGTAGTCACATTGTTTGGGCCGTTTGGGCACCTAAGGCTCTCCGGTGTCGATTACCGGCGATATCCGTAATACAGAGTGGTGGCAGTAAGGCTTCAGTGTTAGCTTATCCGGTACTACACCCGAGGGGGCTAGTGGCTCTTGCATTCATATTCCAGCATTCAGCAAAGTCTGAGGAGGCTGTTAGCTCTTGCATTGCCGGCCGGTTCCCGTTACGCCCGTGGGGGCTATTTGCACTTGCACAAACCAAAGCAGTTCCAGTAACTACGCCCGTGGGGGCTAAGTTGATTCCTATTCTGCTTAATATCCAAACACCTTGGCGAGGCAGTTCGGTCTTCAGTATTTGATGAACTTTGTCTATCCAGCACAGCCTTTTAACATCCAGGGCGTGTCAAACTTCCACATCTGAGAAGGACTGTTATCTAGTCATTAACCCCTTGGGGGTTCATATCACCCTATTGCTTACTGTCTTGCATTTATATCTATTGTGCTATTACTATTGTAATATCTCAGTTTACCCGATCTGTGTATTACCTACCACCACTAGAGGGCGAACCTGTGCATTATTTTACTTTAAAAATAAAGTGTTTTATTTCCACTTACTGGTCTGAGAGTCCTAAAAACCGTTACAGTAAGATATTAGATGGGTTACTAACTGACAGTATTCAGAATGATGTGAAGGCAAACAATATTATTAGTAGGAATCAGCATGGTTTCATGAAGAATAGATCATGTCAGACTAATTTACTTGCATTTTATGAAAGAGTAAGTAGTAATTTGGACAAGGGAACTGCTGTTGATGTAGTATACTTGGATTTTGCAAAAGCCTTTGATACAGTGCCTCACAACAGGTTACTGCATAAATTAAAAGGCTTCGGTTTGGGCGGGAAAATCTGTACATGGATTAAGAACTGGTTAAATGATAGATGGCAGAGTATTGTTGTAAATGGAACCTTTTCAAATTGGCCTAAAGTTATAAGTGGGGTGCCACAAGGTTCAGTCCTGGGCCCAATGCTTTTTAATTTGTTTATTAATCTAGAAATGGGAATTGAAAGTAGAGTGTCAATCTTTGATGATGACACTAAGCTATGTAAAGAAATAGATACGGTGCTGAATGTTTTTTCTCTGCAGAAGGATTTAGATAACTGAGTGAATGGGCAAAATAAGTGGCAGATGACATTTAATGTAGATAAATGTAAAGTTATGCATTTGTGCTGTAGAAACAAACTTACTACATATACTCTAAATTGGAAGCAACTTGGGAAATTTCAGTTAGAGAAAGATTTAGGAGTATTGATAGATGATAGACTTCACAGTAGTGTGCAGTATCACTCAGCTGCTACAAGAGCAAATAGTGTACTAGCTTGCATAAAAAGAGGTGTAGATGCAAGGGATGTTAATATTATCCTACCTCTGTATAAATCCTTGGTTAGGCCTCATCTAGAATATGGAGTCCAATTTTGGGCACCAGTTCTTAAAAAGACATTGTTGAACTGGAAAAGGTGCAGAGACGTGCAACAAAACTGATAAAGGGATTGGAAAATATGAGTTATAAAAAGAGACTAGCCAAACTGAGCTTGTTTATATTAGGAAAGAGACGTCTAAGGGGTGATATGATTACAATTTACAATTACATTCAAGGTCAATACAAAGAACTATACAATGAATTATTTATGCAAAGAGCTGAGCTAAGGACAAGAGATCATCCATTAAGACTAGAGGAAAGGTGCTTTCAACTAAAACAAAGGCAGGGATTCTTTACAGTAAGATCTGTAAAGCTATGGAATTCTTTGCCTCGGGATGTTGTACTTGCAGATAATATAAGTGCTTTAACCCCTTAAGGACCGGCGGTCACGGGACATTTCCGTCCCATAATGACCGCATAGTGGCACTTTGACGCGCCGGTACACATGACCTGTCAGGTGTCTTGGCGCGTCACTATGGGGCTTGAAAGAGATCGCTCAAATCTTGGAGCGGTCTATTTCATGCCCTATTTTTACTTACAGCGCTCCCGGTAGAGCGCTGTAAGTAAAAAGTACGTGACGTACCATGACCGTCATCGGTCCTTGAGTAGTTCAAGGACCGTGACGGTCCTGGTACGTCAAGGGTCCCTAAGGGGTTAAAAAAATGGATGTCTATCTAGCACAGAACAAGATTGAAAATTATGACAGATGGCTTCAATGTAAATAGGATGTTGATCCAGGGATCCATCTGACTGCCATTTGGAGTCAGGAAGGAATTTTTTTACCCACTTGGGGCTAAATTGGAAATGGCTTCTGAGGACTTTTTTTTCCCTCTGGATCAACAAGGGTGATTTTGGCATGGGCTGGATCTGGTGGATGCATGTCTTTTTTCAACCTCATCAACTATGTTAATATGTTATGTTACTTAGACAAGACAGCAACAACTAAATTGGCAAACACAATAATGTCACTAGTGACTGACATATCATGTTCCTGGTAAAGGCATAACTGGGCATAGGCTGTCAAACAATTTTTCAAGGCTTCTTTGTTGCAAGCTGGCAAATGTGTTTTTTGTGTTTTTTTCCTTGGTGTAGGCCTACTAACATTTTTTACGTTTGTCTTGTGTAATTAATATGTGTTATTGGGAATTTGCTACAAGCCACCTAATATTCTGGACTTTTAAGAAACCCAACTGTTACTGCAAATAGGAAAGGCTTCTCGGTCAGGAAATGCAATTATGATGTGAGATTTCAGTTAACATGAAACTGAATGGAGAAATTTTATTTCAAGCGCAACAAAGGGAAATCATTTTTTTAGGTATGGTTAAAAACAATTTAATGTCCCAACATGAAGAAAATCAAAGTACAGCCTTGCTGTACCTAATGGCCTCAAACAATTCAGAAATGGTAAACAATATACAGTTAAGGGAACTTTCAGGCAGCAGTAACCACAGTATGGTATCTATTTAAATGTTCTATGAGAAACCCATTAACAAGGGTTTAAACAAAACATTGAACTTTAAAACTGCTAATTTCATAATGCTAAAACCACTATTAAAGGAAATTCAAGGGGGTATAACCTTCAAAGATAAAAATACACAAGAAAGAATTTGTTTAAAATGCCCTTAGATAAAATGTATGCCATTAGGGAATAAATACAAGAGGAGCAAATTAAGACTAATGTGGCCTAATAAAGAGGTGTGTATTTTTAAACTGTTTAAGTCACTAGGGTCAGATTCATTAATTAACAAATATAATGAATGTAATAGGATCTACAACTAAGAGGTTAGGTTAACTAAAACAGAAAATTAATAAGTATAACAAAAGGAAGTAAGAAAATTCCTAAACAATTCTACAAGTATATACAAGACTAAAATATTAAGGTTGCTATTGGCCCCCTTAGAAATGAGACAGGTGAATTAATCAGTGAGTATAAGACTAGGTCTGTAAGTAATAGCAAGACCATTATCTATCTATCTATCTATCTATCTATCTATCTATCTACCCATCTATATATATATATATATATATATATATAAAAGAAGACTTTGAGCCTGGGAAAACACACTCAGGGACGGAAGTAAGGAGGATTACTGCTCCCATTGGGTGATTCAATGGGGGGGTGTTTTTTGGCCCGTCCCCAGTATCCAGCCCACCCACCACTATCTAAGGTGGAAAAAAATGTCTGGCAGACACATGTACACACACTCACACAGAGACACACACACACACACACACATGCTGAGCAGCTGAGGATGATGGGAACTATGTTTAAGCTACAGCTGGAAGGCCATGGTCCAATCTGTATTATGCAGCTTCTTCAGTCCCTGTCTGTGACCCTGCACAGCCCTGCCAATTACTACAAGTGAGACGATTTCTAAACAATCAGCAGGCAGGATGTTGGGGAGATGACTTGCTAGCACAGAGAAGCTGGGAAAGTGGAACAACGGCAGAGACATGATCAGGCAGTGCAGAGCAGGGCTTCATCTGAGCTGGTAAGTGGCAGACACATGGTTGTAACTGTATTTATATATTGCACAAAGAGAGAGAAAGAGAGCAGATTGTTTGTTAGTCTGTCTGTAAGTAGAGAGGCCAGGTCCTGCAATCATCTCCATGCTCTACATAGCTCACTGTATAGCATGTATGGCAAACTATTTATATATGGTCTGGCATTGTATAGTATACAGTCGGCATGTGTCTGTGTATAAGGACTGGAACTATACAGTATAGGAGAGACAGTCCCTGTTTGAGACCCAAATCCATCTGCTCCTCTATTTAAGAGATCACACTGTGTGGTGTATATACAAGTGTATCAGATTGCTCCACATCAATAAAACCCACAGTAATGTGGGTATAAATTTCTGTATATATCTGTTAAATTAGTCTGTTTAAAAAAAAACTTTCATCTTCTTCTAAATCATTAACTTACAGAAAGAGTAACTTAACCATTTCAATGCCAGAGGGTATGCAATGCATTGCTTACCCCCTGGCACTCAAAGGGTTAAAAATTCTCTAAAATACACCAGCCACGCCCTCAGTAACACCACCTAAAACACAAGTGTCCCTCTTTGGCCATTTGAAATGATGGGAGGTATGTTGCTTACACTGCTCACACTGTATGTATGTATGTATGTTCTGATTTGCATGTGTGTGTCACTGTTTGTGTATGTCAGTGCATGTGTGTTTGTATGTGTGTTGCATGTGTCTCTGTCTATCACTGTGTGTCCCCCTGTATATGTGTTTGCACATGTGTCTGTGTATCACTGTGTGTACCTTTCTGACACTTACACCCTACACTATATTTCACTATCATAACATTTATTACAAAAAAAAAAAAAATCCCTGCATAACATGATGGGCAATGCCATCCCACATTGCTAGTACTTCATATTTATTAATCCACTATCAATGTGGACAAAGTTATTTCTGCTGATGTAGTAGAACTGGATTTCACCTTTGATACTCTGCCTCAGAACAGGATACTGTATGAATTAATATACTTCAGTTTGGGAGTTTATATCTCTACATAGACAGGGAACTGATTAACTGACAGGTGGGAGAGATTTGTTGTATATTAGACCTTTTCAAGTTGGTCTCAAGTTGTAAGTGGGAGTAACACACAGTTTAGCACTAGGTCCAATGTTTATTAATGAGCTAGAAATGGATATTGAAAGTAATGCCTCAATGTATAATGAAATATAAAGAGAGCATGATGTTATTTATCTATAGAAAGATTTGGATAAACAGAGTGAATGGGTAGAAAAGTGACAGATGTGATTTAATATAGATAAATCTAAGGTTTTGCATCTGGAGTGCAGAACAAACATTCTACATATACCATAAATGGAACTACTTGGGAAATCTTCATTAGAGAAAGACGTACAGACAATACAATTGAGAATAGTGAGCAACACTCATTCAGCTACTGCAAGGGATAGTAACATACAATCCTGTATAAAAGAGGTATAGATGCATGGCATAAAAATATTATCCCACCTCTATATAAATTGATAGTGTTATCCCACCTTTAAATAAATCATTAGTGCAGCCTCCTCTAGAATATGAGGTATTTTGGGTTCCAGTTCTTGAAAAATATACCCTAAATGGGACTACTTGGGAAATCTTCATTCAAATCCCACCAAGGACAACATCTGCAATGAGTTTGTATGTTCTCACTGTGTTTGCGTGGGTTTCCTCCGGTTTCCTCCCACACTCCAAAAACATACTGATAGATGAATTTAGATTGTGAGCCCCAATGGGGACAGGAACCAATATGAGTGTAAAGCGCTACGGAATCTGTGTGCGCTATATAAATAAAGGATTATTATTATTATTATTATTACAGAAAGAGGTAGGAGTACTGATAGTGATTACAATTCAGAGTAGTGAGCAACACTCACTCATCTGCTGCAAGAGACAATCAGGTACTATCCTCTATAAAGGGTGTAGAGATACATGGAATGGAAATATTATCCCACATCTATATAAATTGTTGGTAAGGCCTCATCTAGGATATGGAGTATTTTGGGTTCCAGTTCTTGAAAAATACATTACTGAATTAGAAAAAGTGTAGATGTGCACTAAAACCGATGAAGGGATTTGAGGATCTGAGTTATAAAGAAAAACTAGCTAAACTGGTTTGTTTACATTAGAGAAGTGTCTAAGGGGTGATTACCATTTACAACTGGTGGGATAATTACTATTTATAACTGATACCATGCTACATAACATCCAAGATAAAAAGTTAAATACTGAATCTTAAATGAGATCATTGCATGTGGCTGTTTGTTGTATATAATTATATTTGCTTAGCAATTACAAAGTAACGTTTTCATTTTGGAGACATTCTGTACTCTTCTTATGAACAATCATAACTGCAGTTAACTGAGGTCTCATATTTTGGAACTGTAAAATGGTTGAGGGAGCAAATGGGAAGATTGCCCTGTTAAGGAATGATCTTTAGACCACATACTATTCCTGTTATGGTGAGCTTGTGAATAAAAGCAGAAAAGAAAGGAAATAAAATGGATAACCTGTGAAAAACATCACAGGGACATAGGGCTAGTTTTTTTCATGGGCAGAATATGCAAACATATAAAAGCCAAATTATAAGGCCTGCCTCAGCTTTACTGGCCACTCGCTCCTTATCAAGTGTTAGATGCTGTAAGAACAATTTGAATGTTTATGGCACACAGTTTACCTAAAACAATATATATATATATATATATATATATATATATATATATATATATATATATATATATAATCCACAGTACATGTGCAACAAAAATGAGTAAGGGATTTGAGGATCTTAACTATAAAGAGAAGCTTGCTCACCGGGTTTGTTTACATTAGAAAAATTATTAAGGGGTGATTACCATTTACAAAGATATTTTAGGTCAATACTAAGATCTCTTTGAAATATTTACTCAAAGAATTGAGCAAAGAAAACAACAGGTCATCCATAAGACTGTAGGATAGTTTCTTTTGTCTAAAAGCCAGTGAATTTTAACAGTAAGTGCAACAAAGTTATGGAATTGTTTTGTTCAGGATGCTGTATTTGCAGATACTGTACTTTATATAAAACAAACAATGGACACCTTTCTAGCTCAGAACAATATTAAGATTTATGACAGCTTGCTTTAAAATAAAATTAATTGATGATCCAAGGAAATAGGCTGCTATTTGGAACCAGCAAGTGGTTCTATGGCAAATTCAAATAGTCCTAGTGACAGCATCCACCCCTGTCTCATGCCACTACTCAAAGGTAAAAATTGTGATAACAGGTGACCAGTTTTAAAGTTTGCACTAGGAGAGACATAAGGTTATATTTTCTAAAATACTAACAGTGTCACTGCAACACCTGAAAGGTAACTGGATATTAGGTAGTTAAATGTATTGAGTTTCTAGAGCACTGGTCTGTCTTGTCCCTTAGGGGCAATCTTTATAGAAGATATGAATTGAACTTTAGAGGAAAGGGGGCTACTGTGCTGGTTGTTGGGGTGATTAGGAGGTTGAAATAGTTTTTAAACCGGAAAAGAGGGAAGAATGATAAAACATAGGATGGTGTAGACAGTGTTAAAGAGGTAATGGGATTAAAGAAGGAGAAAGGGGGTGAATATTGGGGATGAAATAGTTCAGCTGATAGGGAGCTGCCTTTCATACAGCCTGATAAAAACAAATGCATATTTCAAAGTATGAAATTCTTTAGAATAGCAGTAAAATAAAAGGTATGCATGTATGCTCGTATTCCGACTGGTAAGATTGGGGAACTGGAATATGAACTTGAAACTTAACATGTATGCATAAAGAACAGTGTCTAGCATGACTTTATAAATAAATACAAAAGGTATTCTAGAATCACATGAAATCAAGAGATGGAAGCATGGAATAAAGGTGCTTATATGACAAAAATATAATGTGACAGCTGATGGAGAATGGTGAAAACGATTGGCACGTATAGCATTTAAATTCAGTTGTTTTCTTCCCCTATCCCAAGCTCAGATTGACATCATGCTGGGGCACTAACATCCCTTTTATGCTAGCATGGCAAAAAAATACATCCAAGTGAGAGAAAACAAATTGTTACTTTTTAATTCAATGTAATGACAATGGTGGAAAAAAAGATGAATCATCACGTTTTGCTGGAATTTTTCCATGCAACAGTAAGAGCCTTTTTCAAGTTTTGTTTTTGGGCAAACATTTCTCCAATCCCTAATGCTAAGAAACCACAGCACTCCACTTTCCATCAGAGCACCAAACACTGTAGAAAATAGAAAGCTTCTAAAAGGTTCAGTATGCAGCCCTTTTCAGTTTCTCTCCCATGAGGAGAGAGGAGCATACAAAACACCTACTGGTTAAAGGTGCTATTACTAGTTTGTGACACATCTCCTCTGCCTAGCAAACACTACCTCCTTACTTTGACTTGGTATTCATTTCTTACATGTGATGCAGCTGTGGAGAAAGGAAATGACTACTAAAGGGAGGCATCTGCCTGCATCTCTAATTTGTGTAATCACAATAGGCCACAGAAATTAAATGTGGAAATGCTACAGGGTCCACACTAATCGGGAATGGGGTCAAATATATAACATCTTTCTAAAGGCAACAAAACAAATTATAAAACATATCATCGTTATTGTTTGTACTTGATTCTTAGGACCGATTATGAGATTAGTTCCTTGGAATATTTTATCATCCTCTCATCCATCCAATAAGATTGAATGTTTTTCATCTGTGACTTATAATAAACATCAGCCTTTTATCAAGCATTACTATCTCAGGGGGCTGTTAGAGGATATTAAGTTTAATTCTTTTGACATCTCTATTGTCCATTAGGTAGATAGATCTTTATTGTCACAAATACATACTCAGGAGTTGTAATAAAACATACTTAAAAAACAACAAGAGGTGGGGGACCATACAGTATAATACAATGTAATAAATAAATGCTGACTAATTGACACAAATAATACGAAGCCGATTTTGATACGCGTTGGGAGTGTGGCTTGTGGTGGGGTGATCCTTTGACATTATAGTCTGGCTTATATTGGCATCTTTATTATTTTCCGCCTTGTTATTCTTGTTGGGGCACAATCTTGATTGATACGTATATATATTTTTATTATAATATGTGGCATTTATATTACTATTTGATGTGATTAATGTCTATATTTGCATCTGCACTTTAGGTGATACTATTTTGCACTTTATATTTGAAGACTGTATTATTTGTGTCAATTAGTCAACATTTATTTATTACATTGTATTATACTGTATGGTCCCCCACCTCTTGTTGTTTTTAATTATGTTTTATTACAACTCCTGAGAATGTATTTGTGACTATAAAGATTTTTCTGTTTTGAAATATATTATATCCTGGGAAGTGTGCCTCATTAATGGATTCTTGTTCTGGGATTCTTTTATCCCAGTAATGTGTTTATGATTATTTTCTTCCAGAGAGCACCTAGCTATTGAGTTATTATTGCTCAGGCAGTTTATTGCAGCTTGTGCTTATCTGCTGTTTAATCATGCATTAGGTAGATAGGACCGGGTAACTATGATTCAGGATTATCATTTACAATCTCATCCAAATCCACATGTAATGGATTTCTGTTAGTTATAACACTATTAGTAATGGCAATACTAGAAGAAGAGAAACAGAAAAAAACTACTTGAAGAAGAGAAAGAAAAAAAAAACTACTTGGGTTTTGGACATCTGCTTCACTTTTTTTTTTTTTTTTTTTGATGTTATAATCTTTATTGAAGAAGAAGAAGCAGTTACAACAATACATACATATAAAATGAACGAAGCAAACCAAGAAATAACGGTATGCACAGCAGAAAATTATACTAATAACAGGAAGAAAATACAGAGGAAATAGCTTCCACAAATCAAATATACAATCATAGGAGAGTGAGATGTGTAAAATCTTGTCAGGGACAGAGAAAAAAGAAAAAAAAACAAGGTAAGGGCTAATGAAACCCATCAGAGATGGTTACAGTTGCACAGATCATGAAGGAAATTGCGAGGATAGAGAAAGTGGAAAAAGGGGAAAAAGAAAGACCAGGGGGGAAAAAAAAAAAAAAAATCTGCTTCACTTTTTACTCATAATTCATGCAGCTGTCATGTCTCTATTTCTTAAAGCAAGAACATTATTTAAAAAAAGAAAATCAAACTTTTCGTAACAAACACAGCACTTGAGACCCTGTTCCTGATACTCCTAAGTGAACCCATAATCTTAAAAAAATGTACAGTTAGTTACTAATTTTTTTAGCCTGCTCCAAATGTCTCCAGGTTAGGTAAATTCAACTGTTTTTCATCCCCTGCACCTATTTCCCATACAATAGGACTTATGCACATTTCTTCTGAGTTTTTCACCCTCTAACTTTAGATAATGTCCTCAAGCTTAATGTTTCTCTTTTACTGGAAATTCTTTCTTAATGTAGTTAATGTTTCTATCATATCACTCCTTCCAAAGTATATTTATTAAGGTGTTTGAGTCCATCCTGGTTTTGCCATGAAGATCTTAAACCAATAATTGATTCTTCTTTGAATTGCCTCCAGGGTATCTCCAGGGAACTTTATCCTATTACTGACTGGCTCTAATTTTGTTTATCAGAAGTTAAGCATTATTCAAACAGCAGTCAGTTATTTATTTTAACTGTGTTTGATTTGTTTTACAGTCTGATATAGCCAAATACTTATTACAAATCATTTAGGTATACTGGTCTATTATTTGAGGTAAGGATGTGTAATCTAGAGTCAGACATCATCTATAGATAGATGCCCATGACAGATGGATAAAGGACACCTAGCGAGGTAAAACATGGGTTGCATTAGTCACTCTCATTCCTTGCTGCTAATGTCTCTTCCTGTATAACCCAGTACCTTGAAAGCTTTTACACTGCTTTACTGTATTTTTTGTCTACCTCTAAGTCATCTGAAACATTAACTTTCAAGTCCCTTTCCTCTGCTGTTTCAACAAAGCACCATTAATCGTGTATTTCACCACTGTAAATGCATGATCTTCACTTTTCAGCAAAAAAATTTAGATCCCGTACTTTGCTTCCTACATTCCTCAGATATTCCACATATTCTGCATATGGTTTATTTCCCTTGAACTTTAAAGGGACAGTAATGTCCCAAAACATTTTTTACAGTTATGTAGAGGTTAAAATATTAATTGAATCATTCCAAACCCTATCTCTCAAACCGCTATGGTTTGAGAGATACAGGGATTCAAAGTTCCCCCCTCCCCCCCTTCTCCAGATGTAAGCTGTGGGTTATCTGGCCTTGTATACTCCTCTCTCCCTCTTTGGTAGGTCTGCTGACTACCAGTCAAGGTTAAACCATAGGCTGGGTTTGACCTTCCTCTCTCTCTCTAGTCTCTGTTGGGCGCAGGGTAGTACAGGCCTTGTCTCAGTGTACAGCTCCTGGGTAGTGGATTGTAGCTCTTTCCATATGCCTGTATTCTGAGGATCCATGGGGAATCCATTCATAAACTTGCATCTTATGAATATACTTAATGTGTGAGAAATTGTCAAAAGCTTTTCTAGAACCCAAATAAGCCACATTTACTGCTTTGCTGAGTCTGTCACTTAAGTAACATTGTTAAAAACATTAAGCTACATTTGTTTGGCAAGATCATCCTGTTATTAAGCAATGCTGCCAAGGATCTTGGAATCATTAGACTTCAGATATATATAATAATTATGTTTTACAATACTGTTGCCATTATTTTTCCAGGTATTAATGTGAGACTCATCCCTGGAGCTAAGTGACCTAGGGTGTCCAATTTTAGTAGGATCAACCCTATGTGTGCCGGTAGGGTATAATTACCTCGCCAGCATTCATAGGGTTAACCCGACAAAGTAAAGCAACATCGCATTAACACTTACCATTAATCCTGATGTCCAGCGATGTCTACAGCTTGCTGGTCCTTCTGTCTTCTTTCTTACATCTTCCGTCTTCTCTCTGTAAAATAAAAGAAATTAATTAACACCAACATGAACGAAGACATTCCTGAACCCTTTGAGTGGCAGAGGGGTACGAAACGCATTGCAAAGCAATGCGTTGTGTACCTCACTGGCACTCAAAGGGTTCAGTAGCTGTATGCCATAAATATACCCATATGATATGCCTCCATGTAATGCCCCAAATATTAAACATGCCAATAAATAAAATGATCCACATAGACATAAATAAATGCCATCCATTAATGCCCAGTATGTCTACTTAGCTTTTTATTCCATGTCTCTGACGCTTGGAGCGGCCGCGAGGATGGAGGCAGTGGAGACACAAATGTCCCACAACTCTGCCCTTCAGCTGAGTATGGGCCGATGCCTGCAACACACTGAGGGCATTTGAAGTGAACCTGCCTTTATATATGGGCAGGCTGAATTCAATTGCCCTCACAGCCATTGGCTGTTTCAAGAACAGCCGCTCGAATCTGATTTGCTGGGATGTGAAGAACATCTGAAGGGGAGAAGACAGAAAGACA
This sequence comes from Rhinophrynus dorsalis, assembly GCA_037306005.1. NCBI lineage: Eukaryota > Metazoa > Chordata > Amphibia > Anura > Rhinophrynidae > Rhinophrynus > Rhinophrynus dorsalis. The sequence continues at coordinate 41,559,890 of CM074727.1, forward strand.
GTGGATGACAGGTAAGTGTAACACGGATCAGTTAACGATCGGTGCTTGGCAGTATGTCAAGCACCGATAGTTAATAGTTGTTTACTGTTCAGGCCCCAATATCACTGCTTTTAGCAGCATTTTGGGAACTTAATGCACAAAACGGACGTTCAGCCACATTGTGGCTGAATGTCCTTTGGAGTTTTAACTGGTAGGGCCTTTAAATGTCGCGTTAAACATGTTAGTTTAACAGCCGGTATTCACTTTGGCCCTACTGGCCTACTGGCCTACTCCTACCTTTAAATCTATCCCCAAGTCTCCTTTCCCAGGATTGCACCATAATGGCAGGGTTGCCATAATCAGGGATTGTTGTACACAAGAACCCAAGAGCTAGAGATGACAACACTAATAACCATAATGTTGAAGGAATCAGCAAAGGTGTGGGGAGTACAGTTTAAGCCAGTGGAGCACCAGGTCTAATGATAGATTCCCACTCTGTATTTATTCACCTTAATAGATCAGGGTTTCCAGGAAGCTTGAAATGCTGATCTGATGGAGAATCCTCACTGGCAAAGAATATCTTTGTAAGGGTTGTCCTGAGAAGTTGTTCATGGCCAGAAGAAAGTTCTGAATAGTAACTCTCAGTTGGTCATTGATCACTGTCAGAGTTGTTAAATTCCCTGGTGGGTAGCCATCCCAACAGAATAACATAGACAGGTCTGTTGTTAGTTAACTTAGAAACACACAGATTCAGCAGCTATTACTTCATTAATGTAGACTTTATTACCAAACATTTGTTGTAGCTTTAGCCAGCTCTTCATGTAAGATATTTGGTGTAAAAGTACTCCAGGTAAGATAACAGGACCATAGAAGTGGTGGGTGCTGTGAGGGAGCTTCCCTATAAGCTCCAAAACGACAGTAGCAATAGCATTCAAAACCAGCATTCAAAACCAGTCCATGAGAAAAATCAACAACTTTATTGTTGATTATAAAAACATACCTCCACAAATCTGAGGGCGAACATGAATACTAATGAAGAAACTTAATAGCGATAGGTACATATAGTCCGGTGTGATAAAATCACGCGTAAGCGTTTTCAACAAAAAAACATGTGGATCTATCTAAGATGTCATCTTATCACATCTGTCTAAAAGTTGTTGATTATACTCATGGACAGGTTTTGAATGCTTGGTTGTAGTGTGTGAATCCACTGCTATTGCTATTGCTGTTAGTTAACACCAGTGTTGGGCCAGTGTCAAGTACTATGTGACTGCAATCTGTAGGGAAGCTCCCCCATCACATTAAGCCCCTAAAATACTCCCCATGACATTCCAGACAATGTAAAAATAAAATAATTAACAAAAAGCATAACAAAGTGATATATTGTGTTTATGCGAGGATAGGTCTTAAATGTGGACCATTAAATGTGTGAATTATTTTACAATAATTAAGTTATACTTGCAATTCAGGTAAAAGTGTAAAAATGAAAATACACCAATTTTAGCATTAAGATTATATTCACCAGTTGGCATTAAAAAATGGGTAACCTAAAATATTGTAATTATTCTGTTAATTTTGTGAATAACTACAGCTATTTACTTGGAAGATCATGGCTTTAATGTCATTATTGAATGGACCACCTCATGGATTAGTTTACAATTATTTTATTATACATGTGGTGTTGAAAGTTGGTTCATATGGTGGAGAAAAATTCAAATAATTCAAACTTGTAGTGTTCAGGTTTAAAACACCAGCTATCATAAACTTAAAAGTAAACAGTATAACACATTTTATACCTGAACAGGTCTTTCAGATGATCATCTAGTGGGTGATTGAATTGGGAAATTCTAATGCAAATGTAAAATTGAAAGATCAGAACTGCTAGTATTAATATTTCATACACCAGCTGTTATAAGATATAAAAGTACATTATTTTTCCAATTGATTGTAAATAATCTGATTAGTTGAGTGACTAACTAGGGCTATTAGGATAACAGTTAAGGAGTTTGATGACTTGTTGTGGGGCAGTGGACCACATTACCAGTGATTAACTTTACAGTAATATACTAAGAGTTAATAGAAGAAGGCGTACTGATACACAATACAATTCAGACTAGACTAGTGAGCACATTCACTGCAAGAGACATTAAGGTACTATCCTGTATAAAAGGGGTATAGATGCATGGGACTGAAATATTATCCCACCTCAGTGGGAAGGCCTCATCCAGAATATGGGGTATTTTGGGTTCCAGTTCTTGAAAAATACATTATTGCATTTTAAAGAATGTAAACGTGCCACAAAACTGATGAAAGGATTTGAGGAAGTGAGTTATATAGAGAAACTAGCTAAATTGAGCTTGTTTACATTAGAGAAGAGACTAAGGGGTGATTAACATTTACAACTGGGGGGATAATTACTGTTTTTGACTGATGCCTTATGGAAGAAAAATGCTTGATAAATACATTATGATACATAACATTCAAAATAAATAGTTAAATACTGACTCTAGAATGAGATCATTGCATGTGGCTGTTTGTTGTATATAATTATATTTGCTTAGCAATTAGAAAGTAAAGGTTTCATTTTGGAGACATCCTGTACTCTTCTTAAGAACAATCATAACTGCAGTTAAAGGGATAGTAATACTTCGTTTTAACTTTATTTTATTTTGTAGACATTAAAAAAACATGGAGAATGATATAAGTCTTATCTCTCAAACCTTTATGGTTTAAGAGATATTCACAAGCAAAGTTTCCCCTCCCCTCCCCTTTTACCTAGTGTAAGCCATCTCTTCTCAGATGTGGAATGCAGTCCATAGACTGGACAGATAACAGCAGGGGACAATCTTCTTTATATGAAAACAATGAAAGCCCTGCCCCCCTTGACAAGCTTTTAAGGTTTTTCCCTTATCTTAATTGAAGATTGTCCCCCTGTGCAATCTACCTGGGCACCTCCCTTCTGCTATGGCTGAGGAGTGTTACATCAGTAAAAGGGGTGGGAGGGGGACACTTTGTCATTGAATTACTCCTGAACTACAACTCTGACAGAACTGAAATAACTCTCTCCAAAGTCCAAATACTATGATGACTAATTAGAGCTGCTGTTATTATGAAACATTACTATCCCTTTAACTGAGTTCTCATATTTTGGAACTATAAAATGGTTGAGGGAGCAAATGGGAAGATTGCCTTGTTAAGGAATTATCTTTAGACCTAATACTATTCCTGTTGTATAATAAAAGCAGGAAAGAAAGCAAATAAAATGGACAACCTGTGAAAAACATCACATAGGGCTAGATTTTTCCATGGACAGAATATGCAAGCATATAAAAGCCTAATTTTTAGGGCTGCCTCAGCTTTACTGTCCACTCTCTCCATATCAAGTTTTAGACATTGTAAGAACAATTTGAGTGTTTATGATACCCAGTTTACCTAAAACAATATATACATGTGCAACAAAACTGAGGAAGGGATTTGAGGAACTTAACTAAGGAGGGGGCAAAAAATGTCCCACTTTTTTCGGCTAGCTCATTCCATTGAAATCAATGGGAACATAGAAGTTACATATAACACATAGGAAGTAATAATTTATTTCCCAAAGGCATAGTATAAAAGGGACATGAGGGTGTGTGTTGGTGGGATGTGGGGAAACAATCAGTTGAACAGGGGCTGATTTTGGGGGGTTTGTTTACTGGGATTGGGGTTACTTAATAAAAAAGAAATCCTAAATAAAATTAAATGGTAACCATAAGACCTGGTATAAATGGGTCTGAGGAGGGTGCTGTGTTGGTGAATGAATGAATCATTTGAACAGGGCATTTGTTTTTTGGGGGGTTTCTTGGGGGAAAGTTTATAAAAAAATAAATCAATAAAATAAGGCATTTATATTTAAAGTGATAGAGACAGGAACCCACTGACATAAGCTGCCACTGGGGTGGACTGATACTTTACTTGATAGAGTATTTTGTAGACAGTGATTTGTTTGATTTTTTGTTAGAGACCTTTGTAGGACTTAGACTTATTAGAGGCCCAAGCCCCGAAGAAACATTAATTTGTAGGTCTTAAGCTAGTATGGCACAAGCCCTAAGGAAACATTGTTTTGTAGGACTTAAGCTTCTTTGGCACAAGCTCTAAGAAAATATTGATATGTAGGACTTAGGCTTGTTAGAAACAAACCCCCAAAAAATTGTTTATTTTTTTGAAGGACTATTTTTTATTTATTTATTTTTTTTTTTTCAAAACACAAGCACTGAGAAAAAAAAATGCTCTACTGGCCGAATGGCAGCAGTCATGTTGGCCAGTGGCCACTGTCAAATGTCCTCCTGAGTCCTGAGTTGCAACTGCTTTTCATACTGATACTGCTGAGTTGTTTATGCAACAGGATGATTAGGCATCTGAAAGGGAATAGGATCAACAAGAGCAGTAACATGGAAAATGGATGATGAAGATTCCACTTGCCACGACTGGCTCCAGTGATGCGCCCGAGGCAGTAGCAGCAGAATAAGTAGCCTCCAGTATATGTGGAGAAAAGAAGAAGTTGGGCATTAAATATTTTCCACCTGCCCCTCCTCCAAAATCATCATGGGTGTGTTGTTATTAGAATACATTTTTCCCCTTGAGAGCAGGAACAGTGGATCTTATCAGCAACTGCAATGTGCCCAGTGTGTGTGTGGTAAACAGCATTTGGGGGCACAACTGTATCCAAATACCACGACACCCAAAACCAAGTACTGCCGCTGTCACTGTACCCATTTCCAGACCTGCTAAGGAAGCACAACAACTTGCTGACAGTTTAATAGTAATGATGAACCCTCCCTGCCACCATCTTAGCATATTCTGCAGGATGGAATCTCCTCAGCTTGATGCACTGATTGTGATTCTCCTCCACCACACTGGCATGTGTGGTCAGTGCACCACACAGTGTGCAATGGGTAGAGACGAATTGCCACATCCTAACATCAACAGAATAGATATCATTTGTCAGGGAAAGTAATGAATGAGATGGATTGGCAGAAGATGTAGTTGTTACCCTAGAAGGTAATGGTGAGCTAGTTGTTTCACTCGTCCTGGAACTTACAGTCTCTGCCTGGGTTGTTCTATTTCTCCTCCTCTTTGATCTCCGCCTCTCCTCTTCTTGCCTTTCTGGAGAGTCAGGGACAGCAAAAGTGGTGCTTGATTTCTGTGGTGGGTGTTTGTCTTTAACATGTTTGATGTAAATGTCATGGTGCCTGTGTTTCATGTGTGATATTAGGGCACTTGTGCCAAGGTGTGTTCCCTCCTTTCCTCTTTTCACTGACTTGTTGTAAATTTGTACATTGCTGTTGCTGGTGACTGCACTGTGCCTGCCCCAACAGAAAAATTGTCCCGCACCCATGATGACTTCAGGGAGAAGGGAACAAATGGAGAAGAATTGCCTCTTACTTTTTGACCTACACTTTCCCCTTCATTGTCTGTGGCAGAGGATAATGTTGCTGCTGATGCTGCTACTGTCTCAGATTCAGCTCTGCAACTAGGATCAGGAGTATTGCTACGGCTGGCAAGTGTAACCTGTCCTAGTCCCGCATCACTTGTTGACCCCATTCCACCTGTGTCTACGGTGGTCTGTGGAACACTAGCCTGATCCTCAGCATCCTGCTGCCCTTGCATCAGAAGGAATTAGAGGAGTTGCAAATTCTTCTAATTCCAAGATGTCATTGCTAGTGGTGGTGGTGATGCCTATCCTCATCCCTGTCTCCCATTCCTTCCCAGTTTCTGTTAAAAAGGTCATCAATGTCTCTTCCACCCTAGCTTCTCCAGCATCATCATCACCACCACCACCACTAGTCCCTACATGCTGTTGTTGCTGCTGCTCTATTCCAGACATTTCACTGCTGCTTGGAGGTGGTGACGAGCAAAGTGACTGACGGTCCCCTATTGTCACACCTGCCATTTCCTTTTGAACTGAAGAAGGCAGACTAGAACTAGCAGAAGCCTGCTTTCCCTCAACACCAGTTCTGACCTCTTAAGGATCATGTTCAACTGTTACACTGTAGTGAAAGGAAGGGGACTCCCAGAGACAGACAAATGGTGTGGGCTCCCTTTACCGCTACTCTGGATGCTCTCAAATTTTCCCCTACCACTCCAGCTGCTTCACCATTATTGCTACTACTACTAACACTAACCACATCAAGTTCAGCCACAGAGTCTTCTTCCTCAGTCTCACAGTCACTAGTAATATGAGGATATTGTTGATTACCCCCTCCTTCACTCCTAACGTTAACAAGCTGATGGACCTTACTAGCAGTAGTACTACCACTGGCAGGACTACTTGGGAATGGCAAGTGTGATTTAGGGTCCCTGGCTGTCACACTTGGCATCATTTTTTCCTTCTTCCCCTGAGTACTACAAGAAACACTAACTGAAGGCAAAATATTGGTGGCAGCAGGTTGAGCACTGGCAGCAGGTTCAGCACTAGCATCAGGTTCAGCACTGGCAGCAGGTACAACAGGAGGGGCTGCAGAAACAGTAATGCTGGCACTAGCAGCAGGGACAGCACGTCTGGCAGCAGATACAACACTACTGGCTGCAGGTACAGTAATGGTGGCACTAGCAGCAGGGACAGCACATCTAGCATCAGGTACAACACTACTGGCTGCAGGTAAAGCAATGGTGGCACTAGCAGCAGGGACAGCACATCTGGCAGCAGGTACAACATTAGTGGCTGCAGGAACGACAATGGTTGCACTAGCAGCAGGGGCAGCACGTCTTGCAGCAGGCACATGCAGCTGACCTGTCCTGCTATCACTAGTACTATCCTTTTCTCCCTTTCTTCCCATTCCCTTTTCTCCCTCCCTTCTCATTAAATTCCCCAAGATCCCTTGGGGTGATTTAGGGGGACTGGGCCTCATTGTTTCAGTACTGCTAGTCACTTCCTCCTCCTCTTCCTCAGACACAGTGGACACATAATAAGGGTCCTTCCAGTTTCTCTTTTTGCTGTTCATAGTGATAGTCACTATAAGCCTCTCCTGCCTCACTTTTTACAAAATATCATAAGAGAACAGCACAGCACATCTATCTCACTCTGTAGCTGCTTCTATTGTGTCTGCCTTCAGCGAAAACATCACGTTTTTATAGTGGAAGTGCGAAAACAATGTAAATCAATGGGCAAAAGCTTTTTAGCCATTGAAAAAATGGCGAAAGATTTGGCCAATGGACAAAAGATGTGAAAATTTTAACCACTAGTTTTAAAGAGGATTTTCCAGTGAAAAAGTGGATAACAACATGGTTTTTTGTAAAATTTCTCACGGGAACATGGTGACAACTTTCACCCATCCCTAATCTTGTTTATAAAGAGAAACTAGCTAACTGGGTTTGTTTATATTAGAGAAATGATTAAGGGGTGATTACCATTTACAAAGATATTTTAGGTCAATACTAAGATCTCTTTGAACTATTTACAAAAAGAAATGAGCAAAAAAAAACAAGAGGTCATCCATTAAGATTATAGGAAAGCTGCTTTCAACTAAAAGCCAGGGAATTTTAATAGTAAGGGCAGCAAAGTTATGGAATTGTTTTGCTCGGGATGCTGTATTTGCAGATACTGTACTTTATTAAAAAAAGCAACAAATACCTTTCTAGCTCAGAACAATATTAAGAGTTATTACAGCTTGCTTTAAAATCAGATTCATTGATGATCCAGGGAAATAGACTACTATTTGGAACCAGCAAGTGGTTCTATGGCAAATTCAAATAGCCCCGGTGACATTATCCATCCCTGTCTCGTGCCCCTACTCCACAGTAAACATTGTGGTAACAGGTGGTCAGTTTTAATGTGTGCACTAGGAGAGGCATAAGTTTATATTTTCTAAAATACTACTGGTGTCACCGTAACACCAGAAAGGTAACTGGATATTAGGGAGTTAAATGTGATTGATTTTCTAGAGTAATCTAGTGGCAATCTTTATAGAAGATATGGATTGCACTTTAGAGGAAAGGTGGCTACTGTGCTGGTGGTTAGGGTGGTTAGGAGGTTGAAGTAGTTTTTAAACTGGGAAAGGGGGGAATGATAAAAAACAGGATGGAGTAGACAGTGTTGAAAAGGTAATGGGATTAATGAAGGAGAAAGGGGGTGGATATGGGGCCGGGGCTAGTTCAACTAATAGGGAGATGCCTTTCTTACAAACTGATAAAAATAATATGTATATTTCAAAGTATGAAATTCTTTGGAATAACATTAACATAAAAGGTGTGCATGTATGCCCGTATTCTGACTGGTAAAATGGGGGAATTGGAACTGATTATGATGAATGAGCAGAACGATGTGTGACATATTGGTGTGAATGAAATATGGTTAAATTAAAGACATAATGTGGAGGTCATTCTAGAGGATTATTCACTTTTTTAGGAAAGGCAGGATTAATAAAACAGGAGGGGGTAAGCCCATATGTAAAGCATGCCTTAAAGGGATAGTATTGCCACTTTTTAAGAAACATTAACCGTGTAGCCATTCAAAAATAAAACTAAATGAGCCTAGTTCCATCTCTCAAACCTTTATGCTTTGATAGATATTCGGGACCAAACTTCCCCTCTCCCTCACCTTTCCCTGACGTCATTGCTCAAACTGACTGCAGGGGAATCCGGTCCCTAGGCAAGCAACGGCTCTTCAGCAGAGCTGAAATTGCGTTATTGAAACAGAAATCATTCTCTTGGTTTACAAGCTCACTTTGCAGACCATTCCAGTGAAGGATTTCAGTTTCAATAACACGATCTGGGTTCTATTGAAGAGAGACTCCGGCGGTCTCGGGACCGGATTTCCCTGCAGTCAGCTTGAGCGCTGATGTCAGGGAAAGGAGAGGGAGGGGGGAACTTTGGTCTCGAATATTCCTCAAACCATAAAGATTTGAGAGATGGGACTGGGCTATTTAGTTTTATTTTTTAATGGATAAACGATTAATGTTTCTTAAAAAATGACAATGCTATCCATTTAAAACCTAGTATATGGAACCTATTAATGAAGAGTCCAGTGAGAATGTAGAAACCCTGCAGGTTAAAATATTCACTGTAGGGAAAAAATAATTAAAATATATTAATGGGAAATTGCTACAAGCCACTTAATATTGGGGACTTTTAAGAAACCCATCTGTCACTGCAAATAGAAAAGGCTTCTCAGTCAGGATATGCAATCATGATGGGATATTTCAATTAGCCTGAAATTAAATGGTGAAATATGATTTCAAGCATAACACAAGAAAATAATTTTCTAAGGATTGTTTATAACAATTTCATGTCCCAACAAGTAGAGAAGCCATTAGAAAGGAGGCCTTGCTGTACCAAATGGTCTCTAACAATTCAGAAATGGTAAACAATATACTGGTAAGGGAACATTTAGGCAGCAGTAACCACAATATGGTATCTTTTGAAATGTGCTATGACAAACCTATTAACAAGGATTTAATCAAAATATTTAACTTAAAAATGCTAATTTCATAATGCTAAAAGCAGTATTAAAGGAAATTCTAGGAGCTGTAACCTTCAAAGCTAAAAATGCACAAGAAATTATTTGGTTAAAATGCCTTTAGATGAAATGTGTGCCATTTGGGAATAAATACAAGAGGAGCAAATTAAAACCAATGTGGTCTAATAAAGAGTTGTGCATTTTTAAATTGTTTAAGTCACTAGGGTCAGATGCATAAATTAACAAATATAACAAATGTGATAGGATCTACAAATAAGGAATTAGGATAACTAAACAGAAAATGAAAAAGTATAACAAAAGAGAAAACTAAAAGTATAACAAAAGAGAGTAAGACAAATTGTGAACAATTCTAAATGTATGCATGAGGCTAAAAGATTAAGGTTGCTGTTGGTCCCTTTAGAAATCAGACAGGTCAATTAATCAGTGAGTATGAAGCTAGGTCTGACGCCATAAGTAAAGAGAGGATCACAGAATTTCATCTATCATATATATGGCTTACAGAGTATAAAGACCATAAGTCACTTGAATAGGTTATAGTCAATAAAGCACCTGGACCTGACTGCATACGCCCAATGGTACTTCATGAATTTAGTTCAGTAATAGCAAGAACCTTATTCTTAATATTTACTAAGTCCTTTCAATTTTGACAAAGTTATTTCTGCTGATGTAGTAGAACTAGATTTTGCCTTTTATATTCATCCTCACAACAGGTTACTTTATAAATAAATAGACTTCAGTTTGGGAGCTTATATCTCTACATAGGCAGGGAACTGATTAACTGATAGATTCTAAGTATGGTTAATAACAATTTCATGTCCCAACTAGTAGAGAAGGTAACTAGAAAGGAAGTATTGCTGTATCTAATGATCTCAAACAATTCAGAAATGGTAAACAGTATACAGTTAAGGGAACTTTTAGGCAGCAGTAAGCACATTAAGGTATCTTTTGAAAGTTGTTATGAGAAACTTATTAACAAGGGTTTAACTAAAATATTTAACTTTACAAATGCTAATTTCATAATGAGAAAAGCATTATTAAAAGACATTCAAGGGGATGTCACCCTCAAAGATAAAATGCACAATTAAGAATTTGTTTAAAATTCTCTTAGATAAAATGTATGTCATTGGAAATAAATAAAAGAAGAGCAAATTAAGACAAATATAACCTAAAAGAAAAGGCGTGCAGAGAAATGAGAAATTATACAAAGGCATTTAAACCTTTTAAGCCAGTAGAGTCAGATGCATAATTTAACAAACACAAAGAATGTAATAGGATCTACAAATAAGCAATTAGACTAACTAAAACAGAAAATCAAAAAGTATAACAAAAGAGAATAAGAATAATTATATACAATTCTACATGTATATTAAGGTTGCTATTGGTTCCATTAGAAATGAGATAGGTGAATTAATTGGTGAGTATAAGGATATGTTTGACTCCTTAAGTACAGAGAGGATCAATAATTTCATCCATCATATATATAGCTTACTTAGGATAAATTTAAAATGTCACTGGAAAAGGTTGTAATCAATAAATTACCTGGACTTGAATGCATTCACCCAAGGGTACTTAAGGTATTTATTAAAGTAACAACAAGACCCTTATACTTAATATTATGCATTTTTCTTCCATAAGACATCAGTCATAAACAGTAATTTTCCCACCAGTTGTAAATGTTAATCACTCCTTAGTCTCTTCTCTAATGTAAACACATCTAGTTTAGATAGTTTCTCTGTATAACTCAGATCCTCAAATTGATTCACTACAAGTTTGCACAAAGTTATTTCTGCTGACATAGTAGAACTAGCTTTTGCCTTCGATACTCTGCCTCACAACAGATTACTATATGAATTTAGAGACTTATATCTGTACATAGACAGGGAACTGATTAACTAATAGATGGCAGGGAGTTGTTGTATATAGAACCTTTTCAAGTTAACCTAAAGTTGTAAGTGGAGTAACACAGAGTGCAGTCCTGGGCCCAGTGAATTTTAACTAGTGTATTAATGATCTAGAAATGGATATTGAAAGTAGTGTCTGAATGTATAAGCATATTTATACAGACCATGATGTTATATCTCTGCAGAAAGAGTTGGATAACCTGAGTGAATGGGTGGAAAAGTGGCAGATGAGATTTAATATAGATAAATGTAAGATTGTGCATTGGAGTGCAGAACAAACATTCTACATGTGTCCTAAATGGGACTGCTTGGGAAATCTCCATTAGAGAAAGAAGAAGTACTGATACACAGTACAGTTCAGAGTAGACTAGTGAGCAACACTCACTCAGCCACTGCAAGAGAAATTAAGATACTATCCTGTATAAAAGAGTTATAGATGCATGGGATGTAAATATTATTCCACCTCCATATAAATCAGTGGTAAGGTCTCATCTAGAATAGGGGGTACTTTGGGTTCCATTTCTTGAAAACTACATTATTGAATTTGAAAATGTGCATACATCCACCAAAACTGATGAAGAGATTTGAGGATCTGAGTTATATAGAGAAACTAGCTAAACTAGGTTTGTTTACATTAGAGAAGAAACTAAGGGGTGATTAACATTTACAACTGGTGGGATAATTACTGTTTATAACTGATGTCTTATGGAAGAAAAATGCTTCATAAATACATTACAATACATAGCATCCAAAATAAAGAGTTAAATACGGAATCTTAAATGAGATCATTGCATGTGGCTGTTTGTTGTATATAATTATATTTGCATAGCAATTACAAAGTAGCGTTTTCATTTTGGAGACATTCTGTACTCTTCTTATGAACAATCATAACTGCAGTTAACTGAGGTCTCATATTTTGGAACTGTAAAATGGTTGAGGGAGCAAATGGGAAGATTGCCTTGTTAAGGAATAACCTTTGGACCTCATACTATTACTGTTGTGGTGAGCTGGTCAATAAAAGCAGAAAAGAAAGGAGATAAAATTCTAGAGAGAAGGGCAGGAGAGTTTTTGCTCTCCTGCTGTCGCCTTATTGATCTCCCAGCCAATCGACTGGGAGATCAATAAATGAGGGGACGCCAGGAGGGGTCCTGATGTCCCCCATGAGGTCTGAAGTCATAAAAAAAATAAATAAATAAAAGGGCAAAGTAACCCTGTGAATGCCGCAGGGGTCCCCAGCAAATTGCTTTGCAATGTGCTGGAGACCCCTGTGGCACTCACAGGGTCACTTCTTTTGGAGGGATTTTTATTTTTTAGCAAGACCTTATTGGGGGGATCAGGGGGGGGTCCTGATGCCCCTCAATGAGGTCTATAATTAAAAAAAAAAAAATTAAAAAAAAATGTAACCTTGTGTGTGCCACGGGGGTGTCAAATGCACCCCCCTCCTGTGGCACGCACTGGGCTTTTACTATTACTTTGTTACCGGAGATTACTGGGGGGGTATCAGGATTGGTCTCGATGGCCTCCCAACAATCTCTGATTACAAAGTAACGATAAAAACAAAATTAACCCTCTGAGTGCCACAAGGGTCCAATGCATTGATTTGCAATGTGCTGGAGACCCCTGTGACACTCACAGGGACACTTGTTTTGATTACTTTTGTTGTTGTTTTTTTTGTAAGACCTCATTTGGGGGGATCAGGGGGGCCTCATACACCTCAATGAGGGCTATAATAAAAAATGTAAAAAAAAAAATTAACCCTGTGTTGTGCCACGGGGGGGTCCAATGCAGCCCCCCCTCCTGTGGCACACACAGGGCTTTTATCATTACTTTGTTATCAGAGATTGTTGGGGGGCCATCAGGATTGGTCCCGATGGGCCCCCAACAAGCTCTGATTGCAAAGTAATGCTAGAAAAAAATTAACCTTCTGAGTGCCACAAGGATCCAATGCATTGCTTTGCAATGCGCTGGAGACACTTGTGGCATTCACAGGGTCACTTCTTTAGTGGACTGCTGATACAGAGCTGGATGTTCCTTTGGAGAGCCCTGGTCTGTATCAGCCTCATCATGGGCAGCCTCTACTGCACATGACTGCAGCACGAGCAGCAGTGTCTACTGAGCATGACTGCATCATTACACATATTTTAGCGAATTATTATATACTAGTTGAAGAGCCCGTTACACGGGCCACAGTGCCACTGCCAGCCAATCACGGTGCAGTAATACTCAGTAGAGACTGCCCGCGCCTTGGAGCATCCAGCTCTGTATCAGCCGCGGAGCAGACAGTCTCTACTGTGCATGCCTGTGGCGTTACACACGTTTTAGCTAATTATTATATAGGATAGGATTCATGCAGTTGGCATGTCTCTGTTTCTTAAAGCAAGATTATTTAAAAAAAGAAAATAAACTTTTCTTAACAAACACAGCACTTTTCACGATAATCCTAAGTGATCCCACAAGCCTAAAAATTGTACAGCTGGTTACTAACATTTTTATCCTGCTCTGAATTTCTCCAGGTTAGGTAAATTCAACTGTTTTTCATCTCCTGTACCCTTTTCCCATACAATAGAACTTATGCACATTTCTTCTGAGTTTTCTACCCTTATTTATGGCCCTGATATTACACATTATTCGTTGGTGGAATTTATAATGAGAGATTACTTGTCAATTTTATTATTTCTCCATACTAGGGTTATCTTATTATCTATTGAATACTACTGGCTATTAGCTTATATTACATATCAAGTGGGCTGTTTAGACATTATTTGTATTCTGCATTGCCCTGCATGTGCTGCTGGATTTTGTTTGTTTTAAGATGTTGATTTGTCTCTATTTTGTACCAATAAACCATTTATATTTTTGTATTACCCTTGTTGATTCATTAGAGTGCCTTTCTTAAAAAGAGCTGTCTTTTGGTGGCTAGTAAGAGAGAAAGTTTTTTCTTTTTCTCTTGCTCCCTACCTGGTTTATGTTTACAATGAGGTCTGGCAACAATGTTGGAACCCAATGCATATCGTTGCTAGCTAGCCACTTCATCAGAGTTTACAGTGTGTTGCACCTGACCATCCTATATAAACCCTACGTCTACCTGGTGGCCAAGTGCAACACACACACCAAGCATAAAAATCAATATCAATTTTTAATAGTTGAAAATGACAATTTAGTCTAAAAAACTTAAAAATCCTATTACTGATCTCCTAAAAATACCTTCCTAAAACTGCAATAAATAATTTTCCTAAATAAATGATAATAGTAAAACCCTAAGTGTAATTTAATACTTATATTTGAATCATAATGACACTGGGGGTTGTACACTAAGGTGTGCTAACGAGGTGACAAAGTGGTGTTGCCTTCTCCAGAGATATCACATCTCCAGTTCCTATGTTATTCTATGGAACTAATGCAGTAAGATTCTCCAGCTTTGGAAATCTGAACATTTCAACAACATTTAGAAGGGTTTGGAGTCTCATAGCCTTTCCAATCACTGTAGGCTTTTCCACAACGGCCAACATAAGGATATTTCCTTTTTGGGTATAGAGGAAGTGGATCTTGGCCACAGAGGAGGGGATAGGCTTATGAGACTCAGACAACGTGAATCCTTTTGGATTTTTGAATTACAGACCTTACATCCAAAAGGTTTAAATATTGACTCTGATTTTATTGCCTTCTTATAATGTTTTTTTCTTTTATTAAGCTGTTAATTGGAAACATATAGAAACACACAGTAGAGTTTATTACTTTTAAAATAAGTTTATTATCATTATTTTATCCTTGCTTTTATTTGACACCTTGAGGAGGAACATTGTTACATCCAATCTTTGGTATATATGATGAAATAAGTGATTTACTTGACCTTTTATGACTTCTTATGCAATTAATTATTATTATATGCATAACTTAATTTACATATTTTAAGTAATTTTTTTTATCTCCCAGACCAATTGCCATTTATTGAGCATACCTTTTTGAGATATTCCTTCTTCTTTTGTATGTTCTTATATCTCTCTAAAGGCAGGATAATGTGATAACCCTCAATCTGTGTGGAATCTTGCTAACAATCATAATAGACATTACTCCATTGATCCATAACGTATATAATATCGTAAATACAAACGGGTTTTCACGTTCACCCCATGTCCGCTTCCAATTATAAACACAATTCTTTCTCATTCACTTCAATACACTTTTTTCCTAGTATTATTCCCATCACCTCTCACTCAATTACACTCTTGCACTTCTTTTCCTATCATTTTTAACTCACTCATTTACTCTCTCATTCTTTATATATTTTACAGTTTAACTCAACACATACATATTTCACCATCACATATTATTCATATTATTAGATTACACTCAGTGTATGCCGTTTTTAAATGTCCACAATTCTCAACTTATTTATTCACTTTTCTCCAATATCTTTTTTCTCATATACAGTACATTTTTTCTTATATATATTTTATTTTTCTTATTGTCTCTCCTTCATGAGATAGTCCTCTGTTAGTATCATTCACCCAGTCACATAAATTCACCAACACAATATCCATCACATTTCCAATTAACTAAAGAATCCACACACATTGACCAGTTTTTATTATTTATTTCCATTTTTCTATTATTATTATTATTACTTTTCGTTTATTTTATCCTCATTTTAATGCATGTACATTTCCAATCAGGAATCTATTTATATATGAGGGCATCTTTTGCTCACCATCATTCATCCCAGAGGAAGCAGGAAAGTTTTCTGCAAAAGCGCTTGGGACTTTGTTTTACCAGTCCCTCTCCACACCCCTGTGAGGTTACCTCCACCCCGCCCCTTACCAGCATCCTGCTTCTCGGGGTATGGTAGCGTCCAAACTCCATCCTCCATGAGGTTTTGCTCTGCTTACTACTACGGATG
This sequence comes from Rhinophrynus dorsalis, assembly GCA_037306005.1. NCBI lineage: Eukaryota > Metazoa > Chordata > Amphibia > Anura > Rhinophrynidae > Rhinophrynus > Rhinophrynus dorsalis. Next base: position 41,576,121 of record CM074727.1, read on the forward strand.
CACAGTTTTATTCTTGGTCAGTGGTCACCTTAAGGTGCTTATTGGATCCGGGACTCCACATTTCCCCTGACTACCATACAATATCGGAGACAGCTGCATTTTCATCCTTTTAAGGACCAATGTGGACTGAAAGGATTTGGCAGGAGGTTGGGAGGACACAGTACGTTTGGTGATTGGAGAGAGGGACCATGTGATACGCTTAATGCCCAAGAAGGGCAAATGTGAGTAAAAAATTTATATCGTTTTTATTATTCTTTCAATTATTAAACGTCTGCACTTACATTTGTTTCTTCTTGTTCTTGTGTGCTGTCTTTGTGAGTTGTAATAGATCCAGATTGGAAATCTTAGTGCATAGGCTCTATAGAATAATACAGGAACTAGAGAAGTGATATCACTGGAGTACTTATCTCTTTGTTATCACCTCTTTATCACAACTTAGTGCATATGTCCTATTGAAAATCAAAATGAATAAACATGACCTATAACAGGGATTTGTGTCAGTCTGTGGGGATATATATATATATATATATATATATATATATATCGAAATTGCAAGAGGAAGCACTCTCACTTAACTGAGTCTCTATGGGTGCTGTAGTTGAATGGAACAGGATCCATGTAAACAACAAATAGTCAAAACAACCAGCACTCACACCCAAATCCTAGTGGAACCACTATTTCATAGGATTTGGATGTGAGTGCTGGCTGTTTTGACTATTTGTTGTATATTATATATATATATATATATATACATACACGTGTGAGTATTCATTTGTATATTGATATCTGTATTATAGGCCTTATGATATATAGTTTGAATTCTGTTTCCTTAAAGGAATAGTAATGTTTCATAATAAAAGCAGCTCTAAAATCATCATAGTATTTGGACTTTGGAGAGTTTTATTTAAATTCTGTCAGAGATGTAGTTCACGAGTAATTCAATGACAAAGTATCCCCCTCCCGTACCTTTTACTAATGTAACACTGCTCAGCCAGATCAGAAGGGAGGTGCCCAGGTAGACTGCAGAGAGGGACAATCTTCAATTAAGATAAGGGAAAAACCTAAAAAACTTGTCAAGAGGGGCAGGGCTTTCATTGTTCTCATAGGAAGAAGATTGTCCCATTCTGTTATCTGTCTGGTCTATGGACTAGATTCCACATCTGAGAAGAGATGGCTTACAGTAGGTAAAATGGGTGGGAGGGGAAACTTTGCTTGTGAATATCTCTCAAACCATAAAAGTTTGAGAGATAAGACATATCATTTTTCATGTTTTTTTAATGCCTACAAAATAAAATAAAGAAAAATGAAGTATTACTATCCCTTTAATTAAGGAACTCTCACAAACTCCAGGGGAACACACCATGACAACAATAAACAAGAGACATCAAAGTTTCAATAGCATGTGCTTCTGAAGTTAACCCTTTGAGTGCCAGAGGGGTACACAACGCATTGCAAAGCAAAGTAAAGATAATTGTGGTGTCTTTTACTTTTGCTTTTCATTTACTACATAAACAAAGGTTAATTCTATCGACATTCTTGACTGATTTCAATGATCAGTGAGGTTATTCACTAAGGTGTGATAAAGAGGTAATAAAGTAGAGATGCCTTCTCCAGTGATATCACTTCTCCAATTCCTATGCTATTGTGTGGAGACAATTCACTAATATTTCTTAAGTATTGGAGATCTTAGTGTATAAGCTCCATAGAATAACATAGGAACTGGAGAAGTGATATCACTGGAGGATTCATCTCCACTTTCTCACCTGTTTATCATGCCTTATTGCATACCCCCATAGACTGCTAAGAAATAAGCATTACTTCACATATATAGATCCTGTAGGAGCTCTCTACTAAAATAAAACTACCAAAATACTCTCTATTCTTGCACAAAAGTACAAAATCAGATTAAATATGGTGCACTCATCCCTGCATTTTACATTATAAAGTCTCTGGTATGAACCACTCAGGTCAGCACTGCAGTTCAGTCAATAGTCAGACGTTCCTCAGGAGAATGAGCACAGATAAAAGCCTGATTTAAATACCGCAGCACGATGTCATGTACACCAAAGAGTTGTATGTATAATAATCAATATTGCAACTACAACAACAGGAAGGTGTAGACATAGAACTATGCAAGTCACAATGGGATATCTGAGCTATATAAATTATTACAGTTCTGTGGGAATGGGTCACGTGGCTAAGAGGGTAGATGGATATAAAAGTTGTGGTGGGTGTTAGCTGTGGAGGTGTTTTTATTTTGTTTTTGGCTATGGAATGCTATGGAGAGCTCAACAACAAAAATGTTATCAACTGACAAACACAGAGATGTACAGGAATGTAGAACCATTATAGATTGGATTTTCACTGTGAGCCTTTCGTCAGGGGTAAGCCATGATCTCAGATTTCTGCAACAATGTGTCATACATGTACAATGTTGAACATGCTCCAAGGTAACTTCCAGAGAGCCACTGGTACAGCTTTGCTGACTCAAACCTTTCAATGCTACTTGTAGGACACTAGTCTACCTGTAAGATAATCATACCAAAACCTTCCACTACTTTCATGGCACAGAATCCACCAAAGAGGATGGTGCCAGACTCAACAAAACTGGAGGCATGAATGAAGGTCCCTACTGTTCATTGATGATTCATTGTTCTGACTAAGATGTCACAAAGACCAATCCATTGTGTGGGAGGAGTGATAATCAGCAATATACCGAAGCATGCATTATCCAATGCTACCATGAGCTAGCTCCTGGTATAATGATGGGAAGGAATGATGTGGGACAGATGCGCAACTGTAGCTCACATTTTGGGCACTCTGTGAGCCCACAGAACATAGTTATGGTTCTACAAATTGTGCTTAGACAAGTTTTCCAGAAAGTCCCTTGAACTCTTTTGTGGCAAGACAATGCCTACCCACATATCACATATGTTACATGCAAGCCTCGGCAGTTTTGATACACTTCCATGGTCTACACATTCCAGATCTGCCCCCTATTAAGTTCATGAGGGACCTTACACATCACCATCACATCCTGCATTATTTCTGCAGCAGGTGCATGCCCAAATCAGTGCTGCATTGATGAACATTCTCCTAGAAATTATTGACCAACTTATTGACAGCATGCACATACTCACTACTGAATAAACATTCTATTTTCTCTCAAATATTAATTATTTGATTATCATGTTGTCCCTCATATAAATATGCAGTTTCATGTGAATCCCACTCCAAATTCACAATGTTGCAAATTCAGTACTGATCTGTGTATTTCAGTAGGAAAATTCCCTTGTTTGTGAGACCTGCAGTTCGTCACTTAGTAAATCACAAGCTGGATTTATTAAATTAGTTCACTGTATCCTAACACTAAACTATGATGCACATTCATTTTGCATGAAGTCAGCTTATTATAAGTGTTTTACTACTACTACTAATGCTTGATTGTAAGCATCTGAAGATAATGAGTGGTGGGATAATTACTACGTGTGTCTGATGTCTCATGGAAGAAAAATGTTTCATAAATATATTATAATGCATAATATCAAGCTAAAGAGTTAAATACTGAATCTTAAATGAGATCATTGTATGCTGCTGTTTGTTGCATATAATTATATTTGCTCAGCAATTAGAAAGTAAAGATTCCATTTTAGAGACATTATGTACTCATCTTCTACACAATAATGACTGTGGTTAATCGAGTTGATCATAGTTTAGAACTGTAAAATGGTTGAGGGAGCAATTGGGAAGATTTCCTTGCTAAGGGATGATCTTTGGACCTCATACTATTCCTGTTGTGGTAAGCTGGACAATAAAATGGACAACCTGTGAAAAATATCACAGGGACATAGGGCCAGATTTGTCATGGGCAGAATATGCAAACATATAAGGAGCCTGATTATTAGGGCTGCCTCAGCTTTACTGGCCTCCTCCTCCATACCAAGAACTATCTGAATGGTTATGGTGACAGTTTACCTAAAAACATTTTATTTGTATAGTATAGGATAAAGTTCTGTGCCAGACATCACTGGAAGTGGATGAAGATGAGTAAGGGCATGATCATTAGGTCTACAGAATTTTAGGGTGCTTTGTCTAGGGGTGTCTATGATGTAGATTTGGCCCTGAGGGAATTACAGTTGTGGAAACAATTAGGGCAGGGCTCAAAATTTCCACTCACCACTAGCCAATGGCGAGTGAAAATGTACCCTGGTGAGTAGAAATTCAGCCTGGTTGGTATGCTATGGCTCACAGTGGCGAGTAACTTTTCAGGTCTGGCTAGTAGCAAAGGACTTCAGATTTTAAGCCCTGAATTAGGGTATGCTTAAAGAGGATGTTACAACATAATTTATTTGTTTTATTAATATACTTTTTATTTTAAAACAATTGTATTAATGAATAAAGTATACAATTACATTTAAAAGGAGAATAAAAAAAAAACAGGGGTAAGGGGGGAAATAGTCAGGTAACAATAACAATAAGGTAACAGAGCAGTAGAGCAGTCTAAGTCCAAGTAAAGACATTTCAAATATCAAGCCAATCGCAGAAGAGGAGAAAGGGGGGTGGTGTAAGCTTGGAGCTCATGAAGCCTTAATCCTGGATGTAAGCAATATGATGGGAGAGTAGTGGAAAGCTATGAGTAGTAACGTTCAGTGATGTCAGGCTAGCATTGTGGCGGGTAGGGGTTGTAGGCAATAAATGTGGAAAAGGAAGTGGATGGCATGAGGGAGAAAAAAAAGAGGAAAGAAGGGGAAAAGGAAGGGGAGAGGGGATGATAGAGGGAGTGAGAACTGGATTACAGAAACTCCTAGAGTTAGGTAAGCTAATGTACCAAGGAATATGGTTGCTAGGAGGGGAGCTCCAGAGACCCTAAAACGTAACAAGAAACAGCTATTAGGAGATTGGGTTTCCACTAGGATAGGTGGTCAAATAGCAGGTGTGTTGATAATGAAGCCAAGATAACCATGAAGAATCAAATTCAGATAGGGAATCAATGGTAACTGAGAGACCCTTTTCCAATTGTAGTATTAATATCAATTTAAACTGTCTACAGCTTGTAATTTTTGTTTTTTAACCTTTGAGTGCCAGAGGGGAACGGAACGCATTACTCTGCAATGCGTTCCGCACCCCTCTGGCACTCAAAGGGTTAATTATGTTTGCGTTTGAAATTTTTTAGTTTAGTAATTCAAACTGAGTTCTCTGTTATGTCTGACACAGCTTATATAATCCTATATAATAATTCGCTAGGATGTTTGTCACGATGCAGTCATGCACAGTACAGACTGCCCACATTCAGGCAGTCTCTACTGCACATAATTGCATCGCGTGAGTGAGGTGATGCAAGACTGCATCACGTGGAGCAGTGAGATAGCGGCCTCTTAACCGTTTGAGTGACAGTATGCATCGCACGTATCCCTCTGGCACTCAAAGGATTAACATTACCCGGACCTTGGCCCGTGTACACGGGCTTTTACACTAGTTAGCTATAATTACTCACCTATCCTGTAATTTGCTCCCTCCTTCCCTCTCTTACATCAGAGCATGGCTGCCATAAAAAATCATGTCAAGATGGATGCTCCCAGGGTTTGGAAAATTTACTGTCAGTGATGGCACTACAATATAAGCAGAATAAGCTGCTGCTTAGGGCCTCCATGGATAGAAAGTCACACAGTGCTTATACAGTACCCAGCCACATGTAAAGACAATCAGATGGCCAGGGGAGGGCTGGTAACTTTTGGCCTGGGGGGCAAGTACAATTAAGTGGCTTATTTCTTTTACCGCTCCAGACCAATGTCCCAGCCCAATCCCTTTTGTTAATGTTATAGCTGGCATTAATGTTATGGATTAAGTCAAGTGACACCTTGGAGCTTATAACTGAAATGGTAGTACACAATTAATATAACAGAGATTACAATTGAAATGGATGTACACTAATGATACCACAGAGCTTACAACTGAAATGGAGCAACACTAGTGATACCACAGAGCTTACAGTTGAAATGGAGCTACAATACTCGTGTAGCTCCTTAAATTCTGTTTACTCTATTTACAGCAGCAAATGGAAATTGAGTGAGGCAGTGGCCCACTGGCCTATATTCATGACCAGCCTGGGGGGCACTTGCCCCTTTGCCCCCGAGGGCAGCCCTCCCCTGCAGATGGGAATGTCTTATTAGATACTAGTGTAAAAGCCCATGTACATGGGCCAAGGTACAGGTGATGTTAACCCTTTGCATGCCAGAGGGGTATGCAACACATTGCTTTGCAATGTGTTGCGTACCCCTCTGTCTCACAAAGGGTTAAAAGGTCGGTCCTGCTTTGCATCCTGCCGCCAACGCAGTCATTCACTATAGAGACTGCCTGAAAGCACAGAATGCTTCCAGCACAGAACTCCCAGCATTCTGTACTCCCAGCATTCCTACACCTCCCAGCATTCTGTGCATTCGAGCAGTCTCTACTGTGCATGAAAGCTTCTGACAAACATCCTAGCTAATTATTATATAGGATGCCGATGCAGGAGTAAAGGGGGCTCCCATGTGAATAATTTGATTAGGGCTCCCAAAAACCTAGAGCTGCCCCTGGTTACAGCTCTTTTTTAAGGGGTTATAGAAATAAATATTCCATATGAATATTCTATGCCTCATCCCATATGCACATTTATTTACATTGCCCACTTTTTATATTTGACAACAAAATACAATGAAGAATACAATAATCTGAGGGCATTTAATAAGGGTTGAATTACACTTACCCTTAATTTTCTTTCTTGTCAACGCATCATGTTTGAGTTGACAATAGTGTTATTTAACCCCTTAACGACCACTGCTGTGCCAGGACCATCATGGCTGGCTGGCACTTAAGGTCCTGGCACATCATGGAGTTCAGGGCTCCCCGAGTGGCGTGCAGCCCTGAACCGGAACTAAAAAAAAAAAAAATGCCCCGTGGTCCTCAAATGCTGGTCCTTAAGGGGTTAACCACTAAGGTCTTTACCTCTAATTTGCCACTTTAATTGTTGTCTTGGATTTTTGTTGGATTATTATTATACTTTATTTATATAGAGTCAATTTAATCCACTGCACTGTATGGATTACTTAATATGTCACATTACAGTAACAAAGTGACACTTTTTGTTAAATAATTGGCAGAGAGAGACTATAAACAAACTATGGGCTTATGTTCAAAGTAAAGCTGGGGTAATTATGGGGCAAGTTTATCTATACTAAAACACATCCAGCTAAATTATTCCTGAAACATCATACATATATATATCAACAGTGAATTTCGTACAAAATGCACTTTCATTTAAATAAATTAAAATAAATTAAAAACTCCAATATCTTCAATAACGGATCCATTATCCATTCCTCCTAAGACATATTTTTCCTTTCTGTCTTTCCTAATACTCTTGCAGATGAAGAAACATTTTTTACTATTGCATAATTTTGTATGTCACTTTTTATCTAAAATGCTGTATACAGATGGGTACAGTTGGCAATCACGTTTTTAGGTGCAAGCAACAAGATCTTGTCTACCACCTTTTTTCTCCTTTCAGTACACCAAATGTTTGTTTTCTCTATCCTCCATTATAGTAAAAGCCCTTAAGAACCAGGGAGTTGTGCATTGAATCATGAAGCAAAGCATTGGACACCTCTCTTCCCATTAAAGTTTTAAGCTGCTACTTTGTGTGGTGATGGTGCTCCTTCCCTCCTAAGTACTTTCATCTTCGTCCTCTTGTTTTACATTACCAGAGAAAAGAGGTGAAGAGATTCAGTAAACCAACATGTATAAGCAACAAATCTAGCTGCATGCCTGCTTACTGAAATACATTGGTCCTCAGGTTCTCTACATATCTTCATTCATATCAATTTGTCAATATCCAGCAAGCATTTGAACTACTTATCACAGCTTACCTCAGATCCAGCGCTGCCGCCTGGGTTGATGCAGGGCATGGATGGATCGAAAAGATGCGTCACTCCGAGGATTGGGCCGAGGTGTGCTTGTCGTCTGTAGTGGCCGCCCGTGTCCTTTGGCTAGGCGGTTCGGCGGTTCGCTTTGACATGGGAAGGGTGCAGACGTTTGACGCATCTTGGCTAGATGCATCAATCATGGGCATGAGGCTGTGTTATGATGCAGGCCTCAGCTTTATACTGGAAGGTCTGGTCAGGCTCCTCCTATCTACTTCCTGGCTCTTAGTATTTAAGGGAACTGGATTCCTATCCAGTTACTCTTATGTTATTGTTCAGTGCAGTTGTATTTTGCTTGTATCTTGATATCCTGTGTATGACTTTGGCTTGTCTGACCATCCATCCTGGTACTGACCTGTGGCTCTGTCTGACTATTCTCTGTGCACTCCCTATCTATTGGACATTCAATCTGGTGCAGACCTGTGGCTCTGGCTGACTACCCGCTCCGTGTATGACTCTGGCTTGTCTGACTATCCAACCTGGTGCTGACCTGGGGCTCTGTCCAGCTACTCTCTGTATTACCTCCTCATTAGTGGACATCCTAACTGGTGCAGACCTGTGGCCCTGGCTGACTACCCACTCTGTGTATGACCCTGGCTTGTCTGACTATCCAACCTGGTGCTGACCCGGGGCTCTGTTGAGCTACCCTCTGTGTGCCTTCTGTTTAGTAGACACCCTACTGGTGCAGACCTGTGGCTCTGGTAGACTCTAACCTTATTGACTGAAGGCGTGAGTCAGTCTTCTCCCCGGTTACCATCCTTAGGGGAGATTGTTTGGGTCCATGCACTTCCTATCTGGCTTATGAGACTACCATTGGCCTCGGCCTAGTCTCTGCAGTCTGGGGACTTGGAGGTATACTCCTATTCCTGATAGAGTCTCCGCCTCTTGGGTTACCCTCTGCAATTCCCTGAGATTACATACATTCAATTATATTTCTATTCATTTTAATAAAGGTGAATTTTACTATACTGTCTGACTCTTGTCTTGCTTGCTAAATGTGACACTACTATAGAGGGTGATCTGGTCCTGATAACCGTTAGATCAATAAACTTTTTGTTCATAGTAGAATAATCAGTTACTTAGTAATAACTTTCAACTGTTGTAAGTTTGAGGCCTGATTCTCACTGGCCGATTTATTGTTCTAATTGTATTGCAAAATGTTGCAGCAAAACAAGATTGCCAATGAAAATCATTCTAGCTGAAAAAGTCACTCAATGTGAACTATTGAAACAAAGTAAACATAGTAAATTAGGTTGAAAAAGGACACAAATCCATCAGTTCAACCTTTGCTTCATAACCAATAAAAATTAGAATTATATAAATTGTCCTGCTGCCAAATGAAAAGACCCTGCATGTAATCTTTTCTTAAATATATCCATTGTATATGCCATTACCACATCCTTAGACAAGGAATTGAACAATTTAACACATCTTAATTTTTTAAAAAAATGTTCCTCTGCTGAAGTTGAAATGTCCTCTCCTCTAACCTTAAACACAGGCCTCTAGTCATTTGATCTGGCCTTAGAATGAAAATCTCACCACAGAGATCATGGTATTGACCTGTCATATACTATATTCTTGTACATTGTGACAACATCTCATCTTAGTCATCTTTTCTCTAGAGTAAATAAACCAAGTTTGTCTAGACGTTCCTCATAAGTCAAGTCTTCCATTTGCTTCATTTATTTTGTTACTCTTTGTTGTACCTTCTCCAGTTCTAGAATAACCTTTCTTCAGAACTGGTGCCAAAACTGCACTGCATATTTGAGGTGAGGTCTTACCAGCTATTTGTACAGTGGCAAAATAATGTTATCCACTCTTGCTTCAATACCCCTTTTTATGAAAGACAGGACTTTGTTTGCTTTGATATTGCTATTTTACATCAGTCATTGCTTCCAGGTTTGTAATTCCTATGTCTTTCTCTAGTCAGTCTCCTAAAATAATTCCGTTAAGTTCATAAGTAGCACTGGGATTTTTTCTTCGCAAATGCATACATTTACACTTTTCCACATTAAACTTCATATTCCATTTGTTTGCCCAATCTGCCATTTTATGCTGTAATTATATGATGAAGTTTATCCCACATGCCTCTTTTCCCGATCCTAAGCAACCTCCCAATAGATCTGAAAACTGGTCATCAGACCGGACAAAATCACAATGCGGAACAATCTTCCCTTGATGAAGGAGGGCAGGTTTTTCCTATTACTGACTGAAGATTGTCCCTCGTTGTGATCCACTGTTGAATCTGAGACAGAAATGCTGACGTGGGGAAAAGAGGTGGGAGGGGGTAAACGTCTTCATATAATTAAGAGTAACTAGCAAGTTTTGAACAGTAAGAGCATCAGACATCAGTACTATTAACTATGATGTACGGTCAGAGCTGCTTGTGGAAAAAAACATTATTAATTAATTTGGTCCAGTCCTTCCATGACATTTTCTTGTGTTAACCTCCTTGCTGAAATTCTTCTACCATTCCATGTTCCTTGTTATATACTGATGCAAAGATAGAACATCAGCCTTTTCATTATCATTTCTTTATCTATTTTGCTAATTTAATTCTTTTTTTGCAATCTTTGTAGGACTCCCTGTATTTCAAGAAAGAATGTTCTGCTCCCTCCAACTTAAATAGTTTAAATGCCTTTTAATTGTTATTTCTTTCTTTACAATTATATTTAATCACATTGGTTTTTGCATTTGTTCCTCATTGTTGTATATACTGTTAAATATATTTCTGCAACCTAAATTTAAATTCTAACCATTTCCCTTTTATTTTTCATTTAAATAATGTATCCCAATCTATGTGTTGCACTGATGCTCTTAACATTTTGAAGTTAGCTTTTTAAAATTAAGAATTTTGTTTGAACCTATACAGGTTTGCTTTGCCAAACTGATCTGAAATGTAACCATGTTGTCACTATTTTCAAAATGTTCACATACTTTAATACTGGACACCATGTCTACATAATTTGTTATCAGTAGGTTAAATACATTGTTATTTCTTATCAGCACTTCCGCAATTTGTGACATGTAGCTATCAATAACCTTGCTTACAAACCTGCTTCCCTTTGACAGGACTCATGCCTCCAGTTGATATCAGGATACTTAAAAACTCCCATAATTATAGTATGCCCAAGATGTTCAGCTTTCCAAGCAGAGAGCAGATGAGGAAGAGTACCCTAGTCAAGGCAAACATATTTACTGTTTGGATGACATGTTAAGAATCTTCATAGCTATCAAGTAAGAGGACACCTTTTACAGAGACATTATCTTGGGACACTGTTCATATCATATTGAACAGATATAGACTTTGCATTTACAATGTTAATGTACTCATTTATACTATACCATCCCCTCTACTATTATTGTGCTTGGTGCTCTAATCCTTGATATACACTCAGTAGGTTGTTCACCCTATCTGCTCTCAGGACCTGATACTTTCAGTCAGTGATCACATATGAGCCCATCTGTGCAGCTACCCTTCTAAATCCTATCTGATGTCATTGCTACTACTTTTAATGTCAAACACTTAATAGATTGGATTTTATTTTTTCTGATAATAATTATTTTTATTTCTATTTTTCATAAGCTTGTTCTTATCATTTTATCTTCATTTTATGGCTATGTGACAATAAATACTATTACCACACTTAGATGAGTTTTTGTGCTGTCTAACCCTACCCTATACATTGGAAGAAGGACTGTTCCTCTAGCTGTTAGAGGAAACAGCCTTCTCCAATATTGCCAATTCTGAGCTATCCTCACCAACATCTTCACACAATCTTGAAAATCTGTTGGACTTAGTCAGCTCAGAACTGGCCTTCCTCTTCCTCAGCCCACTACCTCCTCTCCTTACTGTTACCCAGCTGCCTACCTGCTGCTCCTCATCTGCAACTCCACCATCTTCTTCTAACCCTACTACTTCCTTCTTAGTGAGCTCCATACTCCTTTCCAGGTTTCCAATATGATGCAATGTTGCAACATTCATTTCATGAGCCAATATCTTATATTCTAAAAAGAGCCTATGCACGGACTTAGAACAGCTATATGTCCCCTGGAACAATTGTTGTAAGTGCTCAAACATGTGAAAAGAGGTACACTGTTTGAGATTGTCTACTCTGCTATCACTCAAGCATAGTTTTACAACTCAACTAATATTACACTGTCATCTAACACACACACTAATTTAAAGTATACCAGATTTAAGTATGTTGGTGTAGTAAATCTGAACACCAGAGTAAATCCACCAAAATTACCTTCACACAGAGCTCTGTTGATTTACAGCTCATGACACTTAAATGCAAGCTACAGTGAGCTGGCTCCAAATGAGTCTAGGGCTTGTTTTTAAGGTAGCCCTACACAGTGTGTGAGGCAAGTGCAAGTCTTAACCAACCTATGTGATCATTATCATCTTGGGCCAGCTCAGGATAATATCCATTTTGTCCCCCCCCCAGCACCCTTGGTGCCCTCCATGCCAATGCCCATTCTTGCCAGCAGTGCCACCAGCAAACAGTAAATCTGCAGATGTGAGCAGATGCTTAACACAAAATTCAGCCCCCCCTGCAAGCCTCTAATAAGGGTCTCCTGTGCCATGCCCTTACTATGTTCCACCTACAATTATGCTCTACCTCCAATTATACTACACTCAGATCCATTTCCCCTCCTATAACAATAACTAACAATACAAAGAAGAGTAAGTATGATCTAAATTTATTTAGTACACATATAACAAATATGTACAATTTTTTTAAAACATAATTGTTTACTTAGGCTCTAAATTGGCAAAATGCAATCACTAGAGAATACAAATTATCCAGAGGGCATAGCCAAAATTAAAATGTTGCACAATAATTACTTTTACATTAGTGTTTCTTGAAACTTGAAGCGTTTTATGGCATTCAAGTTAAAGGGACAACAACATCTAAAAATGAACATGCCTGTTGTCATACACACTTAAATATCATTAACATCATGCTAGATTGTTTTGTTCTCTGTGTCCTAAAATCCATTCTTACATATTATTTTAGGGAGCAGCCATTACCACCCTTTCCATTGCTTCAAATGATTTTCAGTTGATACTCAAGAGGTAAACCAAATACCACACTTAGATTTCTCTTCATTAACCCCCTGAATTCTAGCACTGTCTCCAGAAGATATATCTAACCTCCAAGGAGTTAATACAGAAAAGCATACAGAGACACCTTCATGTAGAGCAATGTATCAAACAAGTTGAAGGCATTTGCAGCACTTAAGGAGTTAAAGCAACAACAACATCTAAACTTGAACATGGGGTCATACATGCTTAATCCCTTGAGTGTCAGAGGAGAAAGTAATGCATTGGTGGCATATTATGGGCAGCTATTGTCAGCTAGTTCCCTCTAGCAGATTTGGAGGTATCTAAGGAGTGATAAAATTAAAGCTGTGATAAAGTAGAGATGAACTGGAACTGCAGGACTTTGAAGTCTCTCAGTTCATTACAAGTAGACCATAACACAGTCCTCATAGTCTGCTCAGGACATGTTTTCTATCCTGATGCTTGCAGCCTATGCACTAAGATTTCTCAAGTGGGAGAAGTCATCTTTACTTATCCATCTCTTTATCAAGTCTTAGTGCATCTGCTCCCTGATGTTTAAGCCAGCGCTGCAATGTGAGCTCCAGGGCACCAACAGGAGCAGAACAGGCGACTGAAAAGATCCAGATGCATTGGAGTTATATTGGGAAAGACTCCCATTTAGAAGTCAGGAAGGCTTATATGTGTATATATATATATATATATATATATATATATATATATATATATATATATATATATATATAGTTTTCTTGGTTATACCGTAGCAAAGGTTGAACTCAATGGACTTGTATCTGTTTTTTTTAATCTAATCTCTTAAATAATCATTTCCAGTTGCAAAACTTTGCTGGTTATAAGCACAACCCCAAATTGCATGCATCAGGATAGAAAACATGTCCTTTGCAGTTAATGAGGACTGCTGTCACATGCCACTTGTAATGAACTGAAGGATTTCAAAGAACTGCAGTTTAGCTGTGTGAGAATAACCTGAGAGCATCAGGGGTCACTTTTCTGTTCCCTGATCAGTTTTTCAGAGGATCCATTAGGGCTTCCTACATAGTTGCCATTTATATATTATGCATCCCTAAGCTTAAGTGCATAGCCTCAAATTATGGATTACACTGCAAGGTGCAGTAAGCAGATACTGATGCACTGGCATGTACAATTTGTTGGAACCCCCTCTATATTCTACCTATTTTAAGGGATAGTAATGTTTCATAATAAAAGCATCTCTAATTAATCATCATAGTATCTGGACTTTGGAGAGTGTTATTTCAATTCTGTCACAGTTGTAGTTCAAGAGTAATTCAATGACAAAGTATCCCCCTCCCGCCCCTTTTACTGATGTAACACTGTTCAGCCAGGTCAGAAGGGAGGTGCCCACGTTGACTGCAGAGAGGGACAATCTTCAATTAAGATAAGGGAAAAACCTGAAAAACTTGTCAAGGGGGTCAGGGCTTTCATTGCTCTCATAGACAGAAGATTGTCCCCCTCTGTTATCTGTGTGGTCTATGGACTGGAATCCACATCTGAGAAGAGATGGCTTACACTAGGTAAAAGGGGCGGGAGGGGAAACTTTGCTTGTGAATATCTCTCAAACCATAAATATTTGAGAGATAAGACTTATATCGTTCTTCATGTTTTTTTAATGCCTACAAAATAAAATAAAGATAAAACAAAGTATTACTATCCCTTTAAGGGTTGCCAGATTTAGCACAGATAGATCAATTAAACTGACCTGTTTGAATAAATAATAATGTAAAACCCAAGTTTGCAGTGTAGATAAATATGTACATATGTAAATGTGTACACATACAAAGTAGAACATACTGAAGCAAAAAACTGCACTGTAAGGGGGCAATAATTCCCCTTTAACTAGACCTCTTAACCCTTTGAATGCCAGAGGTGTATGCAACACTCAGTGAAGCAAAGCATTGCATATCCCTGTGGCACTCAAAGGTTTAATCCTTTGAATGCTAGAGAGGTCTCCAACATATTGCAAAGACCTTTCTTCCATTCAAGGGGTTAAAACCCCATTAAACTCAATGGAAATGTTTGTTTGTCCTCCATGGTTTGTGTAAGGTTTTCGTGTAACACAATATTTCCATTGTTTTCATACTGCAAAGGTTAGTGTGTATTCATAAAGGACACAGCAAAAAAACCACAGGACTTTGTTACAGAAGTATTTGCTGAACGGCTTACAAGCTAGCTAGAACAACCTTGGGAATAGTTTTATGGAAATGAATCACATGAGCATGGGAGAAATGTGACTCGTTACTTCCCTACGTTGCATCTTGTACCACTGCTCCTGGAAGCCTTCATCCCTCTGTGGGGACTGATCAGCTTGAAAATTCCAGATCCCATTGATCTGCTGTAGCTCCCTCGTTGGGGTCTCCCTGAGATACAGCATTCCCTTCCACCAGTCAGAGCCTGTGCCAAGGCAACGCTGAAAAGCACTAAAGCCCAGTGGCCATACCTGGAAACTTTCTGGTCTAGGCTTCCTGGAGGGGAGTCCTGTGGTGCCGCTGAGGGAAGAGAAATGATGAGATTCATATCATAAAAGGGTGGGTCTTAATCATGAATGAGGGGTGGGACTTGTAAAACATAAAACAAAATAGCCAGAATAGACTGGGGAAGGAGGAAAAGAGGGCGGGGAGTGAGAGGAACAGGGTGGGAAGGGGCACAAGTGGGCAGAGTTTCACCAGAAACACCCCACATCTGGAGAATCAGACTCTGCACCAGAGTCTCTGGGTCAAAACCGAAGAGTTCCTAGCTATGCCAGTGGCTCCATACTGCATACAAGACTGCAACCCCTTCATCTATATAAAATATATGTTGCCCAGCCCCCGCTTCTCCACGTTCCTTAACTTTTTGAGTGCCAGAGAGATATACAACGCATTGCTCTGCAACACAACTCACTGACTGGTACTCAGAGGTTTAATAACACATTATGCCACTTCCTTTCCTACCTACCCTTACCATGTGTTTCTCTCTGTACCATTTGACAGCCATAAGACCGGCTAGAAGTCACATGACCTGTTGTTGATATCATATAATCTGGTAATATGTCTCCACATTTGCACATTGTATTGTGTAATGTTTAAACATGGAAGTGCTGTGAAGATCAATAGAATGAGGGTGTATATGCAAACTTTCCATCATACAGAATATTCCTATATTCTTGGGGTTGGTTGTTTTACTGGTTGTGCTTGATATGAGCAGATGTGCTGAGTGTGATCACTGCACTTCCCCTCTTTTGGACAGTGTGCACATTGCAGTTGTTGATAACTGCACAGTCAAAACATTTTTTTTCAACCGTCATGATTTTTGAGGATGAGGAGAACATAACTTATCATGATGACTGAACGTTTGCCAGTATGCACTCCTAGTGTTTGGGCAGGGGATAATTTATGATAATCCTTCCCTTCAATGGCTTATGCAGGTGAGGGCTCCTGAGATGGCCCTCATCTGTGTGAGTTTCCAACGCTACATCCATTTTAAGAAGCTTACCTGCACACTCCTGTATGTGTCTTCAGTGCCTATGTTGCAAAGTACCATGTACTGTATCTTGCTTTCCATTGTCGACCAATTCTTCTATGTACCTTCTTTGAATCTTTGCTTGCCACCATATCCTTGTCTTGTCCAATCATGGTACTTCTCTTTGGATTGTGTACTTCACCCTGGTGCCCTCTGCGGACTATTTCTGTCTAGTGCTGATTTTTTCCTCTGTTGCAATTTTGAATTTCCATCATTCTGGAAAGCCTTTCTCTTGCCACCTGTCTGCAGTATCTTCTGATCTTGTTTCACACATTATCCTGCACTGACATTATGTGGTGGTTCTTGGTATTGCACCATCTATGCCTGCCATTAATGTTTCAGTCACTACAAGTCTGGAAACATTTTTTTCAAGACTTACCTTGCTAAGCCTACTAACAATTATTTTCAGTGTTTTTGTACCTGTAACCCTGCTAACACATTTTTTTGCAAGAAGATAATAAAAAAAAAAAAATGACTAACAAAACATGAATGGTATATAGATATGGATGGTGGAGGTGAACATATCATGCAGTATCATGTGTGATTCCAAAATAACCTCACATCAAGATTTATGAGCCATTCATCAGTGGTCATAGCATTGGTTCCAACTGTAGTAGATCATGGCAACTGTGCAAATCCATCCTTCTCCTCCTCAGTGCTACTGTTACTACTGCATGTGTCATATGCTCCTTTGTATTGTATGTGTTCATTTCCAGTTTTGCTATGTGATACAAATATATTCAATATCAGATGCTAATACATTTTTAAAATTATATGACTGCCAACATTGCTGTTGGATACATGTGTCCAATGGTTTTTAACAATATAACCAGATGCACCGGAAAACCCACTTAGTGGTCAACTACTATACGTGTCAGTGCTGGCCACACACACACAGTTTTGTATGCCAATTCTCAAGTGGGTTATTGTTTTGGCTCAAATATAGATATCCTGCAACCATACTGTAATCATATTAAATGTAGTGGGGCTACTCCTTGGAGATAGACAGTGATCATGTGCATCAGTTTCCAACCTTTAATCTGGAAGCAAGTCTCATGGAGATGTGCTAGTCCTGTGGGAACCAAACCTGGTCTTCAAGCATACCTGCAGGATTTCCCTGAATTAGAATTGGTGGACTAATTAAAAGGATTGTGTCCACATGTACTACATCTGTGTTATTCTGAAATCATGCACTACTGGTAACTGTTAAGGATCAGGGTTGGCTACTTATGTGCTAGTGCCAGCACCACCACCACCACCACTACTAGCTCCAAATGTTAGGCTGCTGCCACTGAGACACACTAATTGCTTTCTGTGATGATGATGCCATGATGCCATGTTGTGGTTTTGTTGCTGTTGTTGATGCTGCTGCTGCTGCTGATAGTCTGGAGGTTATAAATCATTTCCTTACTTCCTTTTTACTCGGCTGTTTAGTAATTTTTTGCCCCTATCTTTCCCTCTGTTGCATCCTTAATGCAAATTCCCACTCAGTCTTTAAGGATTTATTTATATTATTTACAGAATCCAGTGTCTCAGAGTGTTCCTTCTCAGACCATAGCAATAAATTAATAAATGTTATGTTTAAAGGGATAGTAATACTTAAATACTACTAATCCCCATATTGTAGCCATGTTAAAAAAGAATTGAATTGTCCCCAG
Organism: Rhinophrynus dorsalis; assembly: GCA_037306005.1. Lineage (NCBI taxonomy): Eukaryota > Metazoa > Chordata > Amphibia > Anura > Rhinophrynidae > Rhinophrynus > Rhinophrynus dorsalis. Next base: position 41,594,342 of record CM074727.1, read on the forward strand.
TGTCATCTCTCAAACCTTTATGCTTTGAGAGATAACTGTACGCAAAGTTCCCCCCTCCCCCCCCCTTCCCTGAAGTCAGCATTGTACCTGACTGCAGGGGTAGCCTGTCATACTACAGGCGTGCGGCTCTGCAGCAGAGTCGAGATTGCGTTAGTAAAAAATAATTATTTCACTGAAACAGTCTTCTACGTGCTTTTGGTCTGCACACATAGAAGACCGTTTCAATTAAATCATTATTTTTTACTAACGTGATCTCGGCTCTGCTGCAGAGCCGTCTGATGAAAATAAGACCGGATATCCCTGCAGTCAGCTATAAACGCTCATATATGCCAAACCTTAGCTGCCATTGGCCATGTGACAAATGAGCACCTCTCCAAAGCCTTCCATTTATGCACTGTATATTCACTAATAAGGATGGGCCAAAAGTATTTTTTTTTTCATTGGAAAAACAGAAATTTGCCAACTGAACATTCTTTCTTAAAATACAGAGAGTGCAACAAAGATTGCAAAAAGGCAATTAGGGTAGCAAAAACAGAAAATGAAATTTGAATTGCAAGGGAAAGCAAGACTAATCCAAAAAAGTTTTTCATATATATAAATAGCAAAAAACTTAAGAGGGAGTGCATTGGACCTTTCAAAATGAGACGAGTGAGTTGATTAGTGAGGATAAGGAGAAGGCCGATGTTCTAAACACTTTCTTTGCATCAGTATATACAAGGGAGCAAGGAATGGTAGAAGAGCCTCAATAAGTAACAAATAAAACAATACAATTAACAGATATTGGGTTAACTCAAGAAGATGTCATGGGTAGACTGAACAAAATTAAGACTGACAAAGCAGTGGGTCCTGATGGTATACATCCAAGGGTTCATAAAGAACTCAGTGTAGTGTTAGCAAAACCCCTATATTTACTCTTTAAAGATTATCTCACCACAGGCTCAGTATCACAAGATTGGCAAAGAGAAAATGTAGTGCCTCTTTTTAAGAAGGGAACTAAAAAAGAAGCTGAAAATGATAGACCTGTGAGTTTGACCTCTGTAGTTGGAAAACTGCTAGAACGGATAATAAGGGACTATATGCAGGATTACAACACAAAAAATAAGATCATTAGCAGGAATCAACATGGTTTTATGAAGAATAAATCATGCCAAACTAACCTTTTCAGCTTCTATAAGGAAGTAAGCAGCAACCTTGATAATGGCAAGGCAGTTGATGTAGTATATCTAGACTTTGCAAAGGCATTTGATACAGTGCCACGCAGAAAGCTGGGGTATAAAATAAGGAAACCGGGGCTAGGAGATGACCTTTTTAATTGGATGCAAAACTGGTTGAAGGATAGGGAACAGTGCGTGGTTGTAAATGGACAATTCTCCAATACAGTTAAAGTAGAGTGTGGAGTACCTCAGGGTTCAGTATTAGGTCCGCTGCTTTTGAACATGTTTACAAATGACCTAGAAATAGATGTAGAAAGCAAAATATCAATATTTGCAGATGACACTAAATTATGCAGCGTAATTAATTCAGAACAGGACAATTGCTCTCTACAGAGAGATTTACATAAAATGGCAGACTGGGCAAACAAATGGAATATGAAGTTTGTTGGGAAGTGTAAAGTCATGCATTTGGGAGGAAATAATGCCAAAGCTACTTATAAACTTAATGGAATCATTTTAGGGGACTCATTGCTAGAGAAAGACCTGGGTGTCCTTGTCAACTGCAGACTTGGAAGCAGTGACCAGTGTCAAACAGCGGTAGTAAAGGCAAATAAAATCCTGCCTTGCATAAAAAGAGGTATTGACTTGAGGCAAGAGTGGATAACATTATTTTGCATTGTACAAATCATTGGTAAGACCTCACCTTGAGTATGCAGTGCAGTTATCATGTCACTGGGGTATGAGGCAAAGGTTGAACTTGATGGACTTGTGTCTTTATTCAACCTAATTTACTGTGTTACTGTTTTACCATGACAGCATGCTTTGATTACTGAGTAGATGTTAGAATTGTCATATATGGTGGATAAAGGGGTTGGGGTGTGGTTTAGTAGGAAATACAACAAGTTCTGTGTTATCCATATTGATTTTAAGATAGTGGTGGGCCATTACTCATGCAATTGCCATGAGATATCTGGAATGAGGTCAGGGGAAGAGAGGCAAACTTGTTTTTCATCTGTATACCGATGGTAATTAAAGAAAAAAAAGATAAAATAAGGTAATCAAATAAGTGGATATTGATGGAACAGAGAGATGATCCCAGAACTGATCATTGGGGTACATCAAGTGAAAGGTCATGGAGAAAAAGAGAAGGTGTTAGTAAAAGAAACACTGAAAATATGGTTTGAGAGACAGGATACAATCCATTCTAAAGATGTGTCATGGATGCCAAACCTGAAAAACGATAGCTTTCACCCAAAACACACAAAGAACTCCATCATATACAGCCAGGCCATCAGATACAATCGCATCTGTTCTGACATGGTGGACCATGACAAGCACCTCCAGAAACTCAGAGGAGACTTTATAAAACAGGGTTACAGTGCAAAGATTATTGACAGTCAGATATAGAAAGCTATTCACATACCAAGAATAGATCTGTTGAGCTACAAAGAACAGAATAAGGGAAACCGTGTGCCACTTGTTGTCACTTACCATCCCCAGGTTGAAGCTCTGCGCAAAATATCAAGAGAACTTCAAGCAATCTTACACACAGATGAAAGACTTAAGAACATATTTCCACAGCCTCCCTTACTCTCCTTCAGACAGCCTCCCAATTTAAAACAACTGATGGTAAGGACTGCCCTGAACAAAAATACAAAAAATGGCACATTACCCTGCCTACAAAGTAGGTGTAAAACCTGTACACACAGTTACACCACAGACAAGATACCCATACTGAACACCCAGTTACACCATAAGATCAATGGTAATTTCACCTGCAAATCATCCAATGTAATATACCCTATCATGTGTGCAAAATGCCCAACAGCTCTTTATGTGGGAGAAACGGGTCAGAAATTACATAAGAGGTTTAATTCCCACAGATCCAGCATTAACAACAGAAAGACAGAGACACCAGTGGGAGAATATTTTTGCCAAAGTGGGCACAGTGTCAGGGACATTAAATTGACCGTACTAATGGAACAATTTCGCAATCAGAGGGACAGAAAATTATGGGAGGTAAAATTAATGTTACAATTTGACTCTTTGACCTATGACCTTAATAGAGACAGAGCGTTTCTGTCACAGTACTTAATTGTGAATTAACTTTTACGACAGTCCCTCTGGAATCATAAATACCTGGACTCAGAGGAAGAATGCTATTTAAATCACATCCTCTACTATTGACTGATCAAGGAATTTGTATCTGGACTAACGTTCTTATCTGATTTCCATTATAAACAATGTAATGTGTACTTGTATTTAAGACAGAAGCTTTCATATTTATCTGTATGACATGCCTGAGGAAGAGACCTAAGAAGTCTTGAAAGCTTACATTTTAAATCTGTTTAGTTAGCCAATAAAGGTATCAACTTTACAAAAAATAGTGTGTCCATTATCATTGTCAGTTTCTTCACTGAATGTGGGACATTGGCTTCCAGGATATGTTGATATTTAGTATAATCCATTCTTTCCTCTACCTGCTCAATATTTCCTGTACCACTGACTGCCACCAACCCCAAAGAATAATATATCCACCTCCATGCTTAACAGTTGGCAAGGTGTCCTTTTCTTCAAATGCTTCTCATGTCATGTGTGAGCAAGTGGGAAGTGCACCATTTAGTCTGTAAGCTCCTTGGGTCAGAGACCTCTCTTCTATTGTTTCTATGAATATGATACTTATTTTATCAGCATTTATTTATTGTAACATACTACTGTTGTTAGGTGCCTGCATACACTGTGTGATGCCATATAAATATAGATATATATACATATATGTAGTGTGATATGGAGAGCCATTAACAACTGCAGCCTCCCCACCAGCTCCACTTTACAAGTTAAGAGTTGTAGGGTCCTATTATAGCAATCTCATCACATTGTCCAGCTTGTGTCTTAGATAAATAAAAACATGAAAAATAGTGCTGACTAAGAGTTGAGAAGCTTTTTAGTTTATCTATTTTACTAAAAGGAGAAGCTTGGCAGGCAGCTAAGATTCTCAGGCACTAAACACACTGTGACTGTAAGCCCACTTCCGTATATACCCCATCCCTATCTATAACATTTTCATCCAGCTATGGTAAATTACAATGTTACTGTGAAGAATAACTCAAAAAATGGTTTTGGGCACAAAGGAGAGTGTGGTTAAATGAGGAGTGTGGTTATGGGTGTGACCAAGGTGGGGCACCAGAGGGTGCTGTACCTAGGGAGCTTGAGATGTAAATCCAGGTCTAATGCTACCATTGCAATACTGTGGTGTCTTTTCTTTTATTAAAGTGACACTAGCACCTCCTAATGATATGTCCTGGCATTGTTTTTCATCCCATGAAGTTTACCCTGACATAGGAATGAGTACAAATGCTTCTCAATGAATTAACCCCTTAAGGAGCACTTGATGACCACAGGGCTTTTTTTTTTTTTTTTTTTTTTTTTAGTACTTACGATTCAGGGCTCCTGGTGCGGCATTGGTCCTTAAGTGCCAGACTGCCATGACGGTCCTGGCACGTCAATGGTTGCAAAGGGGTTAAACACCAATGGCTAATAAGGAACGGATAAAGTCACAGACAATAAATTAATAGACAAGCAATAGTATTTGAATGCAATGTGTGATTTATTGAAAATGTGAAATCTTTATAATCGAATAATGCTGACTTCACACTGAAAGATTAAGTCCCACCACCTGTATTGCAGAGCAGCCTGAACAGCCAACATGGGAACAGGAAACCTGAGATGATCTGATCAGAAAGTCTGCATTTGGAAAACACAGATTTGCCCCAAATGCCATTGATATTTTGCAGAGGGCCAGAGAGGAGCAAATATTCCTCCTCTATAATGAACAGGCTCCTGTGCAGAAAAAAATAGTGCGTCAGCATAAATCAGGGTTATTTACTCATTACTTTCTAGCTAACAGATTGGCAACATGAGGCCTGCAAGAAACTGCTAGACTACACATTTCACTATCCTCCACCAACCAAATGGGGACAGAGGATGATGGGAGTTTTAGTCCATCATAGAAACATAGAAACATAGAAGATTGACGGCAGAAAAAGACCACCTGGTCCATCTAGTCTGCCCTTTAGTATTCCTTTATTGTTATCTTAGGATAGATACATGTTTATCCCAGGCATGTTTAAACTGTGTTACTGTGGATTTATCAACCACCTCTGCTGGAAGTTTGTTCCAAGTTTCTACTACTCTTTCAGTGAAATAATATTTTCTAATGTTTTTCTTGATTTTTCCTCCAACTAGCCTCAGATTGTGCCCCCTTGTTCTTGTATTCAGATTCTTATTAATCACACTTCCCTCCTGAACCTTGTTCAGTCCTTTAACATATTTAAAGGTTTCAATCATGTCCCCCCTTTCTCTTCTTTCCTCCAGACTATACATATTTAGATCTCTGAGTCGTTCTTGATAAGTTCTATGCTTTAGACCTTCCACCATTTTTGTAGCTCTTCTTTGAACCCGCTCAATTTTAGTTATATCCTTTTGCAGATGAGGCCTCCAGAACTGTACACAGTATTCCAGATGTGGTCTCACTAGAGCTCTATACAGAGGGATCACAATCTCCCTCTTCCTGCTTGTTATACCTCTAGCTATGCAGCCAAGCATACGATTTGCTTTCCCCACCGCCTGGTTGCATTGGTTACTCATCTTGAGGCTGTCAGAGATGACCACCCCCAAATCCTTCTCTTCTGAAGTCTTTGCTACCACAGAACTGCCAATACGATAGTCAGATTGAGGGTTTCTTTTCCCCAAGTGCATTATTTTACATTTGGAAACATTGAACTGAAGTTTCCATTGTTTTGACCACTTATCTAATAGTGCCAAATCATTCTCCATATTACAGACACCTCCTGGAACATCAACCCTATTACACACTTTTGTGTCATCAGCAAACAAGCAAACCTTCCCTGCCAAGCCTTCCCTTATGTCACTTACAAATATGTTGAACAGAACAGGGCCCAGAACAGATCCTTGTGGCACTCCACTTGTAACCAGTCTCTGCTCAGAATACACTCCATTAACAACAACCCTCTGGTTTCTGTCCTTCAGCCAACTGCAGATCCACTGAACTATCCAGGGGTTAAGTCCAATTCTTGATAATTTATCTATCAGCTCTTTATGGGGAACTGTATCGAAAGCTTTACTGAAATCCAGGTAGGCGATATCCACAGCACCACCTTCATCCAGCACTTTAGTTACATAGTCAAAGAAATCAATGAGATTAGTCTGACAGGATCGGCCCTCAGTGAAGCCATGCTGGTTTGGGTCCATCAGGTTGTTTTTTGTTAGATGGTCAATTATCTTCTTCTTTAGAAGAGTCTCCATCATTTTTACCACTACAGATGTCAGGCTGACTGGCCTGTAGTTACTAGCTTCTTCTTTACTACCCTTCTTGTGAATGGGTACAACATTGGCCATTCTCCAATCATCAGGAACTTCTCCCGTAAGAAGGGACTGGTTATACAGATTAGTCAGGGGGCCAACTATGACAGATCGGAGTTCTTTAAGAACTCTAGGGTGGATTCCATCCGGACCCATCGCTTTATTTGACTTTAGCCGGACAAGTTCCTCTAGAACATCGGCCTCTGAAAACACTGGGGCTAAAATTATACAACTAGAGGCAATGCTGTGTTCAGCCATTTTCTGATTATGAGGGCCGCCGTCTGAAAAAACTGAGCAGAAGTAGTTATTCAGATGGTCAGCGACCGCCTTTTCCTCTTCTATATACTGATTTTTTCCGTTGTTAATTTTTGTAATCCCGCAGTTTTTCTTCTTCCTGTCACTGATATATCTGAAGAAGGTTTTATTCCCCTTCTTAACAGATTTGGCCATTTCTTCCTCTTTTGAGGCTTTAGCAGCATTTATCATCTGTTTAGTCTTCTTCTGTATAGTTTTATACCCTTCACTTGTCCGCTTCACTTCCAGTCTCTTTATATCTCTTATCAATATCTGTCTGGCCTTATATTGCCCAACCTTCCTCTAGATGTTGTTGGACTTCAACTCCCATCATTCCTCATAGATTTTCTCCTTACTTCCCTAAAAATTCCCCTTTAGGTCAGAATTCCACCCTGAAAGATCAGACCAATTCTACTTGAATAGGTTGTAGCCCAGCTGTGGGCAAAGAGTTTGTCTTGTTGGACTATAACTGCCTCAATCATTAGTCAGTCTTTGGCTGGCTTATGATGATAAGATTGTAGTCACTTCCCATCTCTTTGATTCTTTCTTAGAAACCAGGAATGTGCCATTGATGCATGTGGAGTGGAACTGTACTAGCCACATCCACAAATCAGCACAGTGAATATAGATAGTAAAGTTTAGACATTCCTCACAATTTGGTGCTCCATCAATGGCAAGAAGGCATTTACAATATTGCAAAGGAGACAAAGCTACTAAATCTAAGAGTCTTCTTTGAAATGAACACAAGAAAAGGTATTTTAAACATCTTCTTTACCTCCATCTTGCAGGCATTTGCAGTATGCTGGGAGAAACTTGGTTTTAATATTTAAGGATTAATATGAAAGCATAAACAAGTTATATTCATTTTATCAAACATTGCATGAGATGATAGTCCTTATAGAGGAAATCTATTTAGATTTACTAAATCTACACAAAACTCAGAGTGTTGCTTAAAGCGTATCATTCTCTTGAATTGCAGGTCTCTGCTTTCCATTTTGAAAAGTGATAAAAAAAATACATAGGAACTTAGTGATTGTCGGCGTCCGGCGTGTCCGCGGCCTCCTGGAGCTGTTCGGCGGCGCGCCGGGCTCTGTTGGCGCTCGGCGTCACTGCGGCCTCTCAGGGCGGGGCGTGGTGACGTCAGACGTAGGCGCATCACTCGTGACGTCAGGGGGCCTCCTCTATATAGCTAGGCATCACGGAGCAGTGGATGCTTAGTTATACTTAGGCTCCCTGACTAGTAGGATCTCCTGTCCTGCTAGTCTGGTTCTTTACCCCAACTTCTGTCTAGCCCACCTACCTCTGTCTAAGCCTATCTGGATCCCTGCCTGCCCTGGTCTCTGGCTAAACCCCTAGCTAGCCCATCTACCTCTGACTAGCCTATCTGGATTCCTGCCTGCCCTGATCTCTGGCTAAACCCCTGGCTAGCCCATCTACCTCTGACTAGCCTATCTACCTCTGACTAGCCTATCTGGATCCCTGCCTGCCCTGACCTCTGGCTGCTCTCTGGACTTACCCTCCTGGTTCTCCATCTCACTCTGTTCGCTGGCTGATTCTGTGTCCACGCTCCATTGTTGGCCACACATCACTCCGGATCTCCTCCGTTGGCCTTCCAGCTCCTGGTCTTTCTCCTCATCTGTTTTGGGCCTCTCTCTCTGCTGAAGCTGTCTCCAAGTCTTTGTCTCTGGCCACTTGTTCTTCCGAGCTGTTAGCCTAGAAAGCTCCAGTTTGTTCTGGTTTCTTCCTTGGTTCTGGCCTTATCTGCAACTGGGTTCCTTTTCTTCCATTTCTACGTGCCGCTTCCCTCTTCTGCTTTATTATCTTGCTTTCTGCTGGTCCTCTCTGGGGTAATACTTTTCCCTTAGGGCACGGTTCAGTAAGCATACATTCCTTCTATTTTTCTCACGTACTACAGGAACGCTGCCAACGGCGTTGACAGTAGCGCCGATACTGATCAAGATAAAGAGATAAAGTTATGATGCAAACCAACTACAACATAATGAAAATGAAAAATCCCATTGAATTGAATTGGAATGTAACAAGGGATGGGTAATTAATTTCGAAAGTCAAACCAGGTGATCTGAACGGTAGGGGAGTAGGCAGGGGACATGGAAAGGAAGGAAGTGGGTTGAAGGGGAGAGAGCCTGGGCTGATGAAGAAGATACTGATAACTGAATAGGGGAGAGTGGTAGGGGGACAGATTAACTTGCTGAGATACCTCACCCAGACTGTAATATATACTGTGTACAAGGTCTCAAGGGAACTTTCTTTTTGTAATGAACTTGAAACAGTTACTTTGCAAAATAATTTTTGGATATTAAAAAAGACCTGTTTTGAACAAAACATGGAATTATAGAATTGTTTCTCAGATCACTACTGTTAAATGCTTGAGTGACAGAGAGGTCTCCAACTCAAAAGGAGGTCCCTTCCACTTCAATCAATTGAACATTGAACTGATGATTTTTTTTGTTTGCTGGAGCCAAAATGTTTGGCTATACATGCATCCGTTCTCTTGTGAGCCAGAAATCTTTTTTCTCTTAGGTGGAAAGTGGATAATAGTAACATTTGTATGCTATAGACAACTACATCAATGCATTCCTTTACAATACCCCAAACTTATTGTTAGCATTCAAGAGGTTAAATTGATTTTACCTTATTTTAGCTCCTTCATTTGGTAACAAATTGTATTTTCACATTAATCCTTGTTTTGAGATTTTGCCCATAAAAATGTATATTTGGGACTGCAAAAACCAATATGAATGGAAGGAAGAATAATAATTCTGTTTTCCTCATAATGGGTGGAAAACCCCTCTACTATATAAATGAATAATAAATACTAACCTAAGGAATTCACTTTCCTTTAAATCTTGTTTTTAAACTTGTGTTGCACCGGTAAAACTGGATGAGCAGTCAATATGAATATGTTCTTTCTTATCAGCATGGATAGCTTCCCCCAACACACAATATACGTGTTTTTGAATTGGTGTGAATACTTCTTTACATTTTCTATATGTTGCTTTAACCATTTATCTCAAAAATATATCAGATTTGAAGTGGCAAACTGTGGCACTCAATGAAATTTCCTGAACAGTATGCTAATAAGTTATGTTCCAGACTAAGCTTATTGGTCACTATGCTATTAGAAATACCTCGAGTGTGTGGCTCTGCTTACATTCATTCATAGTACAGTGTGTGCGGTTATACTAGATCAGATCAGACTAGTTCCAAGTTGAGCCACCAACAAATAAAGGTCAGTTTACCAAAAAGCAATAATACAACACAGACATTTTGTTTTCAATCTCTGTAAAAAAAGCTAAACTAATCTTATGGTGACAGGTCCACTTTAAACCCTTAATGACCCCTGATCCAGCACGTGGGTGGCTGTTAAGGACCATGGGGCATTTTTTTTCAGCAAAATATTCTAGGATGGCAGAGCTGCATGCAGTCTGCTGCTATCCCAGAATTCCATGACATGCCAGGACCATCACCATTCCTTAAGTGCTGGAACCGGCATGACGGTCTTGGAATGTCATGGGTCCTTATGGAATTGACATGAGTTCTGAGATTTGTTTTTATCAGTGTGTCATCCTGGTGAACTTTGAACTAATCTAAATATTGATTTTCATTCATCAACAGTTTCAGTGTGACAAGTTTTATAATTTACCAGATTTGTCAGTTCCGCTAGAAGCTGAGCTTTCAATTGATCAACAGTGACAGAAGAAATAGAAATAAAGTGTGAAAAAGACTACACAATTTTAGCAATCATATCAAGCAATGAACATGGGAGAAAATACTTGTTAGTGGAGACATCTTAACTACTAAATGCTTTGGAAATAGAAAAAGAGAATATCAGACAACATCTAGTCAGCATGTTCCAATAGTGGCATCTTTGCATTGAGTTACCGTGTTACTTATAGTGTAATTAAAGAAAAAATGGATTTGTCCTGATCTGCTCAACCACTGGAAGATGCTTTGTTCAAAAAACTATACATTTTCTTTATTTGGAGAATTTCTATTCCAGACAGTAGCTCTCAAAAAAACAAAAAACCTGCAACAGTACAATCCAGTGGTGACTTAAGCTGAATATAATTTATGTTTGAATTGTAATGTAAAACAGTGTTAAAAAAATGGGAATATCTTTATACTACCATATATCTTTTAGGTAAAAACTGTATTTGGGACATATTTAGCAGGGAAAATGTTAATCGTACACCTCTGTATCCTGATTGAGTTATAATTTATTGACTGTGTGCAAAATGGTTATTGGGTCCTTATACTCCACATTGTAGCAGTATGGGTCATATTCAGAAGTGCAAACTCAGCTTGTACAGGCTGCAGGTAAGCATCAACTTCATGATAACTGGATGGCTTGCATTGTGAGCCCCTGATATTATATTTAGAGAAAGTTGACCCTTATTGATTTCTCCCTTCCAACACTATTATGTTGAATGGAGTTCTAAAATAAAAAAAAAAAATATGGAGTCTAATAAACCATGTCCTCTATGTGGTGGGTCATGTCAGATTACTCCTCCCTTTTACCTCTCAATAAGTTTAATGTAGAGTATGGAATAAAATGGCCTATGTTAATTAATATTGCTCAGAGCGAGGTGAATGTCACCCACAACAGATGTTTGCTCCAAGGCTATTATGTGGTAATAAAGGACCAATCCGCATATTTTATTTGTCACAGATCTCAACCAGTTCAGGGGCCCATTCTATACACCTTAGTTAAAAATGTAATTGTTTTGTCATGTAATGTAAAGTATACAAGAGTCTGATGAAACCATTATTATACCATGCAATTTGTTAAATTCCATGAAGTCTCTCAATTGTTTGAGAGAGTTCAGTGAACTTCAGTTTGTTGAACTTTAACTTTGGATGCTGAATCATGAATTTTAAATATGACCTCAAAATATGATAATATTTCAGAGTTAGTTGAAGTGAATATGTGTCACTGGCCATAAAGAGAAAAATGCACTATTCTCTTTAAAATAGTCAAAAATAGCCATTGCGTAATGGTAAACGTTGGTTTATCACAGAAATCGAGGAATTGGTCCTAGAGGACACATGTTCATCATTTTGGTGTACCATTATACACTTAAGTTTCATAAACTGGGGCCTAACAAAAAGACTTTAGGAATACATTTTTTATGCATTTGCCTCACTGCTTAATTTCTTTTTTGCTAAGTATATAAACTTTGTGTTTTACTGAGAAAGATCAATGTATATATATTTTGTTTATTACTTACGCTAGAGTTTCTAGAATTATAACTTGGAGATTTTCATATACCACATTCAAGGAGACAAAGGTGCACTTTAAGGAACCATCAGTGTTCTTGAAGATCTTTAATTTAATCACCACATCAATATCACCTTTAATTTCTGCCACATTTTGCAGATCGGTAATTAGGAATTGCCTAAAACGACTAACATAAAAAACATATTTCAGAATGCATTCACCTCAATATAATAAAAAGACATTTTTACTATTTTTCTGTACAACCACCGTGACTGTTTTTTTTTAAAGCATATACTTCAATTTAAAGGAGCAGTAAACTTTTTTTATGAAAAAATATATATTGTAGGGATTTTCCTATTGAGTAAAATAAGGGTACTCCCACTGATGAGAGATTTATATTTCCAGAGTTATTACAGTTTAAAGCCATGTTTCTTTACATTAGCAGTGCCCTTTAGTGGTCAAATTCTAATTGGATTTCCTGTTAGATTCTAATGGAGAGGAAAGTCAGAAAAGTCAGAGACATACAGTTCTCCATAGAATGTGATAGAAACTGCCTGTCATTTCCGGTCAGTTAGAACTTCCAGGAAGTAAACACAGTAAATTCACTTCTTGATTATTTAAACTGTCATAAACTGTGAATAAAACATCTGACAGCGATGGGAGTGACCTTGTTTTATTCAGCAGGAAATGGTCTGTAAAATATGTGTTTTCATAAAAAAAAATTTACTTCTCCTTTAAGATTACCTGAACAATCACACCCGAATTCTCAGCTGGCCAAAATGATAAAGTAAAATATTCTGTGTTTAAAAAAAAGGGGTTTAGAGTTTTACAAAATGAGACAGGGGCATTTAGAGAAAAAGAACTCCAGAGTATTCTATTAAAAACATAACAGTGCCACTTTATTCAAAGTGAGCATTTGTTCAGGGTCCACCATCAATTGGAGGTTCACCACTGTTAGGCCCTTGTTAAATTTAAATTACCATTGCTGCTTTACACATTGGATAAAGTGACCCAGTTAACATGTGCTGAGAAGGACTAGAGTTGGGAATCACTGCACTTCACATTGAAGAGGCCTCTGTGTGTCAAAAACATTATGACATAATCAGTTTTGTTCCTCTTTTTGTACATGAAAGAAGATAGTTGCCATGGTACTGCATCTCAGCCTTGATACAGAGTGCAGTTTCTGCCTGTTGGGACAGAGCCTGAGCATGGCAAAGCTTTGACTCCAGACCCTGGATTGAGATTGGCCTATCTGTCAGTATGTCTATACTCAGTGGCAGCATGTGGGATCTGTCCCACCATCTTCATCCCTAGGGCTGCACAGTGCCTAGAGGGCAAGTACTAGGTGAGAACAACCAGGAAATATTTATCTTGAGGTAATTAACAGTGAGGTAATTTACAGAAACTATATTGCTCTGTAAGGATCAGTGAGGTGTGTTGGTATAATGTTTTTGCAGAAGCTGTCTTGGGATGTGTTAGTATTATGTCCTGCTGAGAGCCAAAAGTAGATATATTGGTGTATGGCTCTGGAAGTAGCTGATACAAAATGCAATGCCCTGCACGGAGCTGGCAGTACATATCTTGGAGTAATGTTCTACAATGAGCAGAAAGGAAATGTGTTGGTTCATTTTGTATGGCATCTTGTAGTTTTTTTTAACAAGTGGAATTGTGTGTGTGTGGGGGGTACGGTTTAGTTGCATGATTTTTTGCTGAATGCCCACCAGTGTCTTAAATCAGCCCTATAAATATGGACAAATAGGGAATATGACTTTTAATCTGAGTTAAATCACATGCATTAGGGATGTAGCTCATTGTAAATCAGAATCATTATAATACCTCTGGTTCTACCTTTGTCTATATGGGGACTGTGACATTTTTACCATTGTGTGCTAGGATTAAGATCTAATGCAAATATCTACACACACTCTGTATTTCTGTTAGAAGAAATTAATGTAACAGAGACATTATTTTTAACATTTTCAATAAAAAGTCCAGATCTCCAACTAGATGGCTGGGTTGGAGGCTAGGCTATAAAAGGCTCCTTTTTATGTCAAACAACCTTCCTCTACTGCTATCATTATGATGGCCGCTTACATCCATAATTCTTCTCAGAAGGAGATTCAGTTTTTTTTAAAGAATGAATCAGGACTGGATGCCCGGAAAATCTGCCTTGCCATCTGAAGAGTATGGAAGAGCAAACGTTAATAGCTACTCCTAATGATTTTTACTGCACATTGATAGTTAATGCTTACGGGCAGGTGTAAAGCAGGAAAGGAAAGCCAGAGTCATTGCTACTGTTTTTTTCTACAAGGGAGGAGATCTTGAGAGGATTTGTTACTCAAAGAGCAAACATGAAATGACCAGAAGGATAGTGGTCCAGGAGGCAAAGGGATAACATTGTTAGACTGCCCAGAGAAGAATGCAAAAGAAGATGCAGGTCCTGAACTGAGCAACTGAACTCTGGAGATATAAATATTTGTCAGTGGTGCTGCTTTTCAAAGGGTCATTTACACACTTAGCTTGTTCCTAATAAGGAGTTCTAAATACATTTAGAATGACCATCCCGTCTGTGTCATAACTTTCTCCTTTCTCTTAGGCATTGAGAATCCAATCCAGTGAGAGAAAGCGGCAAAGCCCCCAGTGGGGCTGATATTAAATACAGTAACCCTTCAATGCAAGAGGCACTACTCAAATTGATTAACTTGTCCCTTGCTCCTTTTCCCTCCATTCTGTCCCCTCCTTCCCTTGGTCTGTCTGCTACATGTTCCTGATTGATTTTTTGCAAACAGAGATTTTCAAGGTTCTCTCTGAAACGAGCTGCAAAAGTAATTATTAGTGTTTCACTCATTCCTAGAAGTGACCAAATATGTAATGATTTTATGGACCCTAGAGTTGTCACACCTAAAACAATACATTGCTTAAGGGCTAACATTTTATTTAACTCTTGACTTGCAAGAAGGGTTTCCATTACATTGCACACCCATCTGACACTTAAAGTGTTACTATAGTACTGCATAAATTTAAATTTAAAGCTTTTTGGTTGTGTGAGGTCCCCCAGTTTTCAATACATTAACATCAATCTATGTAGATTCTGTAGGGAGGCACATAAACATAGCGATGCAGAAGAGAGGGAGAATTATGCCCCTACTCTCTTTAACTTGTTCATTTTATAGAACGTTCAAATGTTCCACATCTGCTGTCCTGTAAAGTTCTCAAATCATATGTTTACTGTGTACAGGATAGAGAAATATTTGTCTCATCAGCTTCATCACTACTTTGAAATACAACTGGAAAGGCACAAACACCAATATGCTAACTGGATCTTGTACCATGCTGTAAGAGACTTAGAACACCACAAGGCAAAGAGAGGTGTTGGTTATGGCACATGTCTTTGTCTTGTGGTGTACAAAGTCTCTTACGTGATTCAGGTAGCATACACATTTTGTGTGACTGAAGACACTTTATTTACATTTATCCATAGTTACAAGTGTGAGGAAATTATGAGTAAGGCGGTGCCTGATTTTATGGAAGGGGCTGCAAGCCCTCAAATATGGGCAGCAGCCCCCCCCCCCCCCACTGGGAATCAAGTCATTTTGGGCGTTGATGTCATCAAGGCATGCCGGTAAGACCACGCTCATAAAACAATGTATCTCATTAACTGTAAGTAACGCAATTTTTAAATAAGATTCAGTTACAAGAGCATAGCTCACATTTCACGGCACTTACAGTTTTATTCAATAAGTTATTATTGTCAATTTCACTTGTCAATCCCATTTATACAGTACCAGTAGTCACAACCATATTTTCAATTAGAATCTTTTTCAAGTGACATTGACATCACATGGAACTCCGCCTGGACGACTAATTGGCTCAGGCAAGTCCCAGGTCGTCCATATCTTTCACCTCCCCCTTCTTCAGTAGCCCCCCCTCACTAGGCATCAGTATTTCCATAACAAGACATGTAGAGCCGTACTATGGATTGACTGCCAGGAATTATACTTATCTTCATACCAAGACACACATGCAGTCCAGAACACCTAATTCTAGTCAGTTGAATTCTATGGGACTCCTTACCCTAATTGGTACCAGAGAATCATGGTTAAGGGAATCTGACTCCTATCTCACGTGTCACATTCAGGTGCGTTCATGCTGTAGTCAATGTTTAGTATATTACACACCACAGGGATTCAATTGCCATTTGAATTATTATGTATTAGGTAATTCATGTTATCCGCTTTTCAATATTCAGATATATAGGAATCAGATGACAATTTCCTTATATATCACATATGCATATGTTCATATATAGATACACTTGTATGTAGTTCTTGCTGCCAATTGCTTTCCAGTTGATGTTTAATAACAATGATTAGTGACCCCATTCTCTGGTGTGCCCAGTGCAAGGTATTAGGTACATCCAGTACCCTCTGCATAATTCCAGCAAGAGTCTAGCCCCTATGCAGATATCTTTCTCAATCACTGACCTTTCTGCTGGTGTCACAGGATCAGTCCTCGTCAGGATCAACTTTCTTTTGCATATTCAATTCAACATCATCCCCCCCCCTCACCGTACCAGTTATATATATTGCATTCCTTCCACCCCCTCCACATTAAATATCAGTCTCCCTAATTATCCATTTTTTTTCTCCTCATAGTCTCCAATCATGACTGAATCTGCAAGGTAAGTATCCAATTAAGAATATATATATATATATATATATATATATATATATATATCCCCTTAGGCCTCTCCACCCACTCCCCCCCTTTTTCTTTTTAAGATATATATTAGCACTTCTGTTCACTTCATCCCTCACTGTATAGTATTGAGCCATCTGGTTCAGTACTATCAATCTCATATCCACAGGCCCGAAGGAAACTAGATCCATCCTTACCTCTCCATTGAGGATCAGTCCCATCCTTACCTCTTTAAGGGGCCAAAGGAATTAATTTCTACATTAGAAAGGCCGCAGGATATCACTTTCTAACTACCATTTGCAGGCCAAAGGTTGCAAGTCAATCCTTGCTACAATGAGGCCAAAGGCACAATTATAACTTCACCCCCTCCCCTTCCCTTTACACTTAATGGTTTTGCCTTACCTCATCCCTGAGGCAGAAGGATACACGTTTTCTACTTATCTCAACAAGGGGGCCAAAGGAAGATCAGGCAACATTTAACTCTGAAGGCTGAAGGTGATACACTCAGTCATACCTCTTCACTGAGGCCAAGGTGACACACTCAGCCATACCCTCTTCACAGAGGCCAGGGTGACACACTCAGTCCTTACCTCTTCACTGAGGCCGAAGGCAAGACACTCAATCCTTACCTCTTCACAGAGGCTGAAGGTGACACACGCTCTGCCCTTACCTCTTCACAGAGGCAGAAGGTTACACACTCAGTCCTACCTCATATATCATCACAAAGGCCAAAGTTAACACAACCGGGCTATATCTTAGCTAATTCAGACCTTACCTCCTCACCGAGGCCAAATGTATTATATTCAAAAGTACCTCTTCACTGAGGCAGAAGGAATACGCTTGTTCATCATCTCTCCACCACAGATAAGGTAAATTCCAAATCACCCCCCCCCCACTCACTTATTCCCTTTTTCACTACCTTCACATCCTCCTCACCATCTCCCCTCAGGGAGGGGGGACCCCCCCACACCTCAGAGGGGACTCTTATAGGAGGCATCCACAAGCACATCACATCCAACCAACCCCCTCCCCACCCCCTATTTTTCCACTTATCAATTGTTCTATATATCAGGACAGAAGATCTAGACCTCCAAGATCAAGCAGAGGGGGAAGCAGGCATCATAGAAGCACCATCCGCTCCAAGAACCAGAGGACCTAACCTGCGGGAATGGAGAGTGGCTACACTAGGAGTGGCCTCCTAATTCATGTAGGAGTGGCCTCCTAATTCATCCATGACAGCTGCTACCATGTCATCCCCTTCCCTAAGCACATTTCTCTCCCCTTCAGCCACCACCCATGTTAAGACTCAGATTCCATTGCTTCCATGCTATCAAATCTCACATCATCCATGTCCAACCTCCATGGCAGACTAAGCATGGTGGAAGCTAATCCAGCAATCATCAATTCTGCACTGACACCAGAAAACTCCATACCAGGTAATTCAGACTGCCCAGCCCCACCTATCACTCCAGCTCTCATGGTCCCCCAACATCTTCACAAAGATATTTTAGAAGGCAAGGACGTAAATCTGGTCTCTCTCCTGATAGCCTCCCAGGACATGGCGGAACAGAAAACGGTCAGCTGTGGTGACATCTCGGTGACCTTAAAATCTCGTGACCCTTGTTTGACACGTACCCTCACTCTGACTGAGTTTGTACGTGCCATCAGTATCTACTGCTATATACTCTGTTCCGCATTTCTACACAGGTTTCAGGAGTTAGACCAGTATCTATTCACAGTAGTAGACCTGGAACATAAATATGGAGGTAATACCTTTTTCAAGTATCACAAATCCTTTTCAGCAAAAGCAGCAGCTGCTCGCAGCCAATTCAATTTTTTAGTAGATTGGGGCTCGCTAGACCAAGAATTATACTGCAGACATTTTGCGGGCCTCAAAGCAGCAGTATGTCACCTATGCTCATCTCCTCACCATTCTCCAAACCTCTGCCCAAACTCAGTGCCTCCAGACAATAATATTGCCTCTACCTCCAATTCCGTAGCATCCACTCCCAGCAACAGCCCAATTCCAACATCCAACCCGACCAGAGACAAATTGGGTAGACCGATATACTATCATGGCCGCTCCCCAATTTGCAATAACTATAACTTCAAAGGATATTTCTTTAGAAATTGTAGAATGCTGCACATCTGTATTTTGTGCATATTGGCACTTTCCCGTGCCATCTGCCCTCGAGCTTCCAAAAGTAATAAAAGACTAGGACCAATTTACATCAATGCATTCCAGAGTCTCATTTCTCATATCCACACATTTATCAGTTTGTAATAGAATAGCATCTCAGAAGGTTTTTATACAGGCATCATCTCACTACCAGAATCGTCCTTTACGTGCCCGAATCTGCAGTCAGCCCTTAAAGATCCAGATACGGTCACCAAATTATTAGCTGAAGAATTTGAAAAGGGTTTCCTAATAGGCCCCTTCCCTACCCCACCCTTTTCATCTTGGCGTGTCAATCTCATTGGGCTAGCCTCTAGGAAATTCTCAGCTAAGAAACTACTTATTTTAGACCTGTCAGCACCCAGCTCTATTACCATTCCAAACCTAAATGCCCTCATTCTTTCAGCTGCTTATTCACTTCACTACTCCTCCACAGACAACGCCATAGCTTTCATCAAAAAAAGCAGGCCTGCATTGTTGGCTATCCAAAGCCGACATTGCAGATGCGTTCAAAATATTACCTATTCATCCTTCCCTCTGGAATCTACATGGGCTGCATTGGAATAATCAGTTTTACTTCTACACTCGCCTGACATTTGGTGCAAAAAGCAGCCCTAAGATATTCAACATTTTTGCAAAAACCCTAGTATGGATGCTAAATTACCATTTCTCATGTCCATACATCATTCAATATTTAGATGATTTTTTTAGTGATAGAGCCTGCTACACCTCCTCCTACCGGTCCAGCCAAACTGCTTAGGTTATTTCAAGAACTAGGTATTCCAGTATCCCATCACAAAAGGGCCAGCCACAGAGGTCGATTTTTTAGGTATAGTCCTGGACTCTGCCAAGAAAGAGGGAAGACTGCCTAGTGACAAGCAGTTAAGGATTCTGGATATAATTAAAGATGCCGCCTCCCAACCAGCATTATCCAGAACTCAGCTCCAATCACTGCTAGTGCACATGAATTTTGCGGCCAGGATTATACCCCAAGGTAGATCATTCACGAGTCATCTGCTTACATTACTTATAAACTCTACTAACACAGACGTCCCAATCCATCTCAGCAATGATATACTTTCAGACCTAGCCATGTGGGCCAAATTCCTAGCAGAATGGAATGGCCAAGCCATGTTTCCTCCATCCCCTTCCTACTCATCCCCTGTCAATTACTCCGATAAAGCGGCTGGCCAGGGCTTCGCCACAATATATAAGTCAGAATGGTTCGCAGCACAATGGCCGACTGAAACACAAGCAATTCCACAATTCTTCATGACATCTCCACTTTTCGAATTATATCCCATAGTAGCAGCAGCAGTACTATGGGGTCACTTATGGTCATGACAAGCAGTCACACTCCATACAGACAATATGGCCACAGCACAAGCTATTACCAAAGGCAGATCACCCCACCCATGCATAATGCCTCTTCTTAGGAAGCTAACCTGGATATCAGTCAGTTACAAATTCCCTTACTACAGCACACATATTGCAGGCATTCATAACTCAGCAGCTGATGCTCTATCTTGTTTTAACTTTCAGAAATTCTTCCAACTCCTTCCAGCAGCCAGTCCTCATCCAGCCAACGGCCTTGCACCCAGCACCAGACAAGTTTACGAGACTGCATGGTGAACATTCCAGATTTCATTATTAATTATACAATCCAGATCCATATTCCATTTCAAATCTGCTAGCATTCAGTGCCTTTTGCCACACATCACTCAATCTATCGGCCAGTACTATCAAGCTATATCTAGCTGGCATTCAACATAACTTAGCAGTTAGCAGTCCCAATCACCAATCAATCTTTCATAATTATCAGATCAAACTATTTCTTAAAGGACTATCTAAATAGCCTCAAACCCCAGATTGTACTAGGTTATCAATCAATGGATCAATTTTTAGATGACTCTATGAACTTTTAAACAATCAGCCATTGTTATTTTCCTGGCAGCAATCAATTTAGCTTTCTTTGGCTTCGTAAGACCAGGAGAATTCACTGCCCGGTCACGCACTTTTAGAGACCTCACGAAAAATAACTTAACACATCACTCAGACAATTTCAAACTATTTTTGCCTTTGTCAAAAACAGATCAAATAGGTCAAGGAATCCACATCACTATTTAATATAACCATGATCCATGGTGCCCGGAAGCAGCTTTACGTAAGCTGCTATTGCTATTAGAATCACGACCAGGAAATAGCCCTTTACTTCTTTTAAATGATGGACCTCTTACCACTGCGGAATTTGCTCAATACTTGCGCTACATGCTGATCAAAATAGGTGTAGATCCATATTCCTATTCAGGCCACTCCTTTCGAATTGGAGCTGCTACCGCAGCCTCTAAGCATGGTGTTCCAGGGCACATAATTCAAAGACTAGGCAGATGGCGCTCAGCTTGCTACACCCATTACATCCACAACCCTACCTCAGAAATGAATTATGCTCTTACTAGCCTAGCTCAGTAAAACTCAATTCAAGGGTAGATGATTAATCTGACTAGAAATGCTACTTTCCAGCCGCTACTCTGCGGCCTCGATACCTAAAAGGGCCACCCTGGGCACTCTCACTTGGAGACCCGACTGTGCTGAGAGGAGAGTGGGATGGTTAAGCTCACATGCTTGCTGATGGTGCTAAGTCCTAGTCCCGACTGGACGAAGGTTCCTGCACACCCTGAAGACATTACTGGGCCTCTCACACGCATGGCCTCTGCCACTGATATGTTATTGGAGGTACTACAGATAACCCATGATGGAGGATTCAGCTAAAGCCTGCTGGTGATTGTGGGGACTTTCTGTGGTATTCTGTGGTATACTCTACACCCCTGCTTGCTGACCTACCTGTGCCCATCTCCTCCAGTCAACGCTCTGTTTGTTATTTTTCCTTTATATGTGTCCCCCCTCTTTCCCATGTAGATATCTAAAGCCTGCTGGTAATTGTGTGGACTTTCTGTTGCATTCTGTGGTATACTCTACATCCCTGCTTGCTGACCTGCCTATGCCGAGTTCCTCCATTCAGAGCCCTGTTTCTTATTTGTTCCTTATATGTCCCCCCCCTTTCCCATGTAGAAATTATGCCACTGAGGAAGGTTGCTGCCTGTTAACCCATGATGTACTGGGTGTTACATTGGCTGGTGGTTGGCAACATACGGATTCATCTTGCACTTGTGTTACTGTGGATGCTGCTGTCTCACACCATACACAGTTTTCCTTGGATCACTGCTTGAGGCTGACAATTAAAAGCAACCCTCTGCCTACAGATATTACCCTGTATGTCTGACTTTTCCTATATGTGTTTCCCCAACCTCTCCCATGTATAGTTAAATACTCAATTGAAACCTGCAGTGGAGCCAGTCTGGCATCTTAATGTAATATTTTGATTGGTGATTATGATCCTGCCTACCATCCTGTAGTGGGATGGCTTGATACAACTGGGAACGAGTGACACAGTTTCTTCTTAGCAGTCGATACTTGCTGCCTAGAACTCCTTTTTGAATTACCCCTGACATGGGTAGGAAATCCGCAGACTACAAAGCTAAACTCAATAAATACACAAGACGCCAAATGGCGGAGGGAGAGGTGGAGTCTCCTTCGACATCTAGCTCGCCATCTTGCTCTCCATCGCATGCCTCTGACCAAGATGATCCTGCCAATTCTCACTTTTCTGAATTGATGGCGGCTATTACAACTTGCCAGAGCATCCTGACGGCTAAAATAGATACTGTCTAGACGGAGCTGAACCTGTTGAGAGAGGATCATCAGGCGATTCCCGAGAGAGTCATTGACACTCAGAGGTGATTTCTGCTGTGGAGGACTCTTTTCCCCCTATGTCTAAATCCATAAAGTCCTTGCGACAGCAAGTCAGGGACTTGCAGCGGAAGACCAATGATTTGGAGAACAGGTCCAGAAGATCTAATATCCGCCTTCTGGGCTTCCCTGAGAGAGCTGAGGGTGGATTGTTTGAACGATTCCTGGAGGGGTGGATTAAGGAGGTGTTGGGGAGTGAGGGGCTGTCCGGCATGTTTGTTGTGGAGAGGGCAGACAGGGTCCCTACGACTTCTCCCCCACCTGGGGCTATGCCAAGACCGATTATTGCCAAGTTGCTGAATTATCATGACAGAGATGCTGTTTTATGGATGGCATGCATGAAAGGTGAAATCTGCTTTGAAAACCAGAGAATATCCATCTTTCCCGACTTCTCTTCTGAGATCCAGCAATTGAGGCGCAAATTCATAGAAGTTAAGAGGCGGCTGCATGCAAAGAATATTGTGTACTCTATGCTGTTCCCATGCAAGATTACGGGTAGTGCATGGAGGTACTACTCAATTTTTTACGGCTGAAGAGGATGTGAGCCGTTGGTTAGACACCATATAATGCTCCCATCATGAAATTTGAGGACTCTGGGTGGAATTGATGCCCGCGGTTTACTGGGACTTTCCTCTTGGTGGACTCCTCTTTTTGCCATGAGGACACTATACTCTACTGGGATTATCCATGTGGAGAGCTGGGAGACCGGCTGCATGCTGCAGTTCATATGAATGATGGGAAGAGTCTGCCACTACAGAATATATCAGATATATCCTGTATATCCTGGTATGACATGTTTCTTGCTGTTTTGGATGGCTATTTGTGACACTAGATTCCTCTCATGGAATGTGAGGGGCCTCAATGACCCAGTTAAGCGCTCACTGATAATGGCTTACATTAAAAAATATTATCCTGACATCCTATTACTGCAGGAAACACATCTAACAGGCAGTAAAGTATTAGCACTTAAGAAACCATGGGTGGGATATCACTACCATGCTACCTATTCTACTCACTCCTGTGGGGTCTCCATTTTAATTCAAAAACAGGTACCTTTTGAATTAATTGAACTTAAAGCTGACTTCAGGGGCAGGTACATTTTTTGGGATTGTAAAATACGTAACATTGCGTTTGTTATTATTGTTCTGTATATGCCGCCGCCTTTTGTGCCTGATATCCTGCAGGAAGTGTTGTCATATATAAGTACTAGATCTGACCATTCCATGCTTTGTATGGGAGACCTCAACATGACTTTGCATCTAGACTTGGACAGGCTGGGGGGGGGGTGCATCAGATTCTAGGAGCTCTAGGACTAAATTGTTGGGATTTTTAGACAATGCTAATTTAGTGGATGCATGGCGTATATTGCACCCGGACACTAGGGAGTACTCTTGTCACTCGGCCACTTATGGATCTTTATCAAGCATTGACCATGTATTTGTCTCACTATTTATCCTTCGTAGAGTCTTATCCTGTACTTATCTACCCAGAGTTGCCTCGGACCACTCTCCTCTTCTTCTGACAGTTCAGTTGGGGGTTGACCGACCAAGTAAAACTTGGAGACTACAACCCTTCTGGCTTTCCATTGACTCTATTGCTGAGGCACTTGAAAGGGACTTGTTAAACTATTTACGTGAAAATCTTGGTACCTCTTCCCAAGGCATATTCTGGGATGCTGCCAAGGCTGTCTCCAGGGGGTCTTTTGTTTCCCATATATCGTCCTATAAAATGAGCAGGGGAGAGATGGTTCGGAAGCGGGAGGAGGAGTTCCGGGAAGCTGAACACCATTACGTGAATGAAACCACCACAGAGCATCATGCTAAGCTCCAGCTGGCTACTTCTTGACTGCATATTGAATTAGCTACCAAGAATATTGCCCACATGTTTTTCAAAAAACAAAACTATTTTGAAAATGGTAATAGATCAGGGAAACTCCTGGCACATCTGGTAAAATCTGGGGAGGGACGATGAGACATTACCTCTCTTACATCTGAGCATCAGTCGTTGATTATTGACAAGAAAGGTATCAATGACGGATGTGTGACTTTTTATTCAGATTTCTATAGGGCACGATCCTCGGCAACTACTTTAGACTTGGAGGAGTATCTTGCAGATTGTGATGTCTTCACTTTATCTCTAGAAGATCGCCAAATGATGGATTCGCCTATTACACTTCGGGAGGTCGTGGAGGTGATAGGGGTGCTTCCTTTGGGCAAATCTCCTGGAAGTGATGGTCTCCTGGTAGAGTGGTATAGGAGGTATGTGGAAATTATTGCTTCGCATTTCTTAAACGCCTTTTGTGCTGCACTTGATGACCTTACTTTAACCGCAAAATGAAGCGGTGATCATTCTTCTGCCGAAGCCAGGTAAAGACTTGCGTCTCTGTGATTCGTATTGCCCTATCTCCCTGCTCCTGGTGGACACTAAAATTTTAGGAAAGATCCTTGTAATTTGCCTTAATAAAATTATTTCTAAACTGATCCATTCTGACCAGGCGGGCTTCATTCCTGGTAAATCTAAATTTCACAATCTTCATCGCCTCTTTCTCCATATCCAGTCCACTTCTGCGAAACAAGGCTAGGGGGTGGTGGTGTCTCTGGACACCACTAAAGAGTTTGATTTGGTCGAGTGGAACTATCTCTGGGCTGTATTATGTAGATTCAATTTTGGACCTACATTCCTGAAATGGATTCAGGTACTTTATGCTGCGCCATGCGCTATGGTGTCGGCGGGAGGTTGTCACGGTTTTCAAGACACTCAGACCAGTGGGTAAAAATAAAATGCAATTTATTTAAGAACGAAAATAATGACAGAGATCGCCCCCTAAGGGTAGCACTGTGAAATAGCGGAATAGCGGTAGTATGCACAGTATACAATAATACAGAAATGAACAGGCACTGAATACTGGTATACAAAGGGTTAATAGAAAAAGCAGTCCGTCTCAGTTGTGTAGTTTGGCACGCCCAAGGTGTTAAAGGTGGAGAATACTCAACACCCACAGTCTGGAAAACTGAAGAAAATGTGCAGCAAAGAGAAACCTGCCTTCCACCTGCTGTACAGCAATGGTAGCCCCCATGGGCGTATGAACAGAGCGAGTAGACTGCCAGAGCTTGAGCGAATAGCCCCCACAGGCGTAATAGAGACGACTGAGTTACCGGAGCTGAAACCACTAGCCCCCACGGGTGTCGTGGATGGGACTGGATTGCAAGAGCTTAGGCCAATAGCCCCACGGCCTATGGAGATGACTAGTACCAGAGCTTGAGCTTATAACCCAGACGTGTGTGATGGATTGCAAGAGCTTGAGCCAATAGCCCTATGGGCGAAATAGAGAGACTGGATTGCAAGAGCTGGATCGATAGCCCCACGGACGTAACCACAGAGACGTGCACAGAAGCAGCCAGAGCCGTGCGCCACCGGGCGCGGTAATGGGCTACACCGGACTGCAAGGAGAGAAACGGCTCAGCACCAGGCAACTCTCTGTATGGACAGCACGCCCCACTGGAACACAGCTCTGCACGTGTTAAAGGCTCTATAGTTGTAACACAGATCTGCACTGGACACAGCAAAATAGTAGGAACACAGCACTGCACAGGTTAACACCTCAGAAGTTGGAACGCAACTCTGCACGGACTGACAGCTCGGTAGTTGGGACACAGCTCTGCACGGGTTAACAGCTCGGTAGAGAAACACAGCTCAGCAGTGTTCAGCTCAGTGGTAGGAATCAGCACAGCACAGAGCTGTAATGAACAGCAAGAACATGGTCACTATGTCGCCGTGGCGACAAGGCAGACAGGAACGTAGACCGTCCGCAGAGACCGGAACAGGTCACGGAGCAGGAACATCAACAAGCCGGGTCGAATCACGGGGCAGGTTCTCAGGCAAGCCGGATCAGGAAACGAGCAGGAAAGTCAGCCAGGCTGGGTCGAATCACGGAGCAGTTTCTCAGACAAGCCGGATCAGGAAAACGAGCAGGAACGTCAGCCAGGCCGGTCAAATCACGGAGCAGGTACACAGGATCGTAGTCAGGGATAGCCAAGTCGGTACACCGGAGATCAGGAACACAGGAACACAGCCCAGCAAAACTGGCTCAGGAACACCACGAAAGGGCAAATGACAGGTACCACTAGCCCAGAATAAAAAGGTCATCAGGGGCGGGCCAAACAGGCTCAACCAATCTTTGCTCTTGCAATTGAGCCACTGGCCTCGAGGATTAGGGCTGATAGTGATATCAAAGGACTTTTTGCAGGGGATCGAAAAGAGAAACTTGCATTATATGCTGATGATATTTTGGTGTTTCTGAGTGATGCAGATGTCTCGCTTCGGAAGCTTTTGGCTGTGGTTGACCAGTTTGGCCCACTCTCTGGTCTTAAGATTAACTGGACTAAATCTACTTTAATGCCACTGAACCAGATGGATGATTATGTGGTCTCTCCAGATGTCCCTCTCTCTTGCTGCATCTCGTTCAAGTACCTTGGTATTGTAGCATCTATTTCACATGGAACGTATATTAGAGACAACCTGGAACCGGTAATCGCACAATTCATGGACAAGACTTCCTCCTTGATTAACCTCCCCCTGAATCATATCGGCCATGCAAACTTGATCAAAATGGTTTTCCTACCTAAACTGCTGTATGTCTTCCAGGGAACTTCAGTTCCTATCCCTAAATGCCATTTCACGGAACTTGATAAAATTGTTACTAAGTTTCCATGGTCGGGGGGGCGACCCAGGATTATGCTGTCTACTCTACAATGATCCGTGGAGGAGGGAGGTATTTCACTTCCCAACTTCTACCATTATTATTTGGCAGCTCAGGCCCAATATATGTTGGCCTATGTAACGCCTCAATCTGCCCATACTTTCCAGTACATAGAGAACTCATGTTTATGATCGGAATATCGCATTGAACATTTTGCAACTGTAGGTGCAGGAATATATTCATCGCCGGTTGTGGCTACTAGGTCCCTATTCCGGATTTCTACACAGTTGCAGAGTATTGCGGGGTATTCTGGACTGGCTCCTGCGTACCCTTTATGGGGGGAAGAGGGTCTTTCCCATTTGTGTGTTTTGGACTTTGGTCCAGTATGGACCAGGTATGGTACTATTGAGCTGGGACAGCTGTATGACATTTCAACTCTAAACACCTTTGAACAACTTCATGTAGTATTTGGAATTCCTCATAGGCTTTTCTATACCTACCTGAGGATGTGACACGCTCTGGATGCATTATGTTCTGAAAGACCATTTGAGATACTGGAATTTTCACTTTTGAAGCTGGCTGATAGCCGAACTTACCATAAACTGATGTCTCTTATTTATTCATGGCTGCGTAGAACTGTACACACGGATCTCACCACCCTTAGAATCAGATGGGAGATGGACATGGGTAGACTTGAAGACTGGGAGTGGGATATGGAGCTTAAAAGTCCTAGATTGGTACCCGCCACCGCTAGACAACAACTCATACAACTAAAAATCCCCCAAGTTTCTCTTATACAGTCTCTACATCTCTCCTCCTCTGTGTTCAATTGTGAAAATAAATAATAAAAACTATGTGCTTAGTTGTGAGACTGTGTGTAGTTGGAAGGTGTGTGCATTCTGAGGAGGAAGGTCTGTTTGAAATGGGGATGCAGGTGTATGCATTCTGAGGAGGTAAGTGTTTGTTGGTGTTGAGAAGGTAGGAACGTGTGTATACTTAGGAGGTAGACATGAGAGTACTATGGAGGTTGGTATGTTTACATCTTAAGGGGATAGATTTGTGTGTACATGCTATGATAAAAAGCAACTCATGGGCAAAATAGCTGTACCATATGTATCAATGAAAAAATCCTATTACTTTCAGTAGGACATTTTCTTTGATATATGATGAAAAATAATTTTCCTCCAGAATTTCTCTGCCTTTTTCATAAAAATAACCATGAGTGTATCTATGTATACGTGTGAATGCATGTAAGTGTGTGTTTGTGCATGAGTTGCTGATTATTTTGAAGAGCAGCTAAGCTGTATTCTAACCATTTTGGAGTTTAAGAAAAATGCATTTAAATGGTTTGAATCATTTGAATGCAACTAAAATTTTCACTTACGGTACAATAAAAAATGAAGATCCCCTTCTTAAAACATAAATTTCTTTACTCCCATCTGGTAACGGGACTTGTGTTGCAATTCCACTTAGATTGACAAATTCTTTCCCAATAACTCTATAACAGAAAGATAAAAAAGAGAGATGTTGTCAAACCAGATTGGAAGGTACTCTGGCAATTCTCTCTCTCTCCAGGGAGTGGCGTTGAACACTGGGTCCAGTGGGAACCTGCCTTTTATTATGAACACAACTTATAACATCCCCATAGTTACATTAATAAGGCCTGGATTATGTTGTAATAGATAAGTAATATCCTTGTTTTTAGGTTTTATCGACAGATTCAAGCTGAAGACTGAAATTTGTATATAAACTGCTTAACTCCAGGCCTGAGTTTATTGTTTCATGGCTGCAATATGAAGTTGTATAAATCACATATCTCTCCATTTGTTTAGCAGAAGCTTTTACTTTAGTAGGAGCTCATAATACAGTAGTCAGATATACATATTTATATATATATTTTGTATAGCAGTTGCTGCCTGTTTACCTCATAATAAACAAAAGTCCTAAATGATCTCACCTTTAGAATCAGTCACATAGTAGGAAATTGTCCTTGTATGTATATATATATATATATATATATATATATATATATATATATATATATATACACACACACAGATATATATTGTATTTTATCAAATTAAGGTCTACATTTTCAAAGATATAGGTGAGATTGTTAGAAGTAAATATATATGTATATATTCACAATAAAGATAAATATATTTCTTACCGCAGTGAGTGTATCTTACTGGGCCCTGTAGTGTTGAAATCTGCAGCTGCCTCCCTCACATGCTCTGTATCACACCAACATGGGCCCAATGTACAAATCACTATGAGAAGATCTCACATGACCTTTATGTAACAGGGATAGACTGAGGAGTAAAACAACTTTTTTTAATGACAGAAGGGTGTCTAACACATTACTTTGCAAAACATCATTCACCTTTCTGGTACAGGGGTTACAGGGATAGTAATGTTTCACAAAAACAGCAGCTCCAATTGATCTTCATAGTATTTGAGCCATAGAGAGTGTTATTTCAGTACTGTCTGCGTTGTAGTTCACGAGTAATTGAATGATAAAGTATCTCCCTCCTGCCCCTTTTACCTAGTCTAACACTGCTCACCTCAGATGCGGAATCTGGTCGCTTGACCAGACAGGTCGCAGCAAGGGACAATCTTCTTACTGTGAGAAAAATGAAAACCCTGCCTCCCTTGACAGGTTGTTCAGCTTTTTCCCTTATCTTAATTGAAGATTGTCCCTCTCTGCAATCTACCTGGGCACTCCCTTGCTGCTCTAAGCTGAGCAGTGTTATGTCAGTAGAAGGGGTGGGAGGGGGATACTTTATCACTCAATTACTCTTGAACTACAGCTGTGACAAATTGAAATAACACTCTCCAAGGCCCAAATACCATGATGATTAATTAGAGCTGCTTTTATTAAGAAACATTACTATCCCTAAGCTTACTGGCTGACAGCAGCCACATTTGATTAAGGCAGTAGAGATCAGATAAGATAGGAAACTGGATGAATTCATGGGGTAACAGGATACCACAGACCTGATGGACTCCTTTAAATGTTTGTCCTATCATTAACTGCACCAGCACTGGTATCCTTTTTTAAAAATAAAATCAAAACGTTTTCTCCAAAAATTATAATTCATACTAGGCTATGTTCATATGAGTGTTTTAGCTGTGTTTCATTTTAGTGGACTCCAATCCGTCCATGCCAACTCTCCAACAAATTCCCTCATTCTCCCTTTGTTTCACTGACAAAGGGGACATAGAGGAGGTCCCTCAGAAAGCTGACCAACATGGGAGTCAGCCATACATAATTTTGCTGTGTCCATGTGGGTAGGTATGTCAGCGGAGGATGTAAATGACATTTATCTTCCAGAATTATGGTTTTGAATGATGTATGTATGTATGTATGTATGTATTTATATGGCACCACACAGTGTACACAGCGCCTTACAATAGACATATGTTACAATAAATAAGAGGGGATGAAATAAGTGCGACATTCATAGAAACAATGGGTGAGAGGTCCCTGCCCCATGGAGCTTATAGTCTAAATAATCTGCTGTATTGCTAATAGACTGCCATACAGGTCAGCATTCTGGAACCTGAATGTGCCCAGTATATACCCAAATGCTCATCGATTTACATAGGTATTTTAATCCTTGAATGCCAGAGAGGTATCCAACGCATTGCGTTGTAATGCATTTGATACCTCTTTGACACTCAAAGGGTTAACCTCCTGAATGCTATAGGTGTCTCTAAAGCATTGAAGCATTCAATGGGTTAAAATAAATATGTTACCCACCCCTTTGGTCCTAAAGGTATTAAATCAATGTATACTTTTTTATTTGTTCCCTGTGGTGCAGACTAATTGTCTCATAGTTCATCCTTGTCTTTGGGTCTATGGTCCTATGTCTTAAGTGTCTGAAATTCTACTTTATATCAAAATAGATTACAGACTTTTAGTGAATTATTTTAAATCACTTATTACAGTGTGCACTCTATTATAATTTGTGTAACATTTGAAAACAGCTGTATAACTATTACTGAAAAGAAAGAAAATATAAATCTTAACCCCCTCACATGGTGTTGTACAATATATTGTATTGATTTAAAGGGGTAGAAATGTTTTACAAAAAAACAACTCCAATTAATCTTCATAGCATTTGGCCATGGAGAGTGTTATTTCAGTTCTGTCAGAGTTGTAGTTCAAGACTAATTGAATGATAAAATATCCCCTCCCGCCCCTGTTACATAGTGTAAGCCAACTCTCCTCAGATGTGGAATCTGGTCTCTTGACCAGACAGATCACAGCAAGGGAAATCTTCTTACTGTGAGAACAATGAAAACCCTGTTCCCATTGACACGTTTTTCAGGTTTTCCCTTATGATCAGTAAAGTTTGTCCCTCTCTGCTATCCATCCAGACAGTCTTGCTACTCTGAGGTAAGCAGTGTTACATCATTCAATTACTCTTCAACTACAACTTTGACAGTATTGAAATAACATTCTCCCTGGCCCAAATACTATGAAGATGAATTGGAGCTGCTTTTATTGTGAAGCATCCCTTTAAATTTAAAATCACACGCACACATAATTAATTCATCTCCATTTTATCTATATAGGTATGTCCATATTTTTCATGGGGATTTTCAAGGTAAAAACAATTTCTTGCTTTTCCCGCAAAAATTCCTGCCAATTGAAAATATAATATTTATATATTTTCACCAACACTAATGCATTTTCAGTGAGAACTTTGACATTTTTCTCCTATGCTTTCTATGGATGAGAGAATTTCCACCACAGTACTACTGCTGTTGAGTGGTGAAATGAAGAAATCAACAGCCGAAAGAGAAAGTTCTTAGCACTAGTAGGTTACATCAATATAAGCCTCTGATTACAACAGATATAAATTACTTCTACAACTTTGGAAATGCCATCCTTCAAAAGTACTTTTAAAACATGACAGGAGGCTCCTATTTGCATAAACTCTCTTTACTACATCACCTCCAATAGCAGCAATAGCACAAAAACAACCAATCAGAGAAAAACATAAGTAAAAGTTTCCGTGTAAACCCTTTCCACTTCCACTTTCTTGCTGCTCACCTCAGGACACAGGTCATGTATAACTTTCTTTCTAAAACTAAACAGTTACTTTATATTTAATTACTAAAATGTGATGCCCTTTGTTCTTTTCTTTTCCTCCTTTTCATTTATGCTGTTTTAAAGTATTTGCACAGCATCCTTTTATTGTTATAATATTTTTTGGTCCATTCTATTAATATCCTAAACTTCTCAGTGCCTGTCTATGTTTTTCTAGCTTTAACTTCTGCGAAACCAATACCTTCAGTCTCTATCTGTTACGGTTCAGTACACTCAGAAACTGAAGGTCTTGGTAAAAACATAATTTTATTTGCACACAATGAATAACAGTAACCCTCACGGGTCCAGCATACAGAAAAACGGTAAACTGACACAGGACAGGTTACAATAACATGATTAACCCACACTGGTCCAGTATGTAGAACAAATATACAGTACTGACACAAGTCAGGTAAATCACAATTGATACAGTGTAAATATGATCAAGAGAAGTTAATTAGGCCAATGACTGAGTTAGCCCTAATGTTTGGAGGCCCAATGTAACTCTCTACGCAGAGAGTCACAACAGTGACTGACAAGGATGGAACAGGTTAAGCCAGCGAAGATCTGGCTAAGGCAACATAGGAGGAAGGCTGCCAGAGTGAACGCCCACAGGAGACTACAAACAAGTGTAAGTCAGTGTTTAGTGCAGTAGGATAACATGCACCCAACTGAGACTTCAGACTCATACACGAATGCCCAGCACCGCCCCTGAAAGGGTTAATGAACGCTCCGGTCTGCAGAGTGAAAGTAACCTGAGGCGCCCAACTGAACCCAACCTCAGGAATGGCAGAAACAGATCAAGTGATCGTGGTGCGAATCGGAATATACCGGAGGGTCACACAGGGTACAATGTGTAAGCGGATCAAGGACTGGACTACAATGCGGAACCGGACCACCAGAGCTCTGGCAAGACCACTGAGAGTGAGCAACAGCAAGAGTGGAGTGGCTAGCGAGCAGGAACAGTACAGGAGCAGGAACTTCAATCCAGCCGGGTTGGTACACGGAGCAGGGACGTCAGCCAAGCTGATACGGTACACGGAGCAGGATCGCCAATCACGCCGGGTCAGTACACGGAGCAGGATCACCAGACAAACTGAGTCGGTACACGGAGCGGGAACATCAGCTAGGCCAGGTCAATACAGGAAGCAGGAACGTCAGCCAATCTGGGTCGGTACACAGAGCAGGAATGGTAAACAGGCAGAATAGTCAAAACAGTCTGGGTAATACACTGGTATTAATCGGAACTAACGCTAGTCAACAGATACACCACGAAAGGGCAACCCCTAAGTGCCAGCCCAAGGTCTTTAAAGGCTGTCACTGGGAGGAGCTAGACAACACAGCCAATAACAAGGCATCAGGAAGAAAACATGTCAAAATGTTGCTGAATCACAGGCACCATGATACTAGCGCTTTATTCTCTATTCCTACTTCTCCTTTGTAGTTTTCTCTCCTCACACTCTATTTATCCGCATCTGCTATGCCATGAATTTTGTCTGACAGCCTTTTTCAGCTGGAACTCACAGGACTCATGAGTTTTTGTGAGATATTGGCGCCATTTTGATTTTCTCTGTGTTTCCCTCAGACCTCACTCACGAGTTACTGCTCGCACCGAGTGACAGCTGCTTACACCTCATCATCGTTTTCGGACAGTATTTACCTTATATTCCTTACTTGCCTCTAAACTTTAACCTTGTATCCTTCTGGGTGAGCCCCAATTTTGATTTGGCACAATTTGACTGGTTACAACTGTTAAATATTTTGAAATTATTTTGTTTATTATCTGTGCAACTCTACATTTATTGGGTGAGCCCCATAGTAATTTTTTATCACAAAAAAAAAAATTTAGTTGCGTGGGTGATCCCCCCCTAATTTTCCTATCTTTTATTGTACAGCCTATGGAATATATTTACATATAGGTCCAAGCTCTTATATATATATATATATATATATATATATATATATATATATAAACGAATAAGCCTCATTGCATAATTTATGGTACCTCACACACAGAACATAATTTATGTCTCCTCAGAAAACAAACACACTTTGAACAGAATGCCTCATTACATAATTTATGTTTCATTAGGAGACACAACTCCCATTGGGTGATTCAATGGGGACATTACTGCTTCCATTGGGTGATTCAATGGGGGCGTGTTTATCATACAGGGAGTTGGCCCGCCCCCTCCAGCCCGTCCACCACTATCCAATTGACAAAAAAAAAATTATAGGTGCCACTAGCTCCTGAAGTAGGGGATATCAATAACTTCTCCTGGTCCAGACACACTCTCACTCTCACTCAGGATCATAACCCCACAAACACACTGTTTCCACCATAACTGTAACCTTCCATACACTCTGTTTCACCTCCCACAGATAACTGTAACCCTCCATACACTCTGTTTCAGTACGAGGGTGTAATGTTTTCATAAAATACAAACTCAGGGATAAACTTAATAGCAACTCTTTTATTTAACCCTTTCAGTGTCAGAGGATTACGCAACATATTGCTTTGCAATGCGTTGCATACCCCTCTGACACTCAAAGGGTTAACTCTTTTCATCTCTTCAGTCCCCTCGCTAACTGTGTTTTCAGCTGTCACTCCTCCACTTCCTGCTTTCTGATTCCCGCCCTTTCTCCTTAAAGGGGGAGAGATGCTTTGCTGTATGTTACAGAGGGCAAGCCTCAAACACCACTTTCTATTTGTTCCCTCAGCATATTGCTACGTTGCCTCAACTGAAGAGCCACTGTATGTTATATTGCTATCTTACCTCAGCTTAAGTAAAGAGTTACTGTTCCCATTGGGTGATTCAGTGGAGAAGTGATTTAAATCATTCAGGGAGTTGGCCTGCCCCCACTATCCAGCCTGCCCACCACTATCCAAGTGACTGAAAAAACAAAATGGATGCCACTAGCTCCTACACCACAGACTCGCACACAAGCCACACACACACAAGCCACACACACACAAGCCACACACACAAGCCACACACACAAGTCACACACACACAAAAGCCACACTCACACACACCAACCTGAGGCACATAATGAGCTGATTCAACAAAGAGAGGGCTGGATCGGCTCCAGTGTACCTTCATTTCTGGTATCCGCAACACAACAATGCTTTCGGCTCCTGGTGAACAATGTGCTTTTGCTGCAGGAAGCCCAGCTGCTTCATGTAGCTCGGAGGCAGGCAGGCCCAGTACCAAATCCTTCATGTTCCCCCTACATGAAGCACAACACTCCAACCCGCAACAGCCCGGTCATGCGGCCCTTCAAGGAGCTCTCTAAAAGCAGCAGCTGGATGCGGCTATTACACGTGGCTGAGGAGCTGGAGACAGACCATGCTGGGGCCACTCTGTAGTACACACTCTTATACACAAGCTTCTTCAGCGCTGCTCTCTGCCCGCTGTCACACACCTGCACTGTGTAAGTACCCTGGCACAAAAAATATACCTGCCACACTATAGCTGCTCCAACCACACACACCATCCCTCCTCAGTTCCTGCTCTCGGTGCCTGGGCTGCTTCCCTAGTAACGCTCTTGGCTGAGGCCTGAGGCAGGAGGTGTCTTCCTGGCCAGGGAGCTGGGCTGGCGGTTGTCTGGCAGCCTCTGAATGTGCATGTACAGAGTCCACTTCAGGGACTGTGGACTCCATGACTCTCGCTACATACTGGGACAGCTGGTTAACCCTTTCAGTGCCAGAGGATTAAGCAACACAATGAGCAATGCCTTGCCTACCTCTCTGGCACTTACAGGACCATAATAATATCTGTATGTGTGTGTGTGTGTGTGTGTGTGTACGCATGTATATACGTGTGTATGTATGATCAATGTCTGTATATGTCACTGTATCTGTGTGTGTCTATGTATGTGTGCAATATGATTCTTTCTGCTTCACACAGTACACAAAAAAAACATCATCAGCCAATACAGCTAAATGAAATGTACAATACAAACAAACACAAAATATTCTTACAAAATACCTTCAACATGCCACCTACAACATTTCAAACAAAAAATGCTACATAACACATACCCTACTACAATGATGGGCAACGCCGTCACATATTCCTAGTATATATATATATATATATATATATATATATATATATATATATATATATATATATATATATTCCTCTCTTGCCTTTTTTGGGTGAGCCCCCTTCCAGTAACTTTACCATTTCTTTCTTGTAATATTTTGGGTGAGCCTCACTATATTCCTTTTTGATATGGATAACTCCCAAAACCCTATTGTTGGAATTTACAATTTACAAGAAATTATTAATGCCGCTGTTGCGGCATTACTTGAAAAAGTACTTGCAGGTGCCCTACCTCAATTACCTACCCCCCCTCAGACCAAAGTTTCCCCTCCTTTGGTTGAGGATTCTGCAGACTCTGATGCCTCAGAGTTTCAGGCATCTCAGGCCTCCAAACGACATTGGAAAGGCTCTTGCTCTAAACCTAACCCTAAAAAAGGGAAAAATCCCATAAAAAAGGGCAAATTGAGCTCCCATCTGAGGTACATGGGGCTCCTTGATTGTCCTCAGATGAGGAGGACCCAGAATTCCCACCCGATCTTACTGAGGTGGATTCATGGCAGGCAAACTATTCTGATTTTTCAGAGGATGAGGGCCTCTTTGAGGAGTGTTCAGCTTACTGACTCCCACTCAGACTTCTCTTTATCATCAAAGATTCATTCACAACAAACTAGTGCTGCTCAAAGACAAAGGAGCGATTCAGAGGGTGCCACATGCTGGCGGCTTCTTCAGCAATGTTTTTCTGGTTACAAAGAAATCAGGAGAATCCAGACCCGTCATCAATTTGAAGAAGCTCAATTCCTTCATCAGTTACAGGCATTTCAAGATGGAAGATCTCCACGTTCTCAGAGATCTCTTATTGAAAGACGACTGGTTTACCCGTCTGGACCTGAAGGACACCTTCCTTTCTATAACCATCCATCCGTCTCAGATTCCTTTGGGGCGGGGATCTGTGGCAGTTCACGTGTCTCCCATTTGGGCTCAGCTCATCCCCATGGTGTTTTACAAAGCTGCTAAAACCTGTTTTCGCTCACTTAAGGAAATCCGGTATACTTTGCATAGTATACCTAGACGATATTCTCTTCTTCGGCGCGGACGTCCTTCTTTTAACATCTCAGACCAAGAAAGTAGTTGACCTAATAGAAAACTAGGCTTCGTGATCAACAAAGACAAGTTGGAGTTAGTTCCCTCTCAGTCAATCCAGTTTCTTGGTTTCGAGATAGACTCAGTTTCTTGCACGCTCAGACTTCCCCGCGCCAACATTTTTTTGATCAGGAAGGAACTCAAACGAGTGCTTCGTTTATCACTGATTCCAATGCGTCTCTTGGCCTGAATAGTAGGACTTTTATCATCTTCCATCCAGGCCATTTTTCCCGGTCCCCTCTATTACAGAGCCAAGCAACACCTGAAGGCTCAACTTCTATGACACATACCTTCCTACGATCAGATGATTCCGCTTTCCGCAGAAGTTCGTGTAGAACTGAGATGGTGGCTTCTCCATATGCAGGCATGGAACGGTCGGCACGGTTCCAGATCTTATTATCAACTCAGATGCCAGCCTATGGGGATGGGGATCAACATGCGCTGTTACTTCCACAGGAGGAATTTGGACCCAATTGTAAGAAGACTTACACGTCAGTTGCTTGAATTGATAGCTGGTTCATTTGTTATTCGCAGCCTTGGCAAAGATTTTACAGACTGCTGCATATTGCTCCGCATGGACAACATCTCTGCGGTCTAATATATAAATCGTCTTGGAGGGGCTCGTTCCAAGATTGTTTCGGAAGCAACAAAAGATATCTATCATTTCTGTTTTCAGAGGAACATCAACCTTCAAGCAGAATACTTACTGGGTGACTCCAAACTGGAGGCGTATTGGTATTCCAGACACTGGAGAGATTCCAGTGATTGGATGCTGAACAGTTCGATCTTCCTTCTACTAGCATGGACTCGGGCCCCTTTGTCATAGACCTCTTTGCCTCTCAGGTGAATCATCAGACATGAGATTATTTCAGTTGGCTTTCAGATCCGGACTCCAGAGCAGTGGACGCCTTTCTCTAAGTTTGGCATCAGACAGGCACGTATGCTTTTCCTCCATTTGCAATGATCACCAGAGTTCTCCATTATCTCCAGGTACAGGGATCAGAACTCACTCTGATAACCCCCCTTTGGCCGAGCCAATCTTGGTTTCCAGACCTCCTCTGCCTCTCAGTCAAGGACACTCTACTGCTTCCATCCATTTTTGATCTTCTGTTGAATCCTAAAGGAAACCAGCACCCTCTTATCCTCCAGGATCATCTACAATTGGTAGTCTGGTCTCTTTCAGGGGATCTTGGAACGTCCATGGACTATCGGAGTCGGCTCGTCCACTCCTTTGGGACTCTTGGGCTCCAGGAACATGACATTGCTATGTTTCAGCTGGGGAATCCTGGTCTCGCTGGTGTATGTGAAGGAATATCGATCCCTTTACAGCCTCTGTCTAATTAGTCCTCAATTTCCTTTCCTCTTTATGCGTTGAAGGTAAAGCTTATAGGATAATTCATGTTTACAGATTGGCTATTTCAGCCGCTCAATCCCCGGTTTATGGTCTTCCTATCGGTAAGGACCCTCTTGTATGTCGCTAAATGCATGGTATCAGACTGACTTTCCCTCTGGAACCTAGATATTCTTCTACTTGGTATGTCTCCACGGTTTTGCAATTCTTACAGACATGGCCTGAGAATGAACTCCTCTCACCAAATCCAGCTCCAATTCTATCTCTTATCTGTTCTTCCCTGCCGAACCTAAACTTTGCATCGCTACTGTTCTCCGTTGCTATATCGACAGATCCACGGCCGTCCACTCTCCGGATTCGAGGCAACTTTTAATTTCTTATGTGAGACTGTTCAAACCTGTCTCGTCTCACACATTAGTTGCTGGGTCCAATGGATTTTGTCCTTAGCTGGTGTTGACTCCAACTTTGGAGCCCATTCCATTCGAGGAGCCGCAGTCTCAGTGGCCTTCACCTCAGGGGCCTCCTTATTGGACATTCTCCATGGTGCGGATTAGTCTCACAAATGCACCATCCGGGTCTTTTACTTTTGCACCTTAGATCACCAGGTTTATCTCTTTTGTTGGAGTGTTAAAACTGCAAATAGGAGCCTTCTGTCATGTTTTAAAATTGTGGATTATCCTAGCTTTAGTGATGAGATAATCTGAATTTTAATAATGACAGGAGGCGAGTATTTCCCACCCTAACAATTTCCTTTTTTCTTTCCCACCCTTGCCTCTTTTCTGACTACATTTTTTCCTTCATAACCTTTTATGTATAGCCCTAGTTTCTGTTCCTTTAATAACTATTTAATCTTTCATTACGTTATGACATATAACAGAGATGTTTCATCAGTTTACTCTCTCAATATTATGACATTATTGTGCTTATGTTTTTAAGCTTGATCCTACTCATCGGAAGAAGCCACATTCTTCCTGCTGGTTAAAAGTCCTTCAACTGGATCTCAAGTGCCTGGTTTTCGCTGTCTGAAATTTCAATCGTGAATTATTTCTGGTTGGTGAATCGCATTCGCTGGAGTTCCTTGCAGTTTGGAATTATGTTCTTCCTGTTTGGGTTCGCCTCAAGAAAGAGGAAGTGGAAAGGGTTTACATAGATACTTGTACTTGTGTTTTTCTCTGATTGGTTGTTTCTTACATACTTCTTTGCTGCTTTTGGAGGTGATGTATTAAAGAGATTTTATGCAAATACTCACC
Source organism: Rhinophrynus dorsalis (assembly GCA_037306005.1). NCBI lineage: Eukaryota > Metazoa > Chordata > Amphibia > Anura > Rhinophrynidae > Rhinophrynus > Rhinophrynus dorsalis. The sequence goes on from CM074727.1 coordinate 41,634,682, forward strand.
TCCTGTCATTATTAAAATTCAGATAATCTCATCACTAAAGCTAGGATATTCAACAATTGAGGCCTTCGATATGCCAGCAGGGTCTAGCATGACATACACTTCCATTCAATGTACATTGAAAACAAGGCAATTAAAAATGAGGGCTAAAAGTGGTAAAATGCAAGGAATTTGGAGCATGGCGGGATGTGTAGTTGTTTCACTATTTAGTTGTAGAGGAGAAATGCTTCATTCATCCCTTGACATATGTCTCTTCCTCTTGGGTTGCACAATGATAGTGTAAAAGGCACATCAGTTTCCTGCATGTTGTCAGTTTGAGCTTGGGACAGAGAGAAAAAGCTGCAGGATTTTGATTCTATCTGTAGCTGTAGATGTAGGTGTAGATGTAGATGTAGATATAGATGTAGCTGTAGGTGTAGATGTAGGTGTAGATGTAGCTGTAGATGTAAATGTAGCTGTAGATGTAGGTGTAGCTGTAGATGTAGATGTAGATGTAGCTGTAGATGTAGATGTAGCTGTACATGTAGCTGTAGATGTAGGTGTAGCTGTAGATGTAGATGTAGCTGTAGATGTAGATGTAGCTGTAGGTGTAGCTGTAGATGTAGGTGTAGATGTAGGTGTAGCTATACATGTAGGTGTAGCTGTAGCTGTAGATGTATATGTAGATGTAGCTGTAGATGTAGATGTAGGTGTAGTGTAGATGTAGATGTAGGTGTAGCTGTACATGTAGGTGTAGCTGTAGATGTACATGTAGCTGTAGATGTATGTGTAGCTGTAGATGTAGGTGTAGCTGTAGATGTAGATGTAGCTGTAGCTGTAGCTGTAGGTGTAGTGTAGCTGTAGATGTAGATGTAGTGTAGATGTAGATGTAGGTGTAGCTGTAGATGTAGGTGTAGCTGTAGATGTAGCTGTACATGTAGCTGAACATGTAGGCGTAGCTGTAGATGTAGCTGTACATGTAGCTGTAGATGTAGGTGTAGCTGAAGATGTAGCTGTACATGTAGCTGTAGATGTAGGTGTAGCTGTACATGTAGCTGTACATGTAGCTGTAGATGTAGGTGTAGCTGAAGATGTAGCTGTACATGTAGCTGTAGATGTAGGTGTAGCTGAAGATGTAGCTGTACATGTAGCTGTAGATGTAGGTGTAGCTGAAGATGTAGCTGTACATGTAGCTGTAGATGTAGGTGTAGATGTAGCTGTACATGTAGCTGTAGATGTACATGTAGATGTAGGTGTAGCTGTAGCTGTAGATGTAGGTGTAGATGTAGATGTAGGTGTAGATGTAGATGTAGATGTAGATGTAGGTGTAGCTGTAGCTGTAGATGTAGATGTAGGTGTAGATGTAGATGTAGCTGTAGATGTAGATGTAAATGTAGCTGTAGATGTAGATGTAGATGTAGGTGTAGATATAGATGTAGATGTAGTTTTGTTGTAGATGTAGATATAGATGTAGATGCAGGTGTAGATGTAGGGTAGCTATAGATGTAGATGTAGTTTTGATGTAGATATAGATATAGATGTAGATGTAGTGTTGATGTAGGTGTAGATGTAGATGTAGATGTAGGTGTAGGTGTAGGTGTAGATGTAGATGTAGGTGTAGATGTAGGTGTAGATGTAGATGCAGGTGTAGATGTAGATGTAGGTGTAGATGTAGATGTAGGTGTAGGTGTAGATGTAGTGTTGATATAGATGTAGATGTTGATGTAGATTTAGATGTAGATGTAGGTGTAGGTGTAGGTGTAGATGTAGGTGTAGATGTAGATGTAGGTGTAGATGTAGGTGTAGATGTAGATGTAGGTGTAGGTGTAGGTGTAGATGTAGGTGTAGATGTAGATGTAGGTGTAGATGTAGGTGTAGATGTAGATGTAGATGTAGGTGTAGGTGTAGGTGTAGATGTAGATGTAGGTGTAGATGTAGCTGTAGATGTAGATGTAGCTGTAGATTTAGATGTAGATGTAGGTGTAGGTGTAGATGTAGATGTAGATGTAGGTGTAGATGTAGATGTAGATGTAGGTGTAGGTGTAGGTGTAGATGTAGGTGTACATGTAGGTGTAGGTGTAGATGTAGGTGTAGGTGTAGATGTAGGTGTAGATGTAGCTGTAGATGTAGATGTAGCTGTAGATGTAGATGTAGCTGTAGGTGTAGATGTAGATGTAGGTGTAGGTGTAGCTGTAGGTGTAGGTGTAGATGTAGATGTAGGTGTAGGTGTAGCTGTAGGTGTAGGTGTAGATGTAGATGTAGGTGTAGGTGTAGATGTAGATGTAGATGTACAACATGCATTACTACACCTGTGTAAAATGTTGCATTCTTTCCTATCTAACAACAATACATAGAATCTTCCATCTACATTAACCCGTTGAGTGCTGGAGGGGAATCCAATGCATACAAAGCAATGCATTGGATACCCACCTGAGATCAAAGGGTTAATATGAATGCAAACATTGTAAGATACCAAACCTATATTTTGTTTATTACTTTTTTTATGAGGTATTTTTCAATAGATATCTAGGCACATTTACTTTTTAAACCACAACAACACATTGAAGAACAATATGTATCATACCCCACTGGTCCTTAAAAGGTTAATCAATCTAATTCCAACATGTCTGTCATGCTCTTTTGCACATACGTTTTCTACAATGTTCCATTTACATTGTTTATACATTATATGATAGTAATATAATGATCTGTAAACTTACATGTATTAATTTTTCCCCATCACATAATACAGCATTACTTGATGGGAGGAAACATCCAATCACAAGAGTCAGACATAGAATCTTCCACATCATTGGTTGTTGTACCGGTTAGGCTGTGGGGAAATATGTTAACCCTTTCAGTGCCGGAGGCTCGGGCCATTTCCTGTACCCTGCAGGCCAGACACATTTTCAGCATTTTTGCTATCCTTCTGTTTACGCTTGATTTCCTCTTGGGATTTTTAGTTAAATATGGAAAACTATATATTGTTTTTTTCAGAACGAATTGAGCTTTCTCATGGTACCTTACATGAACAGAATTTTGCATCGTGCAAAAATCTATGATGTCATAATGACAAAAAAAAGTGAAAATTTACTAATTTTGCTAAAATCACATACTATGTATCAAATACATTTACCTTGATTGAAAAAGTTTCAATTATTTGAAAAAGCCCTGAGTCCCCCGAGTAAAAAAATACCAAATTTGTATAGTTTTACCTACGTCCATGGCTAGCGTAGAGCCCTAATCACCAGCAGCGCAAAATGACATTTTCAACTTTATAAACTAAAATGTGCATTCTAGGGTTTTTGTGGTAAAACTACCCTAAAACAGTGGAATAACTATATAAAACTATATATTTCTGAAAAGTAGACAACCTGCCGCATCTAATGAGGGGTAACTTACCTTCTTGCCCCAAGCCTGTTGTGCACAAATGCTTCCAGAATGTGGCACTATAGGAAAAAAAATGGCATTTTCTTACGTTTCTGCCCCTTCATCTGTATGGAAATCTGTGAAAACCATGGAATTTCCAACTGTATTCATTAGCTAGTGCTCTTAGGAGAAAAATTACACCTCAATGGTATGAGTTCCCCTACCTTAGTGGGCGCTACAAGTACCAAACTACACCTATTGCAACCACTAATTTTTCTAACATTTTCTCAAACATTACTTGTCTGTACAAAAATGGTTATAACAACTAGAGAAGTGAAGAAAGGGCACACAAACCATACCATTTTGGAAAGAAGACAACCTGACGCATCTAATGAGGGGTGAATTGCCTTCTTACCCCAAGCTTGTTGTGCCCAAATGCTTCCAGAAGGTGGCACTATAGGAAAAAAATGGCATTTTCTTACATTTCTGCCCCTTCAAATGTACTGAAATCTGTAAAAAACATGGAATTTCCAGCAGTATCCATTAGCTAGTGCTCTTAGGAAAAAAATGACACCCCATTAGCATGAGTTGACCTACCTCAGGGGGCGCTAGAAGTGCAAAACGACATCTACTACAACTTCTAATTTTTCTAACATTTTCTCAAACATTACTTGTCTATACAAAAATGGTTATAACAACTACAGAAGTGAAGAAAGGGTACACAAACCATACCATTTTGGAAAGAAGACAACCTACCGCATCTAATGAGGGGTGACTTGCCTTCTTACCCCAAGTCTGGTGTGCACAAATGCCTCCAGAAGGGGGCGCTAATGAAAAAAAAAGGCATTTTCTTACATTTTTGCCCCTTCAAATGTACTGAAATCTGTGAAAACCATTGATTTTTCAAATGTATTCGTTAGCTATGGCTCTTAGGAGAAAAGTGACACCTCATTCGTATGAGTTCACATACCTTAGCGGGCGCTACAAGTACAAAACTACACCGACCTCTAATTTTTCTAACATTTTCTCAAACATTACTTCTCTATACAAAAATGGTTATAAGAACTAGAGAAGTGAAGAAAGGGTACACAAACGATACCATTTTGGAAAGAAGACAACCTGCCGCATCTATTGAGGGGTGACTTGCCTTCTTACCCCAAGCCTGGAGTGCACAAATGCCTCCAGAAGGTGGTGCTAATGAAAAAAAAAAGGCATTTTCTTACATTTCTGCCCCTTCAAATGTATTGAAATCTGTAAAAACCATGGAATTTCCAACTGTATCCATTAGCTATTGCTCTTAGGAGAAAAATGACACCCCATTGGTATGAACTGACCTACCTTAGGGGGCACTACAAGTACAAAACTACTACTGCTACAACCTCCTGATTTCTCTAACATTTTCTCAAACATTCTTGTGTGTATGAAAATGGTTATAACAGCTATAGAAGTGAAGAAAATGTAGCGAAACCATACCATTTTGGAAAGAAGATAACCTGCCGCATCTAATGAGGGGTCACTTGCCTTTCTACCCCTAAGTTAGTGTGCACAACTATTTCCAGAATGTGGTACTACAGAAAAAAAAAAACATTTTTTTTTTTTTACAAATCAGTCACTTCAAAGATCCGAAAATGGTTCAACACCATGGGATTTCCTAGGAGGACCTCCTGCCAGCCTACGATAAATGGTACCCCACTGCTGTGGGATGACATACCATATTGGGTGCCAGGAGTGTAGCTACCAGTTGAACAAGGATGGGGAAGCAATAAAAAATTCTTCTTTATTCATAGCTTGTTGGGTGGCCTTAGGGCCCCCCAACAAGCTTTGAATGTAAAGCAATAGTAAAAAAAAAGTCCTGTGTGTGCCACAGGAGGGGGTCTAAAATGAACCCCCTCCCCTGTGGCACACAGAGGGTTAATTTTTTTTTTTGCCTGTTTTTTATAGACCTCATTGGGGGGCTTCAGGACCCTTCCTTATGTCGCCCAAAGAGGTCTTAGTATAAAAAAATATGGGCTAAAAGAATTGACCCTGTGAGTGTCACAGGGTTCTCCAGCACATTGCAAAGCAATGTGCTGGGGACCACTGCGGCACTCACAGAGTTAATTTTTTTTAAATTATTATCAGACCTTGTGGGGGGACATCAGGAATTCTCCTGATGTCCCCCCAACAATCTCTGATTATAAAATACTAAAAAATATTCCTATGTCTGCCACAGGAGGGGGGCTCTGCAATGAACCCCCTCCGCTGTGGCACACACAGGGTTAATTTTTATTTTTTCTATTTTTTATAGACCTCATTGGGGGGCTTCAGGACCCTTCCTTATGTCCCCCAATGAGGTCTTAGAAAAAAAAAAAAATATGGGATAAAAGAATTGACCCTGTGAGTGTCACAGGGTTCTCCAGCACATTGCAAAGCAATGTGCTGGGGACCACTGCGGCACTCACAGAGTTATTTTTTTTTAAATTATTATCAGACCTTGTGGGGGGACATCAGGAATTCTCCTGATGTCCCCCCAACAATCTCTGATTATAAAATACTAAAAAATATTCCTATGTCTGCCACAGGAGGGGGGCTCTGCAATGAACCCCCTCCCCTGTGGCACACACAGGGTTAATTTTTTTTTTTTTTTTGGTCTATTTTTTATAGACCTCATTGGGGGGCTTCAGGACCCTTCCTGAAGCCCCCCAATGAGGTCTCTGTAATAAAAATATGGACTGCAACAATTGACCCTGTGAGTGCCACAGGGATCCCCAGTGCATTGCAAAGCAATGCATTGGGGAACCCTGCAGCACTCACAGGGTTAATTTTTTCATTTGGTTTTGTGTTTTTTTTTATTATTATTGTCAGACCTCGCTGGGGCACATCAGGACCCCTCCTGATGTGCACCCAGTTATTGAGCTCCCAGCCGATTGGGCTGGGAGCTCAATATGGCGACCAAAGGAGAGCAAAAGCTCTCCTTCTCTTCACTCCTACCTCCGGTAGGAGTGATCTCGGTCGGGGAATGCCTTGCAACGTCATCGGTGACTATGTCACCGATGACGTTAGGAGGCTTCCCCCGGTCCCGCCCACTCCTACCCGGAAGTTCGGGTAGGAGAGGAGGAATAGGAGAAGCTGCGCTTCTCCTTAATAAATATTGATCTCCCAGCGCGATCGGCTGGGAGATCAATACCTGGGGGGACATGAGGAGTAATCCTCATGTCCCCCCACGAGTGCCAGGCAATTTTTTTTTTTTAAATGCGGCCACTGCATGCCGGTTATACCGGCCTATGCAGTGACCGCATTTAAGCTGTACAACGTACGAGCTTGGCACAGCAGGTACAGCTGTCCTCACTCGTACGTTGTACCCACTTGGCACTCTAGGGGTTAAATATCACGTTTGAGAAATAAGAGACAAAACACATACTAAATCTGAACAGGAAAAAAAGTACAAGGGAATATTTCTGAGAAGACCTATAGCAGACAAAACAGAATGCAGATAGAAAAATGTCTATAGAAAATAACTAAGACACAGAGACTACAAGGATATGCAATGAGATTCTGAGCTTTTCATTCTTCATCAGTCTCAGGTTTTTACCAAAGCTGCAGTGATCAGATGAAATGTTTAAATTGTTCAAGTAAGGAGAACTGGTGGTGTTTATACACGGTACAAGGAAGTCACAAGTGATTCCCAGGCTTAAACATTTCATTCTTTCATATATTTGTTCCAAAGTAAATCTGGCATCAGATATTGAAAACGGAATGAACTAAAGTTATTTGCTAACGATTTCAGTTAGGGCAGTCGGTATTTTCTGATCATGAAACTGGTATGCATCATTTTAATTTAAATATGAACTTCAAGGTACTTTGAAGTTTTATCCTTTAGAAAAGGAAAATAATTAATTGACGTTTCGTTTATCAAGGAAGTTAAATATACTAAGTCACATCTGATCCGGTTTAACCCTTTCAGTGCTAGAGAGGCAGCCAATGCATTGCAATGCATTGTGATGGATACCTTTCCGGCACTTTAAGGGTTAAATGTATTTAATGTACCACTTCATGTGGTTGGATTTCATACAAATACAGGGTGATTTACAGGACCAACTGGGGGCACAATCACTACACCACAGGGGAGAAATACAATTTCTCTGTGATGTAAATGTGATGCTCTTGAGAGGTGACTAGTTGGAGAACAGGCAACTTTGCTTTTGTTCATGCTCAGAGCCTCTCACATCTTTAGGCTTGTTTTTGAGAAACACTTAGGGTCTCTCCCTAAGAGTAAAGGGTAATCCAGACATGGACCCCTTGCTCTCAGTGCCTACTGATGAGGCCCACCAAGTCTGATTCATATGTTTGGAGTTAGTTGGAGTTAGTTGGAGTTAGTTGGAGTTAGTTGGAGTTAGTTGGAGTTAGTTGGAGTTAGTTGGAGTTAGTTGGAGTTAGTTGGAGTTAGTTGGAGTTTCTGTGCAATGGGGACTTGCCCATTGTTTTGGAACTGTACTGACCATATGAGCAGGATTAGTCTAGTATGTATGTGGACATTTTTCCTCTGTAATGATACTAGAGAGCTAAAACGTGATGTTTTTGAGCGTTGACTAGCCATAGGGCAGGCCATTGTGCTGTTGTTTGTCTGTATGCTTATTTTGAATACTCTTAGTGGGTCTCCTAACAAGGCCAAAATGTATGTCTGGGGTTAGCTGGTATTCCCGTGCAGAGGGGAATTGCCTGTCATTATAGAGCTGGACCACCCTTTTGGGCGGAATTAGTCTAATATGTATGTGGAAATTTCTCCTCTGTAATGGCACTAGAGAGTTAAAACATGATGCTCTTGAGCAATGACTAGCTGGAGAACAGGCAGCTTTGCTTTTGTTCATGCTCAGAGCCTCTCACAACTTTTGTCTTATTTTTGAGAAACACTTAGGGTTTCTCCCTATCTCCCTAAGTGTGAAAGGTAATTCAGACGTGGACACCTTGCTCTCACTGCCTATGGAAGCCAGCTGTACCTCATTGACGAGGCCATCACATGGTTGAAATATATGTTGGGAGGGTTTTTTTTTTTTTTTTTTTCTCTTTTCATTTTTCTTTTCTTTCCCTTCTTCTTCTGTGCAGAGGGGACTTGCACATCATTTTGGAACTGTATGTATGTGGTAATTTCTCCTCTGCAATGGCACTAGAGAGCTAAAATGTGATGCTCTTGATTGTTGACTAGCCATAGGACAGGCCATTATGCCATTCTTCATCCTCAGAAACCTCTCACATTCTGTATGCTTATTTTGAATACTCTTAAAGGGATTGTAATGTTTCATAACAAAAACAGTTCTAATTAATCATCATAGTATTTGGACTTTGGAGAGTGTTATTTCAATTCTGTCAGAGCTGTAGTTGAAGAGTAATTCAATGACAAAGTATCCCCCTCCCGCCCCTTTTACTGATATAACATTGTTCTGCCAGATCAGATGGGAGGTGTCCAGGTAGACTGCAGAGAGAGACAATCTTCAATTAAGAAAAGGGAAAAACCTGAAAAACTTTTAAAGAGGGGGGTTCTCACAGGAAGAAGATTGTCCCCTTCTGTTATCTGTCTGGTCTTAGAACCAGATTCCACATCTGAGAAGAGATGGCTTACACTAGGTAAATGGGGCGGGAGGGGAAAATTTGCTTGTGAGTATCTCTCAAACCATAAAGGTTTGAGAGATAAGACATATCATTCTTCATGTTTTTTTAATGCCTACAAAATAAAATAAAGATAAAACAAAGTATTACTAACCCTTTAAGGTGTCTCCTAACAAGGCGGAAACTTACGTATGGGTTTAGCTGGTGCTCCCATGCAGAGTGGACTTGCCCATCATTTTGGAACTGGACCACCCTTTTGGGCGAGATTAGTCTAATATGTATGTGGAAATTTCTCCTCTGTAATAGCACTAGAGAACTAAAATGTGATGCTCTTGAACAGTGACTAGTCAGAGAACAGGAAGCTTTGCTTTTGTTCATGCTCAGAGCCTCTCACATCTTTTGTCTTGTTTTTAAGAAACACTTATGGTCTCTCCCTAAGAGTAAATGGTAATCCAGACATGGACCCCTTGCTTTAAGTGCCAAGGGAAGCCAGCTGCACATCACTGATGAGACCCACACAAAGTCAAAAACGTATGTTTGGGTTTAGCTGTTTTTTTCTGTGCAGTGGGGACTCGACCATCATTTTAGAACTGGACTGCCCATAGGGGCTGGATTAGTCTAATATGTATGTGGAAATTTCTTCTCTGTAATGGCACTAAAGAGCTAAAATGTGATGATCTTAATTGGTGACTAACTGGAGAACAGGAAAATTTGCTTTTGTTTATGCTCAGAGCCTCTCACATCTTTTGGCTTATTTTTAAGAAACATTTAGGGTCTCTCCCTCAGTGTAAAGGGTAATCCAGACATGAATCCCTTGCTCTTAGTGCTTAGGGAAGCCAGCTGCACCTCACTGATGAGGCCCACACAAGGCTGAAATGTATGTCTGGAGTTAGCTGGTTTTTCCGTGCAGAGGGGACTTGCCCATCATTTTGGAACGGGACGTCCCGTATAGGTGGGATTAGTCTAATATGTATATGAAAATTTCTCATTTGTAATGGCATTAGAGAGCTAAAATGTGATACTCTTGATTGGTGACTAGCTGGAGAACAGGCAATTTTGCTTTTGTTCGTGCTCAGAGCCTCTCACATCTTTTGGCTCATATTGAAAAGTAAACATAATGATGTAAGTCCCACGCACACTTTGTAGACCGTTCTAATTAAGTATTTCTTCAGAGATAACGCTATTTTGGCTCTGTGGAAGAGCCATCCGGTCAAATGACCAGAATCTCGTTCTGTCAGCTAGAGCTCTGACATCTGGGAAAGAGGCTGAAGGGGGGAAAATTTAAAAGCTAATAAAATAAAACCAGACCATTTTAAACAATGTGACTTACGTTGTTATGCTTACTTTTTTAATATGAATAGAATTAAACATTATGAAAATTAAATATTACTATCCATTTAAAAAGGATATTCTAGAATTAGAAAGAGTATAGGGAAGAACAATACAATTAATTACTAGAATGGAGGAATTTAACTGTGAAAAATGTCTTCCCAAACTTACTCTATTTACTCAATAGAAAAGATGCCTAAGAATGCAGGGTCATACTTTGAATTGGTATCTTAAAGAGGACGTTGTTCTGTGAAATAGAAAAACACCAACTTTGGAGTTAAAGTTTATTTCATTTTCTTAAATAGATTATGTCAAAGCCTACAGTTGATGGACTTGTATTTTTTGATGTAATCTTCTGTGTAACTATGTACATTTGAGGAAGAGGGCTGAGAAACACATGATACAGGAATCCTGAGTGGTTCCTGGTAATGCTGCACATTCATTCTGAAGACTGGAAACTTACAGAGGCCAGAAGTGCATACCACGCCACATCTTAACCAGGCCACATATTGCCCTATTAGTAGTTGACATCCGGTTCAAATCATAACTAAGTATATGATAATTAATGACCTGTCAGAATGGCACATGTCAAGCAGTATATATCCCTTCTCTACTGACCTTTTACCTAGGTGTTTTCAAACCACGTAGACTATTTTCTTTACCTTGACAAACCCAATGCATGAACTAACCTAGACTCAGATTTCTCCTATGTGACTCTACCCTGGTCAGCAACCACCTCTACATTTAGCTCTCTGTCAAGACCACCTCTTTTGTGCGTATGTGTATCTATTAAACATTGCTTGATTATTCAAAATACTCATTAAATAAATACAAGTGCTTCAGCAAACTGAAGTTGTGCAGAACTAAAATTAGATTGTAAGTGCTTTGGATTAACTTCCCAATGTACGATACCATTAGTGTGCACTTATACGACACTAATGTAGTGATTCGAGTTTTAGATGCACTTATCCATCTTATATTTTTGTACTATACTATCACTTATCTTTGTGTAAAGTGCTGTGTATATTGTTCTTCATAAAGATTCATACATAGATACATATGTAGAAATACACAGAACTGGAACAGAGGTGACAGGTTTTATTTGTAAAACTAGAGATGTTTTATGGGGTTTTTATTGGGACATAATGAGCCCCAAATTGTGTTCCCAGTCAAAATTTATTGGGTCAAAATAAAAAATAAATACTCCTGAACAGTATTTTTCTCGAATAATACACAAAGACAGCTTCAGCTGTTATGTAATCAGCCCCTAAAATACGATAGAAAGATTGACAAGGGGCAGGGAGATGGTGTTCACAATACAAGGTGTACAGCTAGCATTGTATAATTAGGTCAATCCAACTAATACATTTTAACTTCAGCTGCAATTGAAGTACTTGACATCCATCCTACACTGGGGGCTGCATGATTTTTGGTTAGGTCAGTGTAGTAGCATAAGTGTACTAGCTCACCATGTTTCATCTTTATGCTTTGCTTATGAACTGTTTTCCTACTTAGGGAACAGAAATGCCTAGCAGCACATAGTAAAGGTTTGCCAATGCAGTGTCAGTATTAACAAGGAAACAATTAAAAGATTTATGTTGATGAGAAAAGTTCTGAACACCAGAAGGGCTTTTTTGAGAGCTTCAGAATTATTAATTATATTCTCTGTTCTTGGAATACATCTGTGTTTTTAAATGTCATTACAAGGAGCCAGATTTCTACGACTGGAACATTAAACAATGATGCAAATACAACATGCAATAATCTTCATTTTTATTTTAGTCATCCAACCAGCACCTAAAATAGTGAATCTGCTTCACTCTCTAAAAATATCTGGTTCAGGCTTATTACAAATTAAAATAAATTAATTAACATATTCAAAAAATATGCAACAGAACAAGCCAGTAGAAACAACCATAATATATGGTTAAGTGACTGTCATGTAGGTTGTATAAAACTTTGATTCTCAGGTGGTGCATTGAAATGCCATTTCCTCATAACCTTGATAATTTGACGCATTTAAAGTAAGAATTATAAATTGTCTTGCTCATTTTTGTGCTGCAAAACACGTTTTTTAAGCAAATATATAGAAGAGAGTTGGCTGACTTCAGTAAAACTATAGATCTTTTAATATTGTGGCTAAAGTGTAGAACACGTAGAATAGTTTCAACTCATTTGTTATACACAGTGAGTGTTTTAGAGTAGCTTGGGCAATACCCAAATTATGGGCCCATAATTCTATCTCTGCTTCTGTAATCCCACCTGTTTTTGTGCATCAAGCATGGAATATGTAGGCTGCACTAAATCATGGGTGGCCTTCCCATTTTCTCATATAGTCTAAGGTTCTGGGCCCTCAATTAAATACAATGCAAAGTCTGCAAACACACAGACACATCTACACACTTCCAAGTCAACTCAGTGATAAAACAATATACCACCCACTACTGAATAGAATAAAAATATGTTAAGAACCATTTCTAAACATTTATAATATTAATACAGATAGAGGTACAGTAGCATTGGCTAATGAAGCAAGATTTTACTTTTTGGCCTATAATTTTCATTGATTAAATTGGATGGGAGGGTGGTGAAAAATCTGTCTTCTCTATTCATTTGCTTTTATCGATAACTTTTTACAAACATCTGAAAATGTCAGTAGAATGCAGCTTCATTGGTTAGGGCATAAAACATAATTAAATATACATCAGCACTTAACCCTTTCAGTGCCAGGGGATTACACATCACATTGCAAAGCAATGCACTGCATTCCCCTCTGGTATGCAAAGGGTTAACATTCAGACATCTAATTATTGAATTATGATTGGTGGTTTGACTTTGATAACTTTTTGTCTGATTTTTTACTTTCAAATAAAGTTTTTCAAAAAGAGACATTTTTAGGTCTATATTTTGTTAACTTTTACATATTTTCTATTGCAATTTTCTTGTTACAAAAATTATATCTATGTTTCTATAATATGTTCAACTTTATTTTGCTTATTGATTGATATAAAAGAGAAATTAAGAAAATCAATACACCTAAACATAGGGAGAGGGTAGATGCAGAATTTAAATGGATAGTAATGTTTCACAAAAACAGCAGCTCCAATTAATATTCTTCACAGCATTTGAGCCATAGAGAATGTTATTTCAATACTGTTAGAGCTGTAGTTAGAGAGTAATTGAATGATAAAATATCCCCCTCCTGCCCCTTTTTCCTAGTGTAAGCCGTCTTCCCTCAGATGTGGAATCTGGTCTTGAGACCAGACAGCTCACAACAAGGGACAATCTTCTTTCCTTGACAAGTTTTTAAGGTTTTCCCTTATGCTAATTGAAGATTGTCCCTCTCTGAGATCCATCCGGACAGTATTGCTGATCTGAGCTGAGCACTGTTACATCAGTAAAAGGTGCAGGAGGGAAATAATTTATCATTCAGTTACTCTTGAACTACAACTCTGACAGTATTTAAATAACATTCGTCATGGCCCAAATACTATAAAGATGAATTAGAGCTACTTTTATTGTGAAACATTACGATCCCTTTAAGCTAACAGGTAGAGCTCAGGAGGGAAGACAAAATTTAACCAGGAAAAACATTTACTATATGTAGGAAGAAGCCTGGTGGAGATGGGGGAGGGAACGATCAATTAGGCTAGACACTTTTGAAAATGAGGAATGAATTCCAAAGAGAGCAAGAAAAATTACAAAATGATAAAGGTTTACATTAAACCCTAAACCTGAGACTGGTGAACTGATTACTTAGGATTACTTAGGCAGTGTGTATATGAAGGAAGCAGAGATACTGCAAACAATGAGAATTGAACCATTATCTCCATCTTGTACATTGATTACTGTAGACACAGACCAAAACAGACTGGAAAAGGCTAAGGCAGCTAAAGCTCTTGGACTGATGGCCATGGGTACTTAATGAGTTTATCTCAGTAATAGCAAGGCCATTTTTCTTAATATTTATTGATTCACTTTCATCAGGAATAGTGTCCTACATAAATAATAATAATTCACACAGAAATGGGACAGAGGTGACAAATAAATGTGTGATCAGCTGCAATGTAATAGGTTTTATTCCTAAAACTAGAGATGTTCTATGGGGTTTTTATTGGTAGCTGATGAGTCCCAAATTGTGTTCCCAGTCGTAATTTCTTTCCTCATAATAAAAAAATAAAGAAAAACTTCTAAGCAGTATTTTTTCTCCAATTATACCCAAAGACAGCTTCAGCTGTAATGTAATCAGCCCCTAAAATAGGACAGAAAGAATGAGAAGGGGCAGGGAGTTGGTGCTCACAATATAAGGAGTACAGCTAGCATTGTATAATTAGGTGAATCCAACATATACATTTTAACTTAAGCTGCGACTGAAGTACTTGACATCCATCCTACATTGGGGCTGTATGATTTTTGGTTAGGTCAGTGCAGAAGCGTAAGTGAACTAGCTCACCACGTTTCATCTTTATGCTTTGCTTACGAACTGTTTCCTGCTTACGGAACAGAAATGCCTAGCAGCACATAGTAAAGGTTTTGTGTCAATATTAACAAGGAAACAATTAAAAGATTTATGTTCATGGGAAAAGTTCTGAACACCAGAAGAGCTTTTATGAGAGCTTCAGAGATATTAACTATATTCACTGTTTTTGGAATACATATGTGTTTTTAAATGCCATTACAGGGAGCCAGATTTCTACGACTTAGGGGTGTAGTCGCTTTTGTTGCCAATGGCTGTATGCTGAGTTATTTTGAGGGGGACAGCAAATTTACACTGTTATACAGACTGTACATTCACTAATCTACATTGTAGTAGAGTGTCATTTCTTCAGTGTTGTCACATGAAAGATAAAATAAAAATATTAACAAAAATATAAGGGGTGTACTTATGTGAGATACTGTACATATATATTGTGTAGTGTGATGTATTTAGATACTATCGGAGCCCACATCCAGGATACATAACATATTATGTATGGATTTATAATCATTTTGTTGCCTTTTTTATATAGGTTAGTTGTTTATTATGCTGGTTTTCTTTTGTTTATTTTGTTGTATGATAGTGCTGTGATTATGTCCATGCTGTTGTCAATAACTGGAGAGTCTTCTTGGTGATGCGAGCTTTTATATGCTTGCCAGCTTATAGCGATGTGGCTTCCAGGTTGAGATCCACTTGGACGTGGTCTGAGGTACTATTTTCTATGTTTTTTTATGTTTTTCTTTTTCTTTTCTTTTATTTTTTGGTTGTACATATATGTTCTGGATTAATTATTTTGATGTTTTATGAGTCTGATTGGTTTGCCAATCGATTGATTTGGCCCAATCACGCACATACAGGAGTTTATATAGCGATCATGTTTACTTGGCGGCCGAATTCTTTGTTTCACTTGCTGACTTCATTAAGCATTAATAAAGCAGTCTTACCGCTGTGAAACACGTTAGGATTTTAGCACGCATTTATTATTGTTTTATATATTCTGCAAGTATTGGATTAAACTTTTTATATGAAGAAGCTGCCGCCTTGTTTGTTTGTTTGTGGATGATCCTGGCATCTTTGATACATCAATTATCCCCCGAGTAGAGACAGATGCTTATTCTCCATCTGCTTATCTGTCGGCCTTTCTGATATCAGTAGTCTGATCACATAAACACGTGAGTGCAATTGCATTTTCTTTTTCATTTACCCTTGTATTTATAGAGTTACACTACTGGGTGCTTTCTTCTTTTTCTTCTCTTTTTATTTTCTGTTATCTTGGATGTTTATGCCACTCTGGGAAAGTGAGTTAGAAGAGTGCAGCCTAGCAGTGGATAACATACACTGTGTCTGAGGGCAGTCATTTACTTCAGTTGTGCAATAGCTGGTATTGGCATAAGCCAGTGACCAGCAGCTACCTTTGCAAGTACACACCTTTGGGTGTTGGTGGTGGCCAGTGGAGTTTAATAATCCCACACCGGGAGCTTGTTGTGTCTTTTTTCTCCCTCCTTTCTTTGTGTTAAAAAATGTGTATCAGGCTATTAGTGGAGCACTGTCTTTCAGTCTGTAATGGGGGAGCTGTCTAATGGGTGTCCAGATACTTGATTTAACTAATATATTTTTCTGGCAAGCTGGTATATGCTCCACAAACATTGTGAAGGTGGTAGAAGAATAGGTGGCCTCTCTAACTAATAGCCAATCTCTTTTAAGTAAGTTAAGGAGGTTGACTTTTGAGCAGCGGATTAGGTAATCACAGCTTATACATAAAAGTAAAGTGTCAGTTAGATGGGTACATGCTTTTGGCAAATACCTTCCTCTAGACTGTAAGCTCTCACGAGCAGGGCCCTCTGATCCTTCTATTCTCCACATCTGATTGTACTTTTTAATACCTCTGTATGTATAGTCCCTATTGTAGAGTGCTGCGGAATTAGTTGGCGCTATATAAATAAATAATAATAATACTTTATGCTTTGAATCATGGCTATTCATTTAATACATCTTATGTTTTTGCAATAAGAAAGGGGCATAATCTTTGAGTCATTATCCTTCAACTGAAAACAGCTCCACATGAGATGTATTGTAAATCTGGCATGATTCCCCTCTTAGCAATCCTGCCATGGCACTATGCTGAGAATAATACTACCGTGTATCTTTTCTTAATAATCAAAGTCAGATTGACTATGTATATTCACTTATATGTGTTATTTTTATGTTTATAAGCTGGTTTTATTTCTTCCTGTGGTTATTACATTGCTCTATACACTGGTCACCTACTATGACAGTTAGTACTCTATGCTGTTTTATTTTATTTCATTATTTTTTAAATCTGTTTTATCTTAACTCAAAGCAACAAAATGAATTAGAGGAATAAAGAAATGACTAAACAAACTTCATTTATTTACTCTATAGGAAGATTACTAAGAGGAGATCTTATCACAATGTACAAGTATATGAGAGGTCAATACAAGGATCTCTCTGGTGAGCTATTCATTCCAAGGCCTGATCAGGTGACCAGGAGACACCCCTTGAGATTAGAGGAAATGAGATTTCAACTTCAGTAGAAGAAATGTTTTTTTACTTTAAGGTCTGATAAAGTATGGAATTCCTTGTCCATGGATGTGGTTATGGTAGCTAAATTGGATACATTTAAGAGAAGATTAGATACTAGGGTTATACTGTGTATTTGTAGGCAAAATGGGAAGGTCTGATAAAGACAAACTTATTTCTCAGAAGGAAAACTATATATTATTTGATTTGTCTCTGGGTTAGGAGGAGTGAAAGTTTGAACTTGATGGACTTGGGTCTTTTTTAGACCTAATTTACTATGCTACTAAATAAACAAAGGTTATATTAAATGTATTCCTCCCTTTCCATTTTCTTTGTACAACCTTAAGATATAAACTATGTAGCGCTAGTCTGGTTTGTTCCAAATACATCATTCTTTTTTATTTTGTGTTTTCAAGTTAGTCTATCTCATTTGCACAAACGAATGTGCACCAAAATTATGTGTGTGTGTTGTGTTTGTGCATGTGTAAATGTATGAGTTGTCTGTCTGTTATATTCAGAATTAATTTTGCTGAGACGTGAATTGTCACATTACCCTAACAATTGAATTGTGTGTAAAATTTGCAGCACCTTAACTTATTACCCTGCAGGACTTTTAAAGTGGTGGACACTTTCTTCCCACTCTGTGAATACCTATTGATTTAAATTAGACTTTTAACGTCTTGAATGGTAGATAGATGTTTGATGAATTGGAAAGAAACATGTTGGAAACCTCTCTAGTACTTCAGCCACAGTGTGAAATATTTGTTTTAAGTATTTTAACAGGCAGCATGCATTGAGATTGTCTCTTATTTTCAAGTCTATCCTGGGTACCCTTTTTATCTAACCCAGAAAAGTGAAAGGCTAAGGTGACCTTGTGACTAGAACCTGCAACCCTGTGGCTTGAACAAATTTTGGTGCATTAACCAAATAAGCTATTAGGAAACAATTAATCGTTTTTCACATGAGGGAACATCGCTGTTCTAAAAAACAAAAGGCAGGCTTTGTGAACTAGTAGGATATAATGTATTGTGTACTATAAAGTCTTTCTTGGGAGAAAACGGTTTTATCAAAATGAGATCAAAACATGCACGCAATATGGTTGCATCATGTGATGAACCTTCAAGTGGAAACTTCCACTACAACATCTTCTATCTTGTTTGTGTTATATAATTATATATTTTTTGTAGATATTGAAAAACTCAACCAGGAGGCACTAAGTCAAGAACTTTGACTATCACAGGCTGAGATAAAACCACTCCATTAATTTAGGATCCCAAGTCAGGCGGTCATGCTGGAACAGATTGAGAAAGAGTTCAACTACTCACACAATACCAACAATACAACACTTAGAAGCCGACACTGCCCTGGAAGACAGCAATCAGCCTCTTATTTGAAGACAGACAGATTATTCAGTGGTTTGTCTGTCTTTTCACAGGCCTTTGAATCCTTCTGCTCACAGAGTCTTGCAGATGGTTGCTTTAGCAGGAAACCATCT
Organism: Rhinophrynus dorsalis; assembly: GCA_037306005.1. Classification (NCBI taxonomy): domain Eukaryota; kingdom Metazoa; phylum Chordata; class Amphibia; order Anura; family Rhinophrynidae; genus Rhinophrynus; species Rhinophrynus dorsalis. The sequence goes on from CM074727.1 coordinate 41,653,452, forward strand.
CCCCTTTCTTAATGGAACCCACAGGAATGCAGAGATCCTGGATCTGAGGCTCTACTGAGTCATTGTTATCTTCCTGGCTTCCCTTGAGGGTAAAGTGAAAGCTGGCTTCTAAGTGTCGTATATTTGTTTAGTATAAAGACACTAACCTGGATAAACATTAAGCTAGAACACATAAACATGAAATTATTTTAAATGCCTTTATGTAAGTTATTAAAGTATATGGTAAAATTACAACAATTCCCAATTGTTGTCAATGAACCAGTCAGTATTGTTGGAGAACAAATTGGTTGGGGAAGCTTGAATATGTCTTAAAACCACACAGCTAGCCAATAAACTTGAAAGCAGTCTTAACACTACTCATCCAATAAAGGTATCATGTTTCTAGTCTCTTGCTTATCAGCAGCTAACAGAACCACCCTTTACCTATCAGTAAAGTTGGTAACTGTAATAATTTGTGACTTCCAGCAGAAAAGTGCTGCTCATTTCCAAAGCAATTTTATGAGGTAACAGCAAGAACTGCAAGTCAGTAAGTTCATAAGAATAAATAATTAGTATTAGCTATTTGTAACACAACTTCTATTCATATTTTGGATTGGTTTGGAAGACCTGGAGTAAATACATTTCTAGTATTTTTATTAGTCCATGTTTTGCAATTCAAAAATGTAAGAATTTTGGTACTTGGTGATACAATTTTATTTAAGCTTACATTGATATTTTAAGACAAGCTTCCATCAGATCAACTTTCTTCCTCAGTTCTCAGATCAAGCAGAACTGATTCACAATGTTTGCACAAAACAATGCAGACTTTCAAAGTTAGATAAGAATCTATACAAAAGAAAAAAATATACCCACGCACTCACCTCGTAAACATAACCAAGACCTACAGTCTATCACAGTCTGCTTACAGGGTGCTGCTGGGAAATAAATTGCTAAACACAAAATAAAGAAAAAAAAAAACCCTGCTCCACAAGACACCTGCGAAAGCTAATCACTGTGTTATCTAGGTCCAAGAGTGAATGGAAATAAAACCTAACTTTTATTAAAACAACTTAAAAATAATCAGTAATAGAATACTGATTTTATGCACACAAGAATATATCAAATATGCATGACAGGGAATGGATTCATGTACTAGCGGGGCATCATCCGGCTTGCCATCTTAGTATATTTATATGCAAGTGTATGTTGTGTATAAACACTCAACAAGTATTAGAGGTCTCATCCACCATTAGAGTCATCATTGGATGTACAAATATTAGTGATCACTCACTAAACTAATGTCTACTAGTTCCACTGTTAATTCAAAATACACTTCGATGGTTAAATTCCCTTTAAGAGAGTTATAAAATTGGACCTATACTGAAAGATCTTCTTGCAATTCAACTAACCCTAAAGGCTATTGCTACAATGTATATATATATGTCCACTCTCAGGGCTATAGTTACAAAGTTGGAAAACATCTAACATCTCTTTAAAATATTTACTCAAAGAATTGGGAAAAAAAGAGGTCATCCATTAAGACTAAAGGCAATGTGCTTTTGACTAAAAGCCAGGGAATTTTAATAGTAAGGACAACAAAGTTATGGAACTATTTGTCTCTGGACTCTGTATTTGCAGATACTGTACTTTATTTAAAAAAAGCAACTGATAGTTTTCTAGCTCATAACAATATTAAGAATTATGATAGCTTGATTCAGAATCAGATTAATTGATGATCCAGGGAAATAGACTGCTATTTGTAAAAAGCAAGTGGATCTATGGCAAATTCAAATAATTCTGGTGACAGCATCCACACCTCTCTCATGCCACTACTCAAAAGTAAATATTCTGGTAACAGGTGGCCAGTTTTAATGTTTGCACTAAGAGAGACATAAGGTTATATATTCTAAAATACTAACAGTGTCACTGCAACACCAGAAAGGTAAATGGACATTAGGCAGTTAAATATGTTTGAGTTCTAGAGCACTGGGATGTCTTTTCCCTTAAGGGCAATAATTATAGACAATATGGATTGCACTTTAGAGGAAAGGGGGTTACTGTGCTGGTGGTTAGGATGGTTAGGAGGTTTAAGCAGTTTTTAAACTGGGAAAGGGGGGATGATAAAACATAGGATGGTGTTATCACGGTACCCGTGATTGCTGCCTTTTCCTGTCAGTTACCTGAATGGGCTCTCCATTGGCTGCCTGCCTTCAGCCCGCCCAGTATTGCCTATTTAGAGTGAGCTTGGGCACCCTTTGGTTGCCGTTTCGTGGTATCTCTATGTCGCCTGCACCTGCACTGTGTTCCTGAGCTTCCTCGGCCGTTACTACTCTATGCTATCCAGTGATCACCTGAGTTCCTGCCTGACAGCTTCCTTGGTTCCTGCTTCCGTTCCTGATCCGGTTTGGGCTGCCGTTCCTGCTCCGGTTGGCTGCCATTGCTGATCCTGTTTCCTGTCCTGTACCGGCTGTGTTCCTGCTCCTGGATCGCCTGCAGAGTGCCTCCTCCCTCCAGTCACCGTTGGCGACATTCTCATATATCTTTGGTTGGTCACCCAGTACGCGGGTACTGGTTCGGTCCACGTATAACCGGTTGCTTGCTGAGTCCCATACAGCACCGGTAGAGACTGTGTAACCAAGTACGCGGGTACTGGTTTGCTCCATGTATAACCGGCTGCTTGCTGCGTTCCTTACAGCACCGGTAGAGATTGTGTAATCCAGTACGCGGGTACTGGTTCACCCCATGTACAACCGGCTGCTTGCTGCGTTTCTTACAGCACCGGTAGAGATTGTGTAACCCAGTACGAGGGTACGGGTTCGCTCCATGTATAACCGGCTGCTTACTGAGTCCCATACAGCACCGGTAGAGATTGTGTTATCCAGTACGCGGGTACTGGTTCACTCCATGTTTAACCGGTTGCTTGCTGTATTCCATACAGCACCAGTAGAGTATTGTGTCACCCAGTACGCGGGTACTGGTTCACTCCATGTATGACCGGCTGCTTGCTGCTTTCCTTACAGCACCGGTAGAGATTGTGTCACCCAGTATGCGGGTATTGGTTCGCTCTATGTATAACCGGCTGCTTGCTGCGTTCATTACAGCACTGGAAGAGATTGTGTAACCCAGTACGAGGGTACTGGTTCACTCCACATATAACCGGTGGCTTGCTGCATCCCATACAGCACCGGTGGTCCTTGTCTGTTCAGTACGAGGGTACTGGTTAGCTCCATTATTACCGGGTGCTCACTGACACCTAGACAGCCCCGGCAAGGCCTCTGTCTGTCCAGCTTAGGCGACTGGTTTGCTCCACCTATATGCCAGTCGCTTAGGCCATCTCTGTCTTGCACCAGTACTTGCAGCCTCCAGGCTGCCTTGCCCAGTATATTGGCAAGGCCAGTAGAGCCTCCTTCCTCCTTGTACCAGTCTCAAGGCTGCCTTGCCTGGTATATTGGCAAGGCCGGTAGAGCCTCCTTCATCATTGCACCAATCTCTTTAGGCTGCCTTGCCCGGTTTATTGGCAGGGCCGGTAGAGTCTCCCTCATCTCTGTGCAAGCCTTCCAGGCTGCCTTGTCTGGTATATTGGTAAGGCCGGTAGAACCTATTCCATCTCGTGCCAGTCTAAGGTTGCCTTACCCAGTATTGGCAAGGCCAGTAGAGCCTCATTCCTCATTGTACCTGTCTCAAGGCTGCCTTGCTCGGTATATTGGCAAGGCCGTAAGAGCCTCATTCCCTCGTGTTACCAGCCTCAAGGCTGCCTTGCCCGGTATATTGGCAGGGCTGGTAGAACCTCCATCTCCTCGGTTACTAGTCCTTTAGGTATTGGCAAGGATGGTAGAGCTTGTCTTACATTCTGTATACCACTACTCACCATGACTATGTATTAAAGATATATATGTGCATGTGTAAGTTAACCAGCGAGGGTTCCCTTTAAACTTTTCAACAAAGTTTTGTTTTTATCTAAACTCTGTGTCTGAGAGTCATATCAAACCGTGACAACACCATCCTATATTTTATCATCCTCCCCCCTTTCCAAGTTTAAAAACTGCTTAAACCTCCTAACCATACTAACCACCAGCACAGTAACCCCCTTTCCTCTAAAGTGCAATCTATATTGTCTATAATTTTTGCCCTTAAGGGAAAAGACATCCCAGTGCTCTAGAACTCAAACATATTTAACTGCCTAATGTCCATTTACCTTTCAGGTGTTGCCGTGACACTGTTAGTATTTTAGAATATATAAACTTATGTCTCTCCTAGTGCAAACATTAAAACTGGCCACCTGTTACCACAATATTTACCTTTGAGTAGTGGCATGAGACAGGTGTGGATGCTGTCACCAGGATTACTTGAATTTGCCATAGGTCCACTTGCTTTTTACAAATAGCAGTCAATTTCCCTGGATCATCAATTAATCTGATTCTGAATCAAGCTGTCAAACTATTGATATGAGACAGAAAAGTATCAGTTGTTTTTTTTAAATAAAGTACAGTATCTGCAAATATAGAGTCCAGGCACAAACAATTCCATAACTTTGTTGTCTTTACTATTAAAATTCCCTGCCTTTTAGTCAAAAGCACCTTGCCTTTAGTCTTAATGAATGACCTCTTTTTTCCCCAATTCTTTGAGTAAATAGTTTAAAGAGATCTTAGAATTGACCTGAAATATGTTTGTAAATAATAATCACCCGTTAATTATTTTTCTAATGTAAACAAACTCAGACCTCAAATCCCTTCCTCAGTTTTGTTGCACATGTACTGTGAATTATATATATATATTGTTTTAGGTAAGCTGTGTACCATAAACATTCGAATAATTCTTACAACGTCTAAAACTTGATATGGAGAAAGTGGCCAGTAAAGCTGAGGCAGCCCTAAAAATTGGTCTTCTTATATGTTTGCATATTCTGTCCATGGAAAAATCTGACCCTATGTCCCTGTTATGTTTTTCAAAGGTTGTCAATTGTATTTTCTCTCTTTTCTGCTTTTATTGACCAGCTCACCACAACAGGAATAGTATGAGGTCCAAAGGTCATTCCTTAACAAGGTAATCTTCCCAGTTCCAAAATATGAGAACTCAGTTAACTGCAGTTATGATTGTTTATAAGAAGAGTACAGAATGTCTCCAAAATGAAACCTTTACTTTCTAATTGCTAAGCAAATATAATTATATACAACAAACAGCCACATGCAATGGTCTCATTTAAGATTCAGTATTTAACTTTTTATCTTGGATGTTATGTAACATAATGTATTTATGAAGCTTTTTTCTTCCAAAAAACATCAGTCATAAATAGTAATTATCCCACCAGTTGTAAATGGTAATCACCCCTTAGACACTTCTCTAATGTAAACAAACCCAGTTTAGCTAGTTTCTCTTTATAACTCAGATCCTCAAATCCCTTTATCGGTTTTAGTGCACATCTACACTTTTTCTAATTCAGTAATGTATTTTTCAAGAACTGGAACCCAAAATATTCCATATCCTTGATGAGGCCTTACCAACAATTTATATAGATGTGGGATAATATTTCCATTCCATGCATCTATACCCCCTTTATAGAGGATAGTACCTGATTGTCTCTTGCAGCAGATGAGTGAGTGTTGCTCATTTCTCTGAATTGTAATCACTATCAGTACTCCTACCTCTTTCTGTAATGACGATTTCCCAAGTAATCCCATTTAGGGTATATTTTTCAAGAACTGGAACCTTCATATTCTGGAAGAGGCTACACTAATGATTTATATAGAGGTGGGATAATACTATCAAATTATATAGAGGTGGGATAATATTTTTATCCCATGCATCTATGCCCCTTTTATACAGGATTGTATGTTACTGTCCCTTGCAGTAGCTGAGTGAGTGTTTCTTACTATTCTCATTTCTATTGTCTATCAGTACTCCTACGTCTTTCTCTAATGAAGATTTCCCAAGTAGTTCCATTTATGATACATGTAGAATGTTTGTTCTGCACTCCAGATACAAAAACTTAGATTTATCTATATTAAATCACATCTGCCACTTTTCTACCCATTCACTCTGTTTATCCAAATCTTTCTGTAGATAAATAACATCATGCTCTCTTTATTTTTTATTATACATTGAGCCATTACCTTCAATATCCATTTCTAGTTCATTAATAAACTAGTTAAAAATCATTGGACCTAGTGCTAAACTCTGTGTTACTCCCACTTACAACTTGAGACCAACTTGAAGAGGTCCACTATACAACAAATCTCTCCTATCTGTCAGTTAATAGGTTCCCTGTCTATGTAGAGATATAAACTCCCAAACTGAAGTATATTAATTCATACAGTATCCTGTTCTGAGGCAGAGTATCAAAGGCGAAATCCAGTTCTACTACATCAGCAGAAATAACTTTGTCCAAATTAATAGTGGATTAATAAATATGAAGTACTAGCGATGTGGGATGGCATTGCCCATCATGTTATGCGGGGAATTTTTTATTTATTTATTTTTTTCTTAAATGTTATGATAGTGAAATATAGCGTAGGGTGTACGTGTCAGAAAGGTACACACAGCGATACACAGACACGTGTGCAAACACACACATATACAGGGAGACACACAGTGATAGACAGAGACGCATGCAACACACATACACACACATGCACTGACATACACAAACAGTGACAAATCAGAACATACATACATACAGTGTGAGCAGTGTAAGAAACATACCTCCCAACATTTCAAATGGCCAAAGAGGGACACTTGTGTTTTAGGTGATGTTACTGGGGGCGTGGCTGGTGTATTTTAGAGAATTTTTAACCCTTTGAGTGCCAGGGGGAAGCAATGCATTGCATACCCTCTGGCATTGAAATGGTTAAGTTACTCTTTCTGTAAGTGAATGATTTAGAAGAAGATGAAAGTATTTTTTTACACAGACTAATTTAACAGATATATAGAGAAGTTTATACCCAAATTACTGTGGGTTTTATTGATGTGGAACAATCTGATACACTTGTATATACGCCACACAGTGTGATCTCCTAAATACAGGAGCAGAGGGATTTGGGTGTCAAACAAGGTCTGTCCCTCCTACACTGTAAAGTGCCAGTCCTTATACACAGACGCATGCAGACTGTATACTATACAGCAGAGGTTCTCAGCCCATGCCCTCAGTGGCCACTAACAGGCCAGGACTTAGGAATTTCCCTGCTAGAACACAAGAGTGTTGATCAGAGGCTCAGTTGTATTGATTAACTCACCTGTGCTCTTAAAAGGAAATTCTAAAATCCTGGCCTGTTAATAGTCACTGAGAGCACAGGTTGAGAACCACTGCTATACAGTGCCAGACCATTGCAGAAAATTTTTAACCCTTTGAGTGCCATGGGGTAAGCAATGCATTGCATTCCCACTGGCAATGAAATGGTTAAGTTACTCTTTCTGTAAGTGAATGATTTAGAAGAAGATGAAAGTATTTTTTTACACAGACTAATTTAACAGATATATACAGAGGTTTATACCCACATTACTGTGGGTTTTATTGATGTGGAACAATCTGATACACTGGTATATACACCACACAGTGTGATCTCCTAAATAGAGGAGCAGAGAGATGTGGGTGTCAGACAGGGACTGTCCCTCCTACACTGTAAAGTGCCAGTCCTTATACACAGACATATGCAGACTGTATACTATACTGCAGAGGTTCTCAACCCATGCCCTCAGTGGCCACTAACTGACCAGGACTTGGGAATTTCCCTGCTAGAACACAAATGTGTTGATCAGAGGCTCAGTTGTATTGATTAACTCACCTGTGCTCTTAAAAGGACACATGCAGACTGTATACTATACAATGCCAGACCATATATAAATAGTTTGTCATACATGCTATACAGTGAGCTTACAGTGTACAGCATCTAGATGACTACAGGAACTGGCCCCTCGACTTACAGACAGACTAACAAACAATCTGCTCTCTTTCTCTCTCTTTGTGCAATATATAAATACAGTCACAACCATGTCTCTGCCACTTGCCAGTTCAGCTGAAGCCCTGCTCTACACTGCCTGATCATGTCTCTGTTGTTGTTCCACTTTCCCAGCTTCTCTGTGCTAGCAAGTCAGCTCCCCTGCTGATTGTTTAGAATTCGTCTCACTTGTAGTAATTGGCAGGGCTGTGCAGGGTCACAGACAGGGACTGAAGAGGCTGCATAATACAGATTGGACCATGGCCTTCCAGCTGTAGCTTGAACAAAGTTCCCATCCTCCTCAGCTGCTCAGCATGCGTGTGAGTGTGTCTCTGTATATGTGTGTGTATATGTGTGTATGTGTCTGCTAGTGTGAGGGGGGCATTTGTGTGTGTCTGTGGTGTAGGAGTGAGTGGCAGCCATTTTTTGTTCAGCCTTAGATAGTGGTGGGCAGGCTGGATAGTGGGGGTGGGCCAAAAATCACACCCCTATTGAATCACCCAATGGGAGCAGTAATCCTCCATACTGCCGCCCCTGGGTGTGTTTTACCAGGCACAAAGTCTTCTTTTATATATATATAGATAAGGGTCTTGCTATTACTGAACTAAATTCCTTAAGTACCAGTGGGTGTGTGCAATCAGGTCCAGGTGCTTTATTGACTATAACTTTTGCCAGTGACTTTTTGTCTTTATGCTCCGTAAGCCAATTATATGGTGGATGAAATTATGTGATCCTCTCTGTACTTAAGGTGTCAGACCTAGTCTTACACTCTCTGATTAATTCACCTGTCTAATTTCTAAGGGGACCAATAGCAACCTTAATATTTTAGTCTTGTATATACTTGTAGAATTGTTTAGGAATTTTCTTACTCTCTTTTGTCATACTTATTAATTTTCTGTTTTAGTTAGCCTAATTTCTTAGTTGTAGATCCTATTACATTCATTATATTTGTTAATTTATGCATCTGACCTTAGTGACTTAAACAGTTTAAAAACACACACCTCTTTATTAGGCCACATTAGTCTTAATTTGCTCCTCTTGAATTTATTCCCTAATGGCATACATTTTATCTAAGGGCATTTTAAACAAATTCTTTCTTGTGCATTTTTATCTTTGAAGGTTATACTCCCTTGAATTTCCTTTAATACTGATTTTAGCATTATGAAATTAGAATTTTTAAAGTTACATGTTTTGTTTAAACCATTGTTAATGGGTTTCTCATAGAACATTTAAAAGGATACCATACTGTGGTTACTGTTGCCTAAAAGTTATCTTAACTGTATATTTTACCAGTTCTGAATTGTTTGAGGCCATTAGGTACAGCAAGGTTATACTTGGCTTCTCTTCTTGTTAGGACATTAAATTGGTATTAACCATACTTAGAAACTGGTTTCCCTTTGTTGTGCTTGAAATCAAATGTCTCCATTCAGTTTCATGTTAACTGAAATCTCACATCATTATTGCATTTCCTGACCAAGAAGCCTTTCCTATTTGCAGTAACAGTTGTTTCTTAAAAGTCCAGAATATTAGGTGGCTTGTAGCAAATTCCCATTAACACATATTAATTACACAAGACAAACATAAAAAATGTTAGTAGGCCTACACCAAGGAAAAAAATACAAAAAACACATTTGCATGCTTGCAACAAAGAAGCCTTGAAAAATTGCTTGACAGCCTATGGCCAGTTATGCCTTTACCAGGAACATTATATGTCAGTCACTAGTGACATTATTGTGTTTGCCAATTTAGTTGCTGCCGTCTTGTCTAAGTAACATAACATATTAACATAGTTGATGAGGTTGAAAAAAGACATGCATCGACCAAGTCCAGCCCATGCCAAAAACACCCTTGTTGATCCCGAGGGAAAAAAAGCCCTCAGAAGCCATTTCCAATTTAGCCCCAAGTAGGTAAAAAATTTCTTCCTGACTCCAAATGGCAGTCAGAAGGATCCCTGGGTCAACATCCTATCTGCATTGAAGCCATCTGTCATAATTTTCAATCTTGTTCTGTGCTAGACAGACATCCAGTGCTTTTTTTGAAATCACTTATATTATCTGCAAGTACAACATCCCGAGGACAATAATTCCATAGCTTTACAGATCTTACTGTAAAGAATCCCTGCTTTTGTTTTAGTCGAAAACACCTTTCCTCTAGTCTTATGGATGACCTCTTGTTCTTAGCTCAGCTCTTTGCATAAATAATTCATTGTAAAATTCTTTGTATTGACCTTGAATGTAATTGTAAATTGTAATCATATCACCCTTTAGACGTCTCTTTGCTAATGTAAACAAGCCCAGTTTGGCTAGTCTCTTTTTATAACTCAAATCTTACAATCCATTTATCAGTTTTTTTGCACGTCTCTGCACCTTTTCCAGTTCAACAATGTCTTTTTTAAGAACTGGTGCCCAAAATTGGACTCCATATTCTAGATGAGGCCTAACCAAGTATTTATATAGAGGTAATAATAATATTAGCATCCCTTGCATCTACACCTCTTTTTATGTAGGCTAGTACACTATTTGCTCTTGCAGCAGCTGAGTGATACTGCACACTACTGTGAAGTCTATCATCTATCAATACTCCTAAATCTTTATCTAACTGGGATTTCCCAAGTTGCTTCCAATTTGGAGTATATGTAGTAAGTTTGTTTCTACAGCCCAAATGCATAACTTTACATTTATCTACATTAAACGTCATCTGCCACTTTTCTGCCCATTCGCTCAGTTTATCTAAATCCTTCTGCAGAGAAAAAAAATTCAGGTCCGTATGTATTTCCTTACATCATCAAAGATTGACACTCTACTTTCAATTCCCACTTCTAGATTAATAAACAATTTAAAAAGCATTGGGCCCAGGACTGAACCTTGTGGCACCCCACTTATACTTTAGGCCAATTTGAAAAGGTTCCATTTACAACTATCTGCCATCTATCATTTAACCAGTTCTTAATCCATGTACAGATTTACCAAATTACTACTTACTCTTTCATAAAATGCAAGCAAATTAGTCTGACATGATCTATTCTTCATGAAACCATGCTGATTCCTACTAATAATATTGTTTGCCTTCATATAATTCTGAATATTGTCAGTTAGTAACCCTTCTAATATCTTACCCACGATGGAAGTCAAGCTCACAGGTATATAATTTCCTGGTTTGGATCTTGCTCCCTTTTTAACAATGGAACTACATCATCTTTCCTCCAATTACAGGGCAGTATGACTGATGAATGTGAATCAATAAATATTAAGTTTAATGGTCTTGCTATTATTAAACTAAGTTCCTTAAGTACCCTTGGGTGTATACCATCAGGTCCAGGTGCTTTATTCACCATAACCCTCTCCAGTCTCTTTTGGACCTTGTCCTCAGCAAGCCATGTGGATGATGGAGGAAATTCTGTAGTTTTGTCTGTTTGCCCGTAACCTGTCATTGTTGCTTCCTTTGTATATACTGAAGCAAAGAATGTATTTAGGGTGTCAGCAATAGCCTTATCCTCACTAATCAATTCACCTGTCTCAGTCCTAAAAGGACCAATATCAACCTTAACCTTTTTGAAAATTAATATACTTGTAAAATTGATCTCATTTGCAATATTTCTCTCATTTTCAATTTTAGCTAGCTTAATTGCTTGTTTGCAGATTTTATTACATTCTTTGTAATTTTTAAATGATGCATCGGACCCGTTTGACTTAAACACTTTAAAAGCATGTTTCTTATTTCCCATTTCCCTGCAAACCTCATTATTAAGCCACAATGGCTTCACTTTACTCCTCTTGTGCTTATTCCCCAATTGTATATATTGACGCATCTATTTGTCTAAGAGTATTTTAAACACATTCTATGATTTGTGTACATTTGTAACTTTGAAAATTACATCTCACTGAATATCCTTTAAAGCAGAACTACCACCTGTTGCTAACATAGCCCCAGATAATTACCCATCTGCTCAATAGCGATAGTCGCCAGAATTATGACCGCGTTAATGAGAATGCTACACCGCTCCTGGACTGACAGGCAGGAAACAGCACAGACATCTTTCTATAGTGACGTCTGCACTGTCAATCCCTTCCAGTACCATGCAGCTCCTAGCAACGCTTCCTAGAGCAGGATGGGACTAACAGCGCAGGTGCACAGACGTCACTATGAAAAGATGCCTGTGCTGTTTCCTGCCTGTCAGTCCGGGAGCGGTGTAACATTCTCATTAACGCAGTAATAATTATGGCGACCTGCACTATTGAGCAGCTAATCGCCAGATGGGTAATTATCTGCGGCCATGTTAGCAAAGGGTGGTAGTTCTGCTTTAAAACTTCTTTTAGCTTTGTAAAATTAACCTTTTTAAAATTTAATGTTTTGGTTAAACCCTTGCTATTGGGTTTCTCATAGCAAATTTCAAAGGATACCATATTGTGGTCACTGTTGCCTAAATGTTCCCTTACTTGTACATTGTTTATCATGTCAGAACTGTTTGAAAGCACTAGATCAAGCAAGGCCTCTTTTCTAGTCAGCTCTTCTACTAGTTGGGACATATGACTGCTAAGTCACATGTTATCACGGTGCCCATGCTCCCTTGTTTTTGTTTTCATGTCAGTTATCCTATGTAGTGCTCCCATTGGCTGTCCTTTGTTTATCCCGCCCAGTATGGCCTTTATATACTGGGCTCTTGCACCCACACGGTGCCCTTTCGTGGTGTTCCTGTACCAGTGCTAGCTTATTCCTCAGTGTTTCCCAGTGTACCGACTTGGCCTGCCTGACTACTCTTCAAGTTCCAGCTCCTGTGTACCGACCAGGATTGCCTGACTTCTCCTCAGTGCCTGCTCCTGTGTATCGACCCGGCCTGGCTGACGTTCCTGCTCCTGTGTACGGACCCGGCCTGGCTGAAGTTCCTGCTCCCGTGTTCTTACTCTGCAGGTGATCCGGTTGCACGTGCTTACTAGCACCTGAGTCTATTCCGTTACTGCTCCTGCAGGTTGCCAGTGTTTGCCTCCGTTACTGCTCCGGCAGTGTGCATTTGGCCTAGTCCTCCATTACTGCTCATACCGGTTGCAAGTGTCTGCCTCCATTATTGCTCCGGTAGTCGCCATTGGCTTGTCCTCTGTTACTGCTCCTGCAGGTTGCTAGTGTGTGCCTCCGTTACTGCTCCAGCAGTGTGCCTTTGGCCTAGTCCTCTGTTACTGCTCATAATGGTTGAAAGTGTCTGCCTCCGTTATTGCTCCGGTAGTCGCCATTGGCTTGTCTTCCATTACTGCTCCTGCAGGTTGCTAGTGTGTGCCTACATTACTGCTCCAGCAGTGTGCCTTTGGCCTAGTCCTCCGTTACTGCTCATACTGGTTGCAAGTGTCTGCCTCCGTTATTGCTCCGGTAGTCGCCATTGGTTTGTCCTCCGTTACTGCTCCTGCAGGTTGCTAGTGTGTGCCTCCGTTACTGCTCCGGCAGTGTGCCTTTGGCCTAGTCCTCCGTTACTGCTCATACCGGTTGCAAGTATCTGCCTCCGTTATTGCTCCGGTAATCGCCATTGGCTTGTTCTCCGTTACTGCTCCTGCAGGTTGGCAGTGTCTGCCTCCGTTACTGCTCTGGCAGTGCTCATTACGCAATATCTGTTGTACTCTGGCAGTTCACATTGTTCTGCTAGCCCTGGGCGACCTCAAGTTCTCTATAAGTGCTATCTCAATACTTTAACACATGGGACTGTTTACACTCATTGATGAACTTTAACTCCTGCAGTACCAGAGTCCTGGGAAACTTACTCCTCTTGCCTGACCTGTGTCAGTATATGGTACTTGTACCTTTATATTGTACTTGACCTGTGCAGGCAATTGTATGTTTAACCTGTTGTGTGTCTGTATTATACTGCCTGTATACTACAGGACCTGTGAGGATTCTTATTGTATTAAGAATTCAATAAAACTGTGTTTTTATCCTAAACCACTGTGTCTGTGAGTCAAACAAACCGTTACATATGTATCATCTAAAGAGGATTCAGACACCCCAGTTAGATCATACTGCTCATGTATTGCAATCACTTCTAGTTCCCCCATCTTACCAGCCAGACTACAAGCATTTGCATGCATACATTTTATCTTTTTGCCATTCTTAAAAATTTAATACTTTGTCAAGTGCATTTGTCTTTTATCAGGCTGTAACAATGGCAACTCCTATTAGATGAACTAGCCCATTTCCCCTCTCCAGCCTCACGCCCTTTCTCTGATCCCATTTCTTCAATTATATTACCTTCCCCAGCCTGTGTTGCAGCACCCTCCCCCTCTTTCTAGTTTAAAGTCTCCTTCAGCCCTCTAACCATCTAACCTAATGCCCAGCACAGTGGCCGTCTTTCCACTAAGGTGCAATCCATCATGACTATAAAGATTGCCCCCAAGGAAAAAGGCTGCCCGGTGCTCTAGGAACTAAATTTTTAGCCACCCATTTAACTCCCTAATCTCTCATTGCCTTTCTAATGTAGCACGTGGCACAGGTAGTATTTCAGAAAATACTACCTTAAAGGTCCGAGGTCCTCTACTTAAGCTTATATCCTAAGTCCCTGAAATCCTTCTTAATGGACCTCCATTTTCCACTGACTTTGTCATTAGTACCAACATGTACCATGACAGCCGGGTCATGCCCAGCCCTTCCCAACAATCTATCAACCCGATCTGCCACATGTCAAACCCGAGCTCCCGGGAGACAGCAAACTGTTTGATAGTAGCGATACTGGCAACACATTACCCTGTCTGTCTTCCAAATAATAGAATCCCCTACCACCACCATCTCTCTGGGTCTGCCTGAGTCCCGGATCCCATCTGTGATAGAGGGGCTGTTCTCCCGGCTGTTAGAGAGAACAGTCCTCTCCAGCAAGGAAACTCCTGTGTCAACATCCCCAACATCATTACTCAACATAGCAAATCTTTTAGGGTTAATAAACACAGGAGTGTCCTCCCTTTTCCTCTGCCAACACCCTTTTTATGTATAACTGTAATCCATATGGCTACCTGCTCTTTCTTTGTGCAGTCTCCACCCCCAGAACTACCTACCACCACTTCCCTCTCAAGATTGGCCGTCTCTCTCTATGTTGCAACTTGCCCCTCCAAATCTCTAATGCGAGCTTCCACAGAGACCACTTGCTTACATCTGCCACAGAGGTATGCATCCTGGAATGGTTGTTCCAGGTGTACAAACATATGGCAGTTTGTGAACCGAGTTAAATGATTAGTCATGCTACCAATCATATTATGCCAGTTACCACAAGCTAAAAGGCAGGCAGAAAAAAAGTATCTGAACACTAAGGTTGATAAATGTGTTCACCACACAATTTTGGTATGACTGCACCAAAGCAAATCTATTGGATACTCAGCATCTTTGTAAAAACAGCTTCATCTTTATTTGTATTCATACATATTTGTATCAACATTGAGTCATAAACATGCAAACTACATATATATTGGAGTTACAGACCATGAGACATCTTCATGAGCAGGTATAGACACTCCGATCAATGTGTTTTGCATATAATAACGCTTAGTCATGACCATAAGTTTGTCTCAATGCCATAAGTTTACTTTTATGGCTTCCATTCACCAATCAAAATCAGTCAGCACCTGGAACTTCTGAGAGCCGCTGTGAGCATGGGAATTAACCCCCTCATCATACATATTTCAAACAGATCTGCTTTTCCAATCCAATGAAAAACCGTATGGCTCCATCTCCTGCCAAGCAAATGGGAGCTTTGGAAGTCCAAGTGCATCTGATCCTTTGTTGACATTAATATATATCTTCAAAATAAAATAAAACAATATATCACATTCAACAGGATGCCAGAAAGCAATAGTGCCCATGGCAAAAAGTCAATGGTTAACGTTTCGCAACCCCAAACAAATTAATTACCTTCTGCTATATTATTTCAAACAGAGATCTCCATCCTATTGTTATAATTATGTGTGCGGGTTGCGCTGGGCAACCTATATTGATAACACTTGCTAAAAAAACATTTAAAATCTAATTTCAAACCTGGACAGAAAAAAATCTCTCCACACGAGAAATTAAGCTAACCAAACCAGCACATTATAAGCACTTATCAAGCATAATTTGCTAATTCCCATGTTATCTAGAGATGAAAGGACCCAATAATTATCTATACTTAGACAGTCATCAAGCCAAAAGGGTGCATATACACTTCAACATTATAATAATAATTAATATCCAAATACCATATTTTTAAATGATTTAATTTAACTTACTATCAATTGAAGCAGATACGCTCAACCTTTAAATCACTAAACATAACGAGACACATCATAAGTTTTATTGAAGCCTCTTGGATATCTAGTACCCAAGGTAAAAATCCAAAAGGCTTCTCTCATCAAGTGTTTACCATCAAGGTCTCCTCCTCCCACCCCTAGGGTCACACGTTCAATGCCTTGCACCCTAAATGTATCCAAATTACCACTGTATACATCTCTGAAGTGTTAAGCAACATTGGACCCAAAATTAACCCCTCTTGTATCTCTTAGATGTTCATTTAAACTCTGTCTAAGGGGTCTAGTGGTTTTACCCACATATTGCATTTGACATTGATAACATGTAATCAAATAGTCCACACCTTTAGTAGCGCAATTGATGTAACTTCTCATTCGAAACTCTTCTATAGTTACTATAGAATTAAAGACTTGACTCGTATCCATGTATTTACAACAACCACATCTGGATCCCCCACACTTATAATTGCCCTTTACAAACAGCTATGTATTATTCATCTTTTTCCTATCTCCTACAAAAAGACTCGGAGAGACTACACTCTCCAGAGTTGGTGCCCTTCTAGATACATAATTCACACCTACATCTATCACTTTTTTAAGTTTGTTACCTCCACTTAAGAGGGGTAAATAGTGATAGATGTAGGTGTGAATTATGTATCCAGAAGGGCACCAACTCTGGCGAGTTTAGTCTCTCCGAGTCTTTTTGTAGGAGATATAGAAAGCAAATTATCAATATTTGCAGATGACACTAAATTATGCAGGGTAATTAATCAGAACAGGATACTTGTTCTCTACAGAGGAATTTATATAAAATGGCAGATTGGGCAAACAAATGGAATAATAAGTTTAATGTGGAGAAGTGTAAAGTCATGCATTTGGGAGGAACTTAATGGAATCACTTTAGGGGACTCATTGCTAGAGAAAGACCTTGGTATCCTTGTCAACTACAAACTTGGAAACAGTGACCAGTGTCAAACAGCAGTTGCAAAGGCAAACAAAATCCTGTCTTGCATAAAAAGAGGTATTGAAGCAAGAGTGGATAACATTATTTTGCCATTGTACAAATCATTGGTAAGCCCTCACCTTGAGTATGCAGTGCAGTTTTGGGCACCAGTTCTGAAAAAGGATATACTAGAACTAGAGAGGGTACAGCGAAGAGCAACAAAATTAATTAAGGGAATGGAGGACTTGACGTATGAGGAACGACTAGACAAACTTAGTTTATTTACTCTCGAGAAAAGACGACTAAGAGGAGACCTTATCACATTGTACAAATATATGAGAGGTCAATACAAGGATCTCTGTGGTGAGCTATTTATTCCAAGGCCTGATCAGATGACCAGGGGGCACCCCTTGAGATCAGAGGAAAGGAGGTTTAGACTTCAACAGAGGAAGGGGTTTTTTACAGTAAGGTCTGTTAAATTGTGGAATTCTTTGCCCAAGAGGTGGTTATGGCAGATACAGTGGATATGTTCAAGAGAAGATTAGATACATTTCTTTCCAAAGGGAACATACATACTTATTTGGTAGCAGGAAACCTATAAAATTACTGGGGTATGAGGAGAAGGTTGAACTTGATGGACTTGTGTCTTTATTCAACCTAATTTACTGTGTTTCTATGTTACTAAGTATTCACTGTATATATGTTATTTAAAGCAAAAACCCACCACTTTCAACACAGCAGTTAACCACTCCCACCACACCAGATGAGTACCATTAAATTGAGTAATAATATCTATACCCTCAGGATACACTTGCAAATGAGAAACAATCTCAGTGTAGCCATTCTGGTAAAATACTTTGAAATTATTATTATCTTTGTGGCAACATTCTCCAGCAGTATGGCTTGGATTGGAATGAAAAAGCAGTACAGTAATGTCATCTGTTATTTCAATAGACCAGTAGCTATTACTCAAACCTGGGATAGAGAAATACCTAATTTCTGGGGTTAATTTACCAAATAACTCAGGGCAGGCATTGAGGGCACCTCATGCTGGACAGAGGTCATCATTCAGACAGACAAAAATAAACAAAGATCAGACTGCAGGAGCTGATTTGTTCCTTTTTTTTTTTTTTTTTTTTTTGCGGTAAGAGTATTTGGGATGTCAAAGCATGTGCAAGGACTATGCCCACCTAATGAATATTTATTGACAAACATACTTTAAAATAACCATCAAAAGTACATACCATTATACTAATTAGCAAGATTTGGGAATACATATATATACATATTAAACTAGAGAAATACATAAAAAAGAGAATCAAGGATGACTGTAAAAGACCAGAAAAAGTCTAAAATGACAGCAACACACAATGTGTATATTTAGGCTGCCACTATCAACTCTCCAAGAAAACTTTTTCATTGACCCGGCAAACTTGCCTCGCGGATCCGGTGCAGCTCCCGTCAACCACGGCCAGGTTTCAACAGACATGAAGTTTTGTTCTTTGGTTTGATATATGCTAGTCATGTGTTATAAGGAATATTATTTGTTTTTACATTTCTATATTTGACATATGACTAGCATAGAAAAGATCAAAAGGGATTTAAGTGTGTTTTAATTATTGTATATATAGCCTATAGCTGATAGGTTGGCTGGTTTAATTACTTATAGCCATATTTATTTCAGGAATGATCACATGGAGTTGAGTCATTCTTAAAATGTTGATATCGCTATTTAGCTACATTTTATCAGTGAGATCTAATAAATAGTAACGTTGAGGCTTCAGTAGTTTGAGTGTTGTTGTTTCTTCACTGGTCAGAGCTTTTACGAGTAGTTATTGGATTAAATTGATCAGGTGATATTGTATTGTTTGCGATCTAAGGGTACTTAAGGATATGTTCACTGAATACATGTTACCTATGATTAAGTGACTCTGTCATGAAACACGTAAGGTGATATGCATTCATGTTAATCATAATTATCGCTGTATAGAAACTTTGCTTTTTAAAGAGTTTTTCAATAAACTTTTGGATTTTAAACTGGCTCTGGTTTGTGGAGCGGATCTGCCCGCGCCCCTGTCCTGTAAACAGATGGTAAATGGAACAAGAAAGTAGGAGATGGTGAAATTGCGAAGGCACAGTAGGTGTCTGAGCAATCTAACAATGCTGATATGAGCAAGAAAAAGTGGAGATATACATGAGTATAAAAATACTAGAACAGATTAGAGGGAAATGAAAATATTGTAAACAAGAGAGAATAGAGTAAGAAATGAAAAATTATTTGGGGGAGGAAAGACTACCTGAAAGGGATATGGAAGAAGATTATAAGTACCATGAAACAATATATTATACCAAATAGACAAAGCATTAGGTAACATTGAACAACAGTATAAGAGAATAGAACAAGTATAAAAGAAAAGAGGTGTGAATGTGGAGGTATAACCTGTCAGAACTAAAGAAATATCAGGGTGGTCTAGCAACAAATGGCACAAAACAGAAATATGAGGGAACTGTAACAGAAAGTATAAGCATGGAAAGATAGAAATGAGGTGATGGAGATGACAGAGGTGATAATAATACAGAGAAAAAACATGGAAAGAATCCAAATGATCCAGTGCTGATGCGGAATGATCAGATTAAATGGACTGATGCATATACTGGATGTATGGTATAAGTAAACAATGTATGTCCTCAATGGCTAATATCACTATAACTGATGTGATTGATACATTGAATACAAATACCATACAATATAGTAAACAACAACTGGGGTGAGTGATATCAGCTTACTAGAAAAAAGTCATGGATACATCCAGATTCTTGCCTACTTGGTTATACTGGCAGGGCATTTTTGAGCTCTAGGTTTTCCCTTATCTCCTACCTGCTAAGTATTGGCCCCAAAATCTGTGATAAAATTATATACACACACTTATGCTTTAGACTTGAAAAAGGAAGCATCACTCTCAAAAGCTTGTCCTTATAATTGAATGTTAGTCCATAATGCAATACTCATTCCTATCATCACCATCAACATATATTATATAAAATTCAACCTTTTTATTTTTGTGGCTATCTTTTGGAAAATAATGGTTAGCAGCATGCTTACAGAAAGACAAACATTTAAAATAATTAACAAGCTTACAGAGAGCCACTTCCAAAAACATTATGCCACCCGGTGGCACCCAGCCACCAGTGACATAATAGTGTTTGATTATGTACTTCCGGTAGCTGAGTTGCCTGAGTATCAGGATTAGGCTACTGCATGGGAAAGGGATAATCATCCCCATAGACAGTATGTGGTGGGGCCAGCAGCAGCCTGTTAACGAGAAAGCTAACAGTGTGATGGTTCCACTTCCTACTAGTTCTAGTGCTAATAAGGCAGAAGCAGCACCACAACTAGCCACTATAACTTCAGGTGCATCTGGTAAGAAGCTGGCCAATTATGGTTCTCCTACTGCAACTCATCTAAACTAACGGGTGTTGGAATATTTCATACTGATAGCATGAAATGTCAGACAACGCAGGTGTTATTGTCATTGCTGTTGATGGTCCAGGCTGTTGTCTCATGAACTTTTCAGTTTGATTTTCACCCATGTTCTTTTCAGTGTTGGGGAGGGGCAAGGGATACAGCACTTGATTTTTTATTTCTTGGAGTAAAGCTTCACACATTTAACATTCACATCAGGGTGGTTAGTTGTATTCTCCAAGATATGAAGGTCCAAATATTGACTACTCAAGTTCACATGTCTATGTCTATGATCACATGTTGGACTGGGTTTTGTACTTCATAGCTTTTTGCAGGAACTGCTGAAGGAAGACAATGTTCACGTGTTGGCTGATGCTCAAATGTAGCTCACAGAAAATGACCACCTATAGATACTTTATGCTATATCCACAAAGAACTGCTGTTGTGACAATTAACAAAATAAGGAGCCTTAATAAATAATCCAGATAAAACATAACATTTTTTTCTGCTTACCATGATGTTCCAGTCATATCTAAAATATGTTTACATTTCCATGACAGTTGCCAGTTTCCACATCACAAAGCACCATCTGCTGAGTTAATTGTAGACGATTGGGCTACAGCATCTTTCATTATTTTTCTAATTCATTATGCCAAGTTAACTTGGAAACAAATCAAAACAAAAAAGTAAATATAGAAGTATGGGAGATGATTTAGAACTGCATTCTTTATAAAAGCAGGTGTACACTACAGGCAGGTCCAACCATCAGTAATCTTCAGACATCTCAACTGCTCACAGAGATTTTGGTAAGAACAAGATGCAAGTGAATGATATAAGGTGCCATGGCTTTATACATTTTATTACTATCTGTAACTATTGGCTTTATGCAGAAAGCAAAATATGTGCAATTCAGATGACAAATAACATTTCCAAAATCCCCATTGATTTAAATGGGGATTTTAAATGTTGGAGAACTATTGTGGTTTCCAAAGCTAAACTACACATTTAAATCAATATGGATTTTTATTTCCTGTGTATGGTAGTGAAGATGGTTCATTCTAGATATGGAACTCTTTAGCTTTCTGCATAAAATCGTATGCAATTCTGGTGTAACCACCTGCAACATAGGGTACAAATAAAAATTCCCATTTATTTAAAATATATTTTTATTTGTCCCTTGTGGTGCATTTGGCTTTCTCCAAAAATTCACATCCTTAGCTTTCTACACAAAGCTTTATACAATTGTGGAGAAAATCAGATGCAAAATAGGGTTCAAATTCCATTTTATTTATATAGTTTTTGTTTGTCCCTTATGGTGCAAGGAAGCTTGACACATAATTGCTTTGCTTTTCTTCAGTGTGTATGGCTATATTCGTATAGCAGACAGTATCCCAAGATCTCTAAAGGTCCCTTGCACAAAAGTAGAGTATTTCTAGAGCAAACTAACTGCACTATATAAAACAAATACAATTTCCCAAATTTCCAATAATTTAAATGGGGCTTTTAACTTCTGGAATGGTATACATGTTGGTAATGCACTGTGGAGATTTTTGTACAATTCAAGCCCCATTTATATCAGTGGACATTTTTATCTGTACCCTATGGTTTATGTTTTTTGTGCAAAGGAAATTCCCTAATCTTTGTACTCCTACTCGGCTAGCTACATAGCTCATTTATCCTTTTATGGTCCAGAGGGTTGACAATGCATTGTGAAGCAAAGTGTTACAAACCACCTCTGGTCCTTAAAGGGTTAAAGATCTTTACTTTGTACAGAATATTCTCCTTTGGATTACTTCCCACTGAAACATACTATATTTAATTACATTTCATTTACTTGCTGATGATAACAATGAATGAGGGCTATTTTAAAAATCTTGTACTGCATTCTATACCAGGCACTAGCTTTACCACTGGTTCTATCTTCATATTTGTTTAATAGAACTCCTCAATAGGAGTCCAGTGGAATTCGTGTGATTGTAAGGGAATCTGACCCATTATGACAAAATCAAATTATGATTATTCAATAAAGAGAAATTCTGGGGCAAACATTTTGCACCAAAGAGGAAGGGGTGGGTAACCCTTTCTGACAATTTAAGGGCATTATCACGTTTACAAATTCTGCTCCTTAGTAAAAATGTTGGGCTTCACTGTACAGCCTCAAAATGGCTTCCATTAGCCATTTGGTTTGGCTGGAAAGCAACCCAGAAAAGTCAAGCTCTCTGCCACAAGCTCCTGGTGCATTCCCCAAAAAGGCAGTGTGTCAGGCTTTCCAGCCAAATACAGTGGGTCTCTATTTAGACTCCACTGGTACGCAGGGGCTCATAATGCAGCCCAGGATTCAAAGGTAGGTCTGATCCAAGGTGAACAGATGTGCCAGTGGGGCAATTATCAAACAACAGTTGCTTTTTAAATTTGGATTTATACTTCTTGAATTTTAGATAGGTATCCACTGAAGCATACAAACAGATTTTGACTGCACTTGGTCCATCTATTTTGAAATTTTTCCTATCCAGATAAAATGTAGTCTTACATAGCTCTCAGAATAGACTTATGTCTATCCCAGATATTGTTATTCCTTTACTGTATTAGCACTTACCCCTTGAGCTGTCATCAACTCTGTAATATAGTTCACTTATGCAGTCATGCTAATTACTCCTGGATCTTCAACCCTCTGACTTTAGGTCATGCCCTCTTGTTCTAACATTTCTCTTTTTCTGAAAAATGCTTCCCATCAGGACTTTATTAAATCATTTAACATATGTTAAGGTTTCTATCAGGGCTCAAAATTTCCACTCGCCACTAGCCAATGGTGAGTGAAAATTTAGCCCTGGCGAGTAGAAATTCAGTCCTGGAGGGTATGTTTTGGCTTGCAGTGGCAAGTAACTTTTCAGGTCTAGCTAGTAGCAAAGGACTTCAAATTTTAAGCCCTGGTTGCTATCATATCCATCCATTCAATCCTCTCCTCCAAGCTATACATAGTTTTTGAATCTCTCCTTGTACGTTTTGTCAAAATGTTTTTCTTTGACCTGGATCCAATATATTAATTTCCTTCTAGAGATATGTTGTATTCTATTGTCCATGGTACTTCATGTGATCTATAAAGTAGAATTAATACCTCTTTCTGCTGCTATTACCTCTTCCTATACAGTCAAGTATTGGGTGTGCTTTTCCCATTGCTTTACTGCTTTTCTACCTTCAAGACATCTGAAATAATAACCATCAATTACCTTTCTCCTGCTTTTATTGTTAGCAAAGTACCGTTAATCCTGTCTTTCACCTCTGGGTTTTTGACCCAGATTTCATTATCTTGAAACATTGAACTTTGATCCCATATTCGTGTCCATCCTCCAATTTCCCTAAATGCCTATGCATTCCCCCTAGAGTGTCAACCCTGTTACAGAACTTTGTGTCATCTGCAAATATGCACAGCTTACCTTGAATACCATTAGAAATATCACTAGAGAAGATATTACAAAGTAGAGGATCAAGAATTGACTCCTGAAGCACCACACTAATAAAGTTTTCTTCCTCTGAATGCGTTCTATTGACTATGGCACACTGTCCCTTGTCCTTCAGCCAGTTTCTTATCCAGTAAACAATTATTGAGTTAATTCATAAATTATAGTTCTTAATAATCAACTTACTATGCAAGACAGTGTCAAAAGCTTTAATAAAACCCCAAATTAATTTTCTCTATTCACTAATATCCCTAAGGAAAGATATGTCACCCTTTAAAAAAAAGCAACGGTTTTATCTTCTGCTTGGGGTTGGACACAACTTATAATATGCTTAGCCTCTATTTGGTTAACCTAATAAATGTGTCTATCTTCCTCTTACTGAGTCTGCCTGTATTACATATGCGTGCATTTTTTATCCTTTATTATATTGGCCACCTCTCTATAGAACCAGATTGCTTTTTCTTTTCATTTTACATTTCTTAACATGCCTAATGAAGACTTCTGTTGTAGATAAAACTGAACGTTTTAAATGTTCCCATTGTTCCTACATACCATGAAACAATCTCTTCTCTGCCAAGGAATGGCTTACATGTTCACAGATAAGATATGAATCAGTCTTTCTAAAATGACAGACATCTGTTTTTGTTTTGTGAAAACAGACATCACTTGTATACTAAACCACATGGACTAGTGATCACTGTTCCCTAGGCTTTCACCCACTTATGCATCTGCATTATTAAGTATCAAATATAGTATTGTTCCATTGTGAGTTGACTCCTTCATCCATTGTGTAAAAGATTCCCCTTGCAAGGAATCCTTTCAAGAGGGAACATACATGGTATTCTATGTATTAGATAAAAAAGGAAGTTCTGCTTAAATAATTATATTTTTTCTTAGTTATTAGGTAAAAGGTTGACCTTGATGTCTTTTTTTCAACATAAGTTAATATGCTACTATGTCCCTAAAGCAACATGAACCTACCAGGCCACCTACCATGCTGTTGGTACTTAAGGACATGGGGCATTTTTTTTATGTGTGTCCTTAGTCCTTAAGATGTTAAAGTTTCCGAAAACTGTATCATCACCCTCGCTGATGTTTTTGGTTATTTCCTCATCATTGATTAATCCAATTATTTTCCCAGGAGGTCTAAAAGTTACTCTTATCTGAACAACTTGATCTCCATCTCCATATTTACTCATATACGCTCTACATTTTTCTCAGTTCTAATTGTTAATGCAGACATTCTGATGTTCTTCGAATAAAGAGCAACTCTGCTTATCCCTCTTTACTTTTTTGTATTTTCTGTAAACATTATACTCAGGTATAACTGTTTCCTATTCATGAGATTCATTGGCGGTTATGCACCAAGGTGTGATAAAGAGGTGATAACGCTGAGATAACTTCTCTTCTGATGACAATTCTCCAGTTGCTATGTTATTCTATTGAGCCTATGAATTAAGACCTCCAAAGTTGGAGAAATTTTACTGCAAGTCATTTCCACTAGGTAATTCAAGTCTTCTACGGGGCATAGCTTAACATTAGATTGAGAAGTATTGCATGTCCTTAATTCTTTATGGAAAGGGTAATAGTTTAATTGAACAGTTTACCAGTGGAAGTGGTATTGGCTAATATAGTAAAGAAATTCAAAAATGCTTAAGTTAAAATAGCACTTACTCTCTTACATTGTTCATTCATATGCTTATTTTAACATGTGGGCCATAGTTATCACCACTCGGTTTCCATCCCACTCCACAAAAGTAAAAGAGGGTTTCAATTCCTTGTTAATATTGAAGTGCCTGCTGACAATTATACCAAAGCAATTTGTACTCCTATCCCTGTAGCCCACATTTTGGCAAATTCCAATAGAGGGAGCATTGAGGAAAAGGATGGAGTTTCCTGAAAAGTTTTGAACATGCATGGCCTTCATGGATATATTGTTTAGGGTTAAATGATACTGCAGCGGATGCTGCATTATTAACCCTTTGAGTGCCAGAGAGGTACGCAATGCATTGCGTACCCTCCTGGCACTCAAAGGGTTAAACAGAAGTTCTGTTATTTTTAAGGAGACCTTGATTGAATTGAAGGAGTTCAATTTAATGGGAACTGGAGACATTTCTTATACAAACAAACTGGACCAACTACTTTGTATATGAATTATGCATCTTGTTGCTGACTATACATCTGGTTTTAATGTATATTTCTTCACAGGTTCACCAAGAAAGTATGATGAATATTATATATGTGGCTTTTGTGTTTGGAATCTGTATTTCATTGACTGATGCTGGAATCTCCTGTGACCCTGACAAAATTCTTCAGTGTAAGTGTATTCATCTACAAATGTATTTTATTGTACAAGATGATAGCCTAGATGCACTAAAGGTCGAAGTGGGCTACGAATGTCGATGTTCTGTCGGAGCAGTTTCATAGGCACATCCTCAGTATTCACAAAGTGTCTACAACATCACTTCACCAGCCCTCCGACAAAAATATACTCACATCGACATTCATCCGACATGCCTTCACCATGTCTATGAATTTTTATTCTTCGAATTGACAATTGCTTATTTCCATATGGAAATGAAGCATAACCAGATACATTCATTTACAAGGGGGTATGTTGATATGATAATGTGACACTTCGACTCATTCAGTAAACTCCAATAGCAGCCTCTGCTGTCGGAGTTCACAGTCTCCACTTCACCTAACTCAGGTTGTCATAGCTGGGATCTCTCCTGTACTTTCCTATGGAGTAACAGCAGAGACAGCTATGACAGTCTGAACAGCATTCTCTGTGCTTCCCTACCTAGCCAGTACGGGAATACAGAGAAGGATTTCAACACCATGGACAGCATTGAATGTCATAGTGATGTGCATTGCTCACTCCTGTGACCTTCAAAGGGTTACAATAAACAAAAATAGTACACCAAGCACTACACAATGTACCCCCCCTTCCACATCCCCCCTTTGTATGTTGACATATATTGCATATATTCAACATACTAACTCCATCCAACTTCACCTCAGGAAGTGCTGAGTCACTTACTCGATGAACCTGTCCTTTGTTCTTAACCCTTTGAGCACCAGAGGTAGGAAGGCATTGCTTAACAATGTGTTTCCTACTCCTCTGGTACTCAAAGGGTTAATAGGCAAGATATGGACTGCATACCTTGCCGGTATATGTGTGTGTGTGCTTGAACATATTTTTATTAAAATATGTGTTTAACTTTATTAAAGCAACCATCAGACCCCAAGAGGGGTATCATGATCCCCTTACATGAGGCTGACAATTGCCCTTTTATTATAACAAGCGGCATATAACCTATGTGAAAACAAATTAAAAAAAAAAAACTTTCTCTGATAAGTTACAGAGTCAGGCAGACAGGTGACCCTTCCTACCTGGGGTGGCTGAGCCTGAGACTCTGAAACAGAGTGTCACATACTACAAAGGCAGACAAAATCCATCATACTTTCATGATAATACAAATATATAGGTACAACTTGGTGTGCTGTGTTCCTCACATTCACTCACTCACCCTACATCTGCAAGAACAAGAGGCACAAGCATATACTGATGTGTGGTGGTGTTGCACCAGCTGCTGTGTGCTATTTCATTTATTGAGAGCTGCTGATTCTGAAGCTAACAGGTCTGCCCTGGACTGTATACATGAACACTGCAGTCCTTGGCAAGAAAGCTGCTAAAATGTTTACAATAGCTATTAGTGTAGTGGCGGACAGGAAAAGAGGGGCACAGGAGTTGCTTGTGTGGAGTATGGTTGTTTGGAGTGTGGGTATTATTTGTAGGAAGTAGCAGACATGGACAATTTAAAATAAGGCAATAAAGAAAAACAAACATTTGCTTGATAGGTGATAGAGACAGACAGGAGATCCTTCACCTGGGCTCCAATGTAGAGTGACAGTTACAGACAGAAACATACATCACATGTTATTTTCAGACAAACAAAACATGGTACCACATGGTAACAGCCAGGGGTGGATTGTAGTGGACTAACAGCCTGGAGGATTTTTTTAAATGGCCCACTAGCTGGTAAGTGTGTTTTAAATACAACCCTAGCAACTGCTAACCCTTTCCCCCCACTCTCTCTCACATCCCACTCTTTCCCTAGCCTGTCACCCTCTCTTTCTTTCAAGCTGCAGCCCTCTTAGCTAATTCTTCCTCTCTTTCTCATCCGGTCTATTTTGCCCCTCTCTTTTTCTTCCATCTCCCCATCCACTTTCTCCATATACTTTTTTCTGATTTCCTAATATTTTTTCCCTCAGACCCCCACAGTTTCCTGCCTCTCTCCCAGACCCTTCATCTTCCTCTAGTTTATTTGTCCCATATTTTCCCCTACTTCTCTACATCTCTGCTTTTCCTCCTCTCTCTTGTTTGTGGGGGGCCAGGGGTCTCTTCAGTCTCTAACCCAGACCAACAAATCAGCCTTCCCATGTAATCCCCATGTAGCATAGTACTGCAGGGAGCCAGGATATCATGCCATATACCAGTGCTGTGCATTAGCAGGTAGTACAAGGACTATGAGGGTGCTGTGATATGAAGGTCTGTTCCTGCAGTGGCACAATTCTGTCATTCACTCACGTAGAAAGCATTCCAGACAGAGTTAGAGGGGGGACTTTATATTTAGAGGGGATAAAAAAATGCCTATTTCACAGCATATTTTAGAATTTAAAACATTTAGAATAAATTATTCATGTCACCATTTTAATAAGAAGTGATTATGCATATAGCCAAATAATAAATTCAAATAACACATCACTTCCCAATCCTGATGCATATTTCAAATTTCAATATCCACAGTGCCCACTTTCTGTTCACTTTCAAATAATATAATCCAAGGGTCACATAATACCAGTGGAATTACTAACTACTGTTTGAGGAGGATAAAGTCCGAGTACTCATGCAAAAAGGACACTATCTCCTAAAGCTAACTTTAGTGATTTAAATCAGTTTTTACATTTTAGTAACCATGTTTTATTTAGAAAACTATTTAGATTTATAGATTATTCTAATTAAGACATGCCCTGCAGGCATTTCTTGTCTAGCCCTTGCCTCTCCCCCACACTAGCACTTAAAGGGATAGTATTGTCATCTTTATAAAAAAATTAATCTTGCAGTGATTAAAAACTTAAACTAAATGCCCCCAGTCCCATCTCTCAAACCTTTATGAGAAATAATCGTAGCTAAAATTCCCCCCTCCTTCCCTTTTCCCTGACATCAGAGCTCTAGCTGACTGCAGGGGAATCCGGTCCCACAGTGCCAAGATGTTATTAAGAAAGAAATCCTTCACTGGAAAGGTCTACAAAGTGTGCCTGGTTTGCAAGAACACTTTGTAGACCGTTCCAGTGATGGACTTCTTTCTCAATAACATGATCTCGGCTCTGCTGAAGAGCCTACTTTTGTCCAGGGACCGGATTCCCCTGCAGTTAGCTAGAGAGCTGACATCAGGGAAAAGGGGGGGGGGGATTTTAACTACAATTATCTCTCAAACCATAAAGGTTTGAGAGATGGGACTGGGAGCATTTAGCTTAAGTTTTTAATGGATGCAAGATTATTTTTTAATAAAAATGACAATACTATGTCTTTAAGCTTTCCAGTTCTACAGGTTAGTGCACACAATTATTACCAGAATGTGGCACTATAGGAAAAACATGTTTTTTTACACATCAGTCACTTCAAAGATACTAAAATGGTTGCAAACCATGGGTTTTCCTAGTGTATTTAGGACATACTGATAGCCTAAGAAAAATGGTACTGTACTAGTATGGGTTGGCATATTACATTGGGTACTAGAAGTGTGAAGAAAAAATACCTATCTGAACATATATGTAGCTGAACTTCTCCCCCAACAACACCTCCACCTGACAAATTAACACTTGATCAAAAAAGAAATCTCACATAAAGTCAATGGATAGCAAATATCAAAAAGAGGATCTATCACCTCAATAATCCCAAAAGATCCACAATATATGGACCTATGACGATTGTATAAAAAAACATATACATATAATGAAAAACATACATATGTGTTTATGTATACATGATAATCTATCACCTGCTGGAACCCGAACGCTGTCAGTCTCTACTGTGCATGACTGCACTGTGACAAACATCCTAGCAAATTATTATTATATAGGATAGGATACGTATTTATATGTATATATTTATTATCCAACTCGACTCAGGTCAAGATGTATCCCCAGTGCCCACCTTCACATATTCACCTCTAAGTAATTTTGTGGAGACAAAGATATAAATAGTTTTTTGGGAGATTAATTCATAGGTGAATATGGTATACCATTTGTAGTTTTAGTTTCAATTATGGGAGGATTTATATCAGTAGTTTGATAATAAATATATATATAATGAGTATGGGGTTCTAGCATGTGATAGATTGTCATGTATACATATACACAAATGTGTGTATTTCATTATCTGTTTATGTATTATATGTATATGTTTTTTCCAATTGTCCTCTTTCTGATATTCGCACATCTATTGACTTTATATGAGATTGCTTTTTTGATCAAGTGTTAATGTGTCGGGGGGAGGTGATGTGTGTGGGGGTGTGATTCAGCTATATATAGGTATTTTTCTTTTATATATGACTCTCTGAGGAAGAAATCAATATGATATTGAAAAGCATTGGAGCGAACCAGATGATGAAATCCCCACATAACGCACCATGACCTAATATTTATGCATATAAAGTATACAAAGGATCTGATGAAGAAGAAATTAAACAGGTACACACATGAAAGCGGGATATGGATCTAAAAGCCGAATACGCAGGCAGGGTCCAGATTCCAGTGATGAATACAGAGGGCAAAAGACAACGGATGTGTAAAACCAGAAGAAAAACAAAGAAATTCACAGTGCCAACTAACCTTTAAATATCCAGGTAATAAATACAACTTTGTAAATGAATGTAAAGATAGAAATATAGAACGCAGAATGAGGGGGTTCTCCAGTCCCCCAAACATTAGGCCAGAAACCCAAAGTGAAAACAAAAATGAAGACAAACCTGCGTTACTCTATGTAAAGAACTTATGTGTGCCCTGTAATGGGCATATATAATAATACTTAATAAACAAGTGAAAAAAGTGAAATTTTCATGTCACAGATTGGCCAAGTTGTGTGTAAGCCTGCCTACCATGCCAAGGTATTTCACTTTCAGGCAAGTCCTACTCTAATACACCTGAAAACCCTATCTAAATAATTAAAATCAAAAAACCCTAAAGAGATGTTGAAATAACACGTTAGTGCAATTAAAAACAAGACATACATGTATTAAAAATGTGTATATAGGGGACGTACCTGATACAACAGACCCCAAAAGGGCCTGCACTATATGAAAGTAAGAGAACTGTGGATCCAACAGTGCTCTCCTTTAATTACAAGTCATGTGAGGAGTGGTTCATTTCAAACAGGCAGGGTATAAATTCAATGTTCCCATTGATTTCAATGGAATGAGCTAGGCAAAAGAAGCAGAAAATCTGCACTTTTTGTGGGAAATGATTCACCAAGTGGAAAATGCCATTATTCCCCTTCACTGTCTGAGGCAGAGGATGATGTTACTACTGTTGCTGCTCCTGTCTCAGAATCAACACTGCAATTAGGAACAGGAGTATTGCAGCTGCTGGCAAGTGGAACCTGTCCCCATTCCCACTGTGTCCATGGTGGTCTGTGGCACACTAGCTTGCTCCTCAGCATCCTTCTGCCCTTGCAACTCAACAGCAGCAGGAATTAGAGCAGTTTCAAATTCCAAAATGTTCATTGCGAGTGGTGGTGGTGATGCCCATCCTTATCCCTGTCTCCCATTCATATTCAGTTTCTGCTAAAAAGGCCATAAATGTCTCTTCCACCCCAGCTTCTCCATTAAAATCATCAACACCACCACTAGTCTCTA
Source organism: Rhinophrynus dorsalis (assembly GCA_037306005.1). Lineage (NCBI taxonomy): Eukaryota > Metazoa > Chordata > Amphibia > Anura > Rhinophrynidae > Rhinophrynus > Rhinophrynus dorsalis. The sequence goes on from CM074727.1 coordinate 41,685,394, forward strand.
CGTGCTGCTGCTGCTACTGTATTAAAGGGATAGTAATACTTCGTTTTAACTTTATTTTATTTTGTAGGCATTAAAAAAACATGAAGAATGATATAAGTCTTATCTCTCAAACCATTATGGTTTCTGAGATATTCACAAGCAAAGTGTCCCCCTCCCGCCCTTTTTACCTAGTGTAAGCCATCTCTTCTCAGATGTGGAATGCAGTCTATAGACCAGACAGATAACAGAAGGGGACACTCTTATTCCTATGAAAACAATGAAATCCCTGCCCCCCTTGACAAGCTTTTCAGGTTTTTCCCTTATCTTAACTGAAGATTGTCCCTCTCTGCAGTCTACCTGGCCACCTCCCTTCTGCTGTGGCTGAACAGTGTTACATCAGCAAAAGGGGTGGGAGGGGGTTATTTTGTCATTGAATTACTCTTGAACTACAACTCTGACAGAATTGAAATAACACTCTCCAAAGTCCAAATACTATGCTGATTAATGAGAGCTACTTTTATTATGAAACATTACTATCCCTTTAAAGACATCTCACTGCTGGTTGAAGGAGGTGATGAGCAATGTGACAGAGGGTCCCCTAATGTCACACTTTCCAATTCTTGGTGATGTGAAGATTGGCAGCAGTAGCAGCAGGCACAGGCAGCTGATCTGTGATCATGCTGGTGATGGTATTATTGCTGCACCTGCTATCCACCAACAGTTCTGGTTTCTTCAGGACCATGTTCCACCTGCATATAGTAGTGAAGGGAAGGGAACTGGGCCAGAGGAATGGTGTGGGCTCCCTTGACCACTAATCTGGAAGCTCTCAAATGCTTCCCCTACAACTCCCCTAACACTAGTCCCACTGGCTGCTTCACCATTACTGTTACTACTACTAACAACAACCACATCAATTTCAGCCCTCCTCACAGTCACTAGTAATATGATTACCCCCTCCTTCAATCCTAACACTAACAAGCTGCTGGACCTTCTTAGTAGTAGGAGTACTAGCACTGGCGGGACTGCTTGGGATTGGCAAGTGTGACTTATAGTCCCCTGCTGTCACACTTGGCATCATCTTCTCCTTCCCCCTCCTATTACAAGACACAATAGCAGCAGGTTCAGCACTGGTGGCATCAGGGTCAGCATGACTGACAACAGGTTCAGCACTGGTGGCAGAAGGTTCAGCACTGGCAACAGGCACAGCACTGGTGGCATCAGTGGCAGCATGTCTGACAGCAGGTTCGACACAGGTGGCAGCAAGTTCAGCACTGGCAGCAGGCACAGCACTAGTGGTAGCAGGGGAAGCATGTTTGATAGCAGACACAGCACTAGTGGACGTAGGGGCAGCAGTGGTGGTAGCAGTAGCAGGGGTAGCGTGTCTGACAGCAGGCACAGTACTGGTGGCAGCAGGCACAGCACTGGTGGCAGCAAGGGCAGCATTGGAAGCAAGCACAGCACTAGTGGCAGCAGGGAAAGCATGTTTGATTGCAGACACAGCACTAGTGGAAGCAGGGGCAGCAGTGGTGGTGTCAGTAGGAGGGGTAGCGTGTCTGACAGCAGGCACAGTACTGGTGGCAGCAGGCACAGCACTGGTGACAGAAGAGACAGCACTGGTAGCAGGCACAGCATTAGTGGCAGCAGGGGAAGCATGTTTGATAGCAGTAGCAGGGGCAGCATAGCAGGCACAGCAATGGTGGTAGCAGTAGCAGGGTCAGCACATCTGACAGCAGGCACAGCAATGGTGGCAGCAGGGGCAGCACTTCTGGCAGCAGGCACAGGCAGCTGACCTGTCCTGCTCTTATTACTACCCTTTTCTTCCTCTCCTCCCATTAATTTCCCTAGGGGGTGACTTAGGGGGACTGGACTGCATTGGTTCTGTAGTACTCACGTCATCCTCCCCTTCAGACTCAGTGGACACATAAGGGTCCTTCTAGTTCCTCCTTTTATTATTTTTAAACTTGCTCATAGTGATAGCACTCACTATGAGCCTCTCCTGCCTCAATTTTCCAAACAAATCACAACAGAACAGCATAGCACATCTAGCACACTCTGTAGCTGCTTCTATTGTGTTCCACTTCTTGGAATACGTCACGTATTTATGTTGAAAAGGAATGGTAAATCAATGGCCAGAAACTTTATAGCCATTGAAAAATGGCAAAGAATTTTGACTAATGGGCAGAAAATGAGGTGATTTTAATTGTTGGCTCTAAAGCGGATAAATGGACAACAACGTGGTTTTCATGGGATTTCTCTCAGGAACACAGCAAGAGCTTTTACCTGCCCCTACCTCCCTACCTATCATGGTACAAATAAGGAGTGTGTTTACTACTCCTGCATAAACTTCAAAGATACTTATTTTTAAAAATCTAACTCTTGGCATGCAAACTCTTCCAGGTGAATTTCTGAATTTTTGAATAAGCTTGAAAAGAATTACAATTTATTACAGACTAAAACGAAAGTGATATTTTAAGACACTGAGCAATAGAATTTCAAAAATTTCTAAGCATATTCCTGTTCTTTGTTACAGGTTTGAATGAAGATGTCTGTGAACAGATGGAAAATGACATAAAAGATTTAACTTTGAATCTTGATAAAGACTTTGGCAGACTCACGTGAGTATATAGTAGTGGAGCCCATTTCCTGACATTTACAGACTTGTTAGAATAGTAACATAACTATATAGTAATAGAATGCATATAATTTATGTCTACAGACTTGTTATAATAGTAATGTAAGTGTATAGTAGTAAAGCCCATATCTTGACATTTACAGACTTGTTAGAATAGTAAAATAAGTATATAGTAATAGAATCCATATCATTTATGTCTACAGACTTGTTATAATAGTAATGTAAGTGTATAGTAGTAGAGCCCATATCTTGACATTTACAGACTTGTTAGAATAGTAAAATAAGTATATAGTAATAGAATCCATATCATTTATGTCTACAGACTTGTTTGAATAGTAATGTAAGTGTATAGTAGTAGAGCCCATATCTTGATGCAATGCAAGTGATTAAAGGCCATAAAAAAGGAAAAGAGGTGTAACACTTCCCATTGATTTAAATGGGGTTCATATAATCCCTTGAATGCTAGACAGGTTTCTCATGTAATAACACTGCCATTTGTTGGAGACCTCTAGCATTCAGTTAGTTAAAAATGTTGATTTGGGGAGTTTTTATTTCTCCCCTCTGTGCCGTTGGTTTCTCCTAAATTGTCTCTTAATTTCTTTAGTGCATAACAATCTAAACTACAATCTCATTTTCTACAGAGAATACCAGTTTTCTTCTCTTTCTAATTAAAACAAACATAAATGCATAAATAAAAAAGATGGATTACTTGAAAAATAAAAATGCAACTAAACTAGTGAAACAAAATTAATGAGACAATAACATCTTGAATATCAATGGTTTAAACAAACAAATATATATCAGAACTCAGGTTAGCTTTATGTACCTTAGGAATAAGTGATGTCTATCAGAAGAGTAGAACCCAAGAGAATGGATGAGCAAAAAGTTTTGCCTCAATCCAAAATCGGTGCACAATGACACTTTCCTCCAGGCTCCTAGTGGATAATTTCCAGTGAAAAGTGCAATTTTTCTGGGGTTTTTAATCTAGCTCATTCCATTGAATTCAACAAGAACATTGAATTTACACACAATACATAGTAAATGTTATTTTATTTCCCAAAGGCATAGTATAAAAGGGGTATAAGGGAGCCTGTGTTGGTGGGGTGTGAGGAAACAGCTGAACAGAGAATTTTATGGGAAGGTTTGTTGACTGGGATTGGGGGCACAGTTGATAAAAAAAACTAAATAAATTAAAAAATATATTAAGACATGATATAAAAGGGGTCTGAGGAGGAGGGTGACTGTATTTGTGGGTGGAGTCTGGGAAAAGAATCAGTTGAACAGGGAATTTTAAGGGGGGGTGTTGTTGACTAGTACTGGGGGGGTTAAAAAAAAAAATAAAAATAAAAAATAGGTGAACATGTTGGTAAGTGCCAGTTTTCTCCTCTTTTGGGAGTCCAATATCCAGTCTTTATGATTTGTAGGGGGTGTTGTTCATTTATTCCATGAAGTGTGAACTCTGAAAGTGTTGTACACTCTGATCTGAAGAATGATTCATATTGGTTTATGTTTTCCTTTACAGGGCAAAAGCAACAATACGAGTATGTGAAAATAAATCTGGATATGGTATAGAGAAGAATGATTTAACAGGGAATCTTGCTTTTACAGCAATTTCCAAAGGAAGTATGATTGTTAATGTAAAGTAAGTAAATGCACTTCATTTCAAAATGAAAATCATGTCAGAGTGCATGTAGGTTCCAGAAAAAGCAGAACAGTTCTTGTAATTGTCCCACATATTAAAAAAAAAAACTTGAAATTTATGCAAAATCCTGAGACTATCAAAGCAGTATAGTGGCATTAGCTTTCACAAAACCACTGTTTAACAAGTAAAGCCCATAATGTTTTTTCTAGAAACTGTTTCATGAGCTATGTATATTTATGGTAAATTACATGCAACATATGCAAATGAAAATTAACCTGACATGTTAGGTATGATCTAAACATTCTAGAATGGTTATTCTTGGTGTTAAGCAAAAAGAGAGATTAAAGATCAATGATCTAAGGCCCGTACTATTTGAATATGAGTGCTGATTAATGCTTATGAATTATATCTTACTTTGCAAGAATGTACTATAAATGCTCAAATCAGTATTTTATAGATAATTATCTCAAAACTGGAAGCACATTTTTGTTTTTAACTTATTTTCGGTTTATATTTCTTTTTCCCCATAAAAATAAATGTGCCGCGGCTGATATGGAGTGGGGCGCTCCGAATTCAGACTGGAGTCCTCTCTGTGCACCATCCTGGGACTGCTTGGTGAGCAGAGAGGCTCCAGACACCAGCCGAGGCTGCTGGGTGGCACTGTGGCCCATGTACACTGGCTTTTAAACTAGTATATATATATATACTTTTATTGATATAGCACCAACAGGTGTAGCACTTTACAGTTTACATTTAGTCTGGAATGGATACAGTAAGTGCAGTAGTTAAGTAGACATACAGATGATTATCATAATGGGAACGCTTGGTATGCATACATTAGGATAGGCGGTCCCTGTCCCGCAGAGCTTGCACTTTGAATGATCATGTCAGGCATGTCTTTTTTGCTCAAGATAATACTCAATGATGAAAAACTATATGAAGATCCAGCTCATAAGAGCTCACAATCTTGAGGAAGGTGAGGTAAGGGGAGAGAGAGACACAGTGTGCAGGAAGTCCTGACAAAACATAGATGGCATTATGCATTTTGTGGGTCCATCTGCTTTCTTCCTCAAAATCACCAGGTTTTTGATTTGAAGGCTGACATACACTAAAGGTTGAAGAGGGCTCTTAATTTCAATGTCCTGTTGAAGCAGTGTTGAAGGCAAGTGTCTTTGACATCATATCCGCATCAATCTGCCCACATCAGCATCCATCAGACAGGTATACAAATTTTCACTTGTCACATCGGAGTTCACAGTCTCAACTTCACCTACCTGAGGCTGGGATCTCCCTGTAGTTTCCTCTGCAGTAACAGCCCTCAATCAATCATAAACATGGAGGGTTGTTAACTGCTGCAATGTTGAAAGGATGCCCTCCCTTACACATTATCAGCAGTAGACAGCCCTGAAGTCTGACAGCATTCTCTCCACTGCCCCACTTGCTCGTTAGGGGAGTGGAGAGAATCTTTTCAGCACCATGAACCTTAACCTTTTGAGTGTCATAGAGATATACATTGCACACCCCAGTGGCACTGAAAGAGTTAAAAAAGTACACCAAGCAGTACCTGATTATCCCTTCAGCTCTGTATCATATTTCATACATGTTGTGCATGTTCAATGGAACCAGGCTGGGGTTGTCAGTCAGAGTATGTGGATCTAACACAGAATGGTGACGCTGCCCAGCAGATAAATTCAGCATATGCTGCCCCCCCATTAAGATTTAACATATGTTGCCCCCACATAGTTAGCCCTTTGAGTGCCAGCATATGTCAAATTTTAAAAGTATGGACGGGCAGTTTAGGTCAAGTATTAACTGTGGGGCAGCATGCTGAATGTAAGTAAGGCAACATGGGGAAAATCACCATTGTGTGTTAGCCCCACATACACTGACTGACACCCCCCAGCCTTATTCTATTGACTAGGCTGTGCCCATGGGGATTTGTGGCTTTCAGTAGGCAAGGGAACAAGCCTGGAGTGGGGTCAGACAGTCTATATAGTGATCTGTGGCTACCAGTGGGCAAGAGACCAAGGCTGGGGGGCACCTGTAGCCACAAATCCCCAGTGGATGCTACCAGACCTCCAGCCTTTTTCCCTCGGAAGTATACAACATGTATGAAATATGACACAGAGCAGAGAGGAGGATTGTGTAATGCTTGGTGTACCTTTTTTAACTTTCAGAGTGCCACAGGTGTGTACAATGCATGGTATACAGTATGCAGGGTTAGCAATACCCCTCTTTTTACTCTATAAAGATTCTCTCACCACAAGCTCAGTGCCACAATGATGGTGTAAAGCCAATGTAGTACCTCTATTTAAGAAGGAACTAAAACAGAACCTGGGAATTATAGACCGGTGAGTTTGACCTTTGTAAAAGGAAAACATGCTAGAATGGATAATAAGGGATATTCAGTATTACAATGCAAAAAAATAAGATTATTAGCAGGAATCAACATAGTTTTATGAGGAATAGATTGTTCCAAACCAATCTTTTCAGCTTCTATGAAGAAATAAGTAGTAGCCTAGATAATTGTAAGCAAGTTGATGTACTATATCTAGATTTTGCAATGGCATTTGATGAAGTGCCACACAGAAGGCTGGAATATAAAATAAGAAAACAGGGGCTAGAGGATAACCTTTGCACTTGGATAGAAAACTGGTTGAAGAATAGGGAACAATGTGTGGTTATAAATTGACAATTCCCCAATACAGTTAAAATTGTAAGCGGAGTACCTCAGGGTACAGTACTTGGGCCACTGATTTTTTTACATATTTATAAATGATCTAGAAATAGATATAGAAAGTAAAATATCAATATTTGCAGATGACACTAAATTATGAAGGGTAATACGTTTGGAACAGGATATTTGTTCTCTACAGAGGGATTTACATAAAATGACAGATTGGGCAAACAAGTGGAAAATGAAGTTTAATGGGAAAGTGTAAAGTCGTGCATTTGGGAAGAAAAAATCCCAATGCTACTTATATAATAATATCAAAGTATTTTAACAGGAAGGATATATTGAGATTGTATTTTTTTAGGTATGCCCTGGGGGTATAGATATTATTAGTAATATATAGTATGGTACTCATTTTATCTACCTCAGAAGGATGAAAGGCTGAGTTGACCTTGCTGGGATTAGAACCTGTGATCTTGTGGTTTGAAAAGATTCTACAGCTGGTGCGTCAACTGAGCTATCTCATGAACTTTTGAACTTAATGGGATTATTTTAGGAAACTCGTTGATAGAGAAAGAAATGGGAATTCTTGTAAATTACAAACTTGAAAACAGTGACCAGTGTCAAATAGCAGTAGCAAAAGCAAAGTCCTGTCTTTGGGGTATTGAAGCAAGGGTGGGTAACATCATTTTGCCATTATACAAATCGTTGGTAGCCTCACCTCAAATATGCAGTGCAGTTGTAGGCACCAGTTCTGAAAAAAGATATTCTATAACTTCAAAGAGTACACCAAAGAGCAACAATTAAGGGAATGGAAGACTTAACATATGAGGAACATCTAGGCAAACTTGGTTTATTTATTCTAGAGAAAAGAAGACTAAGAGGAAATCTTATCACAATGTACAAGTATGTAAGAGGTCAATACAAGGATCTCTCTGCTGAGCTGGTCATTCAAAGGCCTGATCAAATAAACACACCTTGAGATTAGAGGAAAGGAGGTTTTGACTTCAGCAGAGGAAAGGGTTTTTACTGTGAATTTTGTTAAATTATGCAATTCCTTGCCCAAGGATGTGGTTATGGCAGATACAATGGATACATTTAAGAGAAGGTTAGAAACATATCTTTCAAAAGGGAAAATACAAGGTTATACTGTGTATTAGTAGGCAAAACAGGAAGATATGATAAAGACAAACTTATTTGGCAGCAGGAAAGCTATATAATTCTCATGTCTCTGGGTTATGAGACAGGGGTTGAACTTGATGTACTTGTGTCTTTTTTTTATCCAATTTACTATGTTACTATATAAATACATGCATTGGTGACGTTTTGCAGACAAAAAAACTGGGTGCAGATTTTTACCCATTAAGGTGGGTCCCTTAACGCATCCTAACGCTAACGTTTTCAATAGAATTGCAACATCTGACATTTTGTAATGTGTTTCTATGGGTTCAAATGGGCTCTAACTTTAGCTCCTGACGTGTTTTTTTTCTGCTGGTTATTTTTTCGTAGTGCGTGTAATTGAATTGCTTATAGTGCTTGAAAAAAAATGGAGTTGTTTTTTTTTTTTTTTTTTTGGTGTAGGGTCAATTTGAATCGAGTCCTCAATATTCATATTTTTTAAAACTCTTCATAGAAAAAAGAAACACAAGCAGATGTGCACCAAGGTGCCATAGCACCCTCATTGAAATCACTGCAGATGGAAACTCACAAACTCTGACTAGTTCACCAAAAGGCAATTATTGTCATAATAACTACAGTTACCTATACGGCAATCTGATCCATTGAGGAACAAAAACAAAATTACAAACATTATACTTGAATTAGCTCTGGTATTTCTTTCTGCTATAATATAATTACCTTTTCTGCAGCCTGCCTGTAGAAATAGGCAAATCAAATGCTTACAAAACAAAACTCTCTGAACTTTTTTCTGAGCTTTCAAAACTTTGTTTCATATGAATCAAAAGCTTATAGAATTGTTTCACTCATCCATATTTGGCAAAATCTGCACATATGACAAACATTATTTTAATTTGCTATTTCTCTCCTAAATGTTATGATGCATTCATTTAGATAAAGCTTCAAGTAAAAATAGAAGTAAAAACAATGATGGATGCAGACATATCGATCAATTTTAAAATTTGTTATTCTGTAACATAATTCATAAATATGCATGTTGGTAATTATTATGCTTGTATTTTTTCAGGGAAGATGGAGGGATTGTTGCAAAGATTGTAGGTCCTTGTGTTCTCAACATAACATTTGTCGGTACTTGGGATCAGTACTATAAGTTACAAGACATAGATTTAAACTTGAGCATTAAAAAAAGTGAGGAACTCAAAGTTACCACCCTCAGAACTGGGTAAGTTGTGGAAATCTGCTTGATATTCTTATCTACACCTTTTCAAAAATAAGTATAAATGATTTTCTTATAAAAAAGATGAACATATCCTACATAATAATTGTGTGTTTTTCTCTGAAGCCATCATGCTAATTTGAGACAGCTGTGTGCTCTGCAGTCATGCTCAGTACAGACTGCCCACGCTATGGCTGATAACAGAGCGGGGCTCTGAATACAGACCATAGTCCTCTCTTTACCCCGCTCCGTATCAGCTGCAACATGGGCAGTCTCTGCTGTGCATGACTGCACCTGTGGCCATTGCTGGGTGGCACTGTGGCCCGTGTATACGGGCTCTTAAACTAGTTTATTATATTATAGAGATGGAGAAATGGATACACTGCAAAATACAGTGGGTGAATGGATGGATGGATACACTAGGAATACACGGGTTGTTTAGACTGATGAATGGATGGATCAGTATGCTGGTACAATATGATACACTGGTACAATACATTGGATGAATGGATGGATGGATGGATGAATGATGGATATGCTGGTACAATACATTGTGTGTGGATGTATATTATGGATGGATGGTGTGGAATGAAAATGCATAATGTGTATGATAGGAGGTGGATGGATGAATGGATGGATATTGTAGATGGGGCAGATGGGAAAACAGATGGACTAACATAGATGGACTAACATATGAAAAAAGTGGTAGGAGGGATAGATGGATTGATAGATGGACAGATAGTGTTTATGGATGAAAGTGACTTGGGAGTAGTTATTTCTGTTAGTAATGTTGCAAAAAAACAACAGATCCAATTAGTCTTCATAGTATTTGGGCCATGGAGTGTGTTATTTCAGTACTGTCGGAGCAGTAATTCAAGAGTATTTGAATAAAAGTATCCTTCTCCCACCCCTTTTACCTAGTGTAAGCTGCCTCCCCTCAGATGTGGAATCTAGTCCCAGGACCAGACAGATCACAGCAAGAGACAATCTTCTTACTGTGAACATAAGGAAAACCCTGCCACCTTGACAGGTTTTTCAGGTTTTTCCTTATACTCACTGAAGATTGTCCCTCTGTGTGATCCATCCTGACAGTCTGGGGTGAGCAATGTTACATCAGTAAAAGGGGAGAGAGCGGGATGCTTTATCATTCAATTACTCTTGAACTACAACTTTGACAGTATTGAAATAACACTCTCAGTGGCCCAAATACTATGAAGATTAATTGGAACTGCTTCTATTTTGAAACATTACTATTCCTTTAAAGGTAGGCAGTAGTGATGAGCGAGCGTGCTCGGCCGATGCTCGGATCGGCTCGAGCATCGCTCTGCTCGGCACATGGCGGTACTCGTCGAGTACCGCCATGTGCTCTCCCGCCATGTTCGGGTGGCGGGGATCTGTGCCGGAAGAGGCACAGATCCGAAGACGCTCCGCTGGACCACCAGGGACTGGAGGTACGGGGGCATTGCGGAGATGAAGGGGGCATTGCGGAGATGAAGGGGGACATTGTGGAAGAGGGGCATAGACTCTATGCCCCTCTTCCACAATGTCCCCCTTCATCTCTGCTATGCCCGTCTTCCACAATGTCCCCCTTCATCTCCGCAATGCCCCCTTCATCTCCGCAATGCCCCCGTACCTCCAGTCCCTGTGCCATAGAGGAGATGAAGGGGGACATTGTGGAAGAGGGGCATAGCGGAGATGAAGGGGCACATTGTGGAAGAGGGGCATAGCGGAGATGAAGGGGCACATTGTGGAAGAGGGGCATAGCGGAGATGAAGGGGGACATTGCGGAGATGAAGGGGGACATTGCGGAGCTGAAGGGGGCATTCGGAGATGAAGGGGGCATAGCGGAGATGAAGGGGGCATTGACCAGGCACCCTCCCCTCATCAGAGCAGGGGGTGCCTGGTGTCGCCCCATTGAAGTCAATGGGGCTCGGGTGCTCGGCCGAGCACTCGAGCCTCAGGGGGTGCTCGGCCAGAGCACCCGAGCACCCGAGCATCGGGGTGCTCGCTCAACACTAGTAGGCAGTCAATGTAACAAAGCAGCATGGAATGCAGTCACGGTACTGGATTGTATAGCTAGAAACATTAATAGCAGAAAGAGAGATGTGCTCATGTGACTCTACAAAACTCTGGTCAGACCTCACATAGAGTATTGTGTGCAGTACTGGAGACCACATCTCCAGAACGATATAGATATTCTGAATTTAGGGAAGGGCTACTAGAATGGTGATGGAGGATGATTTGCAGGATAAAATGTTCAGACTAGACTAAAGGATCTAAAAGTATAGGTAGGAGGAGAGATGAGAGAGGGGATATGATAGAAACATTCAAATACGTAGAAGGATTCAACAAAGTACAGGAGGTAATAACATTTCAAAACATTAAAATGTTAGGACAAGAGGTCATAGTCTAAAACTAGAGGGACAGATGCTTTGATGAAATGTAAGAAAGTATTACTTCTGAAAGAGTGTGGTAGATAAATGGATTGACCTACCAGCAGAAATTGTAAAGGGTAATACAGAGAGGGAATTTAAGCATGCATGGAATAGGCTTAAGGCTACCCTGAACATAAGACAAGACCAAGGACAACTAATTTTTGAGGTTTTGGCAGGACAAAAAGTGAGCAGACTAGATGGGCCGAATGGTTCTTATCTGCTGTCAAATTCTCTATTTCTATATTTCAATGGATATGATAGATTAGTAATTGGAATAGAGGATGGATGGATAGGTTTATGACGGGTGAAGTTTTGACTAGAATAGTGGATGAATATTTACTCTAGTACATAAGGTTGAGGAACATATCTATAGCTTCAACTTTTTAATAAAACTGTTTTTCGTTACCATGAGGTAATAGCTGTTGTTATTGTTGTCTGTGGAATCTACAGTCAGGGACTGAATGTTCTCCAATGACATCAATAGAGAAATATAATGTTATGTCCTGTTCACCAGTTTTGAGCTGTTACAACTTTTGAATAAGTCATTTCCCAGTAGCAGGGGTTCATGTGTTCTACTAAATAGACACACAGTCATTTTAAAAAGCAAATGGATGGAGCCGAAGTTCTAGACTCTAATGATAATGTAGGTTCAGTCTGCTCAGCTCTAGTAAATCACTATAGATGACTGCTTCTCCACAAGAAGATATGTGACTCACTCAACCAGTAGCTGAATAGAGTAGATTGGTTTGGTTGAAGGCTGTGCATACAAGTACAGCTTTCATGGCATATCCTAAAATTTTCTGTTGGAGGCAGGGTGGCAAGGCCAATTCACATTACTATTCTCTCATTGGCTGCCTGGACCCAGACGGTTAGGAAGACAACCCCTTTAAAAACAAACAAACAACAAGCAAAAGAGACATGGTACGCTGAGAACAAATGCCTGAGATATCTTTCCATACAGGGAAACAAAAGACTCAAAAGAGGTTTGGTAAGCACACACTGCGAGTGAATAAATCATATTATTTTGTTCTTGGATGTTGTGTTCTCTCAAGTCTACTCATTCATATGTTTCACTTGTGTGCCATTATGAAGGAGACTTTCCATAATTCTATGCCTAGTTCCTCTCACAGACAGTCCAGCTCCTAAATGCAAATAAACTGCATGAAAAAAAACAGCAAAACCCAAGCTGTATGTGTAGGTCTTATCATTAAGGCTCAGCTGAATCTCTCCAGACATGGAAAAATTAGACCCTTATCTGGGATACTCTTAGACTTTGGAAAAAGAAAGTAAACAAACAAAAAACAGTGACAAAAAAAAACACAGAGATTGATTTCATTTTGTAGTTTATTCATGTGGATGGTGCCCCTTCAGTCACATTTTTTACTCTTTTGTGACATTAAAAAAGAACTTTCCATAATTATCTGTCTGATACAGCCCACCCAGTGTTTAACTGTGTATAACCCTTCTCTACAAATTTCCTTTTTAATGCTGGTAATTTTCTTTAAATATTTTTTCTTGTGTACAATTTATTTTTAAAGGGTTAGTAATACTTCATTTAATCTTTGTTTTATTTTGTAGGCATTCAAAAAACATGAAGAACGATAAAAGTCTTATCTCTAAAACCTTTATGGTTTGAGAGATATTCACAAGCAAAGCCCCCCTCCCCTTTTACCTAGTGTAAGCCATCTCTTCTCAGATGTGGAATGCAGTCCATAGACCAGACAGATAACAGCAGGGGTCAATCTTCTTCCAATGAGAACAATGAAAGCCCTGCCCCCTTTGACAAGTTTTTCAGGTGTTTCCCTTATCTTAATTGAAGATTGTCCCTCTCTGCAATCTACCTGGGCACCTCCCTGGCTGAACAGTGTTACATCAGTAAAAGGGGGTGGAGGGGGATATTTTGTCATTGAATTACTCTTGAACTACAACTCTGACAGAATTGAAATAACACTCTCCAAAATCCAAGTACTATGATGATTAATTAGAGCTGCTTCTATTATGAGACATTGCTATCCCTTTAACCTTCTGATTTCACCGAATGGAATATTCATTAGCAACTTAGGAAAGTGAAAGCTTTCAGAGAGGATAAAGCTGTCAGCATCTACAGGATTGTAATAACTTATAGATAAAATTATTTTTGAATATACATAGTGATACCTAAAATAATTAATTGTGATAGAACTAAAGTTTAGAATAAACTTCAAAAATGTTAGTATTGATATATTTGACAAATTTTCCTAAAAGCGTCATAGGGACAGATTTGATCCAAAAGGGTCAATGTTCCCAAAACCCCATAAACAAATCTGCATAGACCGGCACAAATCTGGTACGAAAAGTGTAACCCAATGTTTGTAGAAACAAAAATGTGTGTAAGAATAAATTATATACACCAAATAATAAAATTCACATGTTCTTTTTTAGCACACATTAGATTTAGATTTATCTTTTGCAATTAAGACTATATGCTGCATCCAGATAATATATGTTTAAAGGGATAGTAATACTTTGTTTTATCTTTATTTTATTTTGTAGGCATTAAAAAAACATGAAGAAAGATATGTCTTATCTCTCAAACCTTTATGGTTTGAGAGATATTCACAAGCAAAGTTTCCCCTCTTGCCCCTTTTACCCAGTGTAACCAATCTCTTCTCAGATGTGGAATCCAGTCCACAGACCAGACAGATAACAGAAGGGGACAATCTTCTTCCTATGAGAACAATGAAAGCTCTGCCCCCCTTGACAAGTTTTTCAGGTTTTTCCCTTATCTTAACTGAAGATTGTCCCTCTCTGCAGTCTACCTGGGCACCTCCCTTCTGATCTTGCTGAACAGTGTTACATCAGTAAAAGGGGCAGTAGGGGGATACTTTGTCATTGAATTACTCTTGAACTACAACTCTGACAGAATTGAAATAACACTCTCCAAAGTCCAAATAATATCATGATTTATTAGAACTGCTTTTATCATGAAATATTACTATCCCTTTAAGGGACCATCCCCTTGGAAATCAGGATAGGGCATAGTATAAAACACATAAAGATAAATTAGAGATTCACAGGCTATTGCAACATTTACAGACATAAACAAGTAGACTGTCCTGTCCTTTCACTTCATATCTCGCTTGTACTGGCTATTCTGTGTATAAGTCACTTCTTCTCTCTACCATTTTTCGTACTATCCCTTCCCACTTTGCCAGCTGAAAGTGAACAAACATATGAGCAAACAAATCATTTTACACAAAAAGCAGAATGTGTTAGTTTTTCTGTGTCTTTGTGTATCTGCTAATTAGTGTGTTTTTTTAATCGGAACATCATGAAACGTGGTTTTCTGTAAATTTTGCAATTGACAAATGCATGTTTAGTACTGTATGAAATACTACATGTGCCACAGGATACAGAAAGGCAATATGAAATTTGGAAGCTGAATGCATGGCTAAAGACTTGGTGTAAGCAGTAGGGGCTTACTAAGGACAATATGAATAAAACTGGAAATGATTATGGTGAATAAAGCATATGAGCCTTATGGCATCCTCCCAAGGGTATTTCATGAACTTAGCTCAATAGTATCAAGACCATTATATTTAAAGGGATAGTAATTATTTAATATTACTAATCCCTATAGTGTAGCTCTTTAAAAAATAATTCAATTGCCTCCGAGATTCATCTCTCAAACCTTTATGGTTTGAGAGAAAACTGTAAGCAAAGTTCCCCCCTCCCTTCCCCTTCCCTGAAGTCAGCTTTGTACCTGACTGAAGAGGAAGTCTGTCAAAATACAGTGAGGCGGCTCTGCAGCAGAGCCGAGATCGCGTTTGTGAAAAATAATTATTTCACTGAAACGGTCTTCTACATGTGCTTGGTTTGCAAGCACACGTAGAAGACCGTTTCAGTGAAATACGTTTTTTTTGCTAACTCGATCGTGGCTCTCCTGCAGAGCCGCCTGATGAAAAATAAAACCGGATATCCCTGCAGTCAGTACAAAGCTGACTTCAGGGAAGGGGGAGGGAGGGGGAACTTTGGTTACAAAATGTATTTTGTACAGGTGTATCTGGTTTTATTTTTCATCAGACGGCTCTGCAGCAGAACCGAGTTCGCTTTTGTGAAAAATAATTATTTCACTGAAACGGTCTTTTACATGTGCTTGGTTTGCAAGCACACGTAGAAGACAGTTTCAGTGAAATAATTTTTTTTTACTAACTCGATCGTGGCTCTGCTGCAGAGCCGCCTGATGAAAAATAAAACCGGATATATGGTATGTATTGGCTATGGTGAGTTTTTCTTTTGCTTTTTGGCTTGTATGTCTCCATTACTCTTTCAAGCAGCCTCCTCACCTATCCAACTTAATTATTTAGATATAGCATAATTAGTTTTGCACAATTTGTATCACTGTAACTTTATTTTTGTTTTTCACACTTTCCCTTTAAGAGCAGGCCTTTGGCCTTCTCTAGCTTAAATGCTCCTAGTTTGGTATCAGCTATTCCTCACATGACCTGTGGGGGCTGATATAAAGGTCACATTATTATAGAGTGAGCTGTTGGATCCACAGCTCCCTCATATTCTCACAATGTAGATCCATGGGGGTCTTTTTGCATTAGGTAAGTCCACTATGTACATCTTTTTATTAGAATGTATGTCTACTGTTTTTAATTGCACCACACTGGGACCCAGAAGCAATAAAAGGAGCACATTTAAAGGGTCCCTTGCGCGCCAACGCGTTTATAATAACATCTCATCAGGGAGTTTCATTTTTAGATAGGGTATTATAGATGTATAGAGTAGGACTTACCTTACAGTGAGAAACCTTGGCGAGGTGGCAAGCTTATCCGCAACTTGGCCAATTTGTGAAAACTAATATCTCACTTATTTTATTTATTTAGAACTATTATTATATATGCTAAACACAGGGCACATATTTATTTTATACATAGAGAAGCGCCAGATTGTTGTTGTCTGTAAAACCGGATATTCCTGCAGTCAGTACAAAGCTGACTTCAAGGAAGGGGGAGGGAGGGGGAACTTTGGTTACATTTTTCTCTCAATACATAAAGGTTTGAGAGATGAATCTGGGAGCAATTGAATTATTTTTTAAAGAGCTGCACTATGGGGATTAGTAATGTTAAAGTATTACTATCCCTTTAATATTTATTGATTCATTTTCATTAAATGTAGTGCCCCGTGGTACATTATAAAATGTATTTTGTACAGGTGAAACATAATCAATAAAACTATCAATAATGATTAGACTATTATTATATAATCTTTTTAGACTAATCTACATCTATGGTTAAATGTAAGATAAGAAGTAAAATATATTTGTGATAACTTAATAAAACACTTGCAAAACTTTACAAAAAGTCCCCTTTGTTGCCAATAATCTGTTTATTATGATGGACTGAGGAACACTGGAGATAGCCTGTCTTTCAAACATGGTGTAGTCATAAAGATAATAGTAAGTCTACCTTCCATATACTCCCCCAATACATTCTCCACCTTAAAAATGTGTTGATGCTTCTGATAAATTTTTTTATTACCCAATGTTTAACTCCCTACTGTATACGAAAATGAAATATATTTTCCTCCTCATTCTTTTCTGATGTGCATTCCTTATATTATTAAAAATATGACTACCACTGAAAGTTGGGGAGGGTATTCAATGCATTCCTAGTGAATCGTGAATGCACTGATTCTTTCAGTACTAGGGATGACAAGTAATGCATAAACCCAGAGGGTCCATCTTCAAGCCATTTAGTCATTATGCATAGAACTCACAGGCATCTAATTTCATTTGCAGCTGTTCGTCAAGGTAAGATATTATTTTACAGCTTAAATAAGTGACAAATTATATGCATAACTAGTAGTGTTTTACTCACAGTTTATAGAAGGAATTAGGCAACAATGTTGTTATCCCCTTATAATGTATGAACTAATCTGACATTGTTTTGACTGCAATCTCAATTATATATTTTTTTTAAGTAATGTAGCAGCATTAAACACAAAACTGCCTGAAGACATCCTGCTTGAACTGAACATTCAGGTATAGTATGAAATGACATCAGTTAAACCTGCCAATGATGATGAAATTACTTGATGGGTAGTATCCATTAACAGTTGTTTCCTGGGAGTGTGTATGAAGATAAAAGAAAATCAAAAGATAGCACCTTTTGACTAATAAGTCTTTATCAGACAGGCAGGTTATGCTACCTACCTGAGCATGAGACTGGTACAGTAAAAGTGATACTTTTATTGGCTCACTGACTAGCAATTTTAAATATGTTTAAGATGAGGCCTAAACTGTCTTGAAAGTTCCCAACCTAGAGCTACTCAGTTAGCCAAAATATGTAGCCATCTGTTGTCTCTATTGAAAACAAATGATCAGGAAGAAAGCAGGGTCCCATCTAGTCATATCCTCATTGAGATCTCACCTGAAGCACAACCAGAGGTCTGATTGGTAGACACATCAGCACAATGTCAGAGGTGCAAAGACTAGAGATGGTCAAAATATTTCTCCCCCCAATAAAAGAAAATGGCTAAAACTGCACTTTTCGCCTTTGATGTGAATTTCAGCAAAAAATATTGTTCTTCTTTTTTTCACTGCAACTCATGTTATCCATAGAACCATACACTGTCTCTCCAGCCTTGCCCCACAGTAACCATTGAACCACACACTGCCCACCCCAGCCTTGCCCCTATAGGATAACATATACTGACCCCTCCCCCAACCTTGCTTCAGACATCAGTACATATAGAGCTACACTTAAAGGGAGAGTAATGTTTCAAAATAAATGCAGGTCCAATTATTCTTTATAGTTTTCGGGCCATGTAAATCAGTATTATCACTCTCTACGATGTGTAGGTCTAGCTTAATTCAATTATAAAGTGTCCCCCCTCCCTCCCTTTTACCTATTGTAAGCCGCCTCCCCTCAGATGTGGAATCTGGTCGCTTGGCCGGACAGCTTGCAGCAAGGGACAGTCTTCTGGCTGTGACTAGTGTTGAGCGCATGGCGAGTACCGCCATGTGCTCGCCCGCCATGTTCGGGTGGAAGGGATCTGTGCCGGAGGAGGCACAGATCTTGCAGACGCTCCACTGGACCACCAGGGACTGGAGGTAGGGGGCATTGCGGAGATGAAGGGGGACATTGTGGAGATGAAGTGGGACATTGCGGAGATGAAGGGGGCATTGCGGAGATGAAGGGGGCATTGCGGAGATGAAGGGGCACTTTGTGGAAGGGGGACATTGCGGAGATGAAGGGGGCATTGCGGAGATGAAGGGGGCATTGCGGAGATGAAGTGGGACATTGCGGAGATGAAGGGGGCATTGCGGAGATGAAGGGGGCATTGCGGAGATGAAGGGGCACTTTGTGGAAGGGGGACATTGTGGAAGGGGGACATTGCGGAGATGAAGGGGGCATTGCGGAGATGAAGGGGGCATTGCGGAGATGAAGGGGCACTTTGTGGAAGGGGGACATTGTGGAAGAGGGGCATTGTGGAGATGAAGGGGGGCATTGACCAGGCACCCTCCCCTCATCAGAGCAGGGGGTGCCTGGTGTAATGCTCGTGTCGCCCCATTGGATTCAATGGGGCTCGGGTGCTCGGCCGAGCACTCGAGTCTCCGGCGGTGCTCGGTCAGAGCACCCGAGCACCCGAGCATCGGGGTGCTCGCTCAACACTAGCTGTGACCATAAGGAAAACCCTGCCCCCCTTGAAGGAGTAGGGCAGGGTTTTCCTTATGCTAACAGAAGATTGCCCCTTGCTGCGAACCATCCAGATGGTTTTGCTGTGCTACTTTACATAGGTAAAAGGGGTGGGAGGAGGACACTTTATGATTCAATTATTCTGGAACTACACATCATAGAGAATGATAAGTAACACTCTAAATGTCCCAAAAACTATAAAAAAATAATCAGAGCTGCATTTATTTAGAAACACTACTATACATTTAAGAGTTTAGCCTTTTCCATGATGTGGGAAGTTTTACTGGAAAGTGGCAAATTGACATCTTTCTGAGCAAATTTGCATGGTGAAAAATATAGACTTTTCACTCATCGCTAGCAATGACTAGCAGCAATAGAAGCACTCCAACAAGGGCACAAGACTGTGCAGCACATAACAGTAGTGTTATAGACACCTTAGTTTAATTTTCCCAGGTAACAATAAAACATATGTCTTATATTTCTGTTGTGCAAAGAGGAGTATGACTCTGAGTTAGTTATAGTTGCCACTTTGTTGAGTATACCTGATTATTACCACAAATGGCCAAACAGCAAATCATGCCGTTGCAACTCTATATATAAAGCACACAGACACGATCAAGTGGTTTAGTTGTTGTCCAGTAAAACATTAGAATAGGGATGATATGGAATGTAAGTGACTTTGGCAATTTTATGATTGTTAGTGGCAGACATGGTGGTTCCAGCATCTTAGAGACAGCTGATCTTCTGGGATTTCCACACACTACAGTCTCTTGAGATAATAGAGACTAGTGTGTTAAACAGAAAACATCCAGTGATCCTTAATTCATCCCCAAAGTGTTGACGCAGGAATTTAAACTAAAAAAAAAAAAAAACAGAAAAAAACCTAAGTAACCAGTGGATTTATTGATATGCAGTTAGTGCGTTTTAACAGAGACAGGAGAAAAGGTATGAACGGTTGTTACTACCTACCAAATGGACCTTTTTAGGGAGTACTATCCCTGTTATTCAAACACCCCTATGTCCCTCTTTCCCTCCCTGGTGTGCCACTTTTTGGAGATCAGACTGTGTGGTGTATATAAGTATATCAAATTGCTCCACACTAATAAAGCATACATTAATGTTTGTTTGTTTAAACTTCAGTATATGTGTTTATAATTAGTATGTGTAAATATTATGGTTTGGTCTTGCTTTAAATCATTTATGTAGTTACTCAAATGGGTGTCAATAGGTCATCAAGTGACCTACTCCTAGTCTTGCCCCCAGCACCACTATTTTAATTAAATTTGCCCCACTTTGTCCATTTGCCTTTACTAAAGCTCTATTCTCTGTACAGTATACATTGCCTTTGTCATTAGCTCAGCCTGTACATGTGATCAGCAGAGAAAGGCTGAAACTAACTGCTCCAATCCTGGAGTTGTCATGCACAGCCTCCCCAGAATGATCACTGAGTGCCTGAGGTGCGCTTCAATCATTTAACCTATGAAGTGCAAGGACTGTCACTGGTCCTTAAAGGACCAAATACTGTGACAGTCCTCATACATCCTTGGATGTTAGGGGGTTAAGGTGGACCTTAAACCTTGAATTTGTTTTATATATAATAAAAATTCATTAAAAACTGGCTGTGTATCATGTTAGCTAAAAGTCCAGCAGATGTAGGAGATATTCCCACTTTTATTTCTGGAGAAAGTAAAAGTCTGTCAGTGTAGCAAAGAGCTTATTAGCATATAAAACCACATAGAAAGCTTTATAAAACCTCATGGTAAACTTTATTAGCATAGATTTGCATATGTTACTAAGACATGTAAGCAGTTTTTTAAACAAGTTTTCAGATGTAAACTTGAATAGAGGTAACAGGTCCACTTTTAAGTACAAGTTAGGGCCCAGAACATGCACTAAATGTCAGAGACTGCTAGCAGATGAAAGAATGAGCTATTGGTATTGGCAGCCAATAAGCAAGAAATTAGAGCTCATGTTCACATACAGTGCACGTGGAGATAAGGTGTAAATTAACCCCATGAGGACGAGTGACATACCAGGACCATCACATAAATCAATCCTTTGATGGGCCTGGCATGTCAAAGGTTAATGATCGCAGTGCTCCAAGAAGCCCGCTGTGGTCATTGCAGGAAGGCTGTAACTGACTGCTCCAGGATTGCAGCCATCAGTTTCAACCATTCTGCAGTGTCTTGGCCCATGTGATCTCTGCTACAGTGATCACATGTGCAAATAGAGGCACATGACAAAGGCAATATATGTGAACATTGCCTTTATCACTGTTCTCTGCCTCTCTCCTCCTCCCTGTGATTGTGAGGAATAAAAAAGCAGAAAACAGAGCACCCAGTGCCTCAAATTGCCAAAGATGATGTACTGGGAGACTGACTTGTCGGAAAATATTTTTAAGGAATGTCTCATTGTGTTGTGTTCATTTTTCCACACTTTTTCATAGTATCAATTTAAATTGTGTGGCATTAAATATGGCATCAAAAGAAAACCCAGCTTATCCTTAAAATTCGGTATATAATATTTGCGGGTGTCTTAAAGGAATTAGAGGGAAAATATGGTTCAACAAAGGCATACAAAAAGGCCAAAAATGCACCTGTCCCTAGTCACCAAGGGGTTAACCTTTGGTCCAGAGGGGTGTGCACTTAGCAATGCGTTGCATACCCTTTTGACTTTCAAAGAGTAAATTTACTGCCAGTACATGAAGTCATATTTAACACGCAACATTGCATCTGTACTGCTGATCAAAATTATTTGATTGCTTGAGGGAGTGTCCGGTGCACAACAAAGCAGTAGTTTGGACAACATTCTGGTACTCAGACGGTTAATGTCGATATTAGATGCCCAGCCCAACCTCTCAATCACTGGCTGAAATTGACTGCCTGGCTTGCCTGGCTTGCAGTACAGATCAGATTTCAGGAACATCAGCCAATGTGTTAGGAGAGATGTAGATAAACAGAGATGCTGTTTAGCATAATGGTGTTTTTTATTCAGTGTATTTGACAGACAATATCTATTGTGTGTAAGCTAACCTGAGAGTTGAGGAAACAACTGGCTCCTTTGGTTGGCTCTGGCAATGGGGACTGTGTGAGGCTAATTATTTCCAAAAGATTGAGTGACCTTCTCAGATCACAAGGGTAGGTCAGGGACAAATTCAAGGGAGGGTGGGATCAACATGCCTTATGTCCTCACCTCCTCTCTCTCTCAGAATTTTCTTCCTTCCCACAAGCCCAAGGCCCGAGAGCACACATTACAGATCAATTGCCAGCAGGCATGTTTATATTTGTCAGTGTTCTGGTGGGAGTGGAAGGCCCTTGCTTGACACCCTAGGCAAAGGCCTACTCTCCCTAAAGGGAAATCGATGCCTGAGTGGAATGACAAACAATTGTTATGCAAAAAATTAAAACAAAGAGTAAATGTGAGTTTCTATCTACCCCTAGGAGTGGTTCTTGCTATGGACTAGTATCTCAGAATGTTTAGGGTGTATTATGGGTTTAGGAGAAGATGAATAATCTACATATACTGTACATATGCACAAAGACAAAAGTGGGACAATTCTAGGGCAAACAAACTTACTCTAGAGAATATATAAAACTACAATTGGTTTCAATGTAGAATTAAGACCTTAAATGCTAGAGAAAGGTCTGCAATACACAGTGAAGCAAAGCATTGGATATATATCTACCATTCAAGGGATTAAAAGCCCCATTTGAAACAAAAGGAAGTTTCTCATTGTTTCCCCACGGTGCATTTGATTTGCTCTAGAAATGTTCAGATCTAGTGGGCTGGGCTTTATTCACTAAGGAACAAAAATATGCAATTCTAGAGCAAACTATCTGTCCCTCTCTAGTATTCAAGGGGTTAAAAGCTCCACTGACATAAATAGGTATCTGACACATTTTTATTTCAACCCTGTGGTGCAGCTGGTTTGCTCCAGACTTGCAACTTTTCAGTATGATGAACAAGGCACACTAATGTAAAGACTGTGGTATCAAAACAATATGGATTTGATAAATGCAATAGTGTTATCAAAATACTGAATTAACCTCTCTTTCTCTCTCTCTCTCTCTGCTTTTTACACAGTTCTCTGCGCTGGCTCAGAAAGTTCTCCCACCGCTCGAGGGATGCCTCAACACGAACCGTAAGTACTATCTTTTTTGAATACTACACATTTTCTTAAACATACTTTGATACTAGATTCAGAATAATTGTATCTCTTTTTTCATATCCCACACATTAGTAGTTCTCAACCAGGGTATCAAAAATTGTTGCACCCATTGTAAAGAGGTTAAAACCAGCTTTATTTGACCAATTGAAATCAGACACCTCATGGCATGGTCTATGATTAAGCACATATGTGTGAAACGTGTGAGACGTATGATGACATGAGGTGTTAAAACCAGCTTTATTTGACAAATTCAAATCAGACACCTCATGGCATCATACGTCTCATGCGTTTCGCACATATGTGCTTAATCATAGACCATGTCATGAGGTGTCTGATTTCAGTTTGTCAAATAAAGCTGGTTTTAACCTCTTTACAACGGGTGCAACATTTTTTGATACTTTGTTCATTTATGAGGATTGGGATCCTTGTCAGCACCGTTATTGTGAGGTTTCAGTGGCAAGTGCAGTCCCAGCAATTGAGCATATCACTTTTTGATACTTCGGATTGGTGTGGTGCTATTGCATGTAGGGTGCCCTTTCCTTTTCATAATAACTGAACAAAAATAGTAATGCATAGTTTCAGTTGTGTACTTACTGAAATTTTTAGGCACAACATATTTTTATTATACTGATTGAGAAACCTAAAATAATTGTATATTTATGTATTTGTACCATTCATTACTCCATGAAAATTGATCTATAAGATGTTAAGGGTGCCCTGAAAATTCTAGACTGATTGTTTGGGGTGCCTTGAGCAAAATAAGGTTGAGAACTACTGCCACACATGTTACTGTACATGACAGGACATTTAGGAAGAAATTCACAATGACAGGATGCAACAATGGAAAACTTGTAGACAGGAAATACAATGGAACAAATTTATTGAATTAGGGGTGCTGTTAGAATATTATATTCCCTTCCATACACAGTTCTTATTCCTTTCCATGAATCTAAGGCCTATATTACATAGCAATTGTTAAGTGTTATGAATGGTTTTATGTAACAGATTTCCCATAGATGTCTATACAGAATTTGTAGACAAAACCGTTGAAAATGTTTTCAACCACAATGGAACACAGACCTAACTAAGAAGAAGGATCTGGTACAAAATGACTAAGCTGGGAATCTAATCATGAAGAGATGTTATTACAGGTGTTATTTGCACTTTTAGCCATTGAACAATTCATCAATGGCCAGATTATGGACTTGATTTAATTGCCCATTAAAAAAGCCGGTAGGGCAAAATGGATACCAACCGACAAAATAAATAGTCTAAGTCAGTATTCTATTGTCCTTCCGGCTAAAAGCACAATGGACGTTAGGCCACAGAAAAAGTCTTGTGGCCAAATGTTCGATTTGTGTGTAAAGTTCCCAAAACGCCACTAAATAGCAGCAATATTGGGAACTTCAAAGGAAAAAGCTATCTATTGGTGCCTGACATACTGTCAAGCACCTATCGTTAACTTATATGTGTTACACTTACCTGCCATCCACTGTCTGTCTGCTTCTGTCTTCATTGTATATTCTCTTCTTTCTTCTGTCTTGTATCTTCTGTCTTCTCTTCTTTCTTCTGATCTTCTGCTGTAATGAAAAATAAAAATCTAAATAAAAGTTTTGCACAAATAATTTGCACACTCATACATAGTTTAACCCTTTGAGTGCCAGAGGGGTATACAACACATTGCAGAGCCTCTCTGAGGCTCAAAGGGTTAAATAATGCATGAGTATGTGGGTGATGTTCCAAATGACGCATGCCTCCATTTTATAAAAATGTTTCCCCTTTTGTTATATCATCCAATATATGTGCAAAATAAATATATACTTCCTTATTTCTCCTCCGCTGTGTGAGGCAATGGAGGCAGCAGTAGCGGAGAAATGAATGTGCAGCACAGACCCCCCATCCTTCCCTCATGGGCTGATGCAGTTCTACACTGAGGGAATTTATAAATGGACAGTCTCTGTTCCAATTCCCTCACAGCCATTGAAACATTCCACTCTAGCATCTATTTGTAGTTAATTGTTACATCATTAGCAATTTTAACAGTTTTGTGCATTTCACTACAAATTATACATTTATACCTATTAAATACTTATTCTTTTTCACACAGGTGCTATTTCAATGTACTAAAGCTCATGGTTATGAAAGAAACATCTGTTCTTTTCCATTCCATTGCAGCAGCACAAGAAAGATATTAAAGCTTATAATATCCAGGAACTTGTCAATAAGATTCACTTTTCTCTGACTTCATTGTAGCTCATGTGGTGTTTAGCTGCACTTTGGTAGAGGGATCTAAACTCTTTTTGTGGAATTAGCATTATCTTATTGTAATATTCCACACATAATAAATCACACATTTTGCATTCAGATACTGTCTCAAGTCTGTTCATTTTTTCATCTTTGGATTTATTTAAAGGGATAGAAATGTTTCACAAAAAAATTAATCTTCAGTATTTGGGCCATGGAGAGTGTTATTTCAATACTGTCAGAGATGTAGTTCAAGAGTATAAAAAGTATCCCCCTCCAACCCTTTTATCTAGTGTAAGTCACCCCCCTCAGATGTGAAATCTGGTCCCTTGACCAGACAGCTCTCAGCAAGGGACCATCTGCTTACTGTGAGCATAAGGAAAACCCTGCCCCCTGTGACAGGTTTTTCCTTATGCTCACTGAAGATTGTCCCTCTCTGTGATCGATCAGGACAGTCTTGCTGCTCTGAGGTGAGTGGTGTTACACTAGGTAAAAGGGGAGGAAGGGGGATACTTTATCATTCAATTACTCTTGAACTACAACTCTGACAGTATTGAAATAACACACTCTATGGCACAGATACTATGAAGATTAATCGGAGCTGCTTTTATTGTGAAACATTACTATCCCTTTAATATTGTGGTCTCTTGTTAAAGGAGAAATAACACCTCCTAATAATAACCTCCCAAACGCCTTACTATGGATAGAGAATTCGAATGGTCCCTATGAACTTTTCCACTGTTACTTTGTTCAAGTGATAAAATCTACAATCAGAGCAGAATGTTATTTCCATGGAGGAGGACATGACAGTTGCTAACAGGACCACAGAATCTCAAACTCTGCTCATTGTATTTGGTAATCTTGACACTTTAAGGACAAAATTGATGCATAATGTGTTGCATACCCCTCCGGTTCTTAAAGGGTTAAGCAAGATCATGCATTCTGACTGCATCAGTTTAGTAAACATGATATTGATTGTCCACGGACATGGCATCCAGGACTAACTGAAGTTGTTTTCACTTGAACAAGGTCAAAATTCATAGGGATCATTAGGTTTTTCTGCCATAGAAAGGTAAGTGAGAAGTTATTAACATTACTTCTTTAAAGGGATAGTAATACTTAAAATGTAAAAAAAAATATGTTGTAGGGTTTATCCCCCTGAGTAAAACAAGAGTACTCCCACTGCTGAGAGGTCTTTCATTCAGAAGTTATTAATTTTCAAAGTTGAATTTTTTAGGTGCAATATCACAGTGGCCTGAAATTGTACAGTGGCGCTGTTGCTACACGATCCTATGGACAACTCTGGTCAGTTGACCATAAATCTCCATAGGATGGTGTAGCAACAGCGCCACTGTACAATTTCAGGCCACTGTGATATTGCACCTAAAAAATTCAACTTTGAAAATTAATAACTTTTGAATGAAAGACCTCTCAACAGTGGGAGTACTCTTGTTTTACTCAGGGGGATAAACCCTACAACATATTTTTTTTTACATTTTAAGTATTACTATCCCTTTAAAGAAGCATTAAACCTGTTCTATGAAAATATATATCTTATATGGCTTTTCCTCCTGTGTAAAACAAAGGTACCCACCTCACTTAGATTGTTCATTAAAATGTTATTACAATTATTCATAATTTAAAGAAACTGTTATAATATATTCATTTAACTTAATATGTAACAAGAAAAATTAACCCTATTCATACCATACCCCTATTAATTCAAGAAAAGGAAACTTAATTAGTGAAAGACAGGTGTTCACAGTGTATTTACAGGTTTAAAGGGATAGTAATGTTTCATAATAAAAACAGCTCTAATTAATCATCATAGTATTTGGACTTTGGAGAGTGTTATTTCAATTCTGTCAGAGGGAACTAAAAATGAAACTGGGAATTATAGACCTGTGAATTTGACCTCAGTAGAGGAAAAACTTCTAGGAGGGATATTAAGGGATTATATTCAGTGCTACACTGGCCACTGCACAAGTAGGTGGTAAAGTTTCACCTCAAATCTGCTGTGCAGTTTTGGGCAACAGTTCTAAAAAAATGACATTCTAGAACCGGAGCAAGTACAGAGAAAGACAATACAATTAATTAAGGGAATGGAGCACATGAAATAAGAACAATATCTAGACAAACTTAGTTTATTTAGTCTAGAGAAAATGTGACTAAGAGGAGATTTTTTTACACTGTATAAGTAAATAAAAGGTCAATACAATGATCTCTCTTGTGATCTTTTAACCCCAAGGCCTGATTAAATAACTAGGGACTACCTCTTAAAGGGATAGTAATGTTTCATAATAAAAGCAGTTCTAATTAATCATTATAGCATTTGGACTTTGGAGAGTGTTATTTCAATTCTGTCAGAGTTGTAGTTCAAGAGTAATTCAACGACAAAGTATCTCCCTCCCACCCTTTTTACTGATGTAACACTGTTCAGCCAGATCAGAAGGGAGGTGCCCCGGCAGACTTCAGAGAGAGACAATCATCAATTAAGATAAAGGGAAAAACCTGAAAAACTTGTCAAGGGGGCCAGGGCTTTCATTGTTCTCATAGGAAGAAGATTGTCCCCTACTGTTATCTGTCTGGTCTATGGACTGGATTCCACATCTGAGAAGAGATAGGTTAAACTAGGTAAAAGGGGCGGGAGGGGAACTTTGTTTGTGAATATCTCTCAAACCATAAAGGTTTGAGAGATAAGACTTATATCGTTCTTCATGTTTTTTTATTGCCTACAAAATAAAAAAAAGATAAAACAAAGTATTACCATCCCTTTAAGATTAGAAGAAAAGAGGTTTCAATTTCAGCAGAGCAAGTTTTTTACAGTAAGGTCTGTTAAATTGTGGAATTCTTTGCCCAAGCATGTGGTAATGTCAGAAACAATGGATCCACTGATGAGAAAATTAGATGCATCTGTAGCAGAAAGGAATATACTGGGTTATACTGTGTATCAGTAGGGAAAACAGGAAGGTCTGTTAAACAGAGTGATACCATTTAGGAGTCTGGAAGGGTATAATTTTCATTTTCTTGGTTATATTGTGGCAAAGGTTGAGCTTGATGGACTTGGGCCTTTTTTCAAGCTAACTTATTTTGTAGCTATGTACCAATATCAATATATGATCTCAGCAAAAGTATGATGAAAACATAAAGTGAATTTATTATGAAGTAAACATTGTGGTTATTACTGTCATCTTAATCAATATGGAGTGTATTTTAAAACAAATATCAATAGAAATAAGTTTGTATTCTACCCAGGGGTTATCAATGCAACCATGCCTAGGAGGATAAACAATATGGACCAACATCATGACTTATATTTACATAATTATGGCAAAGCTCAACTCTTTAACTGTACCAGTGTCTTTGTGTACGGAGTGAGAGTACAGAGATTTGTAACTCACAACATGGCTACTGCACAAAAAAGATTATGTAATGTACAAGTTCATACATATTGTACATTGTCTTCTCATAGGCACTGACCTTAAAAAATAATAACCTGATATGCTGCAGAGATTAACCTCTTAATTCTGTTAGTTTCTCCATGTACAGAATAACAGTGTAAAAACTGTAATCCCACTGCATCATCAAGCTGCTGCTATACAACTACAAATTGAATATACATATTCTAAATACAAGTTGTTCATATAATTTCCTATTATGTATTATCCCAGTACAATAGTGCACTGTCAGTTTGCATCACAGCATATTGCTAGAGCACACCGATAATTTATAATATTCTTGAGAGTCCACCATAGCTTGATAAATTCACGGGTTCCTATATGAATATTCAAGGAATCATCATCACTGCTCCAAGAACTCAAGTTTAACACATTGGTTGAGATACACTAAGGTGTGATAAAGAAATAATAATGAGGTGGTGATTTCTTCAGGGATGTCACTTCTCCAGTTCCTATGTTATTCTATGGAGCCAATGAACTAATATTTCTCCAGCTTTGTAGATCTTATTGCATAGGCTCTGTAGAATGATATAGGAACCAGAGAAGTGATATCACTGGAGAAGTCATATCTGCTTTATCAATGCTTTATCAATCTTTAGTGCATACCCCCCAATGTGAAAAAGATTAATTTGAGCAAGGATGGGTCCATATTTTGTTTTTCGAGGTTCAAGTGAATTACAGATATTAGTTGCATAAATCAGTTTATCAGTTTACCTCAACTCAGGTCTTCTACCATTGCTCTCCTCACTAGGGATCCCATTTAGGATGTGTATAGATTTAAACATGCATTAGGAACATAACAGGAAATAAAAATAGCCACTTAAATAGCCCATTCAGGGCTAAAGTATTCTATCTCATCTCCTCTACTCCCTCTGTTTGTGGCCCATATTCTATGAAAATGCATTTCATTGACACCAAAATATGCTTTTCTTCTACAAAGTGCAGTGTAACTGGTTTATCACTTATTGTCACATTTCTACCTATATACGTCCAGATAGTTTCCACTATGGCAATATACATATAAAGGTTACTAGAAGATCATCCTGAATGGACACCAGGTTTACCATCTTGATTTAAATTTGAAGCTATGCTTCACCCCAACTCCTCCACCAGTAATTGCAAATGATGGGTTATCTCTATCCATCTCTGTTCTACTTCCCCCCTTGTCTTCCTCTAATCCCATTTCTATTTTCTCTCTTAAACACTTTTCCCCTGTCTTTGTGTTCCACTATGCTTCCACCCACTGTTTCTGTTATTATCTCTTCATTCTCTGTTTCACTTTTTATACCTTCACCTTTCTTTGTACCTCTCTCTCTACATCCTGCTTATTTCCCTTCTTACCCTTCCTTTCCTACCTCCTATTTCTCTCACCTAGCTTACTTTCCATCTCTATTTTCCTCACTTTCCTCAGTCTTTGCTTTCCACAAACAATCTTCTTTATTTAACTTCAGAAATCCCCTTTTCCTTATCTTCCCCTGTGTCTGTGATGGTGAAAGTGCATGTAAATATTGACACATATGATACATTTATGCCCAGCACTAAAGACGCACTGAACTTGTAAGACTGGATGTGGGGTGAAGTAAAGACTACAGGATAACTGAAAATCTAAGAGAAGTTTGTTATAGACTCAGAAAGAACAAATATGGGATTTTACCAATCAGCAGCTGCTCAATCACATTATTTTATGTTTGTTTGTTCTCTTATGACATTACAGAGGAGAGGAGACAATTCCAAATTCAAAGGACAGGTTTGTTGTATGCATTCAGACATTCAGACAGTCACTTCAGCCACCTACAGTCATGTTGGCACATGAGGCAATTATAGTTATTGATACATGTCAAGTTTCCTTATTTAGCTATATACAATAAAAGGGGTGGAATGTTGCCCCATCGTGCAATTTGGTGTTTGTGAGAGAAAGAGAGAGAAGCTAATTTTTGAGCTATAGAAAACAGTGAAATTGAATCTTAGTTTATGAAGTCTTGCAGGCAGGAGGTTTGTTCTCTGTATTAGGGGAGTTGGGGGGCAGAAAAGGTGAAAGGAGGTTGACCCCAAATATCTCAATATTCTGTGACTGATTTGATTTGAAAGACACAGGCAGCTGTGGGCCAAGTTCCTTGCTGATCTTGCTGCTGTTTTCTCTTTGTGTAAGAAGTGTCTGGGGGTGTGAGTGAGAGGGGATCACAGATGGCTGACCCCAAATACCCCAACATTCTTTCTGACTGATTTGATTTGAAAGACACATGCAGCTGTGATCCAAGTTATTTGATGATATTGCTGTTATAATCTCTTTGGTGAGGGAGCCTGGGGAAGGAAGTTGTTGAGCATTTCTATTTTTTTTTTGATAGTGATAGGATAGGGTGGGCCACAGTTTAAAAAACCAAAATAAAAAATAAGGTGACTGGGACCCTGACCTGAACTGTGTGACTGATAGCAGACAAGATTGAGAATTTTGTTGATGGATAAGGCAAGAATTCACACTCCATCAGTTCTCTTGTGTACTTTATAGTAAAAACACACACAGTTGTTGAGTAAGGTTCAGCAAAATCTCAAAGGGTATTGGGAGGGGGAAAAGAGTAGAAACAGTGGAGGAACATGGCAGGTTGGCAGTAAAGTGATAGTTCAACAATTGATTGCAACTATTGTTGCTGCAGCGTATGCAATAAATGATTGCTCCTGGGGAGGATGCAGTTTGTCATGGTCCCACCAAACGTTCCACTGCCAGTGTCAGTACTATAAAAAAAAAAAATGTAAAAAGAAGACTGAAGATGACAATGAGTCAAATTCTAGTGTTGATAGCGGCATAATGGAGGAAGGTGTAGCAACTCAACCAGCTGTTGCATCTGACAGTGAGATAAACAAGCACCAAAATGTCTGTCCTCAAAGTAGTAGTGAACTTTGTGAAAGTAAGAGTAAAAAACAAATTCTTTGAGACCTCTGAAAGCTTAGATGAGTATAAAGAAAGTGTGCAAGAAGTGGTGGACGATGCTGAGGATGAGCTAATGATGACTGACGATGATGATATAGATCTAAAATATATTCCTCCAGCATCCTCCTCTTCTTCAAATACAGATGAAGTTTCAAGTGAGAGAGACAATTACATGGCGAGAAAGTTATCTGAAAGGGAAAGGATCAACTTCCCACCACTAAAAAGGAACACTGTGCCTGTTTATAAACTGATTGAGTAAACATTTGGAAACTCTGACCCTGTACAAGCAAAGATGCACAAAAATACACATTCATCCTGTCAGTCATCATCAGGATCATCACCTCTAGTGGTAGGTGAATGCTCCCACTGTGTTTCTGCGAGGAGTTACGCGAAAATCACGATTGTCTGCTTTTTCTCTTTAAAACCTTCAACAAACCCCTCAAAATGTTCTCCTTTTTCACCTACACCAAAAAAAAAATTTTCTCTATTCTTTTCAATGGCTACAAACTATCTGCTATTTACTACATGAACTTTTCATTTTCTTGACATTTCCAGGAAGTGAAACAGAAAATGGAGCAGCTAGAGAGGGTGCTAGGTGATTTTGTAACTATTCAGTGAACAGCAGAGTCTCATAGTGTGTGCTGTCACATAATAACAATATGATCAGCTGGATTAAAAAGAATCAGAGGAGCTGGAAGGACCATGATGCATCCAGTGAGTCAGAAGAGGAGGAGGAAGTGACCACCACAGACCCAATGATGCCCAGTCCCCCTTGGGATATGGGGAAGTATTGTGATAAAGGCAGAAATGGGTAGCAAAGTGAGAAGCACAGGTCAGCTGCCTGTGCCTGCTACTAATGCTGCCATTGTGCCTTGTGATAATCAGAAGGAGGAGAAGACAATGTCTAATGTAACAGCAGGCAACCCTAAGTCACACTTGTCAACTGATAGCAGTCTCACTACTACCACCCAGCATCTAGAGAGTGGTGGAGGTGAGGGAGGGGTGATATTGATGGTAATTGTGATGAAGCAGCTGGTGGTGGGACTAGCATGATTGTTGATCCTCTTAATTCTGAGTTGGAAGAGGATGTAATGATGACAAGCAGCCAGACTAGTAGTCAAAGGAGCCCACATCATCCTCCTGACCCTGTGATTCCCCTTCTGCCGATATTGTGCCTCTGGGACATGATAATGAAGAAGGCAGAACTGGCTAGCAGTATTAGCATCAGCACATATCAGGTGCTAGTGCTGCCAGTCTGCATTCTCTCCTGAAGTTGGCAATTATGACAGTCGAGGACCCCTGTCACATTTGTTATCATTGCCAACCAGTCCACCTCTCATAGAACAGCAGCAGCAAGGGACTGGTTGTGATGTTTTGGAGGGTACTGGTGGAGCAGCTGGGGTGGAGGAGACAATGAGGGCCTTTATAACCAAAAGCAAAAGGGAATGAAAGACAGATATGCAAATGGGGATGTGCATCACCATAACTACTAGCAGTGACATTACGGAATTTTCTGCTGCTGTAATTCCTGCTGCCACTGAGTTACAAGGACCAGATTTTGATCTGTCTCAACAGCAGCAGGCTAATGATGGGCCAGCTATTATGCCACAGACCAGCGTGGTCACAGTGGGAATGAGTCCAGCAGTAGTGATATGGAACGTGGACAGTATTCTCTTGTCAGCAATAATTCTGGTACTAGTTCTAGTCCTGATTCTGACAGAGCAGGAGTAGCAGCAACAGCAGCATCATCCTCTGCCCCAGCCAGTGAAGAGGATTGTGGAGAAAAATAAAAAGGCCATTCTTCTTCACTTTTCCCCTACCACTTGAGGTCATGGGTGTAGGACAATTTTTCTCTTGGGAAGGCACATTGCAGTCATCAGTGATGACAATGTGCAAAATCTGTTACAAGTCAGTGAAAAGGGGAAAGGAGGGAAAACTAGGACTCACTTGAAATGGGATACCGTGATGTGGTGAGCTTAAACATATTCTGGAAAAACTATGCAAATAAAAACTCAAATTTATAAACACAGAGGTATAATATATGCTTTATACTTTTTTTGTTTTAGTTTTTGCTTTAGGTTTTGGCCTAACTTTTGGGGGCATGGAGAACCCCCTCGTTCTTTGCTGCTATCTATATCTTATTCTCTTGGGTTCTTGTTTTACATTTGTATGTTATATGTCTATGTTATGGTGAGCTAGAGCTGTGAGTTTATTTCCTTCCTTCACTACGGCTACACATCACCAGCAACATCAGCATCACTTCAGTTTCTCTTGCTCTTTCTCCACTAGAACAAGCACTAAAACATAACTTTATTTTTTTTAATCTGTCACTCTCTCTCTAATTAGCTTCCGCTTTCATGGCTGCCTAATATACATCAAGCAGCATGATGGGAAGTTCCATGTTTTTATGTTATGGGTGTGGAAAGGCAGAAATTCTATGGGTTTCTCTATAGGTAGGAATCCTGTGAAAAAAGTGTTAAGATGTAGATTTTCCATGAAAATTCTCACATGAGCAAAATGGGACTTTTCATACATTTCTAGGCCAGACACTGGTGTAATTTCTTGTATCAAGCAGTCCATTTTGGCCTCTAACAGATCTATTAGTATACTATTGCCACTGGTGCGTAAAAGCAGAACTCACAAAGTTTGCCCTGTAACCCTATCCAGCACCACAACTAGAGGCTAGAGAGTGTTAATAGAGTTTGTTGCCACGGAGCGCTGATATAACAAGCCAGGCTTTGCTGCTGCCTAAGGCGAACTAGAGGTACTGACTGCAAGGTCAGATTCCCCCTCAGAAAAGAGAGTTTTGTACTAAGAAGTGATAAAGAGGTGATAAAGTGGAAATGACTTCTCAAGCTATCTAAGTTCTATGTTATTCTATGGCGCCTATACAATAAGATCTCTCTTTTTATAAATATACTAGTGCATTGGCTTTATAGAAAAACATAGGACTTGGAGAGATTAGAACACTGGAGAAGTCATCATCACTTTATCACCTCTGTATCACACCAAACAAATATTAAAATGTGTAGAGTTAAGGTTAACAGCCATATATACATGAAGGGAGTACTCTGAATAAACTAGCAATGCATCTATGACAATAACAATACAACTGACAAATGAACTACAAGGCTGTAGGATACAAAACCAAGAAGACATTTATCTAAGGGTTGTCTTGATAAATAATATAAAAGATTGTACTACAAACTATCTAGTATTTATACTGTGAGAGAAAGGGAATCATCTCCACAGAGCAGTGGTCACAAAGCACTGAAACAGAACTTGACGCTGCAGACCACAGGAGGAACACTGAAACACACCGTCCAAATAAACAACCAGTCAGGAAAGTGTAGAATATTTCACCCATACAGAAAATATATATATTAAATATAATTTCTACAGATGGGCAGCAATGAAATAAAAACACTGACACCAGCCCTATAAGTGTTATAAATAAATTGACAATATACTAACTTATTTCCACGTCCTAAAATAATTGAACTAAAATAAAATATACAATCAAGGACGTAGATATAGAAAATAGATTTGTGCACGGCAAAAATTTTCGGTAAAATTCGATTTTGGGCAATTTTTTTTTTTCCATTCAGAGGATCCTAATTTCGGACTGGACCTGTTTGACTCAGATTAAATTTGGCAATAGTCCAAATTATTCGGCTGAATTTTAAAAAAATTTGAAATATTCAATAAAAAATTAAAATTAAACAAATAAAGATAAAAAAATGCATTAAACTAAATTAATAATAATATTAATCTCTAATGAGACCGGAAGGGGTATTTTATAAACCTCTACACACTTATATATGTATATGTCACAACAATTTAAAGCCTTTTCTGCCCATTAAAAATGGTATATAATATGAGTTTGTACATTAAATGAGAAAGATAGGCATTATGGTTGAACACACACATAGCAAAAATGCCAAAAAAATTGCTTGTGTCCTTAAGTGGTTAATATCTGCACTTTGCATGAACTGTAAAGCTCCTGTCTTACTAGATCTATTTTTAGCAACATGAAGCAATATTGTAATAGTTTCATGTGGGAAAGCGCTGTGCCATCTATTTTTAGTAGCATGTAGCAACATTGTAATAGTTTCAGGCGGGAAAACGCTGTCCGAGTTTCCAAAATTTACACCAAAACTTTGGACTAGGTCCGTTTTGGATTCTGATTTTTTTTTTGTGGGCGGACCTTGGCTTTTGGAATGTCCGAATGATACCGAATACTCCTTATTTGTCCGAATTCCGAAATTAGGCAAACCGAATCGCACAAGTCTAATAGATAAATGATTTGATCATATATCAGAAAAAGGTGTATTGTAATGTGTCAAATCCTAATAGCTTGTAGTAGATCAACAAAGTAAATTCCTATCATACCACCTGGTAGGGTCCTCCATTTTAAGCTGGTGGTGGGGCAGGTTGTTACGCTCTTGTATGGAAGATAGAGCGTTGCGTGCACTGGGGCACAGATTTTGTGGGCAATAGTAAGCATCTCTTTGAGGGTTTCGGATTCTGCCAGGAATCTGGTCACAACTAAATTTAGCACATGGGCAAAGCAGGGCACATGCACCATGCCACCAATTCTCAAAGCAGCGATTAGGTTGGAGCCGTTATTAGCAGACACAAAACCAGCTTTTCAGGAGCAGGGTACAAGCAATTCCTCTAGCTTACTCAGAACATCTACAGCTTTGTGGGATTGTCTCTCAAAACTCTGCATGCACAAGTAGGCGTGATGATGGTATGGGCTATCCTGCTGCAGCTGCCAACTTTTAATCACAGTGCCACAACCAGAAACACGATTACTGGCTTTCACCTGATGCTCTAAGCTAGTTTTGTCCACTTTTGGTGCTGGGCGGGAAACCCCAGTGAGCAGTCACAGTCATATAGTCTGTGCTCTGCCTACTTGTCCGCATATCTGTTGTCAGGTGGATTTTCTTACCATACCTACTTTTAAGTCCTTTTTCCACCACACTAACCACCTGCTTGTACAATTCAGGTACAGCTGTCCTGGACAAATAACTGCGGCTTGGGATATTCCAGCGTGGAGCTACAAATGACATCAGTTCTTTGAAACCTCGGTTTTCTACAAAAGAATAAGGCAGCATGTCCATTGCCAACATCTTGGCAACCTTGAAATTTCAAAGGCGTACTTTGGGATTGTTTTTGTGAAGTTTTTGTCTCCTTCCCAGGAACTCAGTCAGTGTGGACTGGCAGGACATGGCAGAAGAACCCTGAAACGTTATTGCTTTAACATTACTAGAGGAGGTGGTGGGGTAGATGCAGCTTATGTGGACAGTCTATAACTCTTGCCACCTCCTACAGCAAAGCCAGAGTCATCATACTCCTCTGCAGCAGGAGCCCTAGGTGTTATTTTTACTGATCTAACTGTTGGCACTGACAGTAGCACACTCACTGACACATAAATAACTTTACTACTTATTCTTCTGCCCTAGCGTCCTGGGAACTTTTTAAAGTGCTTCTTCTGCTGCTAGTTGTGGCACTTTTGGCCTACTGATAGTGTGTCTCCCAGTCAGACCCATGATTGTGCTTCAGGTGGGATCTCATAGAGGAGGTGCCTAGGTGTGAGCCTGCTTTCCCCCTGCTCACAGACTTTTTGCTTAGACAACAGATAGCAACATGCTTAGCTTGAAGATCCTAAGTGAAGTATCTCCATACTGTGGACTTCATGGAATGAGGGGTTCCTGAGGTGCTACTGCTGCTGCTACTACTAGGGCTAGATGTTGATGCAGTTCTACTGACACTACTACTAGGTGTCAAAGGTGCAGCACGTACAGCAACAGTAGCAGAGGCACTTGTCATAGCTAACATTGTGGATGCTAACCTATTTTATTGTTGCTGGGTACTCAAAACAGGTGTGTGTAGCTGAGTGGGACTTGGACTTAGAAGATGTGATGATGCTGATGATGACTGATAGGTTGACTGTGTACTTTTTGACATCTGTGCTTGTCCAGGGTCAGACTTTCCAATGGCTTTCTCAAACAGTGTATAGACAGGCACAGTGCTCCTTAAACGTGGTGGAAGATTCAGACTTTAACTTTCTGCTTACCTTATAGCCCTGTCATCATCCTCACTCTCAACTTCATCTGTATCTGAACAAGAGAAGGATACTGGAGGGATATATTCTAGGTCTGCATCATCATCAGTCATCATTAGGTCATCCTCAGCAGCATCAGCATCACCTGCCACTTCTTGCCCACTACTACCCTTATATTTCATTAAGCTTTTGGAGGTCTCAAACAATTTATTTTTACTTTTACCATAACAAAGTTCCCTGCTACTTTGAGGATAGGTGTTTTGGTGCTTGTTTGTCTCACTATCTGATGCAGCAGACGCTTTTGCTGCTACACCTTCCTTTATTATGCTGTTGCCAGCATCATCAACACTTGAATGCGACTTGTTGTTGTCTTCAGTATTCGTCTTATATGTTTCTTTATGTCTGCTGGCACTTTTGATGGGACCTTGACAAACTGCATCCTCCCTTGGAGTAGAGGGATTATCATCACTGATTACACACACACTTCAGCAACCATTGCTGCTGTCAGTTTTTGAACTACTACTTTACTCTTATGTCTCTTCACTGCTCCACCCCTCCCCCTACCCTCCCCCTTCCCCTTGTGCGTTTGCTGGACATTATGCATTTTTTTACTGTACAGTACACAACACAGCTGATGGAGCTGTATGATGCCTTGCCTAAGCCCTGTCAGCTGTCTGTCACTGTCACCTAATATTTTTAGTTTTTTATCCTTTTTTATTTAGCTTTTTTTAAGTTGTCCACCCTGTTGTTTTATTACAGTCTGTCCAAAAAAAAAATTATAACTGAAAAACAAAATCAACAATGTCTTTCACCTGACTTCCTCACCCAGCACATAGACAATAACAGCAAGATCAGCAAGCAAATAGGTCCCTAGCTGCCTGTGTCTTGCCAGCCAGTCACATGGAATTTTGGAGTACTTAAGGTCAACCTCCTTCCTCCCTTCTTCTTCCCAGAGTGCCCCACCGACTCTCCCACCAGAATAAATGTCCTAACTAAAAGATTCCCTAAACTAAACTTCAATTCCCCTGTCTTCTCTAGCTCAAAAAACATACTACTCTCGCCTCTCACAAACACAAAATGGCTGCTGTGAGAGCCTGACAGCCTTTTATATGGCTGTCGAAAACTTTTCTTCCCATTGATTTCAAAGGGCGTAAAAGGCAGAAAAAAGCGGAAAAAGTGGCACTTTTCACAGGAAATTATTCACCAAGCGGAAAGTGCCATTATTTCAGTTTGAGGCGAAAATTTTCGCCCATCCATAGTGGATGGGACCTGCTGTCTAGAACTTGTTATATGGTTTTTTGACACCTGTTTCACTCCACTTTGCTCTACTTTACATTGCATAGTCCCTGCAGGAAGTTTTTAGATTATTGATATACGCTGCCTGTTTCCCTTTAATTGTGGTTGTGTGGGCTGCGGGTTTTTACACTGTGGTCGGGGAAGTCACTGGGAGGAAGACAGACAGCAAGTGATTTCTCAATGACACAATGTTGCTAAATAATGTATAGATGTGAGTGACTGATATTTGAGATAGAATGGAATCAGTTTCTTGACTGTATTTTTTTATTTTAAGTGAAGGACTGGGGTGGAGTCTGAGACTGGGTTGTTGGACTACCCATATAACTTGCATTCCATTTGCCTTCATTGTCACGCCTGTGGGGGCTATTGGCTCAAGCTCTGGCAGTCTACTTGCTCGGTTAGTACGCCCGTGGGGGCTAATGTTCAAGTGCAGCAGGTTCTGGGTTGCAGGTTCCTCTTTGCTGGACAGTTATCTCAGTATTATGAACATTTGGTATCCGTTACTACGCCCGTGGGGGCTATTGGCTCTATTATCCTCAGCTCTTGCAGTGTAATTAGTCTCCGTTACAACGCCCGTGGGGGCTATTGGCTCTAAGTATCCTCCGCTCTTGCAGTGTAATTTGTCTCCATTACAACGACCGTGGGGGCTATTGGCTCTAATTATCCTCCGCTCTTGCAGTGTAATTTGCCTCTGTTACAACGCCCGTGGGAGCTAGTGGCGCTATTATTCTTAGCTATTGCAGTGCACTTGCTCTCCGTTCATGCACCGGTTGGGGTGCTAATGGCTCTAGCTCATCAGCTCTAGCAGAGTATTCTGGCCTCAGCTCCCTGCTCAGCATAAGCGGTAGTCTCTGTCCTATTCTACTACTGGTGTTTAGTCATCTAGCACCACTTACCGCTCCTTTACCATCTTACGGGCGTGTCAAACACACCACAACAGAGACTGATTGATTTCTATGCACTTTAACCATTGAGTACCCTTTATGTTACTATTGCCTGTCCTGTGACAGTATATATTTATTTCTCTGTATACTGGACCTGAGTAGTCATCTATACTTTACTGTTCATTCAATTATTCTGTATTGCCTATAGAGGGCAGTCTTTCTTGTCTTTTTAATAAAACTGTGTTTTATTCTAACCTGCTGGTATGAGTGTCCCACAAAAACATCCTCCTAGGCATTGTTGCATTGATAACCCCTGGGTAGAATACAAACTTATTTCTATTGATATTTATTTTAAAATACACTCCATATTGATTAAGATGACAGTAATAACCACAATGTTTACTTCATAATAAATTCACTTTATGTTTTCATCATACTTTTGCTGAGATCATATATTAATATTGTTACATAGCTACAAAATAAGTTAGCTTGATAAAAGGTCCAAGTCCATCAAGCTCAACCTTTGCCACAATATAACCAAGAAAACAAATATTATATCCTTACAGACTCCTAAATGGTATTACTCTGTTTAACAGAACTTCCTGTTTTCCCTACTGATACACAGTATAACCCTGTATATTCCTTGCTGCTACAAATGCATCTAATCTTCTCATCAATGGATCTATTGTTTCTGACATTACCACATGCTTGGGCAAAGAATTCCACAATTTAACAGACCTTACTGTAAAAAAAAACTTCCTCTGCTGAAATTGAAACCTCTTTTCTTCTAATCTTAAAGGGATAGTAATACTTTGTTTTATCTTTATTTTATTTTGTAGGCATTAAAAAAACATGAAGAACAATATAAGACTTATCTCTCAAATCTTTATGGTTTGAGATATATTCACAAGCAAAGTGTCCCCTCCAGCCCCTTTTACCTAGTGTAAGCCATCACTTCTCAGATGTGGAATCCAGTCCATAGACCAGACAGATAACAGCAGGGGACAATCTTCTTCCTATGAGAACAATGAAAGCCCTGGCCCCCCAAATACTATAATGATTAATTAGAGCTGCTTTTATTATGAAACATTACTATCCCTTTAAGAGGTAGTCCCTAGTTATTTAATCAGGCCTTGGGATTAAAAGATCACCAGAGAGACCTTTTATTTTGACCTTTTATATACTTATACAGTGTAAAAAATTCTTCTTTTAGTCACATTTTCTCTAGACTAAATAAACTAAGTTTGTCTGGATATTGTTCTTATTTCATGTCCTCCATTTCCTTAATTAATTGTATTGTCTTTCTCTGTACTTGCTCTTGTTCTAGAATATCATTTTTTTAGAACTGTTGCCCAAAACTGCACAGCAGATTTGAGGTGAAGCTTTACCAGCTACTTGTGCAGTGGCCAGGTGACGTTATTCACTC
Source organism: Rhinophrynus dorsalis (assembly GCA_037306005.1). Taxonomy (NCBI): domain Eukaryota; kingdom Metazoa; phylum Chordata; class Amphibia; order Anura; family Rhinophrynidae; genus Rhinophrynus; species Rhinophrynus dorsalis. The sequence goes on from CM074727.1 coordinate 41,727,266, forward strand.
TTGCTTCTATGCAAGACAGGACATCATTTGCTTTTGCTTCTGCTCTTTGACACTGGTCACTGTTTCAAAGTTTGTAGTTTACAATGGCTCACAGATCTTTCTGTAGCAATGAGTCGTCTAAAATGTTTCACTTAAATTAATAAGGAGCATTGAGTTTTGTTCTACCCAAATGCATAACTTTATAGTTTCCCACATTAAACTTTGTTTGCCCAATCTGCCATTTTATATAAATCCCACTTTAGAGAATAAACATCCCTCTGAATTTATTGTCCTGCATACTTTATTGTCATCTGTAAATATTTAACTTTTGCTTTCTATACATATTTCCAGGTCATTTATGAACATGTTAGAAAGCAATGGACCAAGTACTGAACTCTGAGGTACTCCACACTTAACTTTAACTGTACCGGAGACTTTTTCCATTTATAACAACACATTGTTCCTTATGCTTCAACCAGTTTTCTATATAGTTGCAAAGGTTTTCCCTTAGCTCCAAAGTCCTTATATTATACACCAGCCTCCTGTGTCATACTGTATCAAATGCCTTTTCAAAATCTAGATATACTACCTATTCTGCTTCACCATTATCTAGGCTGCTACTTACTTCTTCATAGTACATAGAAGCTCAAGAGATGTGATTGGCAAGATCTATTCCTCATAAAACCATGTAGATTCCAGCTAATAAGTTTATTTTCTGCAGTGTAGCACTGAATATAATCCCTTAATATCCCTCCTAGAAGTTTTTCCTCTACTGAGGTCAAATTCATGTCCTCCTCCATGGAAATAACATTCTGCTCTGATTGTAATTTTATCACTTGAACAAAGTAACAGTGGAAAAGTTCATAGGGACCATTCGAATTCTCTATCCATAGTAAGGCGTTTGGGAGATTATTATTAGGAGGTGTTATTTCTCCTTTAACAAGAGACCACAATATTAAAGGGATAGTAATGTTTCACAATAAAAGCAGCTCCGATTAATCTTCATAGTATCTGTGTCATGGAGAGTGTTATTTCAATACTGTCAGAGTTGTAGTTCAAGAGTAATTGAATGATAAAGTATCCCCCTTCCTCCCCTTTTACCTAGTGTAACACCACTCACCTCAGAGCAGCAAGACTGTCCTGATCGATCACAGAGAGGGACAATCTTCAGTGAGCATAAGGAAAAACCTGTCACAGGGGGCAGGGTTTTCCTTATGCTCACAGTAAGCAGATGGTCCCTTGCTGAGAGATGTCTGGTCAAGGGACCAGATTCCACATCTGAGGGGGTGACTTACACTAGATAAAAGGGTTGGAGGGGGATACTTTTTATACTCTTGAACTACATCTCTGACAGTATTGAAATAACAATCTCCATGGCCCAAATACTGAAGATTAATTGGAGCAGCTTTTTTTGTGAAACATTTCTATCCTTTTAAATAAATCCAAAGACGAAAAAAATGAATAGACTTGAGACAGTATCTGAATGCAAAATGTGTGCTTTATTATGTGTGGAATATTACAATAAGATTAAGCTAATTCCACAAAAAGAGTTTAGATCCCTGTACCAAAGTACAGCTAAACACCACATGAGCTACAATGAAGTCAGAGAAAAGTGAATCTTATTGACAAGTTCCTGGATATTATAAGCTTTAATATCTTTCTTGTGCTGCTGCAACAGCATGGAAAAGAACAGATGTTTCTTTCATAACCTTGAGCTTTAGATATCTGAAAAATCAACTGTGTGAAAAAGAATAAGTATTTAATAGGTATAAATGTGTAATTTGTAGTGAAATGCACAAAACTGTTAAAATTGCTAATGTTGTAACAATTAACTACAAATAGATGCTAGAGTGGAATGTTTCAATGGCTGTGAGGGAATAGGAACAGAGACTGTCCATTTATAAATTCCCTCAGTGTAGAACTGCATCAGCCCATGAGAGAAGGATGGGGGGTATGTGCTGCACATTCATTTCTCTGCTACCACTGCCTCCATTGCCTCACACAGCTGCGAGAAATAAGGAAGTATATATTTATTTTGCACATATATTGGATGGTATAACAAAAGGGGAAACATTTTTATAAAATGGAGGCATGCATCTTTTGGAACATAACCCGCATACTCATGCATTATTTAACGCTTTGAGCCCCAGAGAGGGGCTCTGCAATGTGTTGTATACCCCTCTTGCACTCAAAGGTTAAACTATGTATGAGTGTGCAAATTATTTGTGCAATACTTTTATTTAGACTTTTATTTTTCATTACAGCAGAAGATCAGAAGAAAGAAGAGAAGACAGAAGAGAAGAAAGAAGATACAAGAGAAGAAAGAAGAGACTATACAATGAAGACAGAAGCAGACAGACAGTGGATGGCAGGTAAGTGTAACACATATAAGTTAAAGATAGGTGCTTGACAGTATGTCAGGCACCGATAGATAGCTTTTTTCCTTTGAAGTTCCCAATATTGCTGCTATTTATTGGTGTTTTGGGAACTTTACACACAAATTGGACATTTGGCCACAAGACTTTTTCTGTGGCCTAACGTCCATTGTGCTTTTAGCTGGTAGGACAATAGAATACCGACTTAGACATTTTATTTTGTCGGTTGGTATCCATTTTGCCCTACCGGCTTTTTTAATGGGCAATTAAATCAAGCCCATAATCTGGCCATTGATGAATTGTTCAATGGCTAAAAGTGCAAATAACACCTTTAATATCATCTCTTCGTGATTAGATTCCCAGCTTAGTCATTTTGTACTAGATCCTTCTTCTTAGTTAGGTCTGTGTTCCATTGTGGTTGAAAACATTTTCAAGGGTTTTGTCTACAAATTCTTCACAGACCTCTATGGGAAATCTGTTACATAAAACCATTCATAACACTTAACAATTGCTATGTAATCTAGACCTTACATTCATGGAAAGGAATAAGAACTGTATATAGAAGGCAATATAATATTCTAACAGCAGCCCTAATTCAATACATAAGTTCCCTTGTATGTCCTGTCTACAAGTTTCCATTGTTGCAGCCTGTCATTGGGAATGTCTTCCTAAATGTCCTGTCATGTACAGTAGCATGTGTGGCAGTGGTTCTCGACCTTATTTTGCTCAAGGCACCCCAAACAATCAGTCTAGAATTTTCAGGGCACCCTTAACATCTTATAGATCAATTTTCAAGGAGTAACGAATGGTACAAATACATAAATATACAATTATTTTCGGTTTCCCAATCAGAATAATAAAAATATGTTGTGAATAAAAATTTCAGCAAATACACAACTAAAACTATGCATTCCTATTTTTGTTCAGTCATTATAAAAAAGAAGGGGCACCCTACATGCCATGGCACCCTGGTTGAGAACTACTGATGTGTGGGATATGAAAAAAGAGATACAATCACTCTGAATCTTGTATTAAAGCATGTTTAAGAAAATGTGCAGTACCCAAGAAAGATTCTGCTTACTGTTGAGGCATCCATCGATCACTGGAAGAACTTTCTGAAGCAGCTCAGACAACTGTGTAAAAAGCAAAGAGAGAGAGAGAGAGAAATAGAGAGAGAGAGGTTAATTCAGTATTTTAATAACCCTATTTCATTTATCAAATCCATATTGTTTTGATACCACAGTCTTTACATTAGTGTGCCTTGTTCATCATACTGAAAAGTTGCAAGTCTGGAGCAAACCAGCTGCACCACAGGGTTGAAATAAAAATGTCTCAGATACCTATTTATGTCAGTGGACCTTTTAACCCCTTGAATACTAGAGAGGGACAGATAGTTTGCTCCAGAATTGCATATTTTTCTTCCTTAGTGAATAAAGCCCAGCCCACTAGATTTGAACATTTCTAGAGCAAATCAAATGCACCGTGGGGAAACAATGAGAAACTCCCTTTTGTTTCAAATGGAGCTTTCAACCCCTTGAATGGTAGATATATATCCAATGCTTTGCTTCACTGTGTATTGCAGACCTTTTTCTAGCATTTAAGGTCTTAATTCTACATTGAAACCAATTGTATTTTTATACATTCTCTAGAGTAAGTTTGTTTGCCTTAGAATTGCCCCATTTTTGTCTTTGTGCATATGTACAGTATATGTAGATTATTCATCTTCCCCTAAACCCATAATATACCCTAAACATTCTGAGGTACGGGGGGCATGGCCTGGCAGCCATACTGAGCAGACGCATTCTGGAGAGGCTCCGTTGTCAAATTTATTTATCTGTGCACTTTCAGGGCACTTTTGAGTATATTCTCTATGACTTTATAACCCCTGACTTCAGAGCTCTCTGGTGATACCTGTATGTTTAAGGTTGGCGACATTCTGCATCATTGCATGCTCAGGCCTGGAGCCACGGCCTTGAGCCTTACCTTAGCCCTGCGGCGGGGTGGGCTGGTGGAGGAAGCGGTGACTCGGTCCCCAGATGGAAAGTCAGTGTGCTTCTTCGGAGAGTGTGGCACCGCTGATGTGTATATAGAGATCGGATTGAGCGGCGACAGAGGTGGTGAGAGGATCCTATTCTGCTGCTGCAATGAGTGCAGCGATGGCGTGGTGAGGAGTCCTCCCTCTATTACTGAGCTGGTGACTCATCCTGCATCGGCTGGATCCTGAAGCCTCTCACGGCTGGGGGCGCTGAGCCACTGAATTGAGCCAGATACTTTCTGTCGTGGCCTGGGGACCGGGCTCGGTGACGCTGCAGGCCTTACCTCTTGTAAGTCTATACCCTCTCCACTATAGTGCACCATTCCGTTTGTTTTTTTTTACTCCCAGTACCCCTTCCTTTTTCCATTAGGCTTACCTACCTGGTACAGTTCCCTTGGCGAATCTCTCTGGTGGATACCATATACGCCGCTGCCTGCCTCTGGATTGTGAATTCCCATGTATGTCACCTTACCTGTATGTGTTCCCCTCTCTGCCTCATGTATTTTTGATTGCCTCAAGATAGAGAGAATTAAGTATTAACACAGGTTTTATGTACCTGTTGACCTTTGCACTATCTTGTTCTACAATCAAGCTTGAGGATTCAGGAGTGGCTGCGTAGCCTACTGTTGTGCTGGCCTAAAGTGATGATTAATGCTATCAGATGATGCTTCCCTGAGCTCAATAATACCTCCAGTGGTATTTACTCCCTTGTTTGTTGCCTCTCCTGTCTGTGTCTCCCTCCTCTGCCCCATGTATTACAGTGAATTGCTTCCATACTCTACTCTGCAAATGGAAGTACAGAATATCAAAGGCCATATGTAAGCTTAACACTTCCTCAAGTGCTGTGGATTCCCATGTTTGTTATTTCTCCGGTATATGTTCCCCCTCTTTTGCTGTACTATTTGGACTGCTTAAACTGCTGCTACATGTCCTTCTAATGCTACCTTCAGCGGAGTGTTTTTCCCCATGTCAGTTGCCTCTCCAATATATGTTTTCACCTCAGAGCTCCTGCTGCTGATTGCTGCCTAATTCCGACTGAGGAGCCCACTGCTGCAGTTTTAACAGGAGCAGCTGGAGGGCCTATTATTGATGCATCATCTTTTAGCTGTGGTGAGCTGCTATCCACCTTGTTCGTCTCCTTTCCCTTAAATGTTTTCACCTCCTGCCCCATGCTTTATTGAACTGATGAGTATCATTTAAATTTTGGGGGGTCCCGTCTGCACCTTACTGACTCAGCGGCAATTACCCGCCCTACGCTGATTCTGGCCTATATTTATCTGACCTGCACTTGTCTTCTCAATTTCACTATGGTAAAAAAGTAATCAGAATACAGGAAGAAACTAAGTAAATTTGCTAGGAGAGCTATGGCAGCGGAGGAGGTTACGGCCATGATGGAGGCCCCTTCTGCAGTGGCGTCGCTGGCACAGTCGTCTGTTTCTGAAGATGATGATCCTAAATCCCAATTTGCAGAAATAATGTCCACAATCGCTACCTGCCAGGCGGTCCTGACGAACAAAATCAATACAATACAGGTGGAGATTAATCTTTTGCGTGCGGACCAACAAAACCTGGGTGAAAGCATTACTGATGTTCATCACTGCATCTCTACTGTTGAAGACACACTCCCTCCTGTGGTTGCCACAGTGGATGAGCTGAAGAATCAAGTGTGATCCCTTCAGTCCAAGGTAGACGATCTTGAAAACAGATCTAGATGCAGTAATGTTCGGATAATTGGACTGCCGGAGGACCGCGAGGGCAGTGCTCCTGAACAATTCATGGAAGCCTGGATAAGGGAGCATGTTGGCACAGAGTGTCTGTCCCCGTCATTTACTGTTTAGAGGGTGCACCGTTTGCCGACAGGCCCGAGACCTCCTGGATCTTCTCCTCGTCAGATGATTATTAAACTTTTGAATTACAGAGATCGGGATGCCATACTTCGTATGGCTAGGATGAAAGGCCAAATCCTTTATGAAAATCACCAAATCTCCTTTTATCCGGATTTCTCGGCTGATGTCCAGCGCCAGAGACGCAAATTTGTGGAGGTGAAACGTAAACTTCGAGAGAAGAATATCTCCTATTCTATGCTATTTCTTGCTAGATTGAGAATTGTGCATGACGGTAATACCATCTTCTTCATGTCGGATTCGGAGGCTAGAGAATGGGTGGACACTCATTAGAATCATTTCATCACTTCACTGTTTCCTGTTGCTGCTGCCATGGTCCTGTATTTCTGAGACCTCATATATTTTATCTCCATGATTTTTGATGGACACTGTGGCAGACCCCAAAGAACATATCGGCCGCCTGGACTGATTCTGCTCCTGCTGGTTTGTCTGTATGGAGGTCAAGCTCATCTGAGTATGGTAATGCGGCCCATGTGCAGAGGAGATGTGGGGCACTGCTGCCGCTGGACTCCGCTGGACTCCGCTCCTCTAGAGTGCATATTATGTGGTGAACTGCTCTAGAATCTCTATTATGGAGATGGGGTTGGGGGTGAAGCCACTTGTTATAATATTTGTAAAGCTGATTATATGCCTGTTTTGATAATGTCATTATGATCATATGTTTCAACTCATTTGCCTTTGATTCTATGCCTGTCTTTTTTTTCCTCTTTCTCTCTCCCTCTCTTTCTCTCTCTCTCTCCCTCCTCCCAGATGCATCAATGTTCTGCTCTGCCATTAATCTGCGGGTGTCCTCTGGCATGTCCTGGGCAGTGGATGGATGCTGCTTTGATGTTATTAGTACTTGAAAATTTTTGTAGATGTTAATATTGATTCTATATTTCATGCCGCCCCTGACGTGTCCAGGGACTGCTAGGATGGGATGTTTCATTGGGAGGGGTATCCAGTGACCACTAGAGGGATCTCCTTTATTACTAAGACGCGATATTGCGATGCCTATTAGGTTTATGACTGTATATGTATGACCATATATGCCTGATTATGCCAATCTGGGTTGCTGTTTTGCAAAGCACTCTTGCTGGACTGGCGCTGTCTTGCATCCTTTGGGCGGTGGCTTGATGCCGAGCTGCTGCCTTCTGGCTTTTGGGTTCTTGGAGATTGCTGGAATCCATTCCTTTATTGGTGCCTCCGATCCGCCCGAAGGTTGCTAGAGACAGGGACATTGAGTGGGAGTAGTGTCTGGCTGTAGCTTGGGGATTGGCCTCCTGTTTGAGGGGATAGGTTCTGTTCTGGGAGTGGTCATGGCGGTACAGTTACTGGACTTTCTTTTGTAGGTTATTGGGTGATGATGCTATCTTTATGATTGCTCTGTTTTGCTGCTGTGGGGGGCGGGGTGTGTGGTGGGATTCTCTATGTTATGTTTAACTGCTGGTTGATTTCGGCATTGTTCTACTGCAGTGGGGGGCGGGGGGTGTGGATGGGATTATTAGTGCCTACTTTGAGCACAAGTTAATTGGTTCATGTCTGGTGGGTGGAAGGGAAGGGTCAGGAGTTTTGGCTGCCAGGCCGCGGGAATGGGTTTTTTAAGGGATAAAATCTCTGTCGGGTTGGGGGTGATGGAGATAGGGTAGGACGTTTTGGTAAGGCATGGGGCAGTTGTTAGGTTAGGGATCCCTCTTCCGCTCTCTTCTGGGTCGGGCGCTCCTCTCCCCCAACAGTTCCCACCATGTGGCCAGGGGTGTAATTCACTCTACTTATTTCAGTGATGACATCCCTAACTTGTAAATTTTTATCCTGGAATGTGCGTGGCCTGAATGATGCTGTAAAATGATCTTTAGTTTTGAACAACGTCAGGAAGCAGACTCCAGGGGTGGTTATGTTGCAGTAAACCCATCTTACTGCAGGTTGAGTTTTGTCTCTTAGGAGGCACTGGATACAGAGTCATTACCATGCCACGTATTCCACATATGCCAGGGGCATTTCCATTCTTATCTCTAAATTGATTTCTTTTGAATTCATTGACCTTAAAACTGATCCACAGGGATGTTACCTCTTCCTAACGTGTAAGCTGCAGGGAGCTCTGTTTGTCTTAATGACATACCACCACCTTTTGACCCATCAGTTCTCCAGGACATGCTTATATATGTCTCTGACAAGACACATCACCATATAATTTGCATGGGTGACTTTACTAATCCTGATTTGGATAGATTTGGTGGGACGGCAGTTGATTCCAAATTACATAGGGATGCCTTCCTCAATGTTGTGGGTGATATGGGACTTGTAGATGTTTGGAGGACTTTCCACCCGTGGGACCGGGAATTCTCCTGCCACTCGGCCACTTATAAAACATTATCTAGAATTGATTATGTGTTTGCTAACCAGCTGGCTTTGAATTGGGTCACGGATTGCTGTTTTCTAACCAGGGTGGCCTCCGACCATTCCCCGTTATTATTGTCTTTACATCAAGACCAGGGACGTATGCCCAGAGTTTGGAGGTTTAGTCCCGTATGGTTGACTAATACGCATCTGGTGTCTAAGCATAGAGAAGATTTATGTGACTATTTTGCCAACAATGTCAACTCTGCTGCTCAAGTTATTGTTTGGGAGGCTGCCAAGGCAGCTGCAAGAGGTTCTTTGATATCTCTTATCTCTACGCAAAATAAACTTAAATCTGGGGAAGTGGAGGTTCTGGACCTGGAGGCTGCTGAGGCGGAAAGACAGTTTGTGGGGAGTGGGGATTCGGCGTCCTACACTAAGTTTGTTTCCTGCTCGTTACGATACTCAGTAAAACTCTCTGAACTGAATGCCCATCATGTTTTTTATATGAAACAAAATATTTTTGAAAGTGGGGACAAGGTGGGGAAGCTCTTGGCTCATCTTGTTGGCCAGCATAGGGGGACTCCATTGCTTTCTTCACTCCGGGATTCTGGGGGTGAATTAATACTCGACCCGTGGATGATTAATTTGCAATTCCAGCGCTTCTACTCTCATTTATATGAGTCTCGAGTAACCCGCTCCGAGTCTCAGATATCTCATTTTATTGATCAATGTGACCTTCCGCAACTTTCTTTGGAACACCGACACATACTAGATGCTCCTATAGTTCTTAGAGAGGTGATGGAGGCGATCCGTGGTTTGCCGGCGATCAAGGCCTCAGGGTTGGATGGTCTGCTTGAGGAGTGGTATAAGGAGTTTGCGGATATCTTGGCCCCTCATCTCTTGAATACTTTTTACACTGCTATAGATGATGGACATCTTCCGGATTCCATGAATGATGCTTCCATTATTGTATTGCCTAAGTCGAGGAAGTATCCGAAGCTCTGTGACTCTTACAGACCTATTTCCCTTTGACTACGGATGCAAAAATTGTGGCGAAAATACTGGCTACCAGATTGAATGCTGTGTTGGGAACCATCGTACATGGGGATCAGACTGGTTTTATCCCAGTCAAGTCGACGTCCCACAACCTTAGAAGATTATTTTTGCACCTGCAGCTTCCACATGATAACATCGGGACTCGGGCGATAGCGTCTCTTGATGCATCTAAGGCCTTTGACTCTGTCGAATGGCCATATCTTTGGCATGTACTTCGGGGTTTTGGATTTGGTCCATCCTTTATTAATTGGATACATATCTTATATAGTAACCCCAGGGCTTCTGTGGTGACGGGTGGACTGAGTTCACAACCCTTTTCCTTGCGTCGTGGCACTAGACAGGGCTGCCCGCTCTCACCCGGCTTGTTTGTCCTGGAGCCTTTGGCTGTTTTGATTCGTGCTAATCCTCTGATTCGTGGACTCAGTATTGAGGGCAGAGATGAAAAGATTGCACTGTATGCCGATGACATTCTGCTCTTTCTTGGTGATGATGGGGATTCCTTGAGGACCACGTTGCGGTTAGTGGACAATTTTGGTACGTATTCTGGATTTCAAATCAATTGGACTAAGTCATCTTTGCTTCTGATTGATAGTGGTCTGCGGGACTCTCGCTCACCGGACATCCCACTTTCTTATGTGGCCGACTGTACATATTTGGGGATTTGGGTGGCAGCAACGATGGACTCCTTTTTGGAGATGAATTTGGTACCTACTATTCAATCTTTTAATGATAAAACAATGGCATGGCTTCATTTGCCCTTAAATATTATTGGTAGGTCAAACCTTATTAAAATGATTTTTTTGCCTAAGTTTTTATATATTTTTCAGAACACACCGGTCCCTATTCCTAAAAAATATTTCCGGCAAATAGACAAGATTATTTCACATTTCGTATGGCTGGGACGTCGGGCTAGACTCAAGTTAACTACTCTTATGAGACCGAAGCGTGAGGGGGGAATTGCCTTGCCCAACTTTTACAAGTATTACTTGGCAGCGCAATGTCGATATGCGCTTGATTTTGCTTCCCCCAGGCCTCGCTATCAAACTACTCAGATAGATGCACTGTTATTGCAACCTGCTTATGAGCTACCCCAGTTCTTGCATGGCGGCCCCGCAGTTTTTAAAATTCGGACCACATTAGCTGCAACTCTATATGAGGCTTGGGGGGAATTGAAGAGGTTGCTGGGATATGTGGCCATGGACCCGGACACCCCCTTGTGGGGCACCGTGAGGTTACATCATTTACTAGGTAGTGAGTTTGGTCCTCTGTGGGCTAGATTTGGGATTAATACTCTTGGCCAATTGTATCATGATAACCAGTTGAAATCCTTTGCACAGCTACATGACAAATACCCTATGCCACACAATCTTTTTTATTCTTATTTATGTACCAGACATGCTCTTGGAGCCCAGCGGGGTGATCAGGATCCGATGATTGCTACATTCCCGCTTCTTACTAGATTGATGATCTTTGAGCCTCCGAGACCTCTCTCTTTTATTTACCAGTGGCTGGAATCTCACATGAGGTATCAGGAATTTCCCTCACGGAATAAATGGGAACTGGATTTGGATCCATTGGAGGATTGGGAATGGGACATGGCTAAGAGGGTTCCGGCGCTGGTGGAGACATCGACTAGGCATCAAATGATACAACTGAATATTCTACATAGAATTTATTTTACACCAATCAGACTGTTTAAAATGGGGAATTCTGGTACTGACCATTGCCATCGATGCGACAATGTTCGAGGCACATACTTGCATATGATTTGGGAGTGTCCTGGGGTTGGGAGGTTTTGGTCGGAGATAATGCGTATTGTGACCCTGGTGCTGGGAAGACCTGTTCCTGCGGGAAGATTTGTTTACTGTCTAACTTCCCCGATGAGATTGAGGATGCAAATGACAAATCTCTTCTGCGTGAGCTTTCGGTGCTAGCGAGAAAGGTGGTGGCTTTGAACTGGATGTCAGACAGAGCTCCCAATTGTAGGGAGTGGATTAACCCGGTTTCACAGTGTTTTCCACATTATAAATTGGTTTACTTACACCGAGGTACTCCAGCTAAGTTTGATAAGATCTGGGGATGTTGGCAGACCTGGTGGACGGCTAGAGCAAGTACTACTGTAAATCCTGGCGATGTGTAACTTTTTGGAGTTGGTCAACTGAGTTCATATCTGCTTGAATTGTGGATGCTTGTGACGTATGCTTGTTGTACACCTTTGTGTATGACTCCTATATATGACGGGATTTTGTGGAGTCACTGGCTGGTGGGTGGGGGTTGGGTGGTGCTACGGGCTCGGGGGAGAAAGGAAATGGGATTGAGGGATGTAGTTTTAGCTTAGTTAGGTTAGATGTTTGGAGTTTGGGTTGAATTATTATAAAAACCTCAGGTCAACTCTACACCCTATTATTATGCATCTGTTCCTTTTATATGTTATAACTGTTTGCATACTCTTGCTGTACTTGACAGATTTTACATGTACCCTTTTTCTTTATTTGTGTATGGAGTGATCTGATAATAAAGTATATTAAAAAAAAAATTCTGAGGTACGAGTCCATAGCAAGAATCACTCTTAGGGGTAGGTAGAAACTCACATTTTCTCTTTGTCTTAGTTTTTTGCATAACAATTGTTTGTCATTCCACTCAGGCATGGATTTCCCTTTAGGGAGAGTAGGCCTTTGCCTAGGGTGTCAAGCAAGGACCTTCCACTCCCACCAGAACACTGACAAATATAAACATGCCTGCTGGCAATCGATCTGTAATGTGTGCTCTCGGGCCTTGGGTTTGTGGGAAGGAAGAAAATTCTGAGAGAGAGGAGGTGAGGACATAAGGCATGTTGATCCCACCCTCCCTTGAATTTGTCCCTGACCTACCCTTGTGATCTGAGAAGGTCACTCAATCTTTTGGAAATAATTAGCCTCACACAGTCCCCATTGCCAGAGCCAACCAAAGGAGCCAGTTGTTTTCTCAAATCTCAGGTTAGCTTGCACACAATAGATATTGTCTGTCAAATACACTGAATAAAAAACACCATTATGCTAAACAGCATCTCTGTTTATCTACATCTCTCCTAACACATTGGCTGATGTTCCTGAAATCTGATCTGTACTGCAAGCCAGGCAAGCCAGGCAGTCAATTTCAGCCAGTGATTGAGAGGTTGGGCTGGGCATCTAATATCTACATTAACCGTCTGAGTACCAGAATGTTGTCCAAACTACTTTTTTTTTGTCCACCGGACACTCCCTCAAGCAATCAAATAATTAAGATCAGCAGTACAGATGCAATGTTGCGTGTTAAATATGACTTCATGTACTGGCAGTAAATTTACTCTTTGAAAGCCAAAAGGGTATGCAACGCATTGCTAAGTGCACACCCCTCTGGACTTTAAAGAATAACCCCTTGGTGACTAGGGTTTTTATCACACTAGGGACAGGAGCATTTTTGGCCTTCTTTGTTTGCCTTTGTTGAACCATATTTTCCCTCTAATTCCTTTAAGACACCCGCAAATATTATATACCGAATTTTAAGGATAAGCTGGGTTTTCTTTTGATGCCATATTTAATGCCACACAATTTAAACTGATACTATGAAAAAGTGTGGAAAAATAAACACAACACAATGTGACATTCCTTAAAAAGTATTTTCCCACAAGTCAATCTTCCAGTACATCATCTTTGGCAATTTGAGGCATTGGGTGCTCCGTTTTCTGCTTCTTTCTTCCTCACAATCACAGGAAGGAGGAGAGAGGCAGAGAACAGTGATAAAGGCAATGTTCATATATATTGCCTTTGTCATGTGGCTCTATTTGCACATGTGATCACTGTAGCAGAGATCACATGGGCCAAGACACTGCAGAATGGTTGAAACTGATGGCTGCAATCCTGGACCAGTCAGTTACACCTTCCCGCAATGACCACAAGGGCTTCATGGAGCACTGCGATCATTAACCCGTGACATGCTAGGTCCATCAAAGGATTAATTTCTGTGATGGTCCTGGTATGTCACTCATCCTCATTGAGTTAATTTACACCTTATCTCCACATGCACTGTATGTGAACATGAGCTCTAATTTCTTGCTTATTGGCTGCCATTACCGATAGCTCATTCTTTCATCTGCTAGCAATCTTTGACATTTAGTGCATCTTCTGGGCCCTAACTTGTACTTAAAAGTGGACCTGTTGCCATCATTCAAGTTTACATCTGAATACTTGTTTAAAAAACTGCTTACATGTCTTAGTAACATAAGCTAATAAAGTTTACCATGAGGTTTTATAAAGCTTTCTATGTGGTTTTATATGCTAATAAGCTCTTTGCTACACTGACAGACTTTTATTTTCTCCAGAAATAAAAGTGGGAATATCTCCTACATCTGCTGGACTTTTAGCTAACATGATACACAGCCAGTTTTTAATGAATTTTTATTATATATAAAACAAATTCAAGCTTTAAGGTCCACCTTAACTCCCTAACATCCAAGGATGTACGAGGACTGTCACAGTATTCGGTCCTTGCACTTCATAGGTTAAATGATTGAAGCGCACCTCAGGCACTCAGTGATCATTCTGGGGAGGCTGTGCCTGACAACTCCAGGTTTGGAGCAGTTAGTTTCAGCCTTTCTCTGTTGATCACATGTACAGGCTGAGCTAATGACAAAGGCAATGTATACTGTACAGAGAATAGAGCTGTAGTAAAGACAAATGGACAAAGTGTGGCAAATTTAATTAAAATAGTGGTGCTGGGGGCAAGACTAGGAGTAGGTCACTTGATGACCTATTGACACCCATTTGTGTAACTACATAAATGATTTAAAGCAAGACCAAACCATAATATTTACACATACTAATTATAAACACATATACTGAAGTTTAAACAAACAAACATTCATGTATGTTTTATTAGTGTGGAGCAATTTGATACACGTATGTACACTACACAGTCTGATCTCCAAAAAGTGGCACACCATGGAAGGAAAGAGGGGCATAGGGGTTTTTGAATAAAAGGGAAAGTACCCCCTAAAAAGGGCCATTTGGTAGGTATTAACAACCATTCATACCTTTTCTCCAGTCTCTGTTAAAACGTACTAACTGCGTATCAATACATCCTCTGGTCACTTAGGTTTTTTCTGTTGTTTGTTTTTTTTTTACTTTACTTTACTCAATTCCTGCGTCGGCACTTTGGGGATCCATTAAGGATCACTGGATGTTTTCTGTTTAACACACTAGTCTCTATAATCTCAAGAGACTGTAGTGTGTGGAAATCCCAGAAGATCAGCTGTCTCTAAGATGCTGGAACCACCATGTCTGCCACTAACAATCATAAAATTGCCAAAGTCACTTAGATTCCATATCATCCCTATTCTAATGTTTTACTGGACAACAACTAAACCACTTGATCGTGTCTGTGTGCTTTATATATAGAGTTGCAACGGCATGATTTGCTGTTTGGCCATTTGTGGTAATAATCAGGTATACCCAACAAAGTGGCAACTATTACTAACTCAGAGTCATACTCCACTTTGCACAACAGAAATACAATACATATGTTTTATTGCTACCTGGGAAAATTAAATCCCATTCACTAAGGTGTCTATAACACTACTGTTATGTGCTGCACAGTCTTGTGCCCTTGTTGGAGTGCTTCTATTGCTGCTAGTCATTGCTAGCAATGAGTGAAAAGTCTATATTTATCACCATGCAAATTCGCTCAGAAAGATGTCAATTTGCCACTTTCCAGCAAAACTTCCCACATCATGGAAAAGGCTAAACTCTTAAAGGGATAGTAATGTTTCTAAATAAATGCAGCTCTGATTATTTTTTATAGTTTTTGGGACATTTAGAGTGTTACTTATCATTCTCTACGATGTGTAGTTACAGAATAATTGAATCATAAAGTGTCCCCCTCCCACCCCTTTTACCTATGTAAAGTAGCACAGCAAGACCATCTGGATGGTTCGCAGCAAGGGGCAATCTTCTGTTAGCATAAGGAAAACCCTGCCCTACTCCTTCAAGGGGGGCAGGGTTTTCCTTATGTTCACAGCCAGAAGACTGTCCCTTGCTGCAAGCTGTCCAGCCAAGCGACCAGATTCCACATCTGAGGGGAGGCGTCTTACAATAGGTAAAAGGGAAGGAGGGGCGACACTTTATAAATTAATTAAGCTGGACCTGCACATCATAGAGAGTGATAATACTGCTTTATATGGCCTGAAAACTATAAAGAATAATTGGACCTGCCTTTATTTTGAAGCATTACTCTCCCTTTAAGTGTAGCTCTATATGTACCGATGTTTGAAGCAAGGTTGGGGGAGGGGTCAGTATATGTAATCCTATAGGGGCAAGGCTGGGGTGGGCAGTGTGTGGTTCAATGGTTACTGTGGGGCAAGGCTGGAGAGACAGTGTATGGTTCTATGGATAACATGAGTTGCAGTGAAAAAAAGAAGAAGAACAATATTTTTTGCTGAAATTCACATCAAAGGTGAAAAGTGCAGTTTTAGCCATTTTCTTTTATTGGGGGGAGAAATATTTTGCCCATCTCTAGTCATTGCACCTCTGACATTGTGCTGATGTGTTTACCAATCAGACCTCTGGTTGTGCTTCAGGTGAAATCTCAGTGAGGATATGACTAGATGGGACCCTGCTTTCTTACTGATCATTTGTTTTCAATAGAGACAACAGATGGCTACATATTTTGGCTAACTGAGTAGCTCTAGGTTGAGAACTTTCAAGACAGTTTAGGCCTCATCTTAAACATATTTAAAATTGCTAGTCAGTGAGCCAATAAAAGTATCACTTTTACTGTACCAGTCTCATGCTCAGGTAGGTAGCATAACCTGCCTGTCTGATAAAGTCTTATTAGTCAAAAGGTGCTATCTTTAGCTTTTCTTTTATCTTCATACACACTCCCAGGAAACAACTGTTAATGGATACTACCCATCAAGTAATTTCATCATCATTGGCATGTTTAACTGATGTCATTTCATACTATACCTTAGTGTTCAGTTCAAGCAGGATGTCTTCAGGCAGTTTTGTGTTTAATGCCTCTTCAATACTTAAAAAAAAAATATATAATTGAGTGTACAGTCAAAACAATGTCAGATTAGTTCATACATTATAAGGGGATAACAACAGTGTTGCCTAAATCCTTCTATAAACTGTGAGTAAAACACTACTTGTTATCCATATAAGTTGTCACTTATTTAAGCTGTGAAATAATATCCATAGCTTACGTTGATGAACAGCTGCAAATGAAATTAGATGTCTGTGAGTTCTATGCATAATGACTAAATGGCTTGAAAATGGACCCTCTGGGTTTATGCATTACTTGTCATCCCTAGTACTGAAATAATCAGTGTATCCAAGATTCACTAGGAATGCATTGAATACCCTCATCAACTTTCAGAGGTAGTCATATTTTTAATTATATAAGAAATGCACATCAGAAAAGAACGAGGAGGAAAATATATTTAATTTTCGTATACAGTAGGGAGTTAAACATTCGGTAATAAAAAAATATATCAGAAGCATCAACACATTTTTAAGGTGGAGAATGTATTGGGGGAGTATATGGAAGGTAGACTTACTATTATCTTTATGAAAACACCATGTTTGAAAGACAGGCTATCTCCAGTGTTCCTTACTCCATCATAATAAACAGATTATTGGCAACAAAGGGGACTTTTTGTAAAGTATTGTAAGTGCAAAGAATGTGAATATATTAAGTTATCACAAATATATTTTACTTCTTATGTTACATGACAAATTTATTATGGAAAAAATATTATTCCTTGCAATAGCAGGATTGTGGTTCTAGTATCCTTGTGGAGCTAAGAACATGGATGGTACCACTAGACCAACCATTCACAACACAGACATTGAAGCATACACAAAATATTTAATGAAAGGTAAAAGAATTATTCAGTTTCTATACACTGCAAAGTGTGTATTATTTCTTTAAAATAAAACAAGTGGAAAGGTTAAAGAACATTTTTTTTATTTCTACATTAAAGACTCAATCCCCCTCTCATTTAACCATAGATGTAGATTAGTCTAAAAAGATTATATAATAATAGTCTAATCATTATTGATAGTTTTATTGATAATTTTTCACCTGTACAAAATACATTTTATAATTTACCACGGGGCACTACATTTAATGAGAATGAATCAATAAATATTAAAGGGATAGTAATACTTTAACATTACTAATCCCCATAGTGTTGCTCTTTAAAGGGATAGTAACACTTCGTTTTAACTTTATTTTATTTTGTAGGCATTAAAAAAACATGAAGAATGATATAAGTCTTATCTCTCAAACCTTTATGGTTTATGAGATATTCACAAGCAACGTTTCCCCTCCCTCCCCTTTTACCTAGTGTAAGCCATCTCTTCTCAGATGTGAATCTGGTTGTAAGACCAGACAGATAACAAAAGGGGACAATTTTCTTTGTATGAAAACAATGAAAGCCCTTCCCCCCTTGACAAGTTTTTCAGCTTTTTCCCTGATCTTAATTGAAGATTGTCCCTCTCTGCAGTCTACCTGGGCACCTCCCTTCTGTTCTGGTTGAACGGGGGGGGGATACTTTGTTTGTGAATATCTCTTAAACCATAAAGAGATAAGACTTATATCGTTCTTCATGTTTTTTTAATGCCTACAAAATAAAATAACGTTAAAAAGAAGTATTACTATCCCTTTAAAAAATAATTCAATTGCTCCCAGGTTCATCTCTCAAACCTTTATGTATTGAGAGAAAAATTTAACCAAAGTTCCCCCTCCCTCCCCCTTCCCTGAAGTCAGCTTTGTACTGACTGCAGGGATATCCGTTTTTATTTTTCATCAGGCGGCTCTGCAGCAGAGCCGCAATCGATTTAGTAAAAACCAAGCACATGTAGAAGACCGTTTCAGTGAAATAATTATTTTTCACAAACGCAATCTCGGCTCTGCTGCAGAGCCGCCTCACTGTCTTTTGACAGACATCCTCTGTAGTCAGGTACCAAGCTGACTTCAGGGAAGGGGAAGGGAGGGGGGAACTTTGCTTATGGTTTTCTCTCAAACCATAAAGGTCTTGATATTATTGAGCTAAGTTCATGAAATACCCTTGGGAGGATGCCCTAAGGCTCATATGCTTTATTCACCATAATCATTTCAAGTTTTATTAATATTGTCCTTAGTAAGCCCCTACTGCTTACACCAAGTCTTTAGACATGCATTCAGCTTCCTAATTTCATATTGCCTTTCTGTATCCTGTGGCACATGTAGTATTTCATACAGTACTAGACATGCATTTGTCAATTGCAAAATTTACAGAAAACCACATTTCATGATGTTCCGATTAAAAAAACACACTAATTAGCAGATACACAACGTCACAGAAAAACTAACACATTCTGCTTTTTGTGCAAAATGATTTGTTTGCTCATATGTTTGATCACTTTCAGCTGGCAAAGTGGGAAGGGATAGTATGAAGAATGGTAGAGAGAAGAAGTGACTTATACACAGAATAGCCAGTACAGGCGTGGTATGAAGTGGAGGGACAGGACAGTCTACTTGTTTATGTCTGTAAATGTTGCAATAGCCTGTGAATCTCTAATTTATCTTTATGTGTTTTATACTCTGCCCTATCCTGATTTTCACAATAAAAGCAGTTCTAATAAATCATGATAGTATTTGGACTTTGGAGAGTGTTATTTCAATTCTGTCAGAGTTGTAGTTCAAGAGTAATTTAATGACAAAGTATCCCCCTCCCGCCCCTTTTACCAATGTAACACTGTTCAGCCAGATCAGAAGGGAGGTGCCCAGGTAGACTGCAGAGAGGGACAATCTTCAATTAAGATAAGGGAAAAACCTGAAAAACTTGTCAAGGGGAGCAGGGCTTTCATTGTTCTCATAGGAAGAAGATTGTCCCCTTCTGTTATCTGTCTGGTCTATGGACTGGATTCCACATCTGAGAAGAGATTGCTTACACTAGGTAAAAGGGGCAGGAGGGGAAACTTTGCTTGCGAATATCTCTCAAACCATAAAGGTTTGAGAGATAAGGCTTATATCATTCTTCATGTTTTTAATCCCTACAAAATAAAATAAAGATAAAATAAAGTATTACTATCCCTTTAAACATATATTATCTGGATGGAGCATATAGTCTTAATTGCAAAAGATAAATCTAAATCTAATGTGTGCTAAAAAAGAACATGTGAATTTTATTACTTGGTGTATATAATTTATTCTGACACATATTTTTGTTTCTACAAATATTGGGTTACACTTTTTGTCCCAGATTTGTGCCGGTCTATGCAAATTTGTTTTTGGGGTTTTGGGAACAATGACTCATTAGGATCAAATCTGTCCCTATGTTACTTTTAGGAAAATTTGTCAAATATATCAATACTAACATTTTTGAAGTTTATTCTAAACTTTAGTTCTATCACAATTAATTATTTTAGGTATCACTATGTATATTCAAAAATAATTTTATCTATAAGTTATTACACTCCTGTAGATGCTGACAGCTTTATCCTCTCTGATAGCTTTCACTTTCCTAACTTGCTAATGAATATTCCTTTTGGTGAAATCAGAAGGTTAAAGGGATAGTAATGTCTCATAATAGAATCAGCTCTAATTAATCATCATAGTATTTGGACTTTGGAGAGTGTTATTTCAATTCTGTCAGAGTTGTAGTTGAAGAGTAATTCAATGACAAAGTATCCACCTCCAGCCCGTTTTACTGATGTAACACTGTTCAGAAGGAGGGTGCCCAGGTAGATTGCAGAGAGGGACAATCTTCAATTAAGATAAGGGAAACACCTGAAAAACTTGTCAAGGGGGGCAGGGCTTTTATTATTCTCATAGGAAGAAGATTTTCCCTTGCTGTTACTTATCTGGTCTATGGACTGCATTCCACATATGAGAAGAGATGGCTTACACTAGGTAAAAGGGGAGGGGGGGGCTTTGCTTGTGAATATCTCTCAAACCATAAAGGTTTGAGAGATAAGACTTATATCTTTGTTAATGTTTTTTTAATGCCTACAAAATAAAACAAAGATAAAATGAAGTATTTCTAACCCTTTAAAAATAAATTGTACAGAAGAAAACATATTTAAAGAAAATTACCAGCATTAAAAAGGAAATTTGTGGAGAAGGGTTATACACAGTTAAACACTGGGTCGGCTGTACCAGACAGATAATTATGGAAAGTTCATTTTAATGTCACAAAAGAGTAAAAAATGTGACTGAAGGGGCACCATCCACATGAATAAACTACTAAATAAACTCAATCTCTGTGTGTTTTTGTCACTGTATTTTGTTTGTTTACTTTCTTCTCCCAAAGTCTAAGAGTATCCCAGATAAGGGTCTAATTTTTCCATGTCTGGAGAGATTCAGCTGAGCCTTAATGATAAGACCTACACATACAGCTTGGGTTTTGCTGTTTTTTTTTCATGCAGTTTATTTGCATTTAGGAGCTGGACTGTCTGTGAGAGGAACTAGGCATAGAATTATGGAAAGTCTCCTTCATAATGGCACACAAGTGAAACATATGAATGACTAGACTTGAGAGAACACAACATCCAAGAACAAAATAATATGATTTATTCACTCTCAGTGTGTGCTTGCCAAACCTCTTTTGAGTCTTTTTTTTTTCCCTGTATGGAAAGGTATCTCAGGCATTTGTTCTCAGTGTACCATGTCTCTTTTGCTTGTTGTTTGTTTGTTTTTAAAGGGGTTGTCTTCCTAACCGTCTGGGCCCAGGCAGTCAATGAGAGAATAGTAATGTGAATTGGCCTTGCCACTCTGCCTCAAACAGAAAATTTTAGGATATGCCATGAAATCTGTACTTGTATGCACAGCCTTCAACCAAACCAGTCTACTCTATTCAGCTACTGGTTGAGTGAGTCACATATCTTCTTGTGGAGAAGCAGTCGTCTATAGTGATTTACTAGAGCTGAGCAGACTGAACCTACATTATCATTGGAGTCTAGAACTTCGGCTCCATCCATTTGCTTTTTAAAATGACTGTGTGTCTATTTAGTAGAACACATGAACCCCTGCTACTGCGAAATGACTTATTCAAAAGTTGTAACAGCTCAAAACTGGTGAACAGGACATAACATTGTATTTCTCTATTGATGTCATTGGAGAACATTCAGTCCCTGACTGTAGATTCCACAGACAACAATAACAACAGCTATTACCTCATGATAATGAAAAATAGATTTATTAAAAAGTTGAAGCTATAAGTATGTTCCTCAACCTCATGTACTAGAGTAAATATTCATCCATTATTCTAGTCAAAAATTCACCTGTCATAAACATATCCATCCATCCTCTATTCCAATTACTAATCTGTCATATCCATTGAAATATAGAAATAGAGAATTTGACAGCAGATAAGAACCATTCGGCCCATCTAGGCTGCCCACTTTTTGTCCTGCCAAAACCTCAAAAATTAGTTGTCCTTGGTCTTGTCTTATGTTCAGGGTAGCCTTAAGCCTATTCCATGCATGCTTAACCCCTTAATGACAGCCGCGTTCGTACGCGGCTGTCACGTTAACACCCGCCTAACATTTTTTTTTTTTTTTCTCAAAGAAGTCCTGAGTCGCCGAGCGGCGTGCAGCCGCATTGAGACGCGGACTTCCGTGACTTACCAGGTACGTCCTCTGTCACTAAGTGACAGTTTTTGCGGGACGTACCTGGTAAGTCATATGTCGTTAAGGGGTTAAATTCCCTCACTGCATTACCCTTTACAATTTTTGCTGGTAGGCCAATCCATTTATCTACCACACTCTTTCAGAAGTAACACTTTCTTACATTTCATCAAAGCATCTGTCCCTCTAGTTTTAGACTATGACCTCTTGTCCTAACATTTTACTGCTTTGAAATGTTATTACCTCCTGTACTTTGTTGAATCCTTCTATGTATTTGAATGTTTATATCATATCCCCTCTCTCTTGTCTCTCCTCCTATCTATACTTTTAGATCCTTTAGTCTAGTCTGAACATTTTATCCTGCAAATCATCCACCATCACCATTCTAGTAGCCCTTCCCTAAACTCAGAATATCTATATCCTTCTGGAGATGTGGTCTCCAGTACTGCACACAATACTCTATGTGAGGTCTGACCAGAGTTTTGTAGAGTCACATGAGCACATCTCTCTTTCTGCTATTAATGTCTCTAGCTATACAATCCAGTACCGTGACTGCATTCCATGCTGATTTGTTACATTGACTGCCTACCTTTAAAGGAATTGTAATGCTTCAAAATAAAAGCAGCTCTGATTAATCTTCATAGTATTTGGGCCACTGAGAATGTTATTTCAGTACTGTCAAAGTTGTAGTTCAAGAGTAATTGAATGATAAAGCATCCCGCTCTCTCCCCTTTTACTGATGTAACATTGCTCACCTCAGAGCAGCAAGACTGTCCAGATGGATCACAGAGAGGGACAATCTTCAGTGAGCATAAGGAAAAACCTGAAAAACCTGTCAGGGGGGGCAGGGTTTTCCTTATGTTCACAGTAAGAAGATTGACTCTTGCTGTGATCTGTCTGGTCCTGGGACTAGATTCCAAATCTGAGGGAGGTGGCTTACACTAGGTAAAAGGGGTAGGAGGAGGATACTTTATTATTCAATTACTCTTGAATTACAGCTCTGACAGTACTGAAATACACTCTCCATGGCCCAAATACTATTAAGATTAATTGGAGCTGCTGTTTTTTTGAAACATTACTAACAGAAATAACAACTCCCAAGTCACTTTCATCCATGAACACTATCTGTCCATCTATCAATCCATCTATCCCTCCTACCACTATTTTCATATGTTAGTCCATCTATGTTAGTCCATCTGTTTTCCCATCTGCCCCATCTACAATATCCATCCATTCATCCATCCACCTCCTATCATACACATTATGCATTTTCATTCCACACCATCCATCCATAATATACATCCACACACAATGTATTGTACCAGTGTATCCATCATTCATCCATCCATCCATCCATCCAATGTATTATACCAGTGTATCGTATTGTACCAGCGTACTGATCCATCCATTCATCAGTCTAAACAACCCGTGTATTGCTAGTGTACCCATCCATCCATTCACCCACTGTATTTTGCCAGTGTATCCATTCCTCCATCTTTATAATATAATAAACTAGTTTAAGAGCCCGTATACACGGGCCACAGTGCCACCCAGTAACGGCCACGGTGCAGTCATGCACAGCAGAGACTGCCCACGTTGCGGCTGATACGGAGCGGGGTGAAGAGAGGACTATGGTCTGTATTCGGTGCCCCGCTCTGTTATCAGCCATAGTGTGGGCAGTCTGTACTGAGCATGACTGCAGAGCACACAGCTGTCTCAGCTGCGCATGATGGCTTCAGACAAAACCCCACAATTATTATATAGGATATGTTCAACATTTTTATAAGAAAATCATTTATACTTATTTTTTCAAAGGTGTAGATAAGGATATCAGATTTACACAACTTACCCAGTTTTGAGGGTGGTAACTTTGAGTTCTCCAATTTTTTTAATAGTCGAGTTTAAATCTATGACTCGTAATTTATTGTACTGATCCCTAGTACCGACAAATGTTGTGTTGAGAACACAAGGACTTGCAATCTTTGCAACTATCTCTCCATCTTTCCTGAAAAAATACAAACATAATAATTACCAGCTTGCATATTTATGAATTATGTTACAGAATAACACATTTTAAAATTGATCGATATGTCTGCATCCATCATTGTTTTTACTTCTATTTTTACTTGAAGCTTTATCTAAATGAATGCATCATAACATTTAGGAGAGAAATAGCAAATTAAAATAATGTTTGTCATATGTGCAGATTTTGCCAAATAAGGATGAGTGAAACAATTCTATAAGCTTTTGATTCATATGAAACAAAGTTTTGAAAGCTCAGAAAAAAGTTCAGAGAGTTTTGTTTTGTAAGCATTTGATTTGCCTATTTCTACAGGCAGGCTGCAGAAAAGGTAATTATATTATAGCAGAAAGAAATACCAGAGCTAATTCAAGTATAATGTTTGTAATTTTGTTTTTGTTCCTCAATGGATCAGATTGCCGTATAGGTAACTGTAGTTATTATGACAATAATTGCCTTTTGGTGAACTAGTCAGAGTTTGTGAGTTTCCATCTGCAGTGATTTCAATGAGGGTGCTATGGTACCTTGGTGCGCATCTGCTCGTGCTTCTTTTTTCTATGAAGAGTTTTAAAAAATATGAATATTGAGGACTCGATTCAAATTGACCTTACATCAAAAAAAAAAAAAGTCATTTTTTTCAAGCACTATATGCAATTCAATTACATGCACTATGAAAAAATAGCCGGCAGAAAAAAAAATACATGTCAGGAGCTAATGTTAGAGCACATTTGAACCCATAGAAACACATTACAAAACATCAGATGTTGGAATTCTATTGAAAACGTTAGCGTTAGGATGCATTAAGGGACCCACCTTAATAGGTAAAAATCTGCACCCAGTTTTTTTGGCTGCAAAAAGTCACCAATGGATGTATTTATATAGTAACATAGTAAATCGGATAAAAAAAAAGACACAAGTGCATCAAGTTCAACCCCTGTCTCATAACCCAGAGACATGAGAATTATATAACTTTCCTGCTACCAACTAATACACAGTGTAACCTTGTATTTTCCTTTTTGAAAGAAATGTGTCTAACCTTCTTTTAAATGTATCCATTGTATCTGCCATAACCACATCCTTGGACAAGGAATTCCATAATTTAACAGACTTCACAGTAAAAACCCTTTCCTCTGCTGAAGTCAAAACCTCCTTTCCTCTAATCTCAAGGGGTGTTTATTTGATCAGGCCTTTGAATGACTAGCTCAGCAGAGAGATCCTTGTATTGACCTCTCACATACTTGTACATTGTGATAAGATTTCCTCTTAGTCTTCTTTTCTCTAGAATAAATAAACCAAGTTTGCCTAGATGTTCCTCATATGTTAAGTCTTCCATTCCCTTAAATAATTTTGTTGCTATTTGGTGTATTCTTTGGAAGTTGTAGAATATCTTTTTTTAGAACTGGTGCCTACAACTGCACTGCATATTTGAGGTGAGGCTACCAACGATTTGTATAATGTCAAAATGATGTTACCCACCCTTGCTTCAATACCCCAAAGACAGGACTTTGTTTGCTTTTGCTACTGCTATTTGACACTGGTCACTGTTTTCAAGTTTGTAATTTACAAGGATTCCCATGTCTTTCTCTGTCAATGAGTTTCCTAAAATTATCCCATTAAGTTAATAAGTTCATGAGATGGCTAAGTTGGTTAATGCACTAGCTGTAGAATCTTTTCAAACCACAAGGTCACAGGTTCTAATCCCAGCAAGGTCAACTTAACCTTTCATCCTTCTGAAGTAGATAAAATGAATACCATTAAATTGGGTAATAATAATATCCATACCCCCAGGGCATACTTAAAAATGAGATACAATCTTAATATATCCTTCCTGTTAAAATACTTTGATATTATTATTAGTGATGATCGAGCACCCCAATGTTCGGGTGTTCGGGTGCTCTGACCGAGCTCCCCCGGAGGCTCGAGTGCTCGGCCGAGCACCCGAGCCCCATTGAAGTCAATGGGAGGACTCGAGCATTACACCAGGCACCCCCTGCTCTGATGAGGGGAGGGTGCCTGGTCCATAGGAAAAGGGCAGAAAATGATGGAAACACCACAGAAATGGTTCAGGGACAGCATAGGGAGGATGTCTGGATGCATCTTGGACTTCAACGTCGCTGCTGGGAACGATGTTTTGCCCGTAGTACGCCATTTTTACAGACTGACCGTAAAACACACAAAAAGGCAGATAAAAACGACGTTAGGCGAAAAATTGTTACCAAACAGTATTTGCTGTATATTTACTTGTATATCATCTGCAAATTCTGCAAAAAATTTCCTCGATTTTTCGGAACTGGGGCCATGATTAAGAGGGAAACGTGCGCAGAGGCAAATTCTCCCAAAAATTTCCTCGATTTTTCTGAACTGAGGCCATGATTAAGAGGGAAACATGCGCAGAGGCAAATTCTCCCAAAAATGTCCTCGATTTTTCTGAACTGAGGCCATGATTAAGAGGGAAACGTGCGCAAAGGCAAATTCTCCCAAAAATTTCCTCGATTTTTCTGAACTGGGGCCATGATTAAGAGGGAAACGTGCGCTGAGCCGACCATCCAAAACATTATGGGTGAGGGTCTGCTGCGGAGCTGACCATCCTAAACATTATATGCGAAGGCCCGCTAGTGAGCTGACGCTATAAAACATTATATGAGAGGGCCCGCTAGAGAGCTGACCCAATAAAACATTATATGAGAAGGCCCGCTGGTGAGCTGACCTATACAAAAATTGTCAAACTGCGCCCGCTGGTGAGCTGGCCCTATATAAAAATTATATCACTGGGCCCGCTGGTGAGCTGGCCCTATATAAAAATTATATCACTGGGCATATGGAAGAGAGTCAACCATATACCCGTTTTTTGGGTGGAAGGGGTGAATGGGAATACAGAGTATTCCCATCATTGTAAATAACATATATAAAGTGACTTTATGTTCCCCCGGGGCTTTCCTCCAGTGGAGTGGAGAAGTCAGGGGAAATCCAGGCCTTGTTCATTTTTATAAGTGTCAACCTATCAGCATTTTCGGTGGAAAGGCGGATACGCTTATCTGTTATGATGCCACCAGCAGCACTAAATACCTGCTCAGACAGAACGCTGGCGGCAGGGCAGGCCAGCACCTCCAAGGCGTAGAGTGCCAGTTCATACCACGTGTCCAGCTTGGACACCCAGTAGTTGTAAGGCACAGAGGGATAATTGAGGACGCTGACACGGTCTGCTACGTTCTCCTTCACCATCTTCCAAAACTTTTCCCTCCTTGTGACACTAGGCTGCGCATCAGGGTGAGGGTGCTGGCGGGGTGTCATGAAGGTGTCCCACGCCTTGGAGAGTGTTGCCCTGCCTTTGTCGGAACTGCTGTGTGCTCCCCTTTTCTCCCCTTCTCGGTTGGCCAAGGTAGCACGTACTCTGCCGCCAGCGTTGTCAGATGGAAAATTTTGGAGCAATTTTTCAACAAGAACCTTCTGGTATTGCACCATTTTGCTTGTCCTCTCCACCGGAGGAATGAGAGATGAGAAATTCTTTTGTAGCGGGGGTCCAGAAGGGTGAACACCCAGTAATCCGTGTTGTCTAAAATGCGTGTAACGCGTGGGTCACGGGAAAGGCAGCCTAACATACAGTCAGCCATGTGTGCCAGAGTACCAACAGGCAAGATTTCGCTGTCCTAACCAGGAGGATGACTCTCAATCTCCTCATCCTCTTCCTCCTCTTCTGCCCACCCACGCTGAAGAGATGGAACTAAAGTTCCATGGCTATCCTCTGTAGCGGAGGCAACCGTGTCTTCCTCCTCCTCCTCCTCCGCCTCCTCCAATTGTCGCTGAGAAGACGAAGTGAGGGTGCTCTGGCTATCACCTTGTGTAAGCTCTTCCTCCCCCATTTCCACCTCTTCCACATGCAAAGCGTCGGTTTTAATTGTGAGCAGCGAGCGTTTCAGTAGACACAGAAGTGGGATGGTTACACTGATAATAGCGTTATCGCCGCTCACCATCTGTGTCGATTCCTCAAAATTGCGTAAAACCTCACAGAGGTCTGACATCCATTCCCACTCCTCACTTCTGATTACAGGAAGTTGAACGGAGAGGCAATGACCGTGTAACAGCTGGTACTCCACTACTGCCCTCTGCTGCTCACAAAGCCGGGCCAACATGTGGAAGGTGGAGTTCCAGCGCGTGCTCACGTCACACAGCAGCCGGTGAGCTGGCAATTGTAAGCGCTGCTGCAGCTTCAACAGGACGGCTGAAGCTGTAGATGACTTACGGAAATGTGCACACACGCGGCGCACCTTGGTCAAGAGATCATGCAAATTGGGGTAGGTTTTTAGAAATCGCTGAACCACTAAATTAAATACATGCGCTAGGCATGGTACGTGTGTGAGCTTGCCGAGCTCCAAAGCCGCCACCAAGTTACGCCCATTATCACACACAACCATGCCTGGTTGCAGGTTGAGTGGCGAGAGCCACTGCTCGGTCTGGTGACTAATCCCCTGCAACAGCTCTGAGGCCGTGTGCTGTTTGTCCGAAAGGCAGATCAGCTTCAGCACGGCCTGTTGACGCTTCCCCACTGCAGTGCTACACTGCTTCCAGCTACCGGCTGATGGGTGAGTGGCGCTGCGCGCAGAGAATTCGGAGGTGGAAACGGAGGAGGAGGAGCCAATAACGTAGGTGCTGGCGGAAACCCTGATGGAGGTAGGGCCCGCAATTCTCGGCGTGGGTAGCACCTGTGCCATCCCAGGGTCCGAGTCGCTCCCAGCCTCCACGACATTCACCCAGTGTGCCGTCAGGGAAATGTAGCGTCCCTGGCCACAAGCACTTGTCCATCTGTCAGTCGTTAAGTGGACCTTCCCAGTAACTGCGTTGGTCAGGGCACGGGTGATGTTACGGGACACATGGTGGTGTAAGGAGGGGACGGCACACCGGGAAAAGTAGTGGCGGCTGGGGACTGCGTACCGAGGGACAGCTGCTGCCATCAGGCTGCGGAAGGACTCAGTCTCCACAAGCCTAAATGGCAGCATTTCGATGGCCAGTAATTTGGAAAGGTGTGAGGTTAGTGCTATGGCCTGTGTGTGGGTGGCTGGGTATTTTCGCTTGCGCTCAAATGCCTGGGGTAACGACATTTGGACGCTGTGCTGGGACAGGGAAGTGGATGTGGTCGCTGATGGTGCTTCAGATGGTACAGGTGCAGGGCGGGAGGTATGCGGGCCTGCGCCTTCGACAGGCGATTGGCCGGCACCGAAAACAGGGGAAGAGGAGGCAGTGGTGTGGCCTGCAGACACAGATTGGCGATCCGGGCGTTCCTCCCACTTATTATGGTGCTTGGATGCCATGTGTCGGATCATGCTGGTGGTGGTGAGGTTTCTAGTGTTCATGCCTCGGCTCATTCTGGTGTGGCACAGGTTGCAAACTACAATTCTTTTGTCATCCGCGCTTTCCTTAAAAAAACGCCATACCGCGGAACACCTACCCCTTGGCAAGGGAGATTTACGCAAGGGGGTGCTCCGTGGAACATTTGCGGGCCGGTTTGGTGCGGTCCGCCTTCTTTCTGTAGCCACACCACTGCCTCTTCCAGCCTGTTACGGTGCTGCAGATGGCTCACCCTCAGGACTGCTGTCATCGCTCGGCTCTACACCTTCCCAGGTGGGGTCAGTCACCTCATCATCCACCAAGTCCTCCTCCACTTCCTCACTCTGATCATCCTCCTCATGTCTTGATCCCACCACATACTCAGTCATTGACAACTGTATATCATCCTCCTCATCAAGGTCTTGAGACAGTAATAGTGGTTGATTTAATGGCAACTGTGTCTCATCATCATCATCATCCACTTCCTTTGACCTTAAATGCCGTTCCCCTCTGTCATCTTCTTGTGATTGGGTACCCTCTAGAGGTTGTGAATCAGGGCACAAGATGTCATGTTCCTCTGCAAGCGTGCTTGGAGAGAGGTTCAAATTAAGGATTGGTGATGAGACGAGCTCCTCACTATATCCCAGTGTGGGATCACTTCTTTGACCAGACCCTCTATGGTGGGAGGAAGGATGATCAGGGTGAGGATTATGTTGACCAGACTCTTGGCTACTGAGAGTGGACTTGGTGGAAGACAGGGTGGTGCTTAACCGACTGGAAGCAGTATCACCTGAAATCCAACCGACCACCTGTTCGCAGTGGTCTGACCTCGAGAGTGATGTCCTGCGACGCCCTGTAAACTGAGACATGAAGCTAGGTATGGTGGATGTCTTTCTGTCTTGTGCTCTGGCACCAGGCACAGTTTCTACGCGTCCTGACCCGCGCCCTGAACTATCAGGATCACGTCCACTTCCCCGTCCCTTTTTACCCGCCTTCTTCATATTACACGGAATATGTGCTGCAA
Organism: Rhinophrynus dorsalis; assembly: GCA_037306005.1. Lineage (NCBI taxonomy): Eukaryota > Metazoa > Chordata > Amphibia > Anura > Rhinophrynidae > Rhinophrynus > Rhinophrynus dorsalis. The sequence continues at coordinate 41,757,929 of CM074727.1, forward strand.
ATCTGCAACTTTGCACAGTAAACAGAATGTTCTCCTAATATGCAACTTTGCACACTAAACAGAATGTGCTTCTTATCTGCGGTTAGACACAGTGAATGGAATATGTGACTTTGATATTTTACACTTTGCACAGTAAACAGAATGTTCTCCTAATATGCAACTTTGCACACTAAACAGAATGTGCTTCTTATCTGCGGTTAGACACAGTGAATGGAATATGTGACTTTGATAGTTTACACTTTGCACAGTAAACAGAATGTTCTCCTAATATGCAACTTTGCACACTAAACAGAATGTGCTTCTTATCTGCGGCTAGGCACAGTGAATGGAATATGTGACTTTGATATTTTACACTTTGCACACTAAACAGAATGTTCTCCTAATATGCAACTTTGCACACTAAACAGAATGTGCTTCTTATCTGCGGCTAGGCACAGTGAATGGAATATGTGACTTTGATATTTTACACTTTGCACACTAAACAGAATGTTCTCCTAATATGCAACTTTGCACACTAAACAGAATGTGCTTCTTATCTGCGGTTAGACACAGTGAATGGAATATGTGACTTTGATATTTTACACTTTGCACAGTAAACAGAATGTTCTCCTAATATGCAACTTTGCACACTAAACAGAATGTGCTTCTTATCTGCGGCTAGGCACAGTGAATGGAATATGTGACTTTGATATTTTACACTTTGCACAGTAAACAGAATGTTCTCCTAATATGCAACTTTGCACACTAAACAGAATGTGCTTCTTATCTGCGGCTAGGCACAGTGAATGGAATATGTGACTTTGATATTTTACACTTTGCACACTAAACAGAATGTTCTCCTAATATGCAACTTTGCACACTAAACAGAATGTGCTTCTTATCTGCGGCTAGGCATAGTGAATGGAATATGTGACTTTGATATTTTACAATTTGCACACTAAACAGAATGTTCTCCTAATATGCAACTTTGCACACTAAACAGAATGTGCTTCTTATCTGCGGCTAGGCACAGTGAATGGAATATGTGACTTTGATATTTTACACTTTGCACAGTAAACAGAATGTTCTCCTAATATGCAACTTTGCACACTAAACAGAATGTGCTTCTTATCTGCGGCTAGGTACAGTGAATGGAATATGTGACTTTGATATTTTACACTTTGCACAGTAAACAGAATGTTCTCCTAATATGCAACTTTGCACACTAAACAGAATATGCTTCTTATCTGCGGTTAGACACAGTGAATGGAATATGTGACTTTGATATTTTACACTTTGCACAGTAAACAGAATGTTCTCCTAATATGCAACTTTGCACACTAAACAGAATGTGCTTCTTATCTGCGGCTAGGCACAGTGAATGGAATATGTGACTTTGATATTTTACACTTTGCACAGTAAACAGAATGTTCTCCTAATATGCAACTTTGCACACTAAACAGAATGTGCTTCTTATCTGCGGTTAGACACAGTGAATGGAATATGTGACTTTGATATTTTACACTTTGCACACTAAACAGAATGTTCTGCTAATCTGAAACTTTGCACACTAAACTGAATGTGCTTCTTATCTGTGGTTAGACACAGTGAATGGAATATTTGACTTTGATATTTTACTCTTTGCACACTAAACAGAATGTGCTGCTAATCTGAAACTTTGCACACTAAAAAGAATGTGCTGCTAATCTGCAACTTTGCACACTGAACAGAATGTGCTGCTAATCTGCAACTTTGCACACTAAACAGAATGTGCTGCTAATCTGCGGCTAGGCACAGTGAACGGAATATGTGACTTTTTTTTTTTATATCTCTGCCCCCCCAAACAAAATAAACTGCTGCCCCCACACACAGTAGTCCTAAAAAGGACTTTTGGGTCTTTTTTTTTTTTTCAATCGCTTTTCTTCTCCCTACACTGACTTTCCCTTCCTATCCTCATCTCTCCCTGGCTAAGACTGAGCCGAACTCGCTGGTCAGGTGCTATACAGCACCCGATCACGGGTTCTGGCCAGCCAATCAGTGTAATGCCAGCAGCCAACATGGCTGCTGGCATTACACTGATGTCAGAGCCTCCCTGCACGTTTATTGGCTGCGCAGCAGCCGCGAAACGTGCGGGGAGGAGACCCGAACATGGCGGGCGAGCACATGCGGTACTCGTACGAGTACCGCCATGTGCCGAGCAGAGCGATGCTCGAGCCGAACCGAGCTTCGGCCGAGCATGCTCGCTCATCACTAATTATTATATAAGTAGCATTGGGATTTTTTCTTCCCAAATGCACGACTTTACACTTTCCCACATTAAACTTCATATTCCACTTGTTTGCCCAATCTGCCATTGTATGTAAATCCCTCTGTAGAGAACAAATATCCTGTTCCAAATGTATTACCCTGCATAATTTAGTGTCATCTGCAAATATTGATATTTTACTTTCTATATCTATTTCTAGATCATTTATAAACATGTTAAAAATCAGTGGACCAAGTACTGAACCCTGAGGTACTCCGCTTACAATTTTAACTGTATTGGGGAATTGTCCATTTATAACCGCACATTGTTCCCTATTCTTCAAACAGTTTTCTATCCAAGTGTAAAGGTTATCCTCAAGCCCCTGTTTTTTTTTTATTTTATATTCCAGCCTTCTGTGTGGCACTTCATCAAATGCCTTTGTAAAATCTAGATATACTACATCAGCTTGCTTACAATTATCTAGGCTCCTACTTATTTCTTCATAGAAGCTGAAAAGATTGGTTTGGCACGATCTATTCCTCATAAAACTATGTTGATTCCTGCTAATAATCTTATTTTTTTGCATTGTAATACTAAATATCCCTTATGTTCCCTTCTAGCAGTTTTCCTTTTACAAAGGTCAAACTCACCGGTCTATAATTCCCAGGTTCTGTTTTAGTTCCTTCTTAAATAGAGGTACTACATTGGCTTTACTCCATCAATGTGGCACTGAGCTTGTGGTGAGAGAATCTTTATAGAGTAAAAAGAGGGGTCTTGCTAACACTGCATACTGTATACCATGCATTGTACACACCTGTGGCACTCTGAAAGTTAAAAAAAGTACACCAAGCATTACACAATCATCCTTTCTGCTCTGTCTCATATTTCATACATGTTGTGTACTTCCGAGGGAAAAAGGCTGGAGGTCAGGTAGCATCCACTGGGGATTTGTGGCTACAGGTGCCCCCCAGCCTTGGTCTCTTGCCCACTGGTAGCCACAGATCACTATATAGACTGTCTGACCCCACTCCAGGCTTGTTCCCTTGCCTACTGAAAGCCACAAATCCCCATGCGCACAGCCTAGTCAATGGAATAAGGCTAGGGGTGTGTCAGTCAGTGTATGTGGGGCTAACACACAATGGTGATTTTCCCCATGTTGCCTTACTTATATTCAGCATGCTGCCCCACAGTTAATACTTGACCTAAACTGCCCGTCCATGCTGTTAAAATTTGACATATTCTGGCACTCAGAGGGCTAACTATGTGGGGGCAGCATATGCTGAATTTATCTGCTGGGCAGCGTCACCATTTTGTGTTAGCTCCACATACTCTGACTGACAACCCCAGCCTGGTTCCACTGAACGTGCACAACATGTATGAAATATGATACAGAGCTGAAGGAATAATCAGGTACTGCTTGGTTTACTTTTTTAACTCTTTCAGTGCCACTGGGGTGTGCAATGCATATCTCTTTGACACTCAAAAGGTTAAGGGAGATGCTGTTCATGGTGCTGAAAAGATTCTCTCCACTCCCTTAACGAGCAAGTGGGGCAGTGGAGAGAATGCTGTCAGACTTCAGGGCAGTCTACTGCTGGTGATGTGTAAGGGAGGGCATCCTTTCAACATTGCAGCAGTTCACAACCCTCCATGTTTATGATTGGCTGAGGGCTGTTACTGCAGAGGAAACTACAGGGAGATCCCAACATCACCAGCCTCAGGTAGGTGAAGTTGAGACTGTGAACTCCGATGTGACAAGTTAAAATTTGTATACCTGTCTGATGGATGCTGATGTGGGCAGATTTTTGTTGGATTGATGGGGATATGATGTTAAAGACACTTGCCTTCAACACTACTCCAACAGGACATTGAAATTAAGAGCCCTCTTTGACCTTTAGTGCATGTCAGCCCTCAAATCAAAAACCTGGCGATAAGATTTTGAGGAAGAAAGCAGATGGACTCACAAAATGCATAATGCCATCTATGTTCTGTCAGGACTTCCTGCACATTGTGTCTCTCTCTCCCCTTACCTCCCCTTCCTCAAGATTGTGAGCTCTTATGAGCTGGATCTTCATATAGTTTTTCATTATTGAGTATTATCCTGAGCAAAAAAGACATGCCTGATATGATCATTCAAAGTGCAAGCTCTGCGGGACAGGGACCGCCTATCCTAATGTATGCATACCAAGCATTCCCATTATGATAATCATCTGTATGTCTACTTAACTACTGCACTTACTGTATCCATTCCAGACTAAATGTAAACTGTAAAGTGCTACACCTGTTGGTGCTATATCAATAAAAGTATATATATATATATATATATACTAGTTTAAAAGCCAGTGTACATGGGCCACAGTGCCACCCAGCAGCCTCGGCTGGTGTCTGGAGCCTCTCTGCTCACCAAGAGGTCCCAGGATGGTGCACAGAGAGGACTCCAGTCTGAATTCGGAACGCCCCACTCCACATCAGCCGCGGTGCAATTATTTTCAAGGGGAAAAAGAAATATAAACAGAAAATAAGTTAAAAACAAAAATTTGCTTCCAGTTCTGAGATAATTAGCTATAAAATAACTGATTTGAGCATTTACAGTACATTCTTGCAAAGTAAGATATAATTCATGAGCATTAATCAGCACTCATATTCAAACAGTATGGGCCTTAGATCATTGATCTTTAATCTCTCTTTTTGCTTAACACCAAAAATAACCATTCTAGAATGTTTAGATCATACCCAACATGTCAGGTTAATTTTCATTTGCATATGTTGCATGTAATTTACCATAAATATACATAGCTCATGAAACAGTTTCTAAAAAAAACGTTATGGGCTTTACTTGTTAAACAGTGGTTTTGTGAAAGCTAATGCCACTATACTGCTTTGATAGTCTCAGGATTTTGCATAAATTTCAAGTTTTTTTTTTTAATATGTGGGACAATTACAAGAACTGTTCTGCTTTTTCTGGAACCTACATGCACTCTGACATGATTTTCATTTTGAAATGAAGTGCATTTACTTACTTTACATCAACAATCATATTTCCTTTGGAAATTGCTGTAAAAGTAAGATTCCCTGTTAAATCATTCTTCTCTATACCATATCCAGATTCAGTTTCACGTAGCAATATTGATACTTTTGCCCTGTAAAGGAAAACATAAAACAATATGAATCATTCTTCAGATCAGAGTGTACAACACTTTCAGAGTTCACACTTCATGGAATAAATGAACAACACCCCCTACAAATCATAATGACTGGATACTGGACTCCCAAAAGAGGATAAAAATGGCACTTACCACTTACCAACATGTACACCTATTTTTTATTTTTATTTTTTTTAATAACTGCCCCCCCCAGTACTAGTCAACAACATCCCCCCCTAAAATTCCCTGTTCAACTGATTCTTTCCCCCAGACTCCACCCACAAATACAGGCACCCTCCTCCTCAGACCCCTTTTATATCATGTCTTCATTTTTTTTAATTTATTTAGTTTTTTTATCAACTGTGCCCACAATCCCAGTCAACAAACCTTCCCATAAAATTCTCTGTTCAGCTGTTTCCTCACACCCCACCAACACAGGCACCCTTATACCCCTTTTATACTATGCCTTTGGGAAATAAAATAACATTTACTATGTATTGTGTGTAAATTCAATGTTCTTGTTGAATTCAATGGAATGAGCTAGACTAAAAAACCCCAGAAAAATTGCACTTTTCACTGGAAATTATCCGCTAGGAGCCTGGAGGAAAGTGCCATTGTGCACCGATTTTGGATTGAGGCAAAAATTTTTGCTCATCCATTCTCTTGGGTTCTACTCTTCTGATAGACATCACTTATTCCTAGGGTACATAAAGCTAACCTGAGTTCTGATATATATTTGTTTGTTTAAATCATTGATATTCAAGATGTTATTGTCTCATTAATTTTGTTTCACTAGTTTAGTTGCATTTTTATTTTACAAGTAATCCATCTTTTTTATTTATGCATTTATGTTTGTTTTAATTAGAAAGAGAAGAAAACTGGTATTCTCTGTAGAAAATGAGATTGTAGTTTAGATTGTTATGCACTAAAGAAATTAAGAGACAATTTAGGAGACACCAACGGCACAGAGGGGAGAAATAAAAACTCCCCAAATCAACATATTTTAACTAACTGAATGCTAGAGGTCTCCAACAAATAGCAGTGTTATTACATGAGAGACCTGTCTAGCATTCAAGGGATTATATGAACCCCATTTAAATCAATGGGAAGTGTTACACCTCTTTTCCTTTTTTATGGCCTTTAATCACTTGCATTGTATCAAGATATGGACTCTACTACTATACACTTACATTACTATTCGAACAAGTCTGTAGACATAAATGATATGGATTCTATTACTATATACTTAATTTACTATTCTAACAAGTCTGTAAATGTCAAGATATGGGCTCTACTACTATACACTTACATTACTATTATAACAAGTCTGTAGACATAAAATATATGGATTCTATTACTATATAGTTATGTTGCTATTCTAACAAGTCTGTAAAAGTCAGGAAATGGGCTCCACTACTATATACTCACGTGAGTCTGCCAAGGTCATTATCAAGATTCAAAGTTAAATCTTTTGTGTCATTTTCCATCTGTTCATAGACATATTGCATCATACCTGTAACAAAGAACAGGAATATGCTTAGAAAATTTTGAAATTCTATTGCTCAGTGTCTTAAAATATATGTCACTTTTATTTTAGTCTGTAATAAATTGTAATTCCTTTCAAGCTTATTCTTCAATTCAGAAATTCACCTGGAAGAGTTTGCATGCCAACAGTTAGATTTTTAAAAATAAGTATCTTTGAAGTTTATGCAGGAGTAGTAAACACACTCCTTATTTGCACCATGATAGGTAGGGAGGTAAGGGCAGGTAAAAGCTTTTGCTGTGTTCCTGCAAGAAATCCCATGAAAACCACGTTGTTGTCTGTTTCTTTTGCTGGAAAATCCGCTTTAGAGCCAACAATTAAAATCACCTCATTTTTTGCCCATTAGCCAAAATTCTTTGCCATTTTTCAATGGCTATAAAGTCTCAGGCCATTGATTTACCACTCCTTTTCAATATAAAAACGTGACGTATTCCAAGAAGTGGAACACAATAGAAGCAGCTACAGAGTGAGGTAGATGTGCTATGCTGTTCTGTTGTGATTTGTTTGGAAAATTGAGGCAGGAGAGGCTCATAGTGACTGCTATCACTATAAGCAAGTTTAAAAATAATAATAGGAGGAACTAGAAGGACCCTTATGTGCCCACTGAGTCTGAAGGGGAGGATGACGTGAGCACTACAGAACCAATGCAGTCCAGTCCCCCTAAGTCACCCCCTAGGGAAATTAATGGGAGGAGAGGAAGAAAAGGGTAGTAATAAGAGCAGGACAGGTCAGCTGCCTGTGCCTGCTTCCAGAAGCGTTGCTCCTGCTGCCACCATTGCTGTGCCTGCTGTCAGATGTGCTGACCCTGCTACTGCTACCACCGTTGCTGTGACTGCTATGCTGCCCCTGCTACTGCTACCACCATTGCTGCCCCTACTTCCACTAGTACTGTGTCTGCTATCAAACATGCTTCCCCTGCTGCCACTAGTGCTGTGTCTGCTACCAGTGCTGCCCTTGCTGCCACCAGTGCTGTGCCTGCTGCCACTAGTACTGTGCCTGCTGTCAGACACGCTACCCCTGCTACTGCTACCACCACTGCTTCCCCTACTTCCACTAGTGCTGTGTCTGCTATCAAACATGCTTCCCCTGCTACCACTAGTGCTGTGCTTGCTCACAGTGCTGAACCTGCTGCCACCAGTGCTGTGCCTGCTGCCAGTGCTGAACTTGCTGCCACCTCTGTCGAACCTGCTGTCAGACATGCTGCCACTGATGCCACCAGTGCTGTGCCTGCTGCCAGTGCTGAACCTTCTGCCACCAGTGCTGAACCTGTTGTCAGTCATGCTGACCCTGATGCCACCAGTGCTGAACCTGCTGCTATTGTGTCTTGTAATAGGAGGGGGGAAGGAGAAGATGATGCCAAGTGTGACAGCAGGGGACTATAAGTCACACTTGCCAATCCCAAGCAGTCCCGCCAGTGCTAGTACTCCTACTACTAAGAAGGTCCAGCAGCTTGTTAGTGTTAGGATTGAAGGAGGGAGTAATCATATTACTAGTGACTGTGAGGAGGGCTGAAATTGATGTGGTTGTTGTTAGTAGTAGTAACAGTAATGGTGAAGCAGCCAGTGGGACTAGTGTTAGGGGAGTTGTAGGGGAAGCATTTGAGAGCTTTCAGATTAGTGGTCAAGGGAGCCCACACCATTCCTCTGGCCCAGTTCCCTTCCCCTCACTACAGTATCCAGGTGGAACATGATCCTGAAGAAACCAGAACTGTTGGTGGATAGCAGGTGCAGCAATAATACCATCACCAGCATGATCACAAATCAGCTGCCTGTGCCTGCTGCTACTGCTGCCAATCTTCACATCACCAAGAATTGGAAAGTGTGACATTAGGGGACCGTCTGTCACATTGCTCATCACCTCCTTCAACCATCAGTGAGATGTCTTTAATACAGTAGCAGCAGCAGCAGCAGCACATAAGGACTAGTGGTGGTGTTGATGATGATAATGGAGCAGCTGGGGTGGAAGAGACATTGATGGCCTTTTTAGTAGAAACTGAAAATGCATGGGAGACAGGGATAAGGATGGGCATCACCACCACCACTAGCAATGTGCATTTTGGAGCTTGAAACTGCTCTAATTCCTGCTGCTGTTGAGTTGCAAGGGCAGAAGGATGCTGAGGAGCAAGCTAGTGTGCCACAGACCACCATGGACACAGTGGGAATGGGGACAGGTTCCACTTGCCAGCGGCTGCAATACTCCTGTTCCTACTTGCAGTGTTGATTCTGAGACAGGAGCAGCAACAGTAGTAACATCATCCTCTGCCTCAGACAGTGAAGGGGAATAATGGCATTTCCCACTTGGCCAATAATTTCCCACAAAAAGTGCAGATTTTCTGCTTCTTTTGCCTAGCTCATTCCATTGAAATCAATGGGAACATTGAATTTATACCCTGCCTGTTTGAAATGAACCACTCCTCACATGACTTGTAATTAAAGGAGAGCACTGTTGGATCCACATTTCTCTTACTTTCATATACTGCAGGCCCTTTTGGGGTCTGTTGTATCAGGTACGTCCCCTATATACACATTTTTAATACATGTATGTCTTGTTTTTAATTGCACTAACGTGTTTATTTCAACATCTCTTTAGGGTTTTTTGATTTTAATTATTTAGATAGGGTTTTCAGGTGTATTAGAGTAGGACTTGCCTGAAAGTGAAATACCTTGGCGTGGTAGGCAGGCTTACCCACAACTTCACACCCACAATTTCACTTTTTTCACTTATTTATTAAGTATTATTATATATGCCCATTACAGGGCACACATAAGTTCTTTACATAGAGTAACACAGGTTTGTCTTCATTTTTGTTTTCACTTTGGGTTTATGGCCTAATGTTTGGGGGACTGGAGAACCCCCTCATGCTGCGTTCTATATTTCTATCTTTACATTCATTTACAAAGTTGTATTTATTACATGGATATTTAAAGGTGAGTTGGCACTGTGAGTTTCTTTGTTTTTCTTCTGGTTTTACACATCCGTTGTCTTTTGCCCTCTGTATTCATCACTGGAATCTGGACCCTGCCTGCGTATTCGGCTTTTAGATCCATATCCCACTTTCATCTGTGTATGTAACGGTTTTCAGGACACTCAGACCAGCCGGGAAAGTAAAACACAGTTTATTTAAATGAAAAAATAAATAACAAGGAACGCCCTCTACAGGCGACAATAGGAACAGCGAATACTTGCAAAGAAGCTATTACAAGTTAGTAGGTGAACAGGTTAGCAATGAGCAAATATACAAATAGATAAACAGTAGCCAAGCTACTCAGGGGTTAATACAACAGAGTCAGTCTCAATTGTGGAGTTTGGCACGCCCAAGGTGGTGATCAGCCTGCTGATGGTAGAGCACAGGAGGCAACATGTACAATCAGTACTGCCTTTGATTATAGCGGTGCATAGCCTCCACGGACGTAGCGATGAGGACCACAGAATGTTAGTGCTAGAGTCGGTAGCCCCCACGGGCGTTCTAATGAGACTGCTAGACTGAAGAACTGACCAATAGCCCCCACAGGCGTTATGATGGTAACCAGCAAAACAGTGATACGAGCCCTTAGCCCCCGCGGGCGTATACCGGAGAAAACTTGCAAGAGCTTAAGCCAATAGCCCCCACGGGTATGAGATAGAGACTGCTGAAATGCTTGAGATGGCCACTAGCCCCCACGGGCGTATACCGAAGGTCACTCTGTGCTGCATGAGAGGTGATCCAATAGCCCCCATGGGCGTAACTGGAGATAATCACTGAAGCCAATAGCGCCATACCGGACGCGGTAAGCTGTACCGACTACTCTGCTAGATGGAGGATTGAGCTGCCGTGCAATCAAGCGTACAACACGGCCAGCTCGGCAGTAGTAGCAGTTTAAACGAATAGGCTCAGCAATAGAAGTAACGGCTCACAGGAGGTATGCCAGCACTGAACGGGTTAAGCAGCTCTAAGGAATAGGCATAGTGAAATAGAGTAATGCTCTGCAAGTATCAGGAAGGCTCTGAATGGAGGTGCAGTTCAGCAGTCACTATGAGACTCAGCACAGGGTGCCCCACACAGAAGGAGTACTGTGGCCAGACAATCAGTCCAGTAAACAGTCCAGCGGAAGTCAGAATGTTGCAACGGCGACAGAGATGTAGGAAGCTGAACTCGCAGGTCACAGGAACAAGCCGGTTCGGGTCACGGAGGAGGAAGTCAGCCGGGCCGGACCGGTACACGGAGGAGGTTCTCAGACAAGCCGGATCAGTCACAAATCAGGAATGTCAGCCAGGCCGGGTCGGTACACTGAGCAGGAACACAGGAGTGTAGTCAGGACAAGCCGAGTCGGTACATAGGAATCAGGATCCACAGCAGACAGCAACAGCAACACTGGCTCAGGAACACCACGAAAGGGCAAGTGACAGGTGTCACTGGCAGGGTATAAAAAGGTCACCGGGGGTGGGCTAAACCATCTCAGCCAATAGGAGAGTACCACAAGCGAGAGTGACAGAAGGGATCACGGGCACCGTGATAGTGTACCTGTTTAATTTCTTTTTGATCAGATCCTTTGTATACTTTATATGCACAAATACTAGGACACGGTGTGCTGTGTGGGGATTTCATCATCTGGTTCACTCCAATACTTTTCAATATCATATCGATTTCTTCCTCAGAGAGTCATATATAAAAGAAAAATACCTATATATAGCTGAATCACCCCCCCCAGACACATCACCTCCCCCCGACACATTAACACTTGATCAAAAAAGCAATCTCATATAAAGTCAATAGGTGTCCGAATATCAGAAAGAGGACGATTGGAAAAAACATATAAATATAACCCTTTGAGTGCCAGAGGGGTACGCAACGCATTGCAAAGCAATGCGTTGCGTACCCCTCTGGCACTCAAAGGGATAATATATAAACAGATAATGAAATACACACATTTGTGTATATGTATACATGACAATCTATCACATGCTAGAACCCCATACTCGTTATATATATATATGTATTTATTATCAAACTACTGATATAAATCCTCCCATAATTGAAACTAAAACTACAAATGGTATACCATATTCACCCATGAATTAATCTCCCAAAAAATATATAAAATATATAAATATAATATATAAATATATACATATAAATACATATCCTATATAATAATTCGCTAGGATGTTTGTCACGATGCAGTCATGCACAGTAGAGACTGCCAGCATTCGGGTTCCAGTAGGTGATAGATTATCATGTATACATAAACACATATGTATGTTTTTCATTAAATGTATATGTTTTTTAATCTAATCGTCATAGGTCCATATATTGTGGATCTTTTGGGATTTTTGAGGTGATAGATCCTCTTTCTGATATTTGCTCATCCATTGACTTTATGTGAGATTTCTTTTTTGATCAAGTGTTAATTTGTCAGGTGGAGGTGATGTTGGGGGAGAAGTTCAGCTACATATATGTTCAGATAGGTATTTTTTCTTCACACTTCTAGTACCCAATGTAATATGCCAGCCCATACCAGTGCAGTACCATTTTTCTTAGGCTATCAGTATGTCCTAAATACACTAGGAAAACCCATGGTTTGCAACCATTTTAGTATCTTTGAAGTGACTGATGTGTAAAAAAACATGTTTTTCCTATAGTGCCACATTCTGGGAATAATTGTGTACACTAACCTGTAGAACTGGAAAGCTTAAAAGGATAGTATTGTCATTTTTATTAAAAAATAATCTTGCATCCATTAAAAACTTAAGCTAAATGCTCCCAGTCCCATCTCTCAAACCTCTATGGTTTGAGAGATAATCGTAATTAAAATCCCCCCCCCCCTTTTCCCTGATGTCAGCTCTCTAGCTAACTGCAGGGGAATCCGATCCCTGGACAAGAGTAGGCTCTTCAGCAGAGCCGAGATCATGTTATTGAGAAAGAAGTCCATCACTGGAACGGTCTACAAAGTGTTCTTGCAAACCAGGCACACTTTGTAGACCATTCCAGTGAAGGATTTCTTTCTTAATAACATGATCTCGGCACTGTGGGACCGGATTCCCCTGCAGTCAGCTAGAGCTCTGATGTCAGGGAAAGGGGAGGGAGGGAGTGAATTTTAGCTACGATTATTTCTCATAAAGGTTTGAGAGATGGGACTGGGGGCATTTAGTTTAAGTTCTTAATCACTGCAAGATTAATTTTTTTATAAAGATGACAGTACTATCCCTTTAAGTGCTAGTGTGGGGGAGAGGCAAGGGCTAGACAAGAAAAACCTGCAGGGCATGTCTTAATTAGAATAATCTATAAATCTAAATAGTTTTCTAAATAAAACATGGTTACTAAAATGTAAAAACTGTTTTAAATCACTAAAGTTAGCTTTAGGAGATAGTGTCCTTTTTGCATGAGTACTCGGACTTTATCCTCCTCAAACAGTAGTTAGTAATTCCACTGGTATTATGTGACCCTTGGATTATATTATTTGAAAGTGAACAGAAAGTGGGCACTGTGGATACTGAAATTTGAAATATGCATCAGGATTGGGAAGTGATGTGTTATTTGAATTTATTATTTGGCTATATGCATAATCACTTCTTATTAAAATGGTGACATGAATAATTTATTCTAAATGTTTTAAATTCTAAAATATGCTGTGAAATAGGCATTTTTTTATCCTCTCTAAATATAAAGTCCCCCTCTAACTCTGTCTGGAATGCTTTCTACGTGAGTGAATGACAGAATAGTGCCACTGCAGGAACAGACCTTCATATCACACCCTCACAGTCCCTGTACTACCTGCTAATGCACAGCACTGGTATATGGCATGATATCCTGGCTCTCTGCAGTACTATGGTACATGGGGATTACATGGGAGGACTGACTTGTAGGTCTGGGTTGGAGGCTGAAGAGACCCCTGGCCCCCCACTCTAGACCACACAAGGGAAAACAAGAGAGAGGAGGAAAAGCAGAGATGTAGAGAAGTAGGGGAAAAGATGGGACAAATAGATTAGAGGAAGATGAAGGGTCTGGGAGAGAGGCAAGGAACTGTGAGGGTCTGAGGGAAAAAATATTAGGACATCAGAAGAAAAGTATATGGAGAAAGTAGATGGGGAGACAGAAGGAAAAGAGAGGGGCAAAATAGACTGGATGAGAAAGAGAGGAAGAATTAGCTAAGAGGGCTACAGCTTGAACGAAAGAGAGGATGACAGGCTAGGGAAAGAGTGGGATGTGAGAGAGAGTGGGGGGAAAGGGTTAGCAGTTGCTAGGGTTGTATTTAAAACACACATACCAGCTAGTGGGCCATTTAAAAAAAATCCTCCAGGCTGTTAGTCCACTACAATCCACCCCTGGCTTTTACCATGTGGAATAATGTTTTGTTTGTCTGAAAATAACATGTGATGTATGTCTCTGTCTGTAACTGTCACTCTACATTGGAGCCCAGTGAAGGATCTCCTGTCTGTCTCTATCACCTATCAGGCAAATGTTGTTTTTCTTTATTGCCTTCTTATTTTAAACTGTCTGTGTCTGCTACTTCCTAAAAATAATACCCACACTCCATACAACCATACTCCATACAAGCAACTCCTGTGCCCCCTCTTTTAGCAGCTTTCTTGCCAAGGACTGCAGTGTTCATGTATACAGTCCAGGGCAGACCTGTTAGCTTCAAAATCATCATCTTTCAATAAATGAAATAGCATACAGCAGCTGGTGCAACACCACCACACGTCAGTATATGCTTGTGCCTCTTGTTCTTGCAGATGTAGGGCGAGTGAGTGAATGTGAGGAATACAGCACACCAAGTTGTACCTATATATTTGTATTATCTTGAAAGTATGATGGATTTTGTCTGTCTTTGTAGTAACTGACACTCTGTTTCAGAGTCTCAGGCTCAGCCACCCCAGGTAGGAAGGGTCACCTGTCTAACTGACTCTGTAACTTATCTGTAACTTATCAGAGAAAGTTTTTTTTTGTTTTATTTGTTTTCACATAGGTAATTTGTGGACGGACCTCACGATTGTCCTGATAAATTAGGCTGAAGTGTGCTCCTTGCCGCTGCAGACAAGGCCTGATGAGAGGGCCTAATGGAAGAGAGGGAAAAAAAAAAAAAGTAAAGAAGGGGGGGGGACTCGTGAGGGAGGGTACTCAGCGCCTAACGATGTGATGTCCCCTGTTCCCCAGCTACAGCTATGAGGCATCTCCCGCTCCACCCACAACCCTAACATACTTAATGAAATTGGCTGTAGTGAGGGGTTTCCCATGTAAAGGTAGTAAAGGGCTATCCCTAGATTTGTCCTGAAGGGAAAGTAAATAGGCATCTAAATATGCTACAGGGCACCAGGCATTGAAAGTAGGATAGAAATATATTTTAGTGGGCGGACCTGCTTGGTTCGTTTTAGTGGTCACCAAGGATAAAACATAATGGTCAGAAGTAGTGTTGAGCGAGCATGCTCGGCCGATGCTCGGATCGGCTCGAGCATCGCTCTGCTCGGCACATGGCGGTACTCGTACGAGTACCGCATGTGCTCGCCCGCCATGTTCGGGTCTCCTCCCCGCACGTTTTGCGGCTGCTGCGCAGCCAATAAACGTGCAGGGAGGCTCTGACATCGGTGTAATGCCAGCAGCCATGTTGGCTGCTGGCATTACACTGATTGGCTGGCCAGAACCCGTGGTCGGGTGCTGTATAGCACCTGACCATCGAGTTCGGCTCAGTCTTAGCCAGGGAGAGCTGAGGATAGGAAGGGAAAGTCAGTGTAGGGAGGAAAAAAAGCAAAATTGTGAAAAAAAAGAACCAAAAGTCCTTTTTAGGACTACTGTGTGTGGGGGCAGCAGGTTATTTTGTGTGGGGGGAAAAAAAAAAAAAAAATATATATATATATTCTGTTTAGTGTGCAAAGTTGCAGATTAGAGCACATTCTGTTTAGTGTGCACAGTTGCAGATTAGAGCACATTCTGTTTAGTGTGCAAAGTTGCAGATTAGAGCACATTCTGTTTAGTGTGCAAAGTTGCAGATTAGAGCACATTCTGTTTAGTGTGCAAAGTTGCAGATTAGAGCACATTCTGTTAAGTCTTCAAACTAAAATATCAAAGTCACATATTCCATTCAGTGTGCGTCGCCGCAGTTTAGCAGCACATTCTGTGTACTGTGCAGAGTTGCAGAATAGGAAGAAATACTGTTAAGTCTTCAAACTAAAATATCAAAGTCACATATTCCATTCAGTGTGCGTCGCCGCAGTTTAGCAGCACATTCTGTGTACTGTGCAGAGTTGCAGAATAGGAAGAAATACTGTTAAGTCTTCAAACTAAAATATCAAAGTCACATATTCCATTCAGTGTGCTTCGCCGCAGTTTAGCAGCACATTCTGTGTACTGTGTAGAGTTGCAGAATAGGAAGAAATACTGTTAAGTCTTCAAACTAAAATATCAAAGTCACATATTCCATTCAGTGTGCTTCGCCGCAGTTTAGCAGCACATTCTGTGTACTGTGCAGAGTTGCAGAATAGGAAGAAATACTGTTAAGTCTTCAAACTAAAATATCAAAGTCACATATTCCATTCAGTGTGCTTCGCCGCAGTTTAGCAGCACATTCTGTGTACTGTGTAGAGTTGCAGAATAGGAAGAAATACTGTTAAGTCTTCAAACTAAAATATCAAAGTCACATATTCCATTCAGTGTGCTTCGCCGCAGTGTAGCAGCACATTCTGTGTACTGTGCAGAGTTGCAGAATAGGAAGAAATACTGTTAAGTCTTCAAACTAAAATATCAAAGTCACATATTCCATTCAGTGTCCTTCGCCGCAGTGTAGCAGCACATTCTGTGTACTGTGCAGAGTTGCAGAATAGGAAGAAATAATGTTAAGTCTTCAAACTAAAATATCAAAGTCACATATTCCATTCAGTGTGCTTCGCCGCAGTGTAGCAGCACATTCTGTGTACTGTGCAGAGTTGCAGAATAGGAAGAAATACTGTTAAGTCTTCAAACTAAAATATCAAAGTCACATATTCCATTCAGTGTGCTTCGCCGCAGTGTAGCAGCACATTCTGTGTACTGTGCAGAGTTGCAGAATAGGAAGAAATACTGTTAAGTTTTCAAACTCAAATATTAAAGTCACATTTTCCATTCAGTGTGTGTCACCGCAGTTTAGCAGCCTATTCTGTGTACTCTGCACAGTTGCAGAATAGGAAGAAATACTGTTAAGTTTTCAAACTCAAATATTAAAGTCACTTATTCCATTCAGTGTGTGTCACCGCAGTTTAGCAGCCTATTCTGTGTACTCTGCACAGTTGCAGAATAGGAAGAAATACTGTTAAGTTTTCAAACTCAAATATTAAAGTCACATTTTCCATTCAGTGTGTGTCACCGCAGTTTAGCAGCCTATTCTGTGTACTCTGCACAGTTGCAGAATAGGAAGAAAAACTGTTAAGTTTTCAAACTCAAATATTAAAGTCACTTATTCCATTCAGTGTGTGTCACCGCAGTTTAGCAGCCTATTCTGTGTACTCTGCACAGTTGCAGAATAGGAAGAAATACTGTTAAGTTTTCAAACTCAAATATTAGTCACATTTTCCATTCAGTGTGTGTCACCGCAGTTTAGCAGCCTATTCTGTGTACTCTGCACAGTTGCAGAATAGGAAGAAATACTGTTAAGTTTTCAAACTCAAATATTAAAGTCACATTTTCCATTCAGTGTGTGTCACCGCAGTTTAGCAGCCTATTCTGTGTACTCTGCACAGTTGCAGAATAGGAAGAAATACTGTTAAGTTTTCAAACTCAAATATTAAAGTCACTTATTCCATTCAGTGTGTGTCACCGCAGTTTAGCAGCCTATTCTGTGTACTCTGCACAGTTGCAGAATAGGAAGAAATACTGTTAAGTTTTCAAACTCAAATATTAAAGTCACATTTTCCATTCAGTGTGTGTCACCGCAGTTTAGCAGCCTATTCTGTGTACTCTGCACAGTTGCAGAATAGGAAGAAATACTGTTAAGTTTTCAAACTCAAATATTAAAGTCACTTATTCCATTCAGTGTGTGTCACCGCAGTTTAGCAGCCTATTCTGTGTACTCTGCACAGTTGCAGAATAGGAAGAAATACTGTTAAGTTTTCAAACTCAAATATTAAAGTCACATTTTCCATTCAGTGTGTGTCACCGCAGTTTAGCAGCCTATTCTGTGTACTCTGCACAGTTGCAGAATAGGAAGAAATACTGTTAAGTTTTCAAACTCAAATATTAAAGTCACTTATTCCATTCAGTGTGTGTCACCGCAGTTTAGCAGCCTATTCTGTGTACTCTGCACAGTTGCAGAATAGGAAGAAATACTGTTAAGTTTTCAAACTCAAATATTAAAGTCACATATTCCATTCTGTGTTCGTCACCGCAGTTTAGCAGCCTATTCTGTGTACTCTGCACAGTTGCAGAATAGGAAGAAATACTGTTAAGTTTTCAAACTCAAATATTAAAGTCACTTATTCCATTCAGTGTGTGTCACCGCAGTTTAGCAGCCTATTCTGTGTACTCTGCACAGTTGCAGAATAGGAAGAAATACTGTTAAGTTTTCAAACTCAAATATTAAAGTCACTTATTCCATTCAGTGTGTGTCACCGCAGTTTAGCAGCCTATTCTGTGTACTCTGCACAGTTGCAGAATAGGAAGAAATACTGTTAAGTTTTCAAACTCAAATATTAAAGTCACTTATTCCATTCAGTGTGTGTCACCGCAGTTTAGCAGCCTATTCTGTGTACTCTGCACAGTTGCAGAATAGGAAGAAATACTGTTAAGTTTTCAAACTCAAATATTAAAGTCACTTATTCCATTCAGTGTGTGTCACCGCAGTTTAGCAGCCTATTCTGTGTACTCTGCACAGTTGCAGAATAGGAAGAAATACTGTTAAGTTTTCAAACTCAAATATTAAAGTCACATATTCCATTCTGTGTTCGTCACCGCAGTTTAGCAGCCTATTCTGTGTACTCTGCACAGTTGCAGAATAGGAAGAAATACTGTTAAGTTTTCAAACTCAAATATTAAAGTCACTTATTCCATTCAGTGTGTGTCACCGCAGTTTAGCAGCCTATTCTGTGTACTCTGCACAGTTGCAGAATAGGAAGAAATACTGTTAAGTTTTCAAACTCAAATATTAAAGTCACATATTCCATTCTGTGTTCGTCACCGCAGTTTAGCAGCCTATTCTGTGTACTCTGCACAGTTGCAGAATAGGAAGAAATACTGTTAAGTTTTCAAACTCAAATATTAAAGTCACATATTCCGTGTAAGATGAAGAAGGCGGGTAAAAAGGGACGGGGAAGTGGACGTGATCCTGATAGTTCAGGGCGCGGGTCAGGACGCGTAGAAACTGTGCCTGGTGCCAGAGCACAAGAAAGAAAGACATCCACCATACCTAGCTTCATGTCTAATTTTACAGGGCGTCTCAGGACATCACTCTCGAGTTCCGACCACTGCGAACAGGTGGTCGGTTGGATGACAGCTGATACTGCTTCCAGTCGGTTAAGCACCACCCTGTCTTCCACCAAGTCCACTCTCAGTAGCCAAGAGTCTGGTCAACATAATCCTCACTCTGATCATCCTTCCTCCCACCATACACGGTCTGGTCAAAGAAGTGATCCCACACTGGGATATAGTGAGGAGCTCGTCTCATCACCAATCCTTCATTTGACCCTCTCTCCAAGCACGCTTGCAGAGGAACATGACATCTTGTGCCCTGATTCACAACCTCTAGAGGCTACCCAATCACAAGAAGATGACAGATGTGAACGGCATTTAAGGTCAAAGGAAGTAGTGGATGATGATGATGATGATGAGACACAGTTGCCATTAAATCAACCACTATTTCCGTCTCAAGACCTTGTTGAGGAGAATGTTATACAGTTGTCAATGACTGAGTATGTGGTGGGATCAAGACATGAGGAGGATGATCAGAGTGAGGAAGTGGAGGAGGACTTGGTGGACGATGAGGTGACTGACCCCACCTGGGAAGGTGTAGAGCCGAGCAATGACAGCAGTCCTGAGGGTGAGCCATCTGCAGCACCGCAACAGGCTGGAAGAGACAGTGGTGTGGCTACAGAAAGAAGGCGGACCGCACCAAACCG
Source organism: Rhinophrynus dorsalis (assembly GCA_037306005.1). Classification (NCBI taxonomy): domain Eukaryota; kingdom Metazoa; phylum Chordata; class Amphibia; order Anura; family Rhinophrynidae; genus Rhinophrynus; species Rhinophrynus dorsalis. The sequence goes on from CM074727.1 coordinate 41,777,892, forward strand.
GCCCGCAAATGTTCCACGGAGCACCCCCTTGCGTAAATCTACCTTGCCAAAGGGTAGGTGTTCCGCGGTATGGCGTTTTTTTAAGGAAAGTGCGGACGACAAAAGAATTGTAGTTTGCAACCTGTGCCACACCAGAATGAGCCGAGGCATGAACACTAGAAACCTCACCACCACCAGCATGATCCGACACATGGCATCCAAGCACCGTAGTAAGTGGGAGGAACGCCTGGATCACCCATCTGTGTCTGCAGGCCACACCACTGCCTCCTCTTCCCCTGTTTTCGGTGCCGGACAATCGCCTGTCGAAGGCGCAGGCCCGCATACCTCCCGCCCTGCACCTGTAGCATCTGAAGCACCATCAGCGACCACATCCACTTCCCTGTCCCAGCACAGCGTCCAAATGTCGTTACCCCAGGCATTTGAGCGCAAGAGAAAGTACCCAGCCACCCACCCACAGGCCATAGCACTAACCTCACACCTTTCCAAATTACTGGCCATCGAAATGCTGCCATTTAGGCTTGTGGACACTGAGTCCTTCCGCAGCCTGATGGCAGCAGCTGTCCCTCGGTACGCGGTCCCCAGCCGCCACTACTTTTCCCGGTGTGCCATCCCCGCATTACACCACCATGTGTCCCGTAACATCACCCGTGCCCTGACCAACGCAGTTACTGGGAAGGTCCACTTAACGACTGACACATGGTCAAGTGCTTGTGGCCAGGGACGCTACATTTCCCTGACGGCACACTGGGTGAATGTCGTGGAGGCTGGGAGCGACTCGGACCCTGGGATGGCACGGGTGCTACCCACGCCGAGGATTGCGGGCCCTACCTCCATCAGGGTTTCCGCCAGCACCTACGTTATTGGCTCCTCCTCCTCTGTTTCCACCTCCGAATTCTCTACACGCAGCGCCACTCCCCCATCAGCCAGTAGCTGGAAGCAGTGTAGCACTGCAGTGGGGAAGCGTCAACAGGCCGTGCTGAAGCTGATCTGCCTTGGGGACAAACAGCACACGGCCTCAGAGCTGTTGCAGGGGATTAGTCACCAGACCGAGCAGTGGCTCTCGCCACTCAACCTGCAACCAGGCATGGTTGTGTGTGATAATGGGCGTAACTTGGTGGCGGCTTTGGAGCTCGGCAAGCTCACACACGTACCATGCCTAGCGCATGTATTTAATTTAGTGGTGCAGCGATTTCTAAAAACCTACCCCAATGTGCATGATCTCTTGACCAAGGTGCGCCGCGTGTGTGCACATTTCCTTAAGTCATCTACAGCTTCGGCCGGCCTGTTGAAGCTACAGCAGCGCTTACAATTGCCAGCTCACCGGCTGCTGTGTGACGTGAGCACGTGCTGGAACTCCACCTTCCACATGTTGGCCCGGCTTTGTGAGCAGCAGAGGGCAGTAGTGGAGTACCAGCTGTTACACGGTCGTCGCCTCTCCGTTCAACTTCCTGTAATCAGAAGTGAGGAGTGGGAATGGATGTCAGACCTCTGCGAGGTTTTACGCAATTTTGAGGAATCGACACAGATGGTGAGCGGCGATAACGCTATTATCAGTGTAACCATCCCACTTCTGTGTCTACTGAAACGCTCGCTGCTCACAATTAAAACCGACGCTTTGCATGTGGAGGAGGTGGAAATGGGGGAGGAAGAGCTTACACAAGGTGATAGCCAGAGCACCCTCACTTCGTCTTCTCAGCGACAATTGGAGGAGGCGGAGGAGGAGGAGGAGGAGGAGGAGGAGGAAGACACGGTTGCCTCCGCTACAGAGGGTAGCCATGGAACTTTAGTTCCATCTCTTCAGCGTGGGTGGGCAGAAGAGGAGGAAGAGGATGAGGAGATTGAGAGTCATCCTCCTGGTGAGGACAGCGAAATCTTGACTGTTGGAACTCTGGCACACATGGCTGACTTTATGTTAGGCTGCCTTTCCCGTGACCCACGCGTTATACGCATTTTAAACAACACGGATTACTGGGTGTTCACCCTTCTGGACCCCCGCTACAAAGAGAATTTCTCATCTCTCATTCTTCCAGTGGAGAGGACAAGCAAAATGGTGCAATACCAGAAGGTTCTTGTTGAAAAATTGCTCCAAAATTTTCCATCTGACAACGCTGGCGGCAGAGTACGTGCTACCTTGGCCAACAGAGAAGGGGAGAAAAGGGGAGCACACAGCAGTTCCGAGAAAGGCAGGGCAACACTCTCCAAGGCGTGGGACACCTTCATGACACCCCGCCAGCACCCTCACCCTGATGCGCAGCCTAGTGTCACAAGGAGGGAAAAGTTTTGGAAGATGGTGAAGGAGTACGTAGCAGACCGTGTCAGCGTCCTCAATGATCCCTCTGTGCCTTACAACTACTGGGTGTCCAAGCTGGACACGTGGTATGAACTGGCACTCTACGCCTTGGAGGTGCTGGCCTGCCCTGCCGCCAGCGTTCTGTCTGAGCGGGTATTTAGTGCTGCTGGTGGCATCATAACAGATAAGCGTATCCGCCTTTCCACCGACAATGCTGATAGGTTGACACTTATAAAAATGAACAAGGCCTGGATTTCCCCTGACTTCTCCACTCCACTGGAGGAAAGCCCCGGGGGAACATAAACTCACTTTATATATGTTATTTACAATGATGGGAATACTCTGTATTCCCATTCACCCCTTCCACCCAAAAAACGGGTATATGGTTGACTCTTAATCTTCTCATCCTCCTCCTCCTCTTCCATATGCCCTGGGATATAATTTTTATATAGGGCCAGCTCACCAGCGGGCCCTGTGATATAATTTTTATATAGGGCCAGCTCACCAGCGGGCCCTGTGATATAATTTTTATATAGGGCCAGCTCACCAGCGGGCCCTGTTTGACAATTTTTGTATAGGTCAGCTCACCAGCGGGCCTTCTCATATAATGTTTTATTGGGTCAGCTCTCTAGCGGGCCCTCTCATATAATGTTTTATAGTGTCAGCTCACTAGCGGGCCTTCGCATATAATGTTTAGGATGGTCAGCTCCGCAGCAGACCCTCACCCATAATGTTTTAGATGGTCAGCTCAGCGCACGTTTCCCTCTTAATCATGGCCTCAGTTCAATAAAATCAAGGAAATTTTTGGGAGAATTTGCCTCTGCGCACGTTTCCCTCTTAATCATGGCCCCAGTTCAGAAAATCAAGGAAATTTTTGGGATAATTTGCCTCTGCGCACGTTTCCCTCTTAATCATGGCCTCAGTTCTGAAAATCAAGGAAATTTTTGGGAGAATTTGCCTCTGCGCACGTTTCCCTCTTAATCATGGCCCCAGTTCAGAAAATCAAGGAAATTTTTGGGAGAATTTGCCTCTGCGCACGTTTCCCTCTTAATCATGGCCTCAGTTCTGAAAATCAAGGACATTTTTGGGATAATTTGCCTCTGCGCACGTTTCCCTCTTAATCATGGCCTCACTTCAGAAAATCAAGGAAATTTTTGGGAGAATTTGCAGATGATATACAAGTAAATATACAGCAAATATTGTTTGGTAACAATTTTTCGCCTAAAGTCGTTTTTATTTTCCTTTTTGTGTGTTTTATGGTCAGTCTGTAAAAATGGCGTACTACGGGCGAAAGATCGTTCCCAGCAGCGATGTTGGAGTCCAAGATGCATCCAGACATCCTCCCTATGCTGTCCCTGAACCATTTCTGTGGTGTTTCCATCCTTTTCTGCCATTTTCCTATGGACCAGGCACCCTCCCCTCATCAGAGCAGGGGGTGCCTGGTGTAATGCTCGAGTCCTCCCATTGACTTCAATGGGGCTCGGGTGCTCGGCCGAGCACTCGAGCCTCAGGGGGTGCTCGGTCAGAGCACCCGAACACCCGAGCATTGGGGTGCTCGCTCATCACTAGTCAGAAGTACAGATTAAATCAGCAATGGTTAAAAATCTCCCTGAAGCACTGGACACAGTGATTTCCCCCAGTCTCATAAACCCGTAGAAGGCCAAAAATATAGTAGCCAACAAAATATTGTTGGTCTCTATTAGTGTTGAGCGAGCGTGCTCGGCCGATGCTCGGATCGGCTCGAGCATCGCTCTGCTCGGCACATGGCGGTACTCGTACGAGTACCGCCATGTGCTCGCCCGACAAGCTCGGGTGAAGAGGATCTGTGCCGGAAGAGGCACAGATCCGAAGAAGCTCCGCTGGACCACCAGGGAATGGAGGTACGGGGGCATTGCGGAGATGAAGGGGGCATTGCGGACATGAAGGGGGACATTGTGGAAGAGGGGCATAGACTCTATGCCCCTCTTCCACAATGTCCCCCTTCATCTCCGCTATGCCCGTCTTACACAATGTCCCCCTTCATGTCCGCTATGCCCCTCTTCCACAATGTCCCCCTTCATCTCCTCTATGCCATAGAGGAGATGAAGGGGGACATTGTGGAAGAGGGGCATAGCGGAGATGAAGGGGGACATTGTGGAAGAGGGGCATAGAGTCTATGCCCGTCTTCCACAATGTCCCCCTTCATCTCCGCTATGCCCCTCTTCCACAATGTCCCCCTTCATCTCCTCTATGGCATAGAGGAGATGAAGGGGGACATTGTGGAAGAGGGGCATAGCGGACATGAAGGGGGACATTGACCAGGCACCCTCCGCTCATCAGAGCAGGGGGTGCCTGGTTTGATGCTCGAGTGCTCCCATTGTATTCAATGGGGCTCGGGTGCTCGGCCGAGCACTCGAGCAGCAGGGGGTGCTCGGTCAGAGCACCCGAGCACCCGAGCATCACGGTGCTCGCTCATCACTAGTCTCTATGGAAAAGGGATGAGTGTATAGGACTTGACAGATAGCTCTAAAGAGTGCCCCATCAATAGGTAATCTAGTATTTGCCTTAAGATGTTGAGATTTCCTAACACCCCTTAAAGCTAGCTTGATAGGTTAACTAGATAGTAAAGGTTGGTATCGAAAATCTAGCAAAGCCAAAAAATGCTGAATACCTACCACATACAACTTGATGGTATTACAAGTTAAAATGTAAGGTGAAATGGCAAAAGGATATGAATCGTGCTAATATCATGCGGGTTAGTGTGCCTAAATGTACCAATGAACCTCTGAAACAAGGTCCACGCTCTGACATAACTTTTCCTTGTGCTTGGAGCTAGAGCTTGATGCATCAGAGCTTGCGCACTTTGTAAATGAATACCTAATCCATCCTCATGGATTCTAAGTCCGGAGATGGCATGGGGGAGGGATCCGCCGTGGGATGCAGGCGATGGAATTCCTGAAAATTTAAACGAGATAATGCGTCAGCTTTAGTGATGATCGAGCACCCCAATGCTCGGGTGTTCGGGTGCTCTGACCGAGCGCCCCCGGAGGCTCGAGTGCTCGGCCGAGCACCCGAGCCCCATTGAAGTCAATGGGAGGACTCGAGCATTACACCAGGCACCCCCTGCTCTGATGAGGGGAGGGTGCCTGGTCCATAGGAAAAGGGCAGAAAATGATGGAAACACCACAGAAATGGTTCAGGGACAGCATAGGGAGGATGTCTGGATGCATCTTGGACTCCAACGTCGCTGCTGGGAACGATGTTTCGCCCGTAGTACGCCATTTTTACAGACTGACCGTAAAACACACAAAAAGGCAGATAAAAACGACGTTAGGCGAAAAATTGTTACCAAACAGTATTTGCTGTATATTTACTTGAATATCATCTGCAAATTCTGCAAAAAATTTCATCGATTTTTCTGAACTGGGGCCATGATTAAGAGGGAAACGTGCGCATAGGCAAATTCTCCCAAAAATTTCCTCGATTTTTCTGAACTGAGGCCATGATTAAGAGGGAAACGTGCGCAGAGGCAAATTCTCCCAAAAAATTTCCTCGATTTTTCTGAACTGGGGCCATGATTAAGAGGGAAACGTGCGCTGAGCCGACAATCTAAAACATTATGGGTGAGGGTCTGCTGCGGAGCTGACCATCCTAAACATTATATGCGAAGGCCCGCTAGTGAGCTGACGCTATAAAACATTATATGAGAGGGCCCGCTAGAGAGCTGACCCAATAAAACATTATATGAGAAGGCCCACTGGTGAGCTGACCTATACAAAAATTGTCAAACAGCGCCCGCTGGTGAGCTGGCCCTAAATAAAAATTATATCACAGGGCCCGCTGGTGAGCTGGCCCTATATAAAAATTATATCCCAGGGTATATGGAAGAGAGTCAACCATATACCCATTTTATGGGTGGAAGGGGTGAATGGGAATACAGAGTATTCCCATCATTGTAAATAACATATATAAAGTGACTTTATGTTCCCCCGGGGCTTTCCTCCAGTGGAGTGGAGAAGTCAGCGGAAATCCAGGCCTTGTTCATTTTTATAAGTGTCAACCTATCAGCATTTTCGGTGGAAAGGCGGATACGCTTATCTGTTATGATGCCACCAGCAGCACTAAATACCCGCTCAGACAGAACGCTGGCGGCAGGGCAGGCCAGCACCTCCAAGGCGTAGAGTGCCAGTTCATACCACGTGTCCAGCTTGGACACCCAGTAGTTGTAAGGCACAGAGGGATCATTGAGGACGCTGACACGGTCTGCTACGTACTCCTTCACCATCTTCCAAAACTTTTCCCTCCTTGTGACACTAGGCTGCGCATCAGGGTGAGGGTGCTGGCGGGGTGTCATGAAGGTGTCCCACGCCTTGGAGAGTGTTGCCCTGCCTTTGTCGGAACTGCTGTGTGCTCCCCTTTTCTCCCCTTCTCTGTTGGCCAAGGTAGCACGTACTCTGCCGCCAGCGTTGTCAGTGGAAAATTTTGGAGCAATTTTTCGACAAGAACCTTCTGGTATTGCACCATTTTGCTTGTCCTCTCCACCGGAGGAATGAGAGATGAGAAATTCTCTTTGTAGCGGGGGTCCAGAAGGGTGAACACCCAGTAATCCATGTTGTCTAAAATGCGTATAACGCGTGGGTCACGGGAAAGGCAGCCTAACATAAAGTCAGCCATGTGTGCCAGAGTACCAACAGGCAAGATTTCGCTGTCCTCACCAGGAGGATGACTCTCAATCTCCTCATCCTCTTCCTCCTCTTCTGCCCACCCACGCTGAAGAGATGGAACTAAAGTTCCATGGCTACCCTCTGTAGCGGAGGCAACCGTGTCTTCCTCCTCCTCCTCCTCCTCCTCCAATTGTTGCTGAGAAGACGAAGTGAGGGTGCTCTGGCTATCACCTTGTGTAAGCTCTTCCTCCCGCATTTCCACCTCTTCCACATGCAAAGCGTCGGTTTTAATTGTGAGCAGCGAGCGTTTCAGTAGACACAGAAGTGGGATGGTTACACTGATAATAGCGTTATCGCCACTCACCATCTGTGTCGATTCCTCAAAATTGCGAAAAACCTCACAGAGGTCTGACATCCATTCCCACTCCTCACTTCTGATTACAGGAAGTTGAACGGAGAGGCGACGACCGTGTAACAGCTGGTACTCCACTACTGCCCTCTGCTGCTCACAAAGCCGGGCCAACATGTGGAAGGTGGAGTTCCAGCGCGTGCTCACGTCACACAGCAGCCGGTGAGCTGGCAATTGTAAGCGCTGCTGCAGCTTCAACAGGCCGGCTGAAGCTGTTGATGACTTACGGAAATGTGCACACACGCGGCGCACCTTGGTCAAGAGATCATGCACATTGGGGTAGGTTTTTAGAAATCGCTGAACCACTAAATTAAATACATGCGCTAGGCATGGTACGTGTGTGAGCTTGCCGAGCTCCAAAGCCGCCACCAAGTTACGCCCATTATCACACACAACCATGCCTGGTTGCAGGTTGAGTGGCGAGAGCCATTGCTCGGTCTGGTGACTAATCCCCTGCAACAGCTCTGAGGCCGTGTGCTGTTTGTCCCCAAGGCAGATCAGCTTCAGCACGGCCTGTTGACGCTTCCCCACTGCAGTGCTACACTGCTTCCAGCTACCGGCTGATGGGTGAGTGGCGCTGCGCGCAGAGAATTCGGAGGTGGAAACGGAGGAGGAGGAGCCAATAACGTAGGTGCTGGCGGAAACCCTGATGGAGGTAGGGCCCGCAATCCTCGGCGTGGGTAGCACCTGTGCCATCCCAGGGTCCGAGTCGCTCCCAGCCTCCACGACATTCACCCAGTGTGCCGTCAGGGAAATGTAGCATCCCTGGCCACAAGCACTTGTCCATGTGTCAGTCGTTAAGTGGACCTTCCCAGTAACTGCGTTGGTCAGGGCACGGGTGATGTTACGGGACACATGGTGGTGTAAGGCGGGGACGGCACACCGGGAAAAGTAGTGGCGGCTGGGGACTGCGTACCGAGGGACAGCTGCTGCCATCAGGCTGCGGAAGGACTCAGTCTCCACAAGCCTAAATGGCAGCATTTCGATGGCCAGTAATTTGGAAAGGTGTGAGGTTAGTGCTATGGCCTGTGGGTGGGTGGCTGGATATTTTCGCTTGCGCTCAAATGCCTGGGGTAACGACATTTGGACGCTGTGCTGGGACAGGGAAGTGGATGTGGTCGCTGATGGTGCTTCAGATGGTACAGGTGCAGGGCGGGAGGTATGCGGGCCTGCGCCTTCGACAGGCGATTGGCCGGCACTGAAAACAGGGGAAGAGGAGGCAGTGGTGTGGCCTGCAGACACAGATGGGAGATCCAGGCGTTCCTCCCACTTCTTACGGTGCTTGGATGCCATGTGTCGGATCATGCTGGTGGTGGTGAGGTTTCTAGTGTTCATGCCTCGGCTCATTCTGGTGTGGCACAGGTTGCAAACTACAATTCTTTTGTCGTCCGCACTTTCCTTAAAAAAACGCCATACCGCGGAACACCTACCCCTTGGCAGGGGAGATTTACGCAAGGGGGTGCTCCGTGGAACATTTGCGGGCCGGTTTGGTGCGGTCCGCCTTCTTTCTGTAGCCACATCACTGCCTCTTCCAGCCTGTTGCGGTGCTGCAGATGGCTCACCCTCAGGACTGCTGTCATCGCTCGGCTCTACACCTTCCCAGGTGGGGTCAGTCACCTCATCGTCCACCAAGTCCTCCTCCACTTCCTCACTCTGATCATCCTCCTCATGTCTTGATCCCACCACATACTCAGTCATTGACAACTGTATATCATCCTCCTCATCAAGGTCTTGAGACAGTAATAGTGGTTGATTTAATGGCAACTGTGTCTCATCATCATCATCATCCACTTCCTTTGACCTTAAATGCCGTTCACCTCTGTCATCTTCTTGTGATTGGGTACCCTCTAGAGGTTGTGAATCAGGGCACAAGATGTCATGTTCCTCTGCAAGCGTGCTTGGAGAGAGGTTCAAATTAAGGATTGGTGATGACACGAGCTCCTCACTATATCCCAGTGTGGGATCACTTCTTTGACCAGACCCTCTATGGTGGGAGGAAGGATGATCAGGGTGAGGATTATGTTGACCAGACTCTTGGCTACTGAGAGTGGACTTGGTGGAAGACAGGGTGGTGCTTAACCGACTGGAAGCAGTATCAGCTGACATCCAACCGACCACCTGTTCGCAGTGGTCGGACCTCGAGAGTGATGTCCTGCGACGCCCTGTAAACTGAGACATGAAGCTAGGTATGGTGGATGTCTTTCTGTCTTGTGCTCTGGCACCAGGCACAGTTTCTACGCGTCCTGACCCGCGCCCTGAACTATCAGGATCACGTCCACTTCCCCGTCCCTTTATACCCGCCTTCTTCATATTACAAGGAATATGTGCTGCAAATCTGCAACTTTGCACAGTAAACAGAATGTTCTCCTAATATGCAACTTTGCACACTAAACAGAATGTGCTTCTTATCTGCGGCTAGGCACAGTGAATGGAATATGTGACTTTGATATTTTACAGTTTGCACAGTTAACAGAATGTTCTCCTAATACGCAACTTTGCACACTAAACAGAATGTGCTTCTTATCTGCGGCTAGGCACAGTGAATGGAATATGTGACTTTGATATTTTACACTTTGCACAGTAAACAGAATGTTCTCCTAATATGCAACTTTGCACACTAAACAGAATGTGCTTCTTAACTGCGGCTACGCACAGTGAATGGAATATGTGACTTTGATATTTTACAGTTTGCACAGTTAAGAGAATGTTCTCCTAATATGCAACTGTGCACACTAAACAGAATGTGCTTCTTAACTGCGGCTCGGCACAGTGAATGGAATATGTGACTTTGATATTTTACAGTTTGCACAGTTAACAGAATGTTCTCCTAATATGCAACTTTGCACACTAAACAGAATGTGCTTCTTATCTGCGGCTAGGCACAGTGAATGGAATATGTGACTTTGATATTTTACAGTTTGCACAGTTAACAGAATGTTCTCCTAATATGCAACTTTGCACACTAAACAGAATGTGCTTCTTAACTGCGGCTACGCACAGTGAATGGAATATGTGACTTTGATATTTTACAGTTTGCACAGTTAATAGAATGTTCTCCTAATACGCAACTTTGCACACTAAACAGAATGTGCTTCTTATCTGCGGCTACGCACAGTGAATGGAATATGTGACTTTGATATTTTACAGTTTGCACAGTTAACAGAATGTTCTCCTAATACGCAACTTTGCACACTAAACAGAATGTGCTTCTTAACTGCGGCTCGGCACAGTGAATGGAATATGTGACTTTGATATTTTACAGTTTGCACAGTTAACAGAATGTTCTCCTAATACGCAACTTTGCACACTAAACAGAATGTGCTTCTTATCTGCGGCTACGCACAGTGAATGGAATATGTGACTTTGATATTTTACAGTTTGCACAGTTAACAGAATGTTCTCCTAATATGCAACTTTGCACACTAAACAGAATGTGCTTCTTAACTGCGGCTCGGCACAGTGAATGGAATATGTGACTTTGATATTTTAAAGTTTGCACAGTTAACAGAATGTTCTCCTAATATGCAACTTTGCACACTAAACAGAATGTGCTTCTTAACTGCGGCTACGCACAGTGAATGGAATATGTGACTTTGATATTTTACAGTTTGCACAGTTAAGAGAATGTTCTCCTAATATGCAACTGTGCACACTAAACAGAATGTGCTTCTTAACTGCGGCTCGGCACAGTGAATGGAATATGTGACTTTGATATTTTACAGTTTGCACAGTTAACAGAATGTTCTCCTAATACGCAACTTTGCATACTAAACAGAATGTGCTTCTTAACTGCGGCTCGGCACAGTGAATGGAATATGTGACTTTGATATTTTACAGTTTGCACAGTTAACAGAATGTTCTCCTAATATGCAACTTTGCACACTAAACAGAATGTGCTTCTTATCTGCGGCTAGGCACAGTGAATGGAATATGTGACTTTGATATTTTACAGTTTGCACAGTTAACAGAATGTTCTCCTAATATGCAACTTTGCACACTAAACAGAATGTGCTTCTTAACTGCGGCTACGCACAGTGAATGGAATATGTGACTTTGATATTTTACAGTTTGCACAGTTAACAGAATGTTCTCCTAATATGCAACTTTGCACACTAAACAGAATGTGCTTCTTATCTGCGGCTAGGCACAGTGAATGGAATATGTGACTTTGATATTTTACAGTTTGCACAGTTAACAGAATGTTCTCCTAATATGCAACTTTGCACACTAAACAGAATGTGCTTCTTAACTGCGGCTCGGCACAGTGAATGGAATATGTGACTTTGATATTTTACAGTTTGCACAGTTAACAGAATGTTCTCCTAATACGCAACTTTGCACACTAAACAGAATGTGCTTCTTATCTGCGGCTACGCACAGTGAATGGAATATGTGACTTTGATATTTTACACTTTGCACACTAAACAGAATGTTCTGCTAATCTGAAACTTTGCACACTAAACAGAATGTGCTGCTAATCTGAAACTTTGCACACTAAAAATAATGTGCTGCTAATCTGCAACTTTGCACACTGAACAGAATGTGCTCTAATCTGCAACTTTGCACACTAAAAAGAATGTGCTGCTAATCTGCAACTTTGCACACTGAACAGAATGTGTTCTAATCTGCAACTTTGCACACTAAACAGAATGTGCTGCTAATCTGCGGCTAGGCACAGTGAACAGAATATGTGAAGTTTTTTTTTTTTATATCTCTGCCCCCCCAAACAAAATAAACTGCTGCCCCCACACACAGTAGTCCTAAAAAGGACTTTTGGGTCTTTTTTTTTTACTAATTCGCTTTTCTTCTCCCTACACTGACTTTCCCTTCCTATCCTCATCTCTCCCTGGCTAAGACTGAGCCGAACTCGGTGGTCAGGTGCTATACAGCACCCGATCACGGGTTCTGGCCAGCCAATCAGTGTAATGCCAGCAGCCAACATGGCTGCTGGCATTACACTGATGTCAGAGCCTCCCTGCACGTTTATTGGCTGCGCAGCAGCCGCGAAACGTGCGTGGAGGAGACCCGAACATGGCGGGCGAGCACATGCGGTACTCGTACGAGTACCGCCATGTGCCGAGCAGAGCGATGCTCGAGCCGAACCGAGCTTCGGCCGAGCATGCTCGCTCATCACTAGTCAGCTTGTAAGTTGGACCTACCTGGTAAATGTTCACAAATTATGGCAAATTTGTAGTATAGGGAAAGCCACGTTAATTTCCTCAGAAAGGACATGATGAGGGGAGAGTGAGAGCAGCCTTTATCAATCAAGAACATCGTAGCCTCATTGTCTGTCCTAAATCTTACCATTTTCCCTATCCAGAACCCACCCCAAACAGTAGCAGCGGCCACAAGGGGATTAACTCGAAAAGGGGTGAAGTGCGTTTGAACCTGTGAAACCAATTTACCTCAGGAGACCAGGCCTCTGCCAACCAATGGTCACCATAGATTGCCGCAAACCCGCCTGAGGCCTCTGCATCCGTGGTGACCATGGGTGACGTGGCTGACGCCTGTGGCACGAACATGGAGCGGCCATTCCAAGTCCTGAGGAAACGAGCCCACATTCCCAGGTCTAATTTGGTGGATGCATCGAAAAGCACCAAGCTTCCCACCTGTGAATCCCCAGAGAGCAGAGTTAACAGATGTGCTATGAAAGAACGGCCCTGAGGAATAATCCTCATGGCAAAATTCAAGGTGCCGAGCAAAGATTGTAACTCTACTTTCTGACAGGAATCCCTGGCAGCAAAATCAGATATCAAACTCTGAACTAGAAGGAGTTTATCCTGCGGCAGGCTGGCTTCCATACTGACCGTGTCTAACTGGATGCCTAAAAAACAGAGCCTAGTAACTGGCCCCATAGTTTTATTGTGGGATAAGGGGATGTTGAGGTTGGGAAACAATGTATTAATTTCCCCAAGGCCTGTAGGTTTACGGAGGGCAGGTTCAATCATGAGAAAATCATCCAAGTAGTGAATAACGTGATGAACACAATGTTCGTTTAACAAGATCCAGCACATGGTATCTGCAAAGAAATCAAACAATTTGGGGCTACTCTTAGCCCCTGCAAAGATATCAAACAATTTGGGGTTACTTTTAGCCCCAAAGGTAAGATGTGTAGCAAAATAGTACAGCCCACGCCATTTGATGCCATGCAGAGTCCATAGTGATGGATGTAGTGGTAATAATTTAAAGGCATCAGCTATATCTGCCTTGGTCAACCAACAACCCCTTTCTGTCTGAATAATTATCTGAATAGCATCATCCACCGAGGAATAATGGAGAGAATTCCTCAGAGGGGATGAGCGAGTTGAGGCTAGGAATAGCTATAGAATGAGGGGCATACAAGTCATAAATCAACCGGGCTTTATTAGAGGATTTACTATGAGCCACCCCTATGGGGTTAATGCGCCAATGGGAGAACAGAGGGGAATCAAAAGGCCAGATAACAAACCCCTTAGCCACCTCTATCTTGACTAGTTCATCTACTATTTCAGGCTCTTGTAGGGAGGACAACAAATTCTCACATTCCAGAGTACCACCTGGTAGGGTGACAAGACCGGAATGAAACCTCTCCGGGAAACTTGGATCAGAAAATCAGCCAACCCGGTGGAGGTGCGGGACCCTAAGTATTTCTTAAGGTTAGGAATGTTCACCCCGTCTAGTCATGATCTAGGGAATAGCCTCTGGGGTCAAATAGAACGAGGGTGAGCTCTCAAAGTGAACAAAGATGGACTAATCTACAAGCATTAAAACCACAACCATTGTAATTGTAATTATTGCATATTTGTGATTTACCAAAAAACACAATGGGTCTACCCAAGCGATCGACCTTGGGAGAAGCAGAAGGGGTGGGCTGACCGGTGATAATCATAAAAACAATAACCACCCTACTTGTGCCCGAGCTCCACCACCCTGTATAAATAATGGTCTAACTCCTCCCTTCGCTGGGGGTGAACCGAACAGATGACATCCCGATAACGGCTAAAGACCAAAACGAATTTGGTGACCGACAATTTTTTCCCTAGCCTAGGATCCTTAGATTTTAAAATTACTGAAACCTGTTCACAAGAAAAGGCTTTGTTTTCCACGTAATCTTGTGAGGATATCAACAAGGATACGAGGTTAGCATCCTTGCCTTCTATGATATCTTTCTTTATTTGTCCAGGAATAAAATCAGCTGGAGTGATGGCCGGAATAGTACTCCCTGCAGATGGGCATGCTGTACTAGAGGGAATACCTGGGCACACCGTCTGGGCCACCTGATAACTAGACGATGGATTCCCCATACCGTCCAACCGAGCATGGATGGAGGCCACTGATTCCGCCAATGTAGCCACCAAAGCCTGTAGTTCGGCCAAATCTGAATTGGACTGAGAAATCGAGGGAGCCGGACTGAAGCTAGTACTCGGTCTGGGAGTATTAGTAGGGGTAGAAAGGAGTTTAAATAACTCAGCTTTCCTAGCAGTGGCAGGATAGGAAATACCCCTCGATTGCAGTTCCTTGACAATTTTAGCCACTGTCCAAGACCTATATAAGGTAGGGGATGATAAGTCGGACACTGGCCTAGGTGTGTCCTGCATTTCCGGTACCTCCGAGAAGCCAGATGTGACAGACATACTTGAAGATCCTGACTCCTGTAAAGACAATGGCAAGAAGGTTGAATAAGACATAGACCTAACTGCTGTCGGTCACCTGGACATCTGTCTTGCTACAGAAGAAGAAGATGTGAAAAGAAAACCTGACTAAACTTGTACCGGGAAGATGAGGCCCTCCCTATGAACACCGAAACAGTGCTATCTATGATTTGGGTGGAGGGGCGTTTGCCTGAGCGGTCGGCGGGAATCGAAACTGTCGGTGTAAAGGATGACGCCCTACCTATGGATAGACAGGGAAGAGTTACACTAGCTATGAGTTGGACTGAGGGGAAATGAACTCGAGATTTCCCGGGGAAACTAACTACTCCTCCCTGCCCTAACTAAAAGACAGGGACCAACAGACTTCAGAAAAATAAAAAAACCTAAACTCCTAGACTAGACATAATAATAAATAAAAGAGTTCAGACCAACCTTGCGAAAAGCACCAATTGAGAACACGGTCTTGGAGTGTCTAAAATATACAAAAAGGGGGAGAGTAACTAGAGATGTACAGGAAACAAAAGCCCTTCCCACATAATCCATACAATATACTAATAGACTTGTACCCCCCCATAAAAAGAAAAGAATATCAGATTAAGGAGAAAAAAAAAACCCTTTAGACTATTCCTCCTTCCCACCTGTAACTGAGAGACCTTGAAGTCTGATGTCGACTTCACATCCGAGTGATGGCCAAAGACTGCCCGAAGTCTTAGCTGTAAAATATGAAGCGAAAGTAACCAGATGAAAGTGATATGCCCTACCCTATACTACCCGAATAACGGAGCCCCGTACAGGAACCAGGAAGTGAGGAGAAGACCCTTGAATTAACCCCCTGTAATAAGTGAATGATGCTGGCATGAGAGAGAGAACCTCGGAGCCCATACTATGACCGACCTCCACTTAAAGGGTATATGATTTGCGAGAAAAAACTGCTTATATGATTCAAAGAACAGCCACCCAGCAGAAGTGGCAAAGGCCAATACAGCAAAGGGATTGAAACATAACTGGGAATGGGACAGATTTAAGACTACTATCAGAACTATAACTCAGTCACAATAATTAAACCCAGAACTCCCTAAATTTGGTGCCAATGTGCCGGAGGAGCAGGCAGCCCGTATAGCCCTATGCCGCCAACCGCCCCAACACAAGTAGGCTGCCCATGCTATTCCCAAGCCGACTCAACTTACCAGTGCATTCCCCGCTCGCCGCTATGAACAAATCATTCTAACACGGTGAGCTATGAAGGCATGGCACGCAAGTTAAAATGTCCTCACAGGGAAGAAAGAAATGCCCAATACCATAGCCTTTCCCCTATCCCAGTCTCTCCCTCCCACTCCCCGCCATGTTGTAGTTTCCCCCCGGTCCCTGGCTTACTCGTACCACCGAGCCATATCTCCAGATGGCGAAGCTGGCGAGCTTGAGGTATTGGATCCCCGTGTATGTAAGAGATTGCCTGTATTGCCCACCATATATCTGAGTTTAAAAGTACACGAAATACAGATAGAGTCTAACCCTATAAGTGCCAGTGCTCTGAACACCCCTCTGACCAATAGATAAAGTTGTGGCCGAACGAAATGAACTAATTCGCACCTGTGATGATCGCGCAGCCCCCTCTGACCCAAAGTCAAAATATTTCTATACTGGGCATTGCAATACAACTGAGACCCATAAATGACTAGATCAGTAAGAGCAGCGCTTGCAACACAGTACGAATGAAACAAAGCATAGATACACCACAAAGTCAAATGAGCATAAAAGGTGTAATCTTTTACCGTGACTCCGAATGCTCTTGGGAGGCGTTCAAACGACGGCGAGTGATCTGACACAGACTGATGACGTGTCTATTCGTGGATACTCAGCGCCTAACGATGTGACGTCCCCTGTTCCCCAGCTACAGCTATGAGGCATCTTCCGGTCCGCCCACAACTCCAGGCTAACCAATAGCTGTATGATATGCCACTTGTTGTAATAAAAGAGCAATTGTCAGCCTCATGTAAGGGGGTCATGATACCCCTCTTGGGGTCTGATGGTTGCTTTAATAAAGTTAAACACGTATTTTAATAAAAATATGTTCAAGCACACACACATATACCTGCAAGGTATGCAGTCCATATCTTGCCTATTAACCCTTTGAGTACCAGAGGAGTAGGTAACACATTGTTAAGCATTGCCTTCCTACCTCTGGTGCTCAAAGGGTTAAGAACAAAGGACAGGTTCATTGAGTAACTGACTCAGGCAGTTCCTGAGGTGAAGTTGGATGGAGTTAGTATGTTGAATATATGCAATATATGTCAACATACAAAGGGGGGATGTCGAAGGGGGGTACATTGTGTAGTGCTTGGTGTACTATTTTTGTTTGTTGTAACCCTTTGAAGGTCACAGGGGTGAACAATGCACATCACTATGACATTCAATGCTGTCCATGGTGTTGAAAACCTTCTCTGTATTCCCCTACTGGCTAGGTAGGGAAGCACAGAGAATGCTGTTCAGAATGTCACAGCTTTCCCTGCTGTTACTCCATAGGAAAGTACAGGAGAGATCCCAGATACGACAGCCTGAGTTAGGTGAAGTGGAAACTGCGAACTCTGACAGCAGAGGCTGCTATTGGAGTTTACTAAATGAGTCGAAATGTCACATTATCATATCAACATACCCCCTTGTATATGAATGTATCTGATTATGCTTCGTTTCCATATGGAAATAAGCAATTGTCAATTCGAAGAATAAAAATTCACAGACATGGTGAAGGCATGTTGGATGAATGTCGATGTGAGTATATTTTTGTTGGAGGGCTGGTGAAGTGATGTTGTAGACACTTTGTGTTTACTGAGGATGTGCCTATGAAACTGCTCCTACAGAACATTGACATTTGTAGCCCTCTTCGACCTTTAGTGCATCTAGGCTATCATCTTGTACAATAAAATACAATTGTAGATCAATACACTTACATCGAAGCATTTTGACAGCATCAGTCAATGAAACACAGATTCCAAAGACAAAAGCCACATATATAATATTCATCATACTTGCTTGGTGAACCTGTGAGGAAATGTACATTAAAACCAGATGTATAGTCAGCAACAAGATGCATCATTCATATACAAAGTAGTTGGTCCAGTTTGTTTGTATAAGAAATGTCTCCAGTTCCCATTAAACTGAACTCCTTCAATTCAATCAAGGTCTCCTTAAAAATAACAGAAGGCTTCAACTTCTGTTTAACCCTTTGAGTGTCAGAGGGTCCGCAATGCATTGCGTACTTCTCTGGCACTCAAAGGGTTAATAATGCAGCATCCACTGCAGTATTATTTAACCCTAAACAATATATCCATGAAGGCCATGCATGTTTTATACTTTTCAGGAAACTCCATCCTTTTCCTCAATGCTCTCTCTATTGGAATTTGCCAAAATGTAGGCTACAGGGATAGGAGTACAAATTGCTTTGGTATAATTGGCAGCAGGCACTTCAATATTAACAAGGAATTGAAACCCTCTTTTACTTTTGTGGAGTGGGATGGAAACCGAGTGGTGATAACTGTGGTCCACATGTTAAAATAAGCATATGAATGAACAATGTAAGAGAGTAAGTGCTATTTTAACTTAATCATTTTTGAATTTCTTTACTATATAAGCCAATACCACTTCCACTGGGAAACTGTTCAATTAAACTATCACCCTTTCCATAAAGAATTAAGGACATGCAATACTTCTCAATCTAATGTTAAGCTATGCCCCGTAGAAGACTTGAATTACCTAGTGGAAATGACTTGCAGTAAGATTTCTCCAACTTTGGAGGTCTTAATGCCTAGCAACTGGAGAATTGTCATCAGAAGAGAAGTCATCTCAGCGTTATCACCTCTTTATCACACATTTTGGTGCATAACCTCCAATGAATCTCATGACTAGGAAACAGTTATACCTGAGTATAATGTTTACAGAAAATACAAAAAAGTAAAGAGGGATAAGCAGAGTTGCTCTTTATTCGAAGAACATCAGAATGTCTGCATTAACAATTAGAACTGAGAAAAATATAGAGAGTATATGAGTAAATACGGAGATGGAGATCAAGTTGTTCAGATAAGAGTAACTTTTAGACCTCCAGGGAAAATAATTGGATTAATCAATGATGAGGAAATAACAAAAACATCAGTGAGGGTGATGATACAGTTTTAGGAAACTTTAACACCTTAAGGACTAAGGACGCACATAAAAAAATGCCCCGTGTCCTTAAGTACCGACCACATGGTAGGTGGCCTGGTAGGTTCATGTTGCTTTAGGGACATAGTAGCATATTAACTTATGTTGAAAAAAGACATCAAGGTCAACCTTTTACCTAATAACTAAGAAAAAATATAATTATTTAAGCAGAACTTCCTTTTTTATCTAATCCATAGAATACCCTGTATGTTCCCTCTTGAAAGGATTCCTTGCAAGGGGAATCTTTTACACAATGGATGAAGGAGTCAACTCACAATGGAACAATACTATATTTGATACTTAAAGGGATAGTAATACTTCGTTTTATCTTTATTTTATTTTGTAGGTATTAAAAAAACATGAAGAACGATATAAGTCTTATCTCTCAAACCTTTATGGTTTAAGAGATATTCACAAGCAAAGTATCCCCCCCTGTTCAGCCAAAGCAGAAGGGAGGTGCCCAGGTAGACTGCAGAGAGGGACAATCTTCAATTAAGATAAGGGAAAAAGCTGAAAAACTTGTCAAGGGGGGCAGGGATTTCATTCTTTTCATACAAAGAAGATTGTCCCCTGCTGTTATCTGTCTAGTCTTACAACCAGATTCACATCTGAGAAGAGATGGCTTACACTAGGAAAAAGGGGTGGGAAGGGGAAACTTTGCTTGTGAATATCTCTTAAACCATAAAGGTTTGAGAGATAAGACATATCATTCTTCATGTTTTTTTAATGCCTATAAAATAAAATAAAGTTAAAACGAAGTATTACTATCCCTTTAATAATGCAGTTGCATAAGTGGGTGAAAGCCTAGGGAACAGTGATCACTAGTCCATGTGGTTTAGTATACAAGTGATGTCTGTTTTCACAAAACAAAAACAGATGTCTGTCATTTTAGAAAGACTGATTCATATCTTATAGGTGAACATGTAAGCCATTCCTTGGCAGAGAAGAGATTGTTTCATGTAGAAACAATGGGAACATTTAAAACGTTCAGTTTTATCTACAACAGAAGTCTTCATTAGGCATGTTAAGAAATGTAAAATGAAAAGAAAAAGCAATCTGGTTCTATAGAGAGGTGGCCAATATAATAAAGGATAAAAAATGCACGCATATGTAATACAGGCAGACTCAGTAAGAGGAAGATAGACACATTTATTAGGTTAACCAAATAGAGGCTAAGCACATTATAAGTTGTGTTAAATCCCAAGCAGAAGATAAAACTGTTGCTTTTTTTTTAAAGGGTGACATATCTTTCCTTAGGGATATTAGTGAATAGAGAAAAACTGATTTGGGGTTTTATTAAATCTTTTGTCACTGTCTTGCATAGTAAGTTGATTATTAAGAACTATAATTTATGAATTAACTCAATAATTGTTTACTGGATAAGAAACTGGCTGAAGGACAAGGGACAGTGTGCCATAGTCAATAGAATGCATTCAGAGGAAGAAAACTTTATTAGTGTGGTGCTTCAGGGGTCAATTCTTGATCCTCTACTTTGTAATATCTTCTCTAGTGATATTTCTAATTGTGCTCAAGGTAAGCTGTGCATATTTGCAGATGACACAAAGTTCTTTAACAGGGTTGACACTCTAGGGGGAAATTAGACAAATGCATAGGCAATCAGGGAAACTGGAGGATGGACATGAATATGGAATCAAAGTTCAATGTTTCAAGATAATGAAATTTGGGTAAGAAACCCAGAGGTGGAAGACAGGTTTAACGGTACTTTGCTAACAATAAAAGCAGGAGAAAGGTAATTGATGGTTATTATTTCAGATGTCTTGAAGGTAGAAAAGAAGTAAAGCAATGGGAAAAGCACACCCAATACTTGACTGTATAGGAAGAGGTAATAGCAGCAGAAAGAGGTATTAATTCTACTTTATAGATCACATGAAGTACCATGAACAATAGAATACAACATATCTCTAGAAGGAAATTAATATATTGGATCCAGGTCAAAGAAAAACATTTTGACAAAACCTACAAGGAGAGATTCAAAAACTATTGTATAGCTTGTAAGAGAGGATTGAATGGCTGGATATGATAGAAACTAGGGATTAAAATTTGAAGTCCTTTGCTACTAGCCAGACCTGAAAAGTTACTCGTCAGTGCAAGCCAAAACATACCCTCCAGGACTGAATTTCTACTCACCAGGGCTAAATTTTAATTCGCCATTGGCTAGTGGCGAGTGGAAATTTTGAGCCCTGATAGAAACCTTAACATGTGTTAAATGATTTAATAAAGTCCCGATGGGAAACATTTTTCAGAAAAAGAGAAATGTTAGAACAAGAGGGCATGACCTAAAGTCAGAGGGTTGAAGATCCAGGAGTAATTAGCATGACTGCATAAGTGAACTATATTACAGAGTTGATGACAGCTCAAGTGGCAAGTGCTAATACAGTAAAGGAATAACAATATCTGGGATAGACATAAGTCTATTCTGAGAGCTATGTAAGACTACATTTTATCTGGATAGGAAAAATTTCAAAATAGATGGGCCAAGTGCAGTCAAAATCTGTTTGTATGCTTCAGTGGATACCTATCTAAAATTCAACAAGTATAAATCCAAATTTAAAAAGCAACTGTTGTTTGATAGTTGCTCCACTGGCACATCTGTTCACCTTGGATCAGACATACCTTTGAATCCTGGGCTGCATTATGAGCCCCGGTGTACCAGTGGAGTCTAAATAGAGACCCACTGTATTGGGCTGGAAAGCCTGACACACTGGGTTTTTGGGGAATGCACCAGGAGCTTGTGGCAGAGATCTTCACATTTCTGGGTTGCTTTCCAGCCAAACCAAATGGCTAATGGAAGCCATTTTGAGGCTGTACAGTGAAGCCCAACATTTTTACTAAGTAAGGAGCAGAATTTGTAAACATGATAATGCCCTTAAATTGTCAGAAAGGGTTACCCCCCTTCCTCTTTGGTGCAAAATGTTTTCCCCAGAATTTCTCCTTATTGAATAATCATAATTTGATTTTGTTATAATGGGTCAGATTCCCTTACAATCACATGAATTCCACTGGACTCCTATTGAGGAGTTCTATTAAACAAATATGAAGATAGAACCAGTGGTAAATCTAGTGCCTGGTATAGAATGCAGTACAACATTTTTAAAATAGCCCTCATTCATTGTTATCATCAGCAAGTAAATGAAATGTAATTAAATATAGTATGTTTCAGTGGGAAGTAATCCAAAGGAGAATATTCTGTACAAAGTAAACATCTTTAACCCTTTAATGACCAGATGTGGTTTGTAACACTTTGCTTCACAATGCATTGTCAACCCTCTGGACAAAGATTAGGGAATTTCCTTTGCCCAAAAAACATAAACCATAGGGTACAGATAAAAATGTCCACTGATATATAGGGGGCTTCACTTCTACAAAGATCTCACACAGTGCATTACCAACATGTATACCATTCCAGAAGTTAAAAGCCCCTTTTAAATTTTTGGAAATTTGGGAAATTGTATTTGTTTTATATAGTGCAGTTAGTTTTCTCTAGAATTACTCTACTTTTGTGCAAGGGACCCTTAGAAATCTTGGAATGCAGACACACTGAAGAAAAGCAAAGCAATTATGTGTCAAGCTTCCTTGCACCGTAAGGGAGAAAGAAATTCTATATAAATAAAATGGAATTTGAACCCTATTTTGCATCTGGTTTTCTCCACAATTGTATAAAGCTTTGTGTAGAAAGCTAAGGATGTGAATTTTTGGAGCAAGCCAAATGCACCACAAGGGACAAATAAACATATATTTTAAATAAATGAGAATTTGTATTTGTACCCTATGTTGCAGGTGGTTACACCAGAATTGCATACAATTTTATGCAGAAAGCTAAAGAGTTCCATATCTAGAATGAACCAACTTCACTACCATACAAAGGAAATAAAAATCCCCATTGATTTAAATGTGGAGTTTAACTCCAAATCCTTTGGAGGCCTCAATAGCTTTGGAAACCACAATAGTTCTCCAACGTTTAAAATCCCCATTTAAATCAATGGGGATTTTGGAAATGTTATTTGTCATCTGAATTGCACATATTTTGCTTTCTGCATAAAACCAATAGTTACAGATAGTAATAAAATGTATAAAGCCATGGCACTTTATATCATTCACTTGGATCTTGTTCTTACCAAAACCTCTGTGAGCAGTTGAGATGTCTGAAGAGTACTGATGGTTGGACCTGCCTGTAGTGTACACCTGCTTTTATAAAGAATGCTGTTCTAAATCATCTCCCATACTTCTATATTTACTCTTTTGTTTTGATTTGTTTCCAAGTTAACTTGGCATAATGAATTAGAAAAATAATGAAAGATGCTGTAGCCCAGTTTTCTACAACTAACTTGGCAGATGGTGCTTTGTGATGTGGAAACTGGCATCTTTCATGGAAATGTAAACATATTTCATATATGACTGGAACATCATGGCAAGCAAAGAAAAATGTTATGTTTTAGCTGGATTATTTATTAAGGCTCCTTATTTTGTTAATTGTCACAACAGTAGTTCTTTGTGGATATAGCATAAAGTGTCTATGGGTGGTCATTTTCTGTGAGCTACATTTGAGCATCAGCCAACACGTGAACATTGCCTTCCTTCAGCAGTTCCTGCGGAAAGCTATGAAGTACAAAACCTAGTCCAACATGTGATCATAGACATAGACATCTGAACTTGAGTAGTCAATATTTGGACCTTCATATCTTGGAGAATACAACTAACCACCCTGATGTGAATGGTAAATGTGTGAAGCTTTACTCCAAGAAATAAAAAATCAAGTGCTGTATCCCTTGCTCCTCCCCAACACTGAAAAGAACATGGGTGAAAATCGAACTGAAAAGTTCATGAGACAACAGCCTGGACCATCAACAGCAATGACAATAACACCTGTGTTGTCTGACATTTCATGCTATCAGTATGAAATATTCTAACACCCGTTAGTTTAGATGAGTTGCAGTAGGAGAACCATAATTGGCCAACTTCTTACCAGATGCACCTGAAGTTATAGTGGCTAGTTGTGGTGCTGCTTCTGCCTTATTAGCACTAGAACTAGTAGGAAGTTGTTATGGTTCAGTACACTCAGACAAGGAGGTATAGGTAAAAACACAGCTTTATTGAAACACACAATGAACAAGGTAACCCTCACGGGTCCAGTTAGCACACTGACACAAGACAGGTTACAAGTGGTTAACTCACATGGGTCCAGTATAGTGAATACAATACTGACACAGGTCAGGTAATAATGGATACAATGTATGACGCCCTCTTAACTAGTGAAGTGCTGGTCGCAACACTCTGCAGGCTAAATGTCGCCTGACATAACGGAGGCCACAGGAATGGACTGCCAACTCAGGCTCTGGACGCCTGTGAATGTGACTAATGGTGGATGCCCACCTATGACTAATGGAGAGGTCAGAACTCGTGCTTAACGGAAGCCCTACTGAAATAACCCAGCTCTGTGTGCACACACCTTATTCAATAAGGAGAAACCCAGCTCTGTGTGCACACACTACCTGACAGGGTCAATGGGCTATGGTATAAATGGATGGCCACAGGATGGCCACTACTCATCAGCGAAATACCAAGCCCAACCAATACTGCCCAACGGAACCCAATGGTAGTGACAATGAGGCCCTTCCCCCGAAGGGGTTAATGCGCTGTGGTCTGTACAATGGAATGTAACGGAGGCGCCCTTATGAACCAACACAGACCAAGCGAGTGCAGAGTGGAAGCAGCGAGACTCTGACAACGAATGAGAGTGTGCAGGCAACGGACACAGCACTTTGACCAAACACAGGATTGGTGCCCAACCGGGAGGCTGGCAAGCAATACAAATCGCCAACGGGAACAGCAACACAGGAACCTCGCCCAGATGGGCGGTAGCGAGATCAGGAACGTCAGCCAGGCCAAGTCAGTACACGGAGCAGGATCCTCAGACATGCCGGTTCGGTACACAGAGCAGGGTCGTCAGTCACGCCGGGTCGGTACACGGAGCAGGAACGTCAACCAGGCCGGGTCAGAACAGGAAGCAGGAATGTCAGCCAATCCGAATCGGTGCACAGCAGCAGCAGGAACGAGACTAGAGAGTGGTCAGACAATCCGGGGTCATACACAGGATTATTAGCTCCAGGCATCAAGTACACCACGAAAGGGCACTAGCAGAGTGACAGCCCAGGGTATATAAAGGCTGTCACAAGGAGGAGCAGTACAGGCAACCAATAGGAACATAGAATAGCTATGATGGACAGAATGTCGCCCAGATCACGGGCGCTGTGATAGAAGTGGAACCATCACACTGTTACCTGTCTCGTTAACAGGCTGCTGCTGGTCCTACCACATACTGTCTATGGGGATGATTATCCCTTTCCCATGCAGTAGCCTAATCCTGATACTCAGGCAACTCAGCTACTGGAAGTACATAATCAAACACTATTATGTCACTGGTGACTGGGTGCCACTGGGTGGCATAATGTTTTTGGAAGTGGCTCTCTGTAAGCTTGTTAATTATTTTAAACGTTTGTCTTTCTGTAAGCATGCTGCTAGCCATTATTTTCCAAAAGATAGCCACAAAAACAAAAAGGTTGAATTTTATATAATATATGTTGATGGTGATGATAGGAATGAGTATTGCATTATGGACTAACATTCAATTATAAGGACAAGCTTTTGAGAGTGATGTTTCCTTTTTCAAGTCTAAAGCATAAGTGTGTGTATATAATTTTATCACAGATTTTGTGGCCGATACTTAGCAGGTAGGAGATAAAGGAAAACCTGGAGCTCAAAAATGTCCTGCCAGTATAACCAAGTAGACGAGAATCTGTATGTATCCATGACTTTTTTCTAGTAAGCTGATATCACTCACCCCAGTTGTTGTTTACTATATTGTATGGTATTTGTATTCAATGTATCAGTCACATCAGTTACAGTGATATCAGCCATTGAGGAGATACATTGTTTACTTATACCATACATCCAGTATATGCATCAGTCCATTTAATCTGATCATTCCGCATCAGCACTGGATCATTTGGATTCTTTCCATGTTTTTTTCTCTGTTTTATCACCTCTGCCATCTCCATCACCTCATTTCTATCTTTCCATGCTTATACTTTCTGTTACAGTTCCCTCATGTTTCTGTTTTGTGCCATTTGTTGCTAGACCACCCTGATATTTCTTTAGTTCTGACAGGTTATACCTCCACATTCACACCTCTTTTCTTTTATACTTGTGTCTATTCTCTTATACTGTTGTTCAATGTTACCTATTGCTTTGTCTGTTTGGCATAATATATTGTATCATGGTACTTATGATCTTCTTCCATATCCCTTTCAGGTAGTCTTTCCTCCCCCAAATAATTTTTCATTTCTTACTCTATTCTCTCTTGTTTACAATATTTTCATTTCCCTCTAATCTGTTCTAGTATTTTTATGCTCATGTATATCTCCACTTTTTCTTGCTCATATCAGCATTGTTAGATTGCTCAGACACCTACTGTGCCTTTGCAGTTTCACCATCTCCTACTTTCTTGTTCCATTTACCATCTGTTTACAGGACGGCGACGTGGGCAGATACGTTCCACAAACCACAGCCAGTTTAAAATCCAAAAGTTTATTGAAAAACTCTTTAAAAAGCAAAATTTCTATACAGCGATAATTATGATTAACATGAAAGCATATCACCCAACGTGCATCATGACAGAGTCACTTAATCATAGATAACATGTATTCAGTGAACATATCCTTAAGTACCCTTAGATCGCAAACAATACAATATCACCTGATCAATTTAATCCAATAACTACTCGTAACTCAATAGAAGCTCCGACCAGTGAAGAAACAACAACACTCACACTACGGAAGCCTCACCATTACTATTTGTTAGATCTCACTGATAAAATGTAGCTAAATAGCGATATCAACATTTTAAGAACGACTCAACTCCATGTGATCATTCCTGAAATAAATATGGCTATAAGTAATTAAACCAGCCAACCTATCAGCTATAGGCTATATATACAATAATTAAAACACACTGATATAGAAAGATATTTTCAAATCCCTTTTGATCTTTTCTATGTTAGTCATATGTCAAATATAGAAATGTAAAAACAAATAATATTCCTTATGACACATGACTAGCATATATCAAACCAAAATCCAAAACTTCATGTCTGTTGAAACCTGGCCGAGGTTGACGGGAGCTGCACCAGTTCCACGAGGCAAGTTTGCCAGGTGAGTGAAAAAGTTGGAGAGTTGATAGTAGCAGCCTAAATATACACATTGTGTGTTGCTGTCATTTTAGACTTTTTCTGGTCTTTTACAGTCATCCTTGATTCTCTTTTTTATGTATTTCTCTAGTTTAATATGTATATATATGTATTACCAAATTTTGCTAATTAGTATAATGGTATGTACTTTTGATGGTTATTTTAAAGTATGTTTGTCAATAAATATTCATGAGGTGGGCATAGTCCTTGCACATGCTTTGACATCCCAAGTACTCTTACTGCAAAAAAAAAGGAACAAAGCAGCTCCTGCAGTCTGATCTTTATTTTTGTCTGTCTGAATGATGACCTCTGTCCAGCATGAGGTGCCCTCAATGCCTGCCCTGAGTTATTTGGTAAATTAACCCCAGAAATTAGGTATTTCTCTATCTCAGGTTTGAATAATTGCTACTGGTCTATTGAAATAACAGATGACAGTACTGTACTGCTTTTTCATTCCAATCCAAGCCATACTGCTGGAGAATGTTGCCACAAACATAATAATAATTTAAAAGTATTTTACTATGATGGATACACTGAGATTGTTTCTCATTTGCAAGTGTAACCTGAGGGTATAGATATTATTACTCAATTTAATGGTACTCATCTGGTGTGGTGGGAGTGGTTAACTGCTGTGTTGAAAGTGGTGGGTTTTTGCTTTAAATAACATATATACAGTGAATACTTAGTAACATAGTAACACAGTACATTAGGTTGAATAAAGGCAAAAGTCCATCAAGTTCAACCTTCTCCTCATACCCGAGTAATTTTATTGCTTTCCTGCTACCAAATAAGTTAGTCTTTATCAGACCGTCCTGATCTGCCTATTAATAAACAGTATAACTTTGTTTGTTCCCTTTGGAAAGAAATGTATCTAATCTTCTCTTGAACATATCCATTGTATCTGCTATAACCACCTCTTGGGCAAAGAATTCCACAACTTAACAGACCTTACTGTAAAAAAACCCTTCCTCTGCTGAAGTCTAAACCTCCTTTCCTCTGATCTCAAGGGGTGCCCCCTGGTCATCTGATCAGGCCTTGGAATAAATAGCTCACAGCAGAGATCCTTGTATTGACCTCTCATATATTTGTACAATGTGATGAGGTCTCCTCTTAGTTGTCTTTTCTCGAGAGTAAATAAACTAAGTTTGTCTAGTCGTTCCTCATACGTCAAGTCCTCCATTCCCTTAATTAATTGTGTTGCTCTTCGCTGTACCCTCTCTAGTTCTAGTATATCCTTTTTCAGAACTGGTGCCCAAAACTGCACTGCATACTCAAGGTGAGGGCTTACCAATGATTTGTACAATGGCAAAATAATGTTATCCACTCTTGCTTCAATACCTCTTTTTATGCAAGACAGGATTTTGTTTGCCTTTGCTACTGCTGTTTGACACTGGTCACTGTTTCCAAGTTTGTAGTTGACAAGGATACCAAAGTTTTTCTCTAGCAACGAGTCCCCTAAAGTGATTCCATTAAGTTCCTCCCAAAATGCATGACTTTACACTTCTCCACATTAAACTTCATATTCCATTTGTTTGCCCAATCTGCCATTTTATATAAATCCCTCTGTAGAGAACAATTATCCTGTTCTGATTATTTACCCTGCATAATTTAGTGTCATCTGCAAATATTGATAATTTGCTTTCTATATCTCCTACAAAAAGACTCGGAGAGACTAAACTCTCCAGAGTTGGTGCCCTTCTGGATACATAATTTACACCTACATCTATCACTATTTACCCCTCTTAAGTGGAGATAAAAAACTTTAAAAAGTGATAGATGTAGGTGTGAATTATGTATCTAGAAGGGCACCAACTCTGGGGAGTTTAGTCTCTCCGAGGCTTTTTGAAGGCGATAACAAAAAGATGAATAATACATAGCTGTCGGTAAAGGGCAATTATAAGTGTGGGGGATCCAGATGTGGTTGTTGTAAATACATGGATACGAGTCAAGTCTTTAATTCTATAGTGACTAAAGAAGAGTTTCGAATGAGAAGTTACATCAATTGCGCTACTAAAGGTGTGGTCTATTTGATTACATGTTATCAATGTCAAATGCAATATGTGGGTAAAACCACTAGACCCCTTAGACAGCGTTTAAATGAACATCTAAGAGATACAAGAGGGGTTAATTTTGGGTCCAATGTTGCTTAACACTTCAGAGATGTATACAGTGGTAATTTGGATACATTTAGGGTGCAAGGCATTGAACGTGTGACCCTAGGGGTGGGAGGAGGAGACCTTGATGGTAAACACTTGAGGAGAGAAGCCTTTTGGATTTTTACCTTGGGTACTAGATATCCAAGAGGCTTCAATAAAGCTTATGATGTGTCTCGTTATGTTTAGTGATTTAAAGGTTGTGCGTATCTGCTTCAATTGATAGTAAGTTAAATTAAATAATTTAAAAATATGGTATTTGGATATTAATTATTATAATGTTGAAGTGTATATGCACCCTTTTGGCTTGATGACTGTCTAAGTATAGATAATTATTGGGTTCTTTCATCTCTAGATAACATGGGAATTAGCAAATTTTGCTTGATAAGAGCTTATAATGTGCTGGTTTGGTTAGCTTAATTTCTCATGAGGAGAGATTTCTTCTGTCCAGGTTTGAAATTAGATTTTAAATTTTTTTTTAGTAAGTGTTATCAATATAGGTTGCCCAGCGCAACTTGCAAACATAATTATAACAATAGGGTGGAGATCTCTGTTTGAAATAATATAGCGGAAGGTAATTCATTAACCATTGACTTTTTGCCATGGGCATTATTCCTTTCTGGCTTTCTGTTGAATGTGATATATTGTTTTATTTTATTTTGAAGATATATATTAATGTCAACAAAGGATCAGATGCACTTGGACTTCCAAAGCTCCCATTTGCTTGGCAGGAGATGGAGCCACCCGGTTTTTCATTGGATTGGAAAAGCAGATCTGTTTGAAATATGTAAGATGAGGGGGTTAATTCCCATGCTCACAGCGGCTCTCTGAAGTTCCAGGTGCTGACTGATTTTGATTGGTGAATGGAAGCCATAAAGGTAAGCTTATGGAATTGAGACAAACTTATGGTCATGACTAAGCATTATTATACGCGAAACACATTGATCAGAGTGTCTATACCTGCTCATGAAGATGCCTTATGGTCTGTAACTCCAATATATATGTAGTTTGGATGTTTATGACTCAATGTTGATACAAATATGTATGAATACAAATAAAGATGAAGCTGTTTTTACAAACATGCTGAGTATCCAATAGATTTGCTTTGGTGCAGCCCTACCAAAATTGTGTGGTGAACACATCTATCCACCGTAGTGTGCAGATACTTTTTTTCTGCCTGCCTTTTAGCTTGTGGTAACTGGCATAATATGATTGGTAGCATGACTATTCATTTAACTCCAGGATGCATACCTCTGTGGCAGATGTAAGCAAGTGTTCTCTATGGAAGCTCGCATTAGAGATTTGGAGGGGCAAGTTGCAACATTGAGAGAGACGGCCAATCTTGAGAGGGAAGTGATGGTAGGTAGTTCTGGGGGTGGAGACTGCACAAAGAAAGAGCAGGTAGCCAGATGGATTACAGTTATACATAAAAAGGGTGTTGGCAGAGGAAAAGGGAGGACACTCCTGTGTTTATTAACCCTAAAAGATTTGCTATGTTGAATAATGATGTTGGGGATGTTGACACAGGAATTCCCTTGCTGGAGAGGACTGTTCTCTCTAACAGCCAGGAGAACAGCCCCTCTATCACAGATGGGATCCGGGACTCAGGCAGACCCAGAGAAATGGTGGTGGTAGGGGATTCTATTATTTGGAAGACAGACAGGGTAATCTGTTGCCAGTATCGCTACAATAAAACAGTTTGCTGTCTCCCGGGAGCTCGGGTTTGACATGTGGCAGATCGGGTTGATAGATTGTTGGGAGGGGCTGGGCATGACCCGGCTGTCATGGTACATGTTGGTACTAATGACAAAGTCAGTGGAAAATGGATGTCCATGAAGAAGGATTTCAGGGACTTAGGATATAAGCATAAGTAGAGGACCTCGGACCTTTAAGGTAGTATTTTCTGAAATACTACCTTTGCCACGTGCTACATTAGAAAGGCAATGAGAGATTAGGGAGTTAAATGGGTGTCTAAAAATTTGGTGTAAGTAGGAGGGGTTTGGGTTCCTAGAGCACCAGGCAGCCTTTTCCCTTGGGGGCAATCTTTATAGTCATGATGGATTGCACCATAGTGGAAGGGGGGCCACTTTGCTGGGAATTAGGTTAGATGGTTAGAGGGCTGAAGGAGACTTTAAACTAGAAAGAGGGGGAGGGTGCTGCAACACAGGCTGGGGAAGGTAATATAATTGAAGAAATGGGATAAGAGAAAGGGCATGAGGCTGGAGAGGGGAAATGGGCTAGTTCATCTAACAGGAGTTGCCATTGTTACAGCCTGATAAAAGACAAATACACTTGACAAAGTATGAAATCTTTAAGAATGGCAAAAAGATAAAATGTATGCATGCAAATGCTCGTAGTCTGGCTGGTAAGATGGGGGAACTAGAAGTGATTGCAATACATGAGCAGTATGATCTAATTGGTGTGTCTGAAACCTGGTTAGATGATACATATGACTTAGCAGTCAATATAGAGGGTTATTATTCACTTTTCTGAGGGATAGGGTTAATAAAATGTAGGGATGAATCAAAGTGTTCTCCTCAAACTAAGATTGGCAAATAATTTCCCATGAAAAGTACAGTTTTTCCACTTTTTCCCTCCTTTTCCGCCCATTGAAATCAATAGAAAGAAAAATATTTCTCTACCAGACGAAAGTTTTCTACATCCATATAAAAGGCTGTCAGACTGTCACAGCAGCCATTCTGTATTTGTGGGAGAAGAGAGCAGCATGTTTTTGAGCTAGAGGACATTTGTTCTCTATATTAAGGGAGTCTGGGGGCACTCTAGGGGATAAGAAGGGAGGAAGGAGGTTGACCCCCAAATACTTCAAAATTCCATGTGACTGACTGGCAAGACACAGGCAGCTAGGGACCTATTTGCTTGCTGATCTTTCTGATATTTTCTCTGTGCTGGGTGGGGAAGTCTGGAGAAAGACATTGTTGATTTTGTTTTTCAGTTAGAATTTTTTTTTGACAGACTGTGATAAGACAACAGGGTGGACAACTTTAAAAAAAAATAAAAAAAGAATAAAAAAATTAAATATCTTAGGTGGCATTGACAAACAGCTGACTGGGCTTAGACAAGGCATCATACAGCTCCATCAGTTGTGTTGTGTACCGTTCAGTAAAAAACACAGTGTAGTTGCGTAATGTCCAGCAAATGCACAAGGGGAAGGGGGTGGGGAAGGGGTGGAGCACTGCAGGGACATGAGAGTAAAGTAGTAGTTTAAAAACTGACTGCAGCAATGGTTTCTGCAGTGTGTGCAATCGATGATGATCTCACTACTCCAAGGAAGGATACAGTTTGTCAAAATCCCAGCTAAACTAGTTCCAGCACTACCATTGCCAGTAGAAATAAAGAACCATATAAAATAAACACTGAAGACAACAGCGAGTCTCATTCAAGTGTTCATGATGCTAGCAATAGCATAATAGAGGAAGGTGTAGCAGCTGAACCACCTGTTGCATCAGACAGTGAGACAACCACCACCAAAACACCTCTCCTCAAAGTAGTAGCAAATTTTTTTGTCACAGTTACCTTAGATCCAGAGATGCCTGGTGGGCATAATTCATTATTGTTGCCTCCGGTTGTGCTACTCTCTGCCTGTGATTCAGTGGGGCCTCTGTTACATGCTACCTATCCTGTGCTCTCCAGTCACTAGCGGTGTTTCAGTTGTCAGTGCACTCCCTACTGTTGCCTCCGGCTGCGATACTCTCAGCCTGTGGTTTGTGTGGCCTACGTTACGTGCTACCCAGTCTGTGCCCTCCGGTCACTAGCGGTGTTACCGTTGTCAGTCCATTCCTTACTGTTGCCTCCGGTTGCGCTACTCTCAGCCTGTGATCCAGTGGGGCCTCCGGTCGTGCTACTACCTGAGCGCACTGGTCACTAGCGGTGTTACCTGTCAGTCCATTCTATTGCTGCACCAGTTACCAGTCTGCCTTACCCGGTATTCGGTAAGGTCGGTAGAGCCTTTGCTATTCCTTGTTGCTCCAGTTACCAGGCTGCCTTACCCGGTATTCGGTAAGGCCGGTAGAGCCTTGCTATTCCTTGTTGCACCAATTACCAGGCTGCCTTACCCGGTATTCGGTAAGGCCGGTAGAGCCTTTGCTATTTCTTGTTGCACTAGTTACTAGGCTGCCTTACCCGGTATTCGGTAAGGCCGGTAGAGCCTTATTATTATTATTGCCTTCTGTATAGCCCTGACCTGTGTCAAACTATCTTACTGTATTCTTGTGAGTTTGGACACGTGTAGGGCCTTGTTTTGCTTTTATCAATAAAACCGTGACAGTACGAAAGGGCCATGACCTCAGACAAGGCTGGTGAGGGTAGTTCCCAGAATCTCCTTTGGAGATTGGACGCTCAGGAACAACGGTTAGACCAATTGTCTATGGCAATTCAGACCATTTTAGAACGCACGGCTTGTCTCGAGAGACCTGTACAATCTTTGGTGGCCACTCCAGTTCCGGCACCATTGGCACAAGCTGGTGTACCCAGTTTCTCCTCTAGAGGGCTCTCCGCTACTGCTCCACTTCCTCTGAGAAACGATGGGGAGCCAACTCTCTGCCGAGGGTTCTTGAACCAACTGGAGATATTCCTTGAACTAGTGCCACAGGCATTTCCCAGTGATAGAAGCAAGGTGGGATTCATGATCTCACTACTCACGGGCAAGGCCCTAGCCTGGGCAAATCCGATTTGGGAGACTGGTAAAGCTATCACTACTAATTTTGCCGAATTTGTAAGGGCCTTCCGCAGTGTGTTCGAGGTTCCAGGGCATGCCACCTCTGTTGCCAAGCACCTTATGAGAATCCAACAAGGCACATGTACTGTTTCAGAGTATGCCATTGAATTTCGTACACTCGCAGCAGAGGTAGACTGGAACGACGAGGCGCTTGTCGCTGCATTTGCCCAAGGCCTCGAGGATAAAATTAAAGATGAAATTGCATACTGGGATGATGTGTGGTGTTTTAGCTCTGTCTGCTTGCTGGATAATCTGTCCCATCTGCATTGGAGAGTTCGAGAATTAAGACCTAACTTCAAGATCTGGACTCACTAAACATTGAGCTATCTGGAGATATAACTATTGTCTAATTTAATGCTCTCACTCCAGCTACCTGACTGATTGAGGCCTGGACAGCGTGGACTTGGTGTCGGATGTGATCCTGGCCGTGCAGTTGGATCTTGTGGGCGATATTTCTTATGTCTCCATCTCCTGCTGAAGGAGGTTAGTGTCGAAGCTGACCGGAGCTATTACCTCGTCCGACAGTGCTGCTTTTCACATCCTTCATGGGACTTTTACGCTGTAGGTACTTGGGAACCTTACCTTGTGGGCTGCCTGACGTGACTTTTGAAGTGGCCTGCTGCCGCCCCCCTTCTGTCTCTCTCCCCGCGATTTATTAGAGCACCATTTCGTTTATTATTTTCCTCCCTGTACCCCATCCCGCCCACTAGGTTTTTTTAATTTGTTTAGTAACTTGACTGACCGATATTGAGGTGACAGGGCAGGTTGACATAGAGAGAGTGAGAGAGAGAGAAGTAAAAAGAAAGAGGAAAGGAGGGTCAGAAAAAGCAGGGAGGGGAGCAGAGAGGAGAAGGAGGAAGGAAAAAGGAGAGAATAGACATACTCTGCCCACATAAATTGGAGTCTCGGAGGCATCTGGAGAGCCTCTTATTGCCACACTGACCTGTGTACACAGTCAATACTCTGAAGCACCGGTTGGGGGATTACTATTTTCTTCTCTTGCTGGTGCTACAAGTTTTGATCCCATGTATCCCATATATTATTAACCCTTTCCACCTTAGAGCGCCATCCTGTTTGTTATTTTTTCTTTCCCAGTGCCCCCTCCCTCTCCAATAGGCCTTTCTACCTGCTACATTGCTCTGGGCAAGTCTTTCCTGGATGTCATATACACTGCTGCCTGCTCCTGGATTGCAGACTTCCCTGTTTGTTGCCTTACCTATATATGTTTCCCCTCTCTGCCCTGTGTATATTACACTACATACTCCCATCTATGCCTGCTGAGCCGGGCTGTGTGTAGTTTCTGAGGTGGCTGGAGGGCCTACTGTTGCTGTACTGGCCTCTGGGTGTAACCAATGCTCATAGGAACTATTTCCAAGGCTATCACTGCCTCAAGTGGAGCAGCTCCCCCTGTTTGTTGCCTCTCCTATGTATGTTTCCCTTTTCGACCCCATGTATATTTGAGCTTCCAAGTTCAAGACTCTGGATGTTTCTCACTTACTTCAGTTCACATGTGAAACCGTGAGAATGGCTATGCATGCCACTTGAGCTTTAAAAAGTCCCATCTGCACCTACCTGTCTTGACTACAATAGACCACCCAACAGTTGAAACCGGTCTGTGCTGATCTAACCTACACTTGCTTTCTCTCATTATGGTTAAAAAGACATCAGAATACAAGAAGAAATCAAGTAAATTTGCTAGAAGAGCTATGGCGGCGAAAGAGGTTACGGCCATGCTGGAGGCCCCCTCTGCAGCGGCCTCACTGGCGCAGTCCTCAGTTTCCGAAGAGGATGACTCTAAATCCCAATTTACAGAAATCATGTCTGCAATTGCTACCTGTCAGGCAGTCTTAACCAACAAAATCGACACTGTGCAGGTGGAAATTAACCTCTTACGTGCAGACCAGTAAAATTTGCGTGAAAGCATTACTGATGTTCAATAACGTACTTCTACTGTAGAAGACACACTTCCTCCTGTGGTTACAATGGCAGATGAGCTGAAGAATCAAGTAAAGTCTCTACAATCTAAAGTGGATGATCTTGCAAACAGGTCCAGACACAGTAATGTTCGTATAATTGGGATGCCGGAGGGTCGCGAGGGTCATACCCCTGAGCAATACATGGAGGCCTGGATAAAGGAGCACGTTGGCGCGGAGGGTCTTTCTCCATCCTTTACTATTGAGAGGGCACACCGATTACAGGTGGGGCAGAGACCCTCTGGATCTTCCCCTCATCAGATGATTATTAAACTCCTGAACTACAGGGACCGTGATGCCATACTTCGTTTAGCCAGGCTGAAAGGTCAAATTCTTTTTGACAATCAACGTATCTCCTTCTATCCAGACTTTTCGGTTGATGTCCAACGCCAGAGACGCATGTTTGGAGAGGTGAAGCGCAGACTTCTTGAAAAAAATATCTCCTACTCTATGTTGTTTCCTGCTAGATTGAGGTTGTCCACGATGGTAGCACCATCTTCTTCACGTCAGAATCGGAGGCCAGAGAATGTGTGGATACTCACTAAAGCCCCTTCATCATTTCATCATTCCATGGCGCTGCTGCTGCGGCCCTTGATTCCTGATCTTTCATCTATTTAGCATCCCCTCTTATCGCTGTCCTCTGGAGCGGTTCTCGGGGGGCTCGACAGTCACTTGGACTGGTCCTTCTCCTGCTGGGACATTTGATGGAGGATGAGCTCAGTGCAACATGGCATCATGACTCCTGTGTGATTTGGATATGAGGCTCTACTGACGCTGAATCCCACCCCTCACTGTACACTCTGAGATCCCTACTATGGTGATGGGTCTGGGGGAGAGATATCTTGGTATACTTATTTAGGCCTGCCTACATGCCTGCTCTTCTAATACTATTATCAATATGTATTTCAGCATGTATGTGTATGTATAAGGCTATATATATATATATATATATATATATATATATATATATATTTGCCTGTGGAAAGAAAATTTCCCATTTTTTTTCTCCTTTCCTCCTATTATACTGCTATTATGGGCTACTGCTCCAAAATGCTATTATTATACTGTTATTGTCTTGCATCTCTTGAGTGGTGGTCTGATGCTGTGTTGCTATGATTTGACTCCTGGCTTCTTTGGGGAGCGTGTTTGGGGGGATTATCTGGGTGTTCCGGGAGGATTTGCTCTACTACTAGATGGGGATGTTCTGTTCTGGGGGGGCTGTGGTGGTACTGTCATTAAGTTTTCTTTCACCATTTGTTATGTAGTGATGATGTGTTTGCTTATGCTCTTTCTCTTACTGTGGGGCGCAGGGGGTGTGGATGGGACTATATGTGGTCAGTTTGATCACCCGTTTATTGGCTTATGTGTGTTGGGTGGGAGGGAGGGGAAAGATGTTTTGGCTGCCAGGCCACGGGTTTGGGTTTGTTATGAGATAAAATCTCTGTCGGGTTGGGGGTGATAGAGATAGGGTGGGTAGTTTGGATAGTGATTAGTTTAGGGATTCCTCTCTCTTCTGGGCCGGGCGTTCCTCGCCCCCAGCGGGCCCCGCCGTTTGGCCAGAGATGTAACATGTAATAGTTATTTCTGTAATGATAACATTAAATTGCAAATTTTTGTCATGGAATGTGCATGGCTTGAATGATGCTGTGAAACAATCCTTAGTTTTAAACCACGTCAGGAAACAATCCCCAGGGGTGATTATGCTGCAGGAGACCCATCTTACTGCAAGTAGAGTTCTGTCTCTTCGGAGGCAGTGGGTACAGAGTCATTATCACGCCACATATTCCACATATGCCAGGGGTGTTTCCATTCTTATTACTAAGCTAGTCTCATTTGAATTCATTGACCTCAAGACGGACCCACAGGGACGTTACCTCTTCTAAACGTGTAAATTACAGAGAGCTCTGTTCATTTTACTGAATGTTTATATTCCGCCACCTTTTGACCCTTCAATTCTTAGAGACATACTTATATATATTTCTGATAAACCACATCACCATATAGTTTGTATGGGTGACTTTAATACAGCTACCAATTCTGACTTGGACAGATTAGGTGGGATGGAAGTTGACTCCAAATTTCATAGGGATGTCTTCCTCTGTCTCATAGGTGACATGGGATTCATAGATGTATGGAGGACTCTTCATCCGCAGGCTCAGGAGTTCTTGTGCCACTCGGCCACTTATAAAACTTTATATAGAATTGATTATGTGTTTGCAAACTAATTGACTTTGAATTGGGTTACTGATTGCTGTTTTCTGACCAGGGTAGCTTCTGACCACTCTCCACTATTACTGACATTACAGCGAGATCAATCTGGAGTCTGGAGGCTTAGTCCCATATGGTTAACTAATACGCATCTGGTGTCTAAACATAGGGAAGATCTACGTGAATATTTTGTCAATAATGTTAACACTGCTGCTCAGGGCATTGTTTGGGGGCTGCCAAGGCGACTACAAGGGGCTCCTTAATATCTTTTATATTTACACAAAATAGACTTGGGTCTAGGGAGGTGGAGACATTGAAATCAGAGGCTGCTGAGGCGGAGAAACAGTTTGTGGAAAAAGGTGAAACGTCTGTATCTTCTGAGATCAGTATAACAAACATCTTAACATAAATAAAAGCGGACAGAAAAAAATCACTATAAAAATAACAAATTTATTAAAATATATTCCTCTGAAGAAGTGGTCTGTGGACTACGAAACATGTCAGGAAAAGATTTTTTTTATTTTAATAAATTTGTTATTTTTATAGTGATTTTTTTCTGTCCACTTTTATTTATGTTAAGATGTTTGTTATACTGATCTCAGAAGATACAGATGTTAGAGAGCCAGTTTGGAGTGTGGTCTTTTCGTGGGGAGGACCGGCTGTTGTTCCCCACTGGCGATCTCACTGGTTTCCATTTAATGTGGACCAGTGGGAAAAAGGGATGTAAGTATACATCTAAAGTCCATTGTTGAAGCTACTGGATTTATTTGAGTCCCCAAAGCTCACCTCTGGTGTGTTGTTATTGCTTAATGGCTCATCTTGTTTGTCAAACCAGGGGGACTCCGTTGGTTTCTTCACTCCGAGATCCCGGGGTGAACTGATACTGGACCCACAGATGATTAATTCGCAATTTCGGTCTTTATACTCTTGTCTATATGAATCTTGATTGACCCGCTCTGAGTCTCAAATTTCTTGTTTTATTGATCAGTGTGACCTTCCGAAACTTTCATTTGAACATAAACAAATGCTGGATGCTCCTATACTTCTGAGAGAGGTGGTGGAGGCTATCCGTAGTTTGCCGGCAGGCAAAGCATCGGGTGTGGATGGTCTCCCTGCAGAATGGTATAAAGAATTTGTGGATGTGTTGGGTCCCCATTTATTGAATACCTTTTATGCTGCTATTGATGATGGACATCTTCCGGATTCCATGAATGATGCTTCCATTATTGTATTGCCCAAACCACAAAAGGATCTGGAGATTTGCGATTCTTATAGGCCCATTTCTTTGTTGACTACGGATGCTAAGATTGTGGCGAAAATCCTGGCTACCAGATTAAATATAGCGTTGGGAACCATAGTACACGAAGATCAAACTGGCTTTATCCCGGGTAAATCGACATCACATAATCTTAGAAGGTTGTTTATGCACCTGCAACTTCCTCATGATACCATAGGATCTCGGGTGATAGCGTCTCTTGATGCATCTAAGGCCTTCGACTCTGTAGAATGGCCATATCTTTGGCATGTGCTCCGGGGTTTTGGGTTTGGCCCATCCTTTATTAATTGGATACATATTTTATATAGCAATCCCAGGGCCTCTGTGGTGATGGGGGGACTGAGTTCACAATCCTTCTCCTTGCATTGTGGCACTAGGCAGGGCTGCCCACTCTCTCCCGGCCTGTTTGCTTTGGCCATAGAGCCCCTGGCTGTTCTAATCCGTGCAAATCCGTTGATTAGAGGACTCAGTA
Organism: Rhinophrynus dorsalis; assembly: GCA_037306005.1. Classification (NCBI taxonomy): domain Eukaryota; kingdom Metazoa; phylum Chordata; class Amphibia; order Anura; family Rhinophrynidae; genus Rhinophrynus; species Rhinophrynus dorsalis. The sequence goes on from CM074727.1 coordinate 41,818,139, forward strand.
TAGAAGGCAGAGAGGAAAAGATCACATTGTATGCTGATGACATCCTGCTTTTTTTAGGTGATGATAGAAATTCCTTGGAGACCACATTACAACTGGTGGACGACTTTGATACATATTCTGGATTTTAAATAAATTGGTCTAAGTCCTCTATGATTCCAATTGAGAAAGGTGGTGGCCTTGAACTGGATGTCGAATAGAGTTCCTGTCACGGTTTGTTTTGACTCACAGACACAGAGTTAAGATAAAAACACAGCTTTATTGAAAAGAGTTAATAAGAACCCTCACAGGTCCTGAACATACACATATGTTACAGACACACGACAGGTTGAAATAGCATAGCATACAATGATACAATGTATAGGCTCTACCGGCCTTGCCAAAATACCGGGTAAGGCAGCCTGGAGGATGGCACAATGAGATGTAGGAGGCTCTACCGGCCTTACCAATATACCGGCAAGGAAGCCTAGAAGATGCACACAAGGATAAGGAGGCTCTACCGGCCTTGCCAAAATACCAGGCAAGGCAGCCTAGAAGGTAGCACAGAGAACAAAGAAGGCTCTACCAGCCTTGCCAATATACCGGGCAAGGCAGCCTAGAGGATGGCACAACGAGATGTAGGAGGCTCTACCAGCCTTACCAATATACCAGGCAAGGCAACCTAGAAGAAGTGACACAGAGGATCAGAGGTCCTATCGGTGCTATAACGGAGGTAGCATTAGCAACCGGTATAGAGTGGAGCAAACCAGTACCGTGTACTGGACAAACACGGAGGCCCTACCGGTGCTAAACGGAGGCAGCACAAGCAACCGGTGATAGAGTGGAGCAAACCAGAATCATGTACACTGAGGCCCTACCGGTGCTATAACGGAGGCAGCACAAGCAACCAGTAATAGAGTGGAGCAAACCAGTACCTTGTACTGGACAAACATGGAGGCCCTACCGGTGCTATAACTGAGGCAGCACAAGCAACCGGTGAAAGAGTGGTGCAAACCAGTATCATGTACACGGAGACCCTACCGATGCTATAACGGAGGCAGCACAAGCAACCGGTGATAGAGTGGAGCAAACCAGTACCATGTACTGGACAAACACGGAGGCCCTACCGGTGCTAAAACGGAGGCAGCACAAGCAACCGGTGAAAGAGTGGAGCAAACCAGTATCATGTACATGGAGGCCCTACCGGTGCTATAACGGAGGCAGCACAAGCAACCGGTGATAGAGTGGAGCAAACCAGTACTGCGTACTGGACAAACACGGAGGCCCTACCGGTGCTATAACGGAGGCAGCACAAGCAACCGGTGGTAGAGTGGAGCAAACCAGTATCATGTACACGGAGACCCTACTGGTGCTATAACGGAGGCAGCACAAGCAACCGGTGATAGAGTGGAGCAAACCAGTGCTGCGTACTGGACAAACACGGAGGCCCTACCGGTGCTATAACGGAGGCAGCACAAGCAACCGGTGGTGGAGTGGAGCAAACCAGTATCATGTACACGGAGACCCTACTGGTGCTATAACGGAGGCAGCACAAGCAACCGGTGATAGAGTGGAGCAAACCAGTACCGCGTACTGGACAAACACGGAGGCCCTACCCGTGCTATAAAGGAGGCAGCACAAGCAACCGGTGGTAGAGTGGAGCAAACCAGTATCATGTACACTGAGGCCCTACCGGTGCTATAACAGAGGCAGCACAAGCAACCATGATAGAGTGGAGCAAGCCAGTACTGCGTACTGGACAAACACGGAGGCCCTACCGGTGCTATAATGGAGGCAGCAGGCAACCGGTGTAGGGTGGAGCAAACCAGTACCGCGTACTGGACAAATATGGAAGCCCTACCGGTGCTATAACGGAGGCAACACTAGCAACTGTTGTAGAGTGGAGTAAACTACTACACTGTCAGTCAGTGCCAACTCGGAGGCCAGAAACCTCTAATCAGCGGTACCACCAAAGGAAGACACCAGGAGTCAGAATGTCGCCGAGGCGACCGGAATCAAGCGGAATGCAGCCAAGTCAGGATCCAGGAACAGGAACAACAGCCAGGCCGGGTCAGGATACTGGAGCAGCAACGTCAGCCAAACCGGGTCAGGAACAGAAGCAGGAACGTCAGTCAAACCAGATCAGCAACAGAAGCAGGAACATCAGCAGGCCGGATTGGTACACAGGAACGATTCTGGAGAATAGACTGGCTCTCTGGGTAGGTACACAGGCGCTAGAACAGGAGAGGAGTCAAACAGGCCCCAGTTGACACAGGAATCCAAAGGCAGGCAATCACTGACATAGAGGCACCACGAAAGGGCAGTGAAAGGGTGCAGGAACCCAGTCGATATAGGCAGTACTGGGCGGACTAATCACAGGCAAATAATGGAAGGCACCCACAGCTAAATGACAGGGAAAGCCAGCAATCACGGGCACCATGATAGTTCCCAATTGTAGGGCGTGGATAAATCTTGTTTCACAGTGCATTCCACACAATAAATTAGTTTACTTACACCGGGGTACTCCAATCAAGTTTGACAAGATCTGGGGAAGATGGCAGAACTGGTGGACGAATAGAGAAGATACTGCAATGGTACCGGATGATGGGCACCTTCCTGGTGATGGTTGATTGAGGTTATACCTGCTTGTTGAGTGGATGGCTGTGATGTATAATTGATGCATGACATTGTGAATGAATCCTATTCCTACCGAAATCTTGTGAACATGCTGGCTGGCGGGCGGATGGGGGGGGTGCTGCGGGCTCGGGAGAGAGAGAGGAAGTGGGGTTGGGGGGTATAGTAAACTTTAAGTTCATTTAGATTTTAGGAGTTTTGGTTATTGAAGGTTGAAATAATATAAAAAACCTCAGGTTTACTCTGTATGCCCTATTGACATGCATATGTTCTTTTCATTGTCACAAATGTCTGCATACTTTTGCTGTACTTGAACGATTCTACATGTACTTTTTTTGTATTTAAGATGCATATGGAGCGATCTGATAATAAAGTATATTTAAAAAAAAAAGATGAAATTGCGGCCAAAGACTTACTGGGTGGTCTGGACAAGTTCATTGACTATACTATTCTGATCGACTCTCGTATAATGGAGAGGAACCTGTACAGTGATGGTAAAGCAAGAACTACTGGTGAATTGGGTACCAGGGTTAATTTCCCACCCATGCCTCCCTCTCCTCCCACACCTCCGGGTCCTGCTACAGGGAGCATGGAGCCTATGCAAGTGGGGTTTACACGATTATCCAAGCAAGAACGTTCCTTCAGTCGCAAACAGGGTCTATGCTTGTACTGTGGCAAGGCAGGTCACATGCTAAAGACTTGTCCCGTGCGACCGGGAAACGAGCGCACCTAGGTTCAGATGGGGGACAGATCCTAGGTGGCGTATACCAGTCCCCAGAAGGCACGTTAAATAAACCTGTGATTGATATTGTGGTCTCTTGGGCTTCTGAATCCGTTAGGACGCCTGCCTTAATTGATTCTCGCACAGCCGGTTACTTTATGAACAAGAACTTTGCGACTTTTCATAACATTCCTTTTGTGAAGAGAGACTCTCCGCTTGACATTGAGGCCATTGATGGGAGGCCACTGGTACCACCTCAAGTCACGCAGGACACATGCCCAGTATCAGTGGGCATTGGAGCACTTCATAAAGAGACCCTACAATTTCAGATTATCCAGTCTCCCCATTTTGAGGTTATCTTGGGGTTCCCATGGTTGCATAAGCATAATCCCAGACTGGACTGGAGGACTTGTGAGATACTGTCATGGTCTGAACACTGTAAAACACATTGTCTGACTCAGCCTACTAAAATCTTGTGTACCTCTCCCTCCTTACTGCTGGAATACCAGTCATTCAGCGATGTATTCAGTAAGGAAGATGCTAGCACTTTGCCGGTGCAGCGTCCCTACGATTGTGCTGTTGATCTTGTGCCAGGCGCCGTGCCCCCGAGCAGTAGGATGTATCCCTTGACTGGTGATGAAAACCGGGCCATGGAGGAGTATATCAGTGACGCCCTGGCTCGGGGTATTATACGGAAATCTTCCTCGCCCGCGGGGGCTGGATTCTTTTTTGTTAAAAAGAAGGACGGGGAACTCAGACCCTGTATTGATTATAGGGGTTTCAACAACATAATGATAAAGAATGTCTATCCCATTCCACTCATCACCAAATTGTTTGATCGTTTAAAGGGCGCTTCCATCTTTACCAAACTGAACCTGAGGGTGAACATTCACGGAGGCAGACTCATGTACTCTGTGGTTTCCCAGTGATTTCTAGTTCACAGAAGTGTAGATGTTAGGTTAGCTTTCCGCTGGTCATTATGAACACACGCAGCAAGGTGCCTATTACCAAATGATTTTTGCAGACTATACCTTGGTTGCTTTAACCTTTTTGTATGATCACCTTTTGAGATTGGCGTTTAGGAGGTAGGGTCTAGTTTAGTATCTCCTTAGTATTGCTATATATATTGGCTTTATATTAAAATTATTAACATCGGCAGATGTAATGTTTAAAAGAGTGAGTTAGAGTTTAACTCTTTATATGCCATTACGCAATGATAGCTACCGAACGTACATTATTAATTTAGATTTGCAGTGGGAATTTGCTACACTGAATAACAGCATAGATAGTTCATAGCATGCATATATTTCCAGTTGGCATATATCTGACAGCCGAATAAAACTGGTAGTGCACGCAGTATATCGATACTTATTTTGATAATAATGCTGTGAATAATACTTTTTGCCTTGAAATTGTGACACTCCAGTATATATGTAGATCTACTAATCACAGGGTTTAATTTTAAATTCGCCTTTGTGTTTTTATGTAGATGTAATAAAAGTTATATTTTAATTTTGTTTTTATAGTATCGTGTATCTATCTGATAGATACATCACCACACATGTAAGTTAGGTATCTCATTTAGGAAGGTGGGATTGGTGCTATATATAGGCTTCTTTTCTGTCTCTCTTTAATCAAATTGTATTTATCAGTCTAGCACATTCTCTTTAGAAAAATATCACTTCTTACACTATAAACAGGCAGTGCACCATATTTTTCTGTATATACCTGTCTATAAATTGTTTGAGAAAACCATTGGAAAGTCTGACCCTGGACAAGCAAAGATGTCAAAAAGCACAGTCACCCTATGAGTACCAAGCAACAGCAACACAGGTTAACATCCACAGTGTTAGATATAACGAGTAGCACTGGTGCTGCTGCTGTAAGTGCTGCACCTTTGACTCTTAGTAGTATTGGCAGTAGAATTACATCAACATCTAGCTCCATTAGTAGTAGTAGCAGAAGCCACACATGACAGACAAAGCCAGGACAAATATATTAACAGCATCACTGTTGAGAAGGTGGAGGACGGATGTGAAGAAGGGTTGCCACCATCTACCCCACTTGGGACCACTGTTATGACCAATAAATAAAGTGTGTCAATAATGTGAGAAGGAGGATAGAGTATGACAGTGGTAAAAATACACACACAAATCACAGTCCTCCACCACCACCACTACAATATACATCTGCCACATTGTAGGTTGTACTATTTTTGTCATTACTTGACATCATCATGAATATGTGCCAGTGTCACTTAAGCAGGAAATTAGTGTTGTGGACAAAGGATAAATGCATTCTGCATGCTAACACATTTTTCAAGCCATAAGTTTCTGTAGGACTTTAACTTTCAGCCACTTATTTCTAAACTTCAGCCTTCAGAAGACGTAATATTACAGTGGGAAATATAGTATCTATAGGAAATATAGGCGAAAAATGTGTTAACATAGGCAGAAAATTTGTTAAAATAGGTGAAAAAGAGGACATTTTTGCATAGGCGGAAAGGCAAAATTTGTTGCGGGAAAAGCGAAAAATCAGCACGTTTTTGCGAAAAGTCATGCAGGAAATTTTTCACACTTTTCACCCACCCCTAATAAAAGGGGAGGAGGGGTATGCCTATATGTAACGCATGCCTTAAAACTAGTTTAAGGGAAGATATAAATGAAGGGTCCAATGAAAAGGTAGAGGCCTTGCGGGTTGAAATACACACTGGTGGCACAAATAATGAAAAGATGTTAGTGGGGATTTGCTATAAGCCACCTAATATTGGGGAGTTGGAGGAAGCCCAACTATTACTGCAAATGGAAAAGGCTTCTAGGACAGCAAAGGTAATTATAATGGGAGATTTCAACTATGCTGAAATTGACTGGAGCAATATGATTTCCGGCACAACAAAGGGAAATATTTTTTTAAGTCTGATAAATGATAATTTTATGTCCCAACTAGTAGAAGAGCCGACTAGAAAAGAGGCCTTTCTTGACCTAGTGCTTTCAAACAGTTCTGACATGATAAACAATGTACAAGTAAGGGAACATTTAGGCAACAGTGACCACAGTATGGTATCCTTTGAAATTTGTTATGAGAAACCCAATAGCAAGGGTTTAACCAAAACATTCAATTTTAAAAAGGTTAATTTTACAAAGCTAAAATAAGTTTTAAAGCAGAACTACCACCCTTTGCTAACATGACCGCAAATAATTACCCATCTGGCGACTAGCTGCTCAATATTGCTAGACGCCAGAATTATTATTGCGTTAATGAGAATGCTACACCGCTCCCGGACTGACAGGCAGGGAACAGCACAGGCATCTTTCCATAGTGACGTCTGTGCATCTGCGCTGTCAGTCCCAGCCTTCTCTAGGAGACATTGCTAGGAGCCGCATGGTACTGGAAGGGACTGACAGTGCAGACGTCACTATGGGAAGATGTCTGTGCTGTTTCCTGTCTGTCAGTCCAGGAGCGGTGTAGCATTCTCATTAACGCGGTCATAATTCTGGTGGCTAGCGCTATTGAGCAGCTAGTCACCAGATGGGTAATTATTTGGGGCTATATTTGCAACAGGTGGTAGTTCTACTTTAAAGGATATTCAGTGAGATGTAATTTTCAAAGATACAAATGTACACAAACCATAGAATGTGTTTAAAATCCTCTTAGACAAATATATGCATCAATATATACAATTGGGGAATAAGCACAAGCGGGGTAAAGTGAAGCCATTGTGGCTTAATAATGAGGTTTGCAGGGAAATGGGAAATAAGAAACATGTTTTTAAAGTGTTTAAGTCAAACGGGTCCGATGCATCATTTAAAAATTACAAAGAATGTAATAATATCTGCAAACAAGCCAGCTAAAATTGAAAATGAGAGAAATATTGCAAATGAGAGCAGTTTTACAAGTATATTAATTTTCAAAAAGGCTAAGGTTGATATTGGTCCTTTTAGGACTGAGACAGGTGAATTGATTAGTGAGGATAAGGCTATTGCTTACACCCTAAATACATTCTTTGCTTCAGTATATACAAAGGGAGCAACAATGACAGGTTACGGGCAAACAGACAAAACCACAGAATTTCCTCCATCATCTACATGGCTTGCTGAGGACAAGGTCCAAAAGAGACTGGAGAGGGTTATGGTGAATAAAACACCTGGACCTGATGGTATACACCCAACGGTACTTAAGGAACTTAGTTTAGTAATAGCAAGACCATTAAACTTAATATTTATTGATTCACGTTCATCAGTCATACTGCCCTGTAATTGGAGGAAAGATGATGTAGTTCCATTGTTTAAAAAGGGAGCAAGATCCAAACCAGGAAATTATATACCTGTGAGCTTGACTTCTATAGTGGGTAAGAAATTAGAAGGGTTACTAACTGACAGTATTCAGAATTATAAGAAGGAAAACAATATTATTAGTAGGAATCAGTATGGTTTCATGAAGAATAGATCATGTCAGACTAATTTACTTACATTTTATGAAAGAGTAAGTAGTAATTTGGTAAATCTGTACATGGATTAAGAACTGGTTAAATGATAGATGGCAGATAGTTGTTGTAAATGGAACCTTTTCAAATTGGCCTAAAGTTATAAGTGGGGTTCCACAAGGTTCAGTCCTGGGCCCAATGCTTTTTAAATTGTTTATTAATCTAGAAGTGGGAATTGAAAGCAGAGTGTCAATCTTTGATGATGTAAGGAAATACATATGGAGCTGAATGTTTTTTCTCTGCAGAAGGATTTAGATAAACTGAGCGAATGGGCAGAAAAGTGGCAGATGACGTTTAATGTACATAAATGTAAAGTTATGCATTTGGGCTGTAGAAACAAACTTACTACATATACTTTAAATTGGAAGCAACTTGGGAAATCCCAGTTAGAGAAAGATTTAGGAGTATTGTTAGATGATAGACTTCACAGTAGTGTGCAGTATCACTCAGCTGCTGTAAGAGCAAATAGCGTACTAGCCTGCATAAAAAGAGGTGTAGATGCAAGGGATGCTAATATTATTACTACTTCTATATAAATACTTGGTTAGACCTCATCTAGAATATGAAGTCCAATTTTGGGCACCAGTTCTTAAAAAAGACATTGTTGAACTGGAAAAGGTGCAGAGACGTGCAACAAAACTGATAAAGGGATTTTAAGATTTGAGTTATAAAAAGAGACTAGCCAAACTGGGCTTGTTTACATTAGCAAAGAGACGTCTAAGGGGTGATATGATTACAATTTACAATTACATTCAAGGTCAATACAGAGAACTATACAATGAATTATTTATGCAAAGAGCTGAGCTAAGAACAAGAGGTCATCCATAAGACTAGAGGAAAGGTGTTTTCGACTAAAACAAAAGCAGGGATTCTTTACAGTAAGATCTGTAAAGCTATGGAATTATTGTCCTCGGGATGTTGTACTTGCAGATAATAAAAGTGATTTCAAAAAAAGCACTGGATGTCTGCCTAGCACAGAACAAGATTGAAAATTATGACAGATGGCTTCAATGCAGATAGGATGTTGACCCAGGGATCCTTCTGACTGCCATTTGGAGTCAGGAAGAAATTTTTTACCCACTTGGGGCTAAATTGGAAATGGCTTCTGAGGGCTTTTTTTTCCCTCGGGATCAACAAGGGTGTTTTTGGCATGGGCTGGACTTGGTCGATGCATATCTTTTTTCAACCTCATCAACTATGTTAATCTGTTATGTTGCTTAGACAAGAAGGCAGCAACTAAATTGGCAAACACAATAATGTCACTAGTGACTGACATATCATGTTCCTGGTAAAGGCATAACTGGCCATAGGCTGTCAAACAATTTTTCAAAGCTTCTTTGTTGCAAGCTTGCAAATGTGTTTTCTGTGTTTTTTCCTTTGGTGTAGGCCTACTAACATGTTTTATGTTTGTCCTGTGTAATTAATGTGTTAATGGGAATTTGCTACAAGCCACCTAATATTCTGGACTTTTGAGAAACTCAACTGTTACTGCAAATAGGAAAGGCTTCTCGGTCAGGAAATGCAATTATGATGTGAGATTTCAGTTAACATGAAACTGAATGGAGACATTTGATTTCAAGCACAACAAAGGGAAACCATTTTCTAAGAAGTGTTAATACCAATTTAATGTCCCAACAAGAAGAGAAGCCAGGTACAGCCTTGCTGTACCTAATGGACTCATACAACTCAGAAATGGTAAACAATATACAGTTAAGAGAACTTTTAGGCAACAGTAACCACAGTATGGTATCTTTTTAAAGGTTCTATGAGAAACCCATTAACAAGGGTTTAAACAAAACATTTAACTTTAAAAATGCTAATTTCATAATGCTAAAATCAGTATTAAAGTAAATTCAAGGGAGTATAACCTTCAAAGATAAAAATGCACAAGAAAGAATTTGTTTAAAATGCTCTTAGATAAAATGTATGCCATTAGGGAATAAATACAAGAGGAGCAAATTAAGACTAATGTGGCCTAATAAAGAGGTGTGTATTTTTAAACTGTTTAAGTCACTAAGATCAGATGCATAAATTAACAAATATAATGTATGTAATAGGATCTACAACTAAGAAATTAGGCTAACTAAAACAGAAAATTAATAAGTATAACAAAAGAGAGTAAGAAAACCCCTAAACAATTCTACAAGTATATACAAGGCTATAATATTAAGGTTGCTATTGGTCCCCTTAGAAATGAGACAGGTGAATTAATCAGAGAGTGTAAAACTAGGTCTGACACCTTAAGTACAGAAAGGATCACAGAATTTCATTCATCATATAATTGGCTTACTGGGCATAAAGACAAAAAGTCACTGGCAAAAGTTATAGTCAATAAAGCACCTGGACCTGATTGCACACACCCACTGGTACTTAAGGAATTTAGTTCAGTAATAGCAAGACCCTTATCTATATATATAAAAGAAGACTTTGTGCCTGGTAAAACACACCCATGGGCGGCAGTAAGGAGGATTACTGCTCCCATTGGGTGATTCAATGGGGGGGGATTTTTGGCCCGCCCCCACTATCCAGCCTGCCCACCACTATCTAAGGCTGAAAAAAAATGGCAGCCACTTACTCCTACACCACAGACACACACACATGTCCCCCTCACACTAGCAGATACATACACATATATACACACACTCATACAGAGACACACTCACACGCATGCTGAGCAGCTGAGAATGATGGGAACTTTGTTCAAGCTACAGCTGGAAGGCCATGGTAAAATCTGTATTATGCAGCCTCTTCAGTCCCTGTCTGTGACCCTGCACAGCCCTGCCAATTACTACAAGTGAGACGATTTCTAAACAATCAGCAGGGGAGCTGAATTGCTAGCACAGAGAAGCTGGGAAAGTGGAACAATGGCCGAGACATGATCAGGCAGTGCAGAGCAGGGCTTCAGATGAGCTGGTAAGTGGCAGAGACATGGTTGTGACTGTATTTATATATTGCACAAAGAGAGAGAGAGAAAGAGAGCAGATTGTTTGTTAGTCTGTCTGTATGTCGAGGGGCCAGTTCCTGTAGTCATCTAGATGCTGTACACTGTATGCTCACTGTATAGCATATATGACAAACTATTTATATATGGTCTGGCATTGTATAGTATACAGTCTGCATGTGTCCTTTTAAGAGCACAGGTGAGTTAATCAATACAACTGAGCCTCTGATCAACACATTTGTGTTCTAGCAGGGAAATTCCCAAGTCCTGTTCAGTTATTGGCCACTGAGGACATGGGTTGAGAACCCCTGCTGGATAGTATACAGTCTGCATGTGTCTGTGTATAAGGACTGTCAGTATAGGAGGGACAGTCCCTGTCTGACACCCAAATCTCTCTGCTCCTCTATTTAGAAGATCACACTGTGTGGTGTATATACCTGTCAGAGACTTTGTCCTGGGGGAGCATATAGGGTTAATTCTAATACTAGAATTTAACTGAAATTCTGTTGAGTAAATGTGTTCAAATTACATCATGTGTGAACAATGGGCCATTGGTCCAAGGTAGGGAGTGAAAATAACTGAATGGCAGATTGATAGTCAGTTGGAGACAATATGGCTGAGAAAGACTGACTCCTTTATGTGAAAGACATAGCAAAATGACATGTTTATGGGGTCGCTGATAACCTTATGATCTCTCTCATTCTTGACGAAAGCCATATGATCTGCCACATATAAAACTCTAATATAGAGTAATAGCGCCACCTGCAGCCACCAGCCACTACTAGGTAGCACTGGATAATGAATCAAGATTTTGTTGTTTGGCCTATAATGTTCAATCATTTCTTAAAAGGAAATTCTGTGGGTGGTTGGTGAAAAATCTTTCTTCTCTATTAATTTCCTTATACTGATAACTTATCAAGCATTTGAAACTGTTAAGCTAACTGATACAGCTTAGGAGGGAAGATGAAATTCAACTAGGAAAAACGATTAATATGTAGAAAGAAGCAGGGTGTTGATGAGAGAGAAAATTATCAATTAGGCTAGATAAAATTGAAAATGAGGAATGAACTCCAAAGAGAGCAAGAAAAATGACAAAACGACAAAGGTTTATATTAAACCCTAAACCTGAGACTGGTGAATTCATTAGTGAGGATAATGCAATGGTTCAACCCCTTGAAACTTTATTCTCATCTTCTGTATATACGAAGGAAGCAGCAGTGATAGGCTTGGAGCAAAACAGTTAGAATTCAAGCATTATCCCCATATTGTTCATTGGACAAAGACCAAAACAGACTGTAAAAGTTTAAGGCAGATAAAACACTTCGACCTGATGGCCAAGGGTACTCAATTATTAGTAAAAGTCATCATAGTTTCCAGATGAGTAGATCATGGCAAACAAAGTTACTTGCGTTCTAAGAAAGGGGTAAGTCCTAACCTGGAGAAAGATATTGCTGTTAATGGTGTGTTCTGGGATATTGGGCAAACCTTCAAAACTGCCTCATAACAGGTTACTGCATAAATTATAAAGGCTTGGCTTGGAAAGTGATATGTGCATGTATAGAAAACTGGTTGAAAAATAGAATTCATAGAGCCAGATTCAAAGGCAGCCGATAGCAAAAAAAAATGTGACAGCATTTTTTCAAGTACGGTAAGCAATTTAAACATCTGTGCTGTGAAAAAATTCCAGCAAAAAAAAAAACAATTGGCCCATTGAAATTATAAAATATGTTACAAGATTCCTTTTAATGGACTGCGTTAGCCCTAAAGATTTATGTTTGACTAAAATCCCTTATTGGAAGAACTGATGTCTTGTGTTGCACTCTGCAGGCATATCCCCAGCCACTGCTAACTGTCAAGGAGAGCTGTTCCAGAGTTATACAAAGAAATATCACCTGACCACAGACAATGGTTCCTCTGACTCTGTCTCAGTAGAAAGGTAAGCTGTGGTGCTGCCCATATCATCAGCATGCCATTTTATGTATGCAGAACTTTGAGAGACAAACCTAAAAAATTGTAAACATATTAAAGAAACATCAGCAGATCATAAAGAAATTGCTTTGTACCTCATTCTTTAAAAAGCTGGCTGTGTGTCTGCTGACAAAGGCTCCAATATTATAGTAGCCTTGGAAAGCAGATATGGTGCTTGTACCCTGATGCAAATACCCTGTTTTTCCCAGGTCCTAAAAGTAATTGATACCCAAGTCATTACAGAGTCCAGCTACCTCAAATAAATGCTAAATATCACCCACAAAATCTTTGAAATTTTGGTCCTCTAGTTCTCACAGGGCATTATATGCTTATTCACTTGCCTCATCACTGGCTTAAAATGGAGGTTTCTGCCATGTTGAATTCCACATTGTACTGCTGGAGCAGTTGTATGAGCAGAACATGGTCATGACTGAGTATACAATGGAAGGTTTTCAGGGGTCATCTAATCTAATATGTGATTTATGTGAGCTGCTGAAGCCTTTTGAGAAGGCCACCTTGCTGGTTAGTCATGCCAGTGCATGTCCGATGACTCTAACAATAATGACGACACTTATGAAGCTGGGTCCTTTCACAATCTCCATTAAAATCAATGAAGAAAACATTCTAGCGACTCTGCTGGACTCCCTCTTTAAACATAACATTTTGTAATTTGTGCCTAGGCATAAATAATAGCACTCTAAGGATGCATATTCTATGAAATCATATAAAGAAATTAATACAGATAGTGTGGAAGATTATATTGTGGAGGATAGGAGAGGATGGGTGAGGTCTGGTCACCCTAATGATACGCCAGGACCGCCATGGAATTCAGGGCTCCCTGCATGGCTGCACGCCGTTCAGGGAGCTCTGAAGTGGATGCTGAAAAAAAAATGGTCTGTGGTCCTTAAGTGACGGCCAGGTACGCAATCGGTGGGTCTTTAAGGGGTTAAACAACAGCACTTACATCATTATGTTTACTTTTTTAATATGAACAGAATTAAACATTAGGAAAATTAAATATTTCTATCCCTTTAAAAAGGATATTCTAGAATTAGAAACAGTGCAGGGAAGAGCAATACAATGAATTACTAGAATGGAGGAATTTGTGTGAAAAATGTCTTCCCAAATTTGCTACATTTACTCAAAAGAAAAGATGCCTAAGAAGAGGTCTTGTAAATCTATCTACACCTATACATGTGCATAGCAGAATGCAGGGTCATACTGTGCATTAATGTCTTAAAGAGGAAGTTATTCTGTTAAATAGAAAAACACCCGTGTTGGAGTTATGTTTGTTATTGTATGTACTATATAACTATGAACATTTGAGGAAGAGGGCCTAGTAACACATGATACAGGAATCTTGAGTGGTTCCTGGGAATACTGCACATACATTCTGAAGACTGGAAACTGCCAGAGGCAGGAAGTGCATGCCACACCACATTAACCAGCCCACATATTGCCCTATTAGTAGTTGACATTGGTTCTAAATCATTACTAAGTATATGATAATTAATGACCTGTCAGAATGGCACAGGTCAAGCAGTGTATATACCACATTTCCACATAAGTCATCACTTCTGGACTGACCTTTTACCTAGGTGTTTTCAAACAACATTGTCTAATTCCTTTACCTTGACAACCCAATGCATGAACTAACCTAGCCTCATATTTCTCCCATGTTACTCTACCTGGGTCAGCAACCACCTCTACCTTTAGCTCTCTGTTAAGACCACCTCTTTTTTGTGTATGTGTATCTATTAAACAGTGCTTGGTTATTCAACATACTCATTTAATAAATACAAGTGCTTCAGCAAACTGAAGTTGTAGAAAACTGAAATTAGATTGTAAGCTCTTTGGATTCACTTCCCAATGTATGATACCCTTAGTGTGCATTTATACCCCACTAATGCAGTGATTACAGTTTTAGATGCACTTATCCATCTTATATTTTGTACTATATTATCACTTATCTTTTGTAAAGTGTTGTGTATATTGTTCTACATAAATAAGGATTCATACCTAGATACATATAAATATACACACAGAAATGGAACAGAGGTGACACATAAACGTTTGATCAGCTGCAGTGTAATAGGTTTTATTCCTAAAACTAGATATGTTCTATGGGGTTTTCATTGGGAGATTGGGAGTCCCAAATTGTGTTCCCAGTCAAAATTTATTGGCTCAAAATAAAAAAAGAAAGAAATAATCCTAGACAGTATTTATCTCAAATAATACCCAAAGACAGCTTCAGCTGTTATGTAATCAGCCCCAGATTTAGGACAGAAAGAATAAGAAGAGGCAGCAGGTTGGTGTTCACAATATAAGGAGTACAGCTAGCATTGTATAATTAGGTCAATCCAACTAATACATTTTAACTTAAAGTGGATCTATCACATATAGATATCTAATGCTCATTAGATAGAGCATTAAGCAAAAGGTTTAATATGTTAGGCATTTTTGAAAAAAAAAAACGTTTTATCTGTGCAAAAATTCAAGTTTAAAATGGGCCCAGCAGCCTACTTCCTGCTTGCAGCACTTCCTCTGCTCCCGTCCCACTACCCAGCATCCTCCAATGATGGAGGCTTTCTTTCTCTAAGCTGGAGCGATCTCATTGGCAGAGATTGATATCTAGCCAATGAGATCGCTACAGCTTAGAGGCAGACATCCTCCGTCATCAGAGGATGCTGGGTAGTAGGACGGGAGCAGTCTCGGTGCGGCAAGTATCTTGCCACAGAGGCAAGTGGAAGTAGGCTGCTGGGCAATTTTTAAACTTGAATTTTTGCGTAGATAACTTTTTTTTTTCAAAAATGACTAACATATTACATTTTTTCGTTAAATGCTCTATCTAATGAGCATTAGATATCTATATGTGATAGATCCACTTTAAGCTGCGATTGAAGTACTTGACATCCATCCTACATTGGGAGCTGTATGATTTTTGGTTAGGTCAATGTAGAAGCATACGTTGACTGGCTCCCCATGTTTCCTCTTTATGCTTTGCTTACAAACTGTTTTCCTGCTTAGGGAACAAAAATGCCTAGCAGCACATTGTAAAGGTTTGCTAATGCCGTGTCAATATTAACAAGGAAACATTTAAAAGATTTATGTTGATAAGAAAAGTTCTGAACACCAGAAGTTTTGAGAGCTTCAAACTAATTAATAGTAGTCACTGTTCTTGGGATACATCTGTGTTTTTAAATGTCATTACAGGGAGCCAGAATTTTAAGACTGGAACATTAAACAGTTACGCAAATACAACATATAATAATATTCATTTTTACTTTTGTCATCCAACCAGCAACTAAAATAGTGAATGTGCTTCACTCCCTAAAGATATATGGTTCTGGGTTATTACAAATTAAAATAAATAAATAAATATAATCCCAAAATATTCAGCAGATGAAGCCAGTAGAAACAATCATATTATATGGTTTTGTGACTGTCATGTAGGTTGTATAAAACTTTGATTCTCGGGTGGGAGATTCAATATAAATAACAAATAGATGAAGCAGCTTTTTGTATGCATTGTAATGTAATTTCCTCATAACCTTGATAATTTTACTCCTTTAAAGTAAGAATTATAAATTGTCTTGTTTATTTTTGTGCTGCAAAATACTTTTTTTAAGGAAATATATAGAAGATAGTTGGCTGACTTCATGGGAGAGTAAAACTATAGATCTTTTAATATTGTGAATAAAGTGCAGAACACATAGAATAATTTAAACTAATTTCGAGTACCTTGGGCAATACCCAAATTATGGACCCACAATTCTATCTCTGCTTCTGTAATCTCACCTGTTTTTGTGCATCAAGCATGGAATCTGTAGGCTTCACTAAATCATGGATGGCCATCCCATTTTCTCATATAGTCTAAGGTTCTGGGCACTCACTTAAATACAATGCAACGTCTGCAAACGCACAGACACATCTCCACACTCACAAGTCATTCTTGGTGGTAATACAATATACGACCCACTACTGAATAGAATAACAATAAAATATGTTAAGAACCATTTTTAAACTTTAACAATATTTATACAGATAGAGGTACTATAGCATTGGCTAATGAAGCAAGATTTTGTTTTTTGGCCTATAATTTTCAATTATTTCTTAAAAGGAAATTGGATGGGTGGGAGGTGAAAAATCTGTCTTCTCTATTAATTTGCTTTTATTGATAACTTTTTACAAACACCTGAAAATGTCACTAGAATGCAGCTTCATTGGTTAGGTCATAAAACATAAATAAATATAGATCGACACTTAACACTTTGAGTGCCAGAGGATTACACATCACATTGCAAAGCAATGTACTGTATAGCCCTCTGGTATGCAAAGGGTTAACATTAAGATATCTAATTATTGAATTATGATTGGTGGTTTGACTTTGACACTTTTTATCTGATTTGTTTATACTTTCGAATAAAGTTTTTCAAAAAAGATTTTTTTAGGTCTACATTTTGTTAAATTTTTGCATAATATTTTCTACTGTTTCTTGTTACAAAAATTGTATCTATGTTTCTATAATGTGTTCAACTGTATTTTGCTTATTCATTGATATAAAACAGAAATTAAGAAAATCACTACACCTAAACATAGGGAGAGGGTAGATGCAGAACTTAAAGGGACAGTAATGTTTCACAAAAACTGCAACTCCAGTTAATCTTCACAGCATTTGAGCTATAGAGAATGTTATTTCAATACTGTTAGAGATGTAGTTAGAGAGTTATTGAATGATAAAATATCCCCCTCCTGCCCCTTTTTCCTAGTGTAAGCTGTCTTCCCTCAAATGTGGAATCTGGTCTTGAGACCAGACAGCTCATCAAGGGACAATCTTCTTCCCTTGACAAGTTTTTCAGGTTTTCCCTTATGCTAATTGAAGATTGTCCCTCTCTGAGATCCATCTGGACAGTATTGCTGCTCTGAGGTGAGCACTGTTACATCAGTAAAAGGGGCAGGAGGGAGAAACTTTATCATTCAATTACTCATGAACTAAAACTCTTACAGTATTTAAATAACACTCTTCGTGGTCCAA
Source organism: Rhinophrynus dorsalis (assembly GCA_037306005.1). Lineage (NCBI taxonomy): Eukaryota > Metazoa > Chordata > Amphibia > Anura > Rhinophrynidae > Rhinophrynus > Rhinophrynus dorsalis. The sequence continues at coordinate 41,835,897 of CM074727.1, forward strand.
ATACTATGAAGATGAATTACAGCTACTTTTATTGTGAAACATTACGATCCCTTGAAGCTAACAGGTAGAGCTCAGGAGAGGACAAAATTTAACCAGGAAAAACATTTACTATATGTAGGAAGAAGCCTGGTGGAGATGGGGGAGGGAACGATCAATTAGGCTAGACACTTTTGAAAATGAGGAATGAATTCCAAAGAGAGCAAGAAAAATTACAAAATGATAAAGGTTTACATTAAACCCTAATCCTGAGACTGGTGAATTGATTACTTAGGATTACTTAGGCAGTGTGTATATGAAGGAAGCAGAGATACTGCAAACAATGAGAATTGAACCATTATCTCCATCTTGTACATTGATTACTGTAGACACAGACCAAAACAGACTGGAAAAGGCTAAGGCAGCTAAAGCTCTTGGACTGATGGCCAAGGGTACTTAATGAGTTTATCTCAGTAATAGCAAGGCCATTTTTCTAAATATTTATTGATCAGCTGCAATGTAATAGGTTTTATTCCTAAAACTAGAGATGTTCTATGGGGTTTTTATTGCTAGCTGATGAGTCCCAAATTGTGTTCCCAGTCGTAATTTCTTTCCTCAAAATAAAAAATAAAGAAAAACTTCTAAACAGTATTTTTTCTCCAATTATACCCAAAGACAGCTTCAGCTGTAATGTAATCAGCCCCTAAAATAGGACAGAAAGAATGAGAAGGGGCAGGGGTTTGTGGTCACAATACAAGGTTTACAGCTATCATTAGGTCAATCCAACATATTGAAGTACTTGACATCCATCCTACATTGGGGCTGTATGATTTTTGGTTAGGTCAGTGTAGTAGCGTAAGTGAACTAGCTCACGACGTTTCATCTTTATGCTTTGCTTATGAACTTTTTTCCTGCTTAGGGAACAGAAATGCCTAGCAGCACATAGTAAACGTTTTGTGTCAATATTAACAAGGAAACAATTAAAAGATTTATGTTGATGAGAAAGTTCTGAACTTCAGAAGAGCTTTTTTGAGAACTTCAGAGTTATTAATTATATTCACTGTTTTTGGAATACATCTGTGTTTTTAAATGTCATTACAGGGAGCAAGATTTCTACTACTGGAACATTAAACAATGACTCAAAGACAACATATAATAATCTTCATTTTTATTTTTGATATCCAACAAGCACATAAAATGGTGACGGTGCTTCGCTCTCTAAAGATATCTGGTTCAGGTTTATAGCAAATTAAAAAATATAAATACATATATTCACAAAATATGCAACAGATGAAGCCAGTAGAAACAATCAAGATTTATGGTTTTGTGATTGTCATGTAGGTTGTATAAAACTTTGATTCTCGAGTGGGAGACTCAATAGAAATAACAAGTAGATGAAGCAGCTGTTTGTATTCATTTTAATGCCATCTCCTCAGAACCTTGAAAATTTGACACATTTAATATAGCAATTATAAACTGTGTTGCTCATTTTTGTGCCGCAAAACACTTTTTTAGGCAAACGTACAGCAGAGCATTGTCTGACTTGATGGGAGAGTCAAACTATAAATCTTCTAATACTGTGAATAGTGTAGGACACATAGAATAACTGAAACTCACTTTTTATACACAGTGAGTGTTTTAGACAGTCTTGGGGATACCCAAAGCATGGGCCCCTAATTCTATCTCTGTATACTTCACTACAGCATGTGGCCTTCCTATTTTCTCCTACAGTCTAAGGTTCTGGGCACTCTCTTAAAAACAATGCAAAGCCTGCCAACACGCACACAGACAAACTTAAATGTCAACTTAGTGTTAATATAATACACCAGCCACTACTAGGTAGCACAGGATAATGAATCAAGATTTTGTTGTTTGGCCTATATAATGTTCAATCATTTCTTAAAAGGAAATTCTGTGGGTGGTTTGTGAAAAATCTTTCTTCTCTATTCATTTCCTTATACTGATAACTTATCAAGCATTTGAAACTGTTAAGCTAACTGATACAGCTTAGGAGGGAAGATGAAATTCAACTAGGAAAAATGATTAATATGTAGAAAGAAGCAGGGTGTTGATGAGAGAGAAAATTATCAATTAGGCTAGATAAAATTGAAAATGAGGAATGAACTCCAAAGAGAGCAAGAAAAATGACAAAACGACAAAGGTTTATATTAAACCCTAAACCTGAGACTGGTAAATTCATTAGTGAGGATAAGGCAATGGTTCAACCCCTTAAAACTTTATTCTCATCTTCTGTATATATGAAGGAAGCAGCAGTGATAGGCTTGGAGCAAAACAGTTCGAATTTAAGCATTATCTCCATATTATTCATTGGACAAAGACCAAAACAGACTGGAAAAGTTTAAGGTGGATAAAACACTTGGATCAGATGGCCAAGGGTACTCCATTATTAGTGAAAGTCATCATAGTTTCAAGATGAGTAGATCATGGCAAACAAAGTTACTTGCATTCTAAGAAAGGGGTAAGTCCTAACCTGTTGAAAGATATTGCTGTTAATGGTGTGTTCTGGAATATTGGACAAACCTTCAACACTGTGCCTCATAACAGGGTGCTGCATAAATTATAAAGGTTTGGCTTGGAAAGTGATATGTGCATGTATAGAAAACTGGTTGAAAACTAGAATTCATGGAGCCAGATTCAAAGGCAGCCAATAGCAAAAAAAACAGGTGACAGCACTTTTTCAGTTATGGTAAGCAATTTAAAGATCTGTGCTATGAAAAAAATCCAGCAATGGACTTTAATTGACTGCGTTAGCCCTAAAGATTTATATTTGATTAAAATCCCTTATTGGACCTTTAGTCAGCTGACACAGCTGTTAAAAGGAAAAAACTAAGTTCCCAGTGGATGTATTGATATGGAATCCTAAGACCCACATCTATACATCCAAAATGCCTAAAAATAATTAGTAGAATTAACCCTATGAGTGCCAGTGGGGCAACATCCCATTACAAGTAACACTTACCATTAATCCTGATGTCCTGTGGATTCCTCAACATGCTGGTCATCTTCTGTACTTCTCTCTTCTTTCTTGTATCTTCTCTTCATCCTTCTTTCTTCCAGCTGTAAAAAAATACATATTAATATAAGTTTGCAGAAATACAGTGGACAATAATACATCGTTTAACCCCTTGAGTTCCAGAGGGGTACGCAACGCATTGCTTTTGCGTTGCGGACCTCTCTGGGGCTTAAAGGGTTAAACAATGTATTATAGTCCGGTTACATAAAACTATCCTGCCATTATAAAATTATCCTGCCAATAAACCAGATGCTAAGCCATTATAGTAGGTCAAAGGAGTGCAGTATAATATGTCCAAAAATTAATTAATAAAAAACGTAGCTTATTAATTTGTCTCCACCACTGTGCTGGGCCACAGAGGTGGTGGCAGTGGAGACAGTATTGTATTCCACAGGCCCTCTGTCCGTTCCCTCACTCAACAATGATGCCCGTTATGCACTGAGGGAATTTGAATTTATATATGGGCAGTCTATGTTCAAATTCCCTCGCTGCTATTGACTGAGATGTGCTTACACACATTCCAACCAATCAGTTTAAAGCACAGCTGCTCCAAACTGTCTGGCTGGGATGTATATAAATATATATATATATATATATATATATATATATATATGTATATATGTATATATATATATATATTTGATGTATGTTCACTTATTCAAGTGTCTTGTAAAAATCTATTGTAAAAAGTTCAGGTATTGGTTTAAATCCCAGACTGGTATAGTACAAAAAATATACACAATCTCTAAGTGCAGCCTGCAGATTGAATAATAATACTCCTAGTATGACACCTGGTTTATATCTTATATTCACATATTAATGAGACAGGGAGAAGGGTATGCACTGGTTACAATTCCCAGCTGGTGAGCTGTTGTAACAACTGATTCTTTGATGAAGAAGTTGTTAACTTTGAACTCTGTCCTTAGAGATATAGGTATCTGTGGATTTGGGGTTGCAATTGTTTTTCTTATATACATATATATTGTGTAGTGTGATGTATTTAGATACTATCGGAGCCCACATCCAGGATACATATCATATTATGTATGGATTTATTATCATTTTGTTGCCTTTTTTATATAGGTTAGTTGTTTATTATGCTGGTTTTCTTTTGTTTATTTCGTTGTATGATAGTGCTGTGATTATGTCCATGCGGTTGTCAATAACTGGAGAGTCTTCTTGCTGATGCGAGCTCTTATATGCTTGCCAGCTTATAGCGATGTGCGGCTTCCATGTTGAGATCCGCTTGGTCGTGGTCTGAGGTACTATGTTCTGATTTTTTATGCTTTTTTTAATTTTATTTTTTGGTTGTACATATATGTTCTGGATTAATTATTTTGATGTTTTATGAGCCTGATTGGTTTGCCGATCGATTGAATTGGCCCAATCACGCACATACAGGAGTTTATATAGGGATCATGTTTACTTGGTCGCCATTTTCTTTGTTTGTTTTACTTGCTGGCTTCTATTGAGCAGCCTTACCGCTGTGAAACACGTTAAGATTTTAGTCCTCATTTTATTATTGTTTTATATATTCTCCAAGTATTGGATTAAACTTTTTATATGAAGAAGCTGCTGCCTTGTTTGTTTGTTTGTGGATGATCCTGACATCTTTGAGACATCCGTTATCCCCCGAGTGGAGACGGATGCTTATTCTGCATCTGCTTATCTGTCGGCCTTGCTGATATCCGTAGTCTGATCATATAAACACGTGAGTGCAATTGCATTTTCCTTTACATTTACCCTTGTACTTATAGAGTTACACTATTGGGTGCTTTCTTCTTGGATGTCTATGCCACTCTGGGAGAGTGAGTTAGAAGAGTGCAGCCTAGCAGTGGATAACGTATACTGCATCTGAGGGCAGTCTTTTACCTCAGTTGTGCAATAGCTGGTATTGGCATAAGCCAGTGACCAACAGTTACCTTTGTAAGTACACACATTTGGGTGTTGGTGGTGGCCAGTGGAGTTTAATAATCCCACGTGGGGAGCTTGTGGTGTCCTTTTTCTCCCTCCTTTCTTTGTGTTAAAAAATGTGTATCAGGCTATCAGTGGAGCACTGTCTTTCATTCTGTAATGGGGGGATCTGTCTAATGGGTGTCCAGCTACTGATTTAACTAATATATTTTTCTGGCAAGCTGGTATATGCGCCACAAACATTATGAAGGTGATAGAAGAATGGGTGGCCTCTCTAACTAAATGCTAATCTCTTATAAGTAAGTTAAGGAGGTTGACTTTTGAGCAGCGGATTAGGTAATCACAGCTTATACATAAAAGTAAAGTGTCAGTTAGATGGGTACATGCTTTTGGCAAATACCTTCCTCTAGACTGTAAGTTCTCACGAGCAGGGCCCTCTGATCCTTCTATTCTCCACATTTGTACTATTTAATACCTCTGTATGTCTATTCCCTACTGTACAGCGCTGCAGAATTAGTTGGCGCTATATAAATAAAAAATAATAATAATACGTTATGCTTTGAATCATGGCTATTCATTTAATACATCTTATGTTTTTGGCATAAGAAAGGGGCATAATCTTTGAGTCATTATCCTTCAACTGAAAACAGCTCCATATCAGATGTATTGTAAAGCTGGCATGATTCCCCACTTAGCAAAACTGCCATGACACTGTGCTGAGAATAATACTACCGTGTATCTTTTCTTAATAATCAAAGTCAGATTGACTATGTATATTCAATTATATGTGTTATTTTTATGTTGATAAGCTGGTTTTAATTCTTCCTGTGGTTATTACCTTGCTCTATACAGGTCACCTATTATGACAGTTAGTACTCTATGCTGTTTTATTTTATTTCATTATTTTTTAAATACGTTTTATCATAACTCAAAGCAACAAAATGAATTAGAGGAATAGAGAAAGGACTAAACAAACTTCATTTATTTACTCTATAGGAAGATTACTAAGAGAAGATCTTATCAAATTGTACAAGTATATGAGAGGTCAATACAAGGATCTCTCTGGTGAGCTATTCATACCAAGGCCTGATCAAATAACCAGGGGACATCCCTTGAGATTAGAGGAAATGAGATTTCAACTTCAGTAGAAGAAATGTTTTTTTACATTAAGGTCTGATAAATTATGGCATTCCTTGCCCAAGGATGGGGTTATGGCAGCTAAATTGGATACATTTAAAGGGGAACTACCACCCCGCAATAACTTAAGCTTGATTGATTGCTCATCTGGCGAGTAGCTGCTTAGTAGCGCTAGTCGCCAGAAATATTACCCGGTTCTGCAGATATCGGCATTTTACCGATGGTGACAGTAGCAGGAAGCACTCAAAAGGGACTGAAAGCGCAGGCACATGGACGTCACTGTGAAGAGACGTTCGTGCTTCTTGCTCCTGTCACCATCGGTAAAACGCTGATATCTGCAGAACCGGGTAATATTTCTGGCGACTAGCGCTACTAAGCAGCTAGTCGCCAGATGAGCAATCAATCAAGCTTAAGTTATTGCGGGGTGGTAGTTCCCCTTTAAGAGAAGATTAGATACATGTCTTTCAAAAGGGAACATACAGGGTTATACTGTGTATTTATAGGCAAAATGGGAAGGTCTGATAAAGACTAACTTATTTCTCAGAAGGAAAACTATGTAATATTTGAATTGTCTCTGGTTTAGGTGGAGTGAAAGTTTGAACTTAATGGGCTTGGGTCATTTTTAGACCTAATTTACAATGCTACTAACTAAACTAAGGTTATATTAAACGTATTCCTTCCTTTCCATTTTCTTTGTACAAACTTAAGATATAAGCTATGTAGCGCTAGTCTGGTTTGTTCCAAATATATCATTCTTTTTTATTTTGTGTTTTCAAGTTATTCAATCCCATTTGCACAAACTAATGATGACACTACTAACAAAATACTTCTAGCTATAGGTGGTGCACCAACTTTGCGTGTGTGTTGTGTTTGTGCATGTGTATATGAATGAGTTGTTGTCTGTTATATTCAGAATTAATTTTGCTAGGATGTGAATTCTCAGATTACCCTAACAATTAAATTGTGTATAAAATGTGTAGCACCTTAACTTATTACCCTGCAGGACTTTTAAAGTGGTGGACACATTCTTCCCACTCTGTGAATAACTTAGGCTTTTAACTTCTTGAATGGTACATAGATGTTTGATGAATTGTAAAGAAACATGTTGGAGACCTTCTAGTACTTCAGACACAGTGTGAAATATTTGTTTTAAGTATTTTAACAGGCAGCATGCATTGAGATTGTCTCTTATTTTCAAGTGTATCCTGGGTACCCATTTTATCTACCCCAGAAAAGTGAAAGGCTAAGGTGACCTTGTGACTAGAACCTGCAACCCTGTGGCTTGAACAGATTTTGGTGCATTAACCAAATAAGCTATTAGGAAACAATGAATTGTTCTTCACATGAGGGAACATCACTGTTCTAAAAAACAAAAGGCAGGCTCTGTGAACTAGTAGGATATAATGTATTGTTGTGTACTATAAACTCTTTCATGGGAGAAAACTGTTTTATTAAAATAAGATCAAAACATGCATGCAGTATGGTTGCATCATGTGATGAATCTTCAAGTGGAAACTTCCACTACAACATCTTCTATCTTGTTTGTGTTACATAATTATATATTTTTTGTAGATTTTGAAAAACTCAATCAGGAGGTACTCAGTCAAGAACTTTGTCTATCACAGGCTGAGATGAAACCACTCCATTAATTTAGGCTCCCAAGGTGGTCATCCTGCCACAGATTGAGAAAGAGTACAACTACTCACACAATATCAATGATACAACACTTAGAAGCCAGAACTGCCCTGGAAGACAACAATCAGCCTCTTATTTGAAGACAGACAGATTATTCAGTAGTTTGTCTATGTTTTCAAAGACCTTTGAATCCTTTTGCTCACAGAGTCTTGCAGATGGTTGCTTTAGCAGGAAACCCTCTCCCCTTTCTTAATGGAACCCATAGGAATGCAGAGATTCTGGATCTGAGGCTCTACTGAGCTCATTGTTATCTTCCAGGCTTCCCTTGAGGGTAGAGTTAACACTGGCTTCTAAGTGTCGTATATTTGTTTAGTATAAAGACACCATACTGGATTAACATTAAGCTAGAACACATAAAAAGGAAATTATTTTAAATGCCTTTATGTAAGATGTTAAAGTATATGGTACAATGACAACAATTCCCAGTTGTTGTCAATGAACCAGTTAGTATTGTTGGAGAACAAATTGGTTGTGGAAGCTTGAATATGTCTGAAAAAACTGCACAGCTAGCAAATAAACTTGAAGCAGTCTTAACACTACTCATCCAATAAAGGTATCATGTTTCTAGTCTCTTGCTTATCCGCAGCTAACAGAACCACCCTTTACCTATCAGTAAAGTTGGTAACTGTAATAATTTGTGACCTCCAGCAGAAAAGTGCTTCTCATTTCCAAAACAGTTTTATGAGGTAACAGCAAAAACTGCAAGTCAGTAAGTTCATAAGAATAAATAATTAGTATTAGCTATTTGTAATACAAATTCTGTTCAGATTTTGGATTGATTTGGAAGACATGGAATAAATACATTTAACATATTTTTATTAGTCCAGGTTTTGCAATTCAAAATGTAAGAATTTTGGTACTTGGTGATACATTTTTATCTAAGCTTACATTGATATTTCAAGACAAGCTTCCATCAGATCAACTCTCTTCCTCAGTTCTTAGATCAAGCAGAACTGATTCACAATGTTTATATAAAAAAATGCAGACTTTTAAAGTTAGATAAGAATCTATGCAACAGAGAAACACTTGAAAGGAATGTGTGTATGTATATATATATATATATATATATATATATATAGACTACAGTCTGAATTTGGAGCCCGCTCCGTTATCTGCCTCAGAGTGGGTAATCTGTACTGTGCATGACTGCCTCTGACAAACACAGACTAAGCTAATTATTATATAGTATATATATAATATATATATATGTATATATATAAAACACTTGAAAGGCATGAATGTGTGTGTGTGTGTGTATATATATATATATATATATATATATATATATATATATATATATAACGGAAACGTTGACCAAATAAAAGTGCATTTTTGCCAATTAAAATTCCCACAGGTGCTGCCTTCTTTATTTCATATCTATCTATCTATCTATCTATCTATCTATCTATCTATCTATCTATATATATATATATATATAGAGAGAGAGAGAGAGAGAGAGAGAGATATCTTCAGCAGTCATTTTCGATCCACTACAGGATGAAGGTCCCCTCAGATCAATTGCTGCTTGGGATATGTCGGGAAGGAGCCACACATGACATCAGTTCTTTTAATCCTTAGTTTTCAACAAAAGAATACAAAAGTATGTCTGCTGCCAATATCTTAGCAACCTTACCAAGCTACAAACATACTTTGGGATTGTTATTGTGAAGGTTTTTACTCCTTCCCAAGAACTCAGTAAGTGTGGGTTGGCTGTACATGGCAGAATAACCCTATAACTTGATTGCTTTTACAACATGACAAGAGGAGGTGGTGGTGGTGGAGGCAGCATGGGTGGGTAGTCTATGACTCTTTACATCTCCTACTCAGAGTCATACTCCTCTGCAGCAGGAGCCATAGATTCAATTTGAATGAACAAACGCTTGACATACTCTCTAATACATCAACAACACTACTATTGTGTTCCCCAGAGCCCTGGAAACTTTTATCACAGCTTCTGCTGCTGCTACTAGTTGTGCCACCTCTAACATGTTGATGGCATGTCTACTAGTCAGGCCTGTGATTGTGCTTCTGGTGGAATCTCATTAAGGAGGTGCCTAGGTGCTAACATGGTTTCCCCCTGTTCACATTCTTTTCACACAGAAAAAATAGCAACATGTTTAGATTTTAGATAATGATTAAATTATCTCATACTATGGGCTTCATTGACTGAGAGGTTCATGTGGGACTGCTGCTACTACTGGGGCTAGATGTTGCTGCAATTCTACTACTACTAGGTGTCACAAATGGTGCTGCACTTCCAACAGCAGCAGAGGCACACATCACTACTAATATTGTGGATGTTGATAACCTCTGGTGTTGCTGGTGGTTACTCAACACTAGTAGTGTGTGTGGCTGAGTGGGATTTGGACTTGGAAATGGTAACAATGCTGATGATAACTGACATGATGGTCTAGATGCACTAAATGTCGATGAGGGCTATGAATGTCGATTTTCTTAGTAGTGTAGTAGCCACAGCATTCACAAACTGTCTACAGCATTACATCACCAGCACTCCGACAAAAAGATGCACACATCAACATCAACCCGACAGTTTACAAATTTTCATTCATCACATCGACAACGGCCTTTTTCCATATGGTAATGAAGCATAATGACTCATTTCCATATGGAAATGGTGAATAATGAGACATATTTGTATGCAAGGGTGTGTGTTGATATTATAATGTGATACTTTGACTCATTCAGTAAACTCCGATAGCAGCCTCCGAAGCGGCAGTTCACAGTCTCCACTTCATCTGCCTCAGGCTGTCGTAGCTGTGATCTCCCCTGTACTTTCCTATGGAGTAACAGCAGGGAGAGCTATAACAATTCTGAACAACATTCTCTGTGCTTCCCTACCCAGCCAGTAAGGGAATACAGAGAAGGCTTTCAGTACCAAGGACAGCATTGAATGCCATAGTATCACGGCTCCCGTGATCTGGGCGACATTCTGTCCATCACGCTAATACTGTTCTGCTATTGACTGCCTGTACTGCTCCTCCTAGTAACAGCCTTTTTATACCATGGGCTTTCACTCTGCAAGTGCCCTTTCGTGGTGTACCTGATGCCTGGAGCAAGTTATCGTTGTTCTGATCCAGTGTATGACCCTGGACTGCCTGACCACGCTATTGTCTCGTTCCTGCTGCTGTGTACCAATTCGGATTGGCTGACGTTCCTGCTTCCTGTTCTGACCTGGCCCGGCTGATGTTCCTGCTCCGTGTACCGACCCGGTGAGATTGACGACCCAGCTCTGTGTACCGACCCGGCGCGTCTGAGGATTCTGCTCCGTGTACTGACTTGGCTTGGCTAACGTTTCTGATCTCTCTATCAACTCATCCTGGCGAGGTTCCTGTTCTGCTGCTCCAGTTGGCTGATCCGTGTTGCTGTTGCCTGCCTCTCAGTTGGGCACCTATCCTGTGTACTGGTCCAAGTAGCTGTGCTCCGTTGCTCACACTCTAAGACCCATGGACAGAGTCTCGCTGCTTCCACTCTGTGTTGCACTCGCTTGGTCTGTGTTGGTTCAGTAGGGTGCCTCCGGTGATTTCCGTTGTACAGACTACAGCGCCATTAACCCCTTCGGGGGAAGGGGCCTCGCTTATCACTACCATATTTGGTTCCGTTGAGCTGTATTGTTTGGGCCTGGTATTCAGTTGACGAGTAGGGCGCTTCCGGTTGCCATCCATATATACCATTGCCCATTAACCCTTTCAGGTAGTACGTGCACACGGTACTGGGTTGCTTTGGTAGGGCCTCCGTATAAGCACGAGTTCTGACCATTCTGTTAGTCGTTGGTGGGTGTTCACCATTGGTCACATTCACAGGTGTCCAGAGCCTGAGTTGCAGTCCGTTCCTGTGGCCTCCTATTACCATCAGGCGACATTCAGCCTGTATTGTGCTACGACCAGCACTTCTCTAGTTAAGTGGGTTTCATACCCTGCATCAGTTACATTTACCTGACCTGTGTCAGTATTGTGTGTTCACTTTACTGGACCCGTGTGGGTTAACCATTTGTAACCTGTCTTGTGTCAGTTTGTGCTATACTGGACCCGTGAGGGTTACACTGTTCATTGTGTGTCTCAATAAAGCTGTGTTTTTACCTATACCTCCATGTCTGAATGTACTGAACCGTAACAGTACGAAAGGGCCATGACCTCAGACGGTAACAGTAAAGGTGATGCACAGAGTATCCATTGGAGAATGGACCTCCAAGAACAACGATTAGACTAGTTGGCATTGGCTGTTCAAACAATCCTTGAGCGCACTGCACACATGAAGAAACCAGTACCAGCCCCGGTGGTCCCCCCCGTTTTGACACCGGAGGCGCAGTCGAGTACTCTCACTAACGTTAATAAAGGGCTGATGGCTACCGCTCCATTACCTCTCAGGTACGATGGCGAACCTTACCTGTGTAGGGGGTTTATTAACCAATTGGAGATTTTCCTGGAATTAACCCCTCATGCGTTTCCCACTGATCGCAGTAAAGTGGAGTTTATGATCTCCTTACTCACGGGGAGAGCCCTGGCTTGGGCGAATCCGCTATGGGAATCCGCTAAACCATGTACTCTGAACTTCTCTGAGTTTGTAAGGGCGTTTCGTAGAGTATTTGAGGTTCCTGGTAAAGCCGCCTCTGCTGCTAAAAAATTGATAGAAATCCAACAAGAATTCCGTACCCTTGCAGCAGAGGTGGGCTGAAACAATGAGGCTTTGGTAGCGGTATTTGCACAGGGTCTCAGTGATCGATTAAAGGACGAGACAGCCGCAAGAGAATTACCAACTGACCTTGATGATCTTATCGATTTCACTATACTAATGGATTCCCATATCAGGGAATGGATGGCAACTAAAGACCGCAAGCAAAGGGCGAGAGAAATGGGGGCTTAAAGATCGAATTTCCCACCCATGCCTCCCTCACCTCCCTTACCTCCAATTCCTGCTGGCGAAAGTGGTGAACCTATGCAACTGGAGTTCACTAGACTGTCTAAGGAGGAGAGGGTGCACCGCAGCAGACAAGGGCTATGTTTGTATTGTGGCCAGGCGGACCATCTGTTGCGTTCTTGCCCGACCCGGCCGGGAAACGAACGCACCTAGGGTACCTTGGGGGACAGGCCCTAGGTGGTGTTCAGCAGTCCCTGGACCCAACCAGTCAAAAGCCTACCATACAGGTGGTAGTTTCCTGGGCAGACTTAGCTGTGAAAACCTTGGCACTTGCTGACTCCGGCACGGCCGGATATTTCATGGATGAAACTTTTGCAGTCTCACACTATGTTACTTTGGTGGCAAAGGAGGCTCCGTTAACTATTGAAGCCATCGATGGGAGGCCATTGGTACCTGCCCAGATTACCATGGAGACTATTCCCCTGAGGTTGAGCACTGGGGCATTACATTCCGAAGTTCAACATTTTCGGATCATCTGTTCTCAGCACCATGCTCTCATTTTGGGGTTTCCATGGCTGCATATGCACAACCCTAGGTTTAATTGGCAAACTTGTGATGTTACGGCATGGTCCGAGTTTTGCAACAAAAACTACACTTCCCACACTACGAGGATAATGTTTGCCTCCTCTTCAGTGCCAGCTGAATATGAGCATTTCAGAGACGTATTTAGCAAAGGGGAGGCAAGCGCCTTGCCGCCTCATAGGGCATGCGATTGTGTGATTGATCTGCCTCCGGGTGCCGTTCCTCCTCGGGGTCGTGCGTACCCGTTGTCTTGCAGGGAGAATCAGGCAATGGAGGATTATATTGCGCATGCCCTGCAGAGGGGCATTATTAGGAAGTCTTCCTCACCCGCGGGGGCAGGATTCTTCTTTGTTAAAAAGAAAAATGGGGAGCTGAGCCCCTGTATTGATTACAGGGGTTTGAATAAGTTTATGCCTAAAAATGCTTACCCCATACCACTCATCACCGAGCTATTTGATCGTCTAAAGGGCTCCTCCATCTTTACTAAACTTGACCTACGTGCCGCCTATAATTTGGTCAGGATAAGAGCCGGTGATGAGTGGAAAACGGCATTCAATAACAGGTCAGGGCACTATGAATACCTGGTAATGCCATTTGGTCTATGTAACGTACCTGCTGTATTCCAAGAATTTATTAACGACATTTTACGTGACATGTTACAGTCTTGTGTGGTTGTTTACTTTGACAACATTCTTATCCATTCTGCCAACTTGTCACAACACATTAAGGATGTCACAGCGGTGTTGCGCAGACTCTGTGAGAATAAACTGTATTGCAAAACCGAGAAATGCGAATTCCATAAGCCCAAGGTACCTTTCCTGGGCTTTATTATCTCTAAGGATGGCATCGCTATGGACAGGGACAAGTTGGCAGCAGTCCTCCAGTGGCCACGTCCCAAAGGGCTCAAGGCCATCCAACGCTTTCTCGGTTTTGCCAATTATTATAGGAAATTTATAAAGTATTTCTCGACCATAGTCAAACCTCTGTCTGACCTAACTCACAAGTGTGCTGATCCGTCTCAGTGGTCTCAAGAGGTTGAACAGGCGGTCAAGTCTCTAAAGTCTGCATTTGCTTCTGCTCTGGTACTATCCCACCCTAACCCTTCCCTACCATTCACTTCGGAGGTTGATGCCTCAGAATCTGGGGTAGGGGCAGTACTATCTCAACGCCTGGATCCTCTGAGTGTGCTAAGGCCCTGTGGGTTTTTTCTAAGAAATTAACTACTGCTCAAAGCCACTACGAAATTGGGGACAGAGAGTTGTTGGCTATCATCTTGGCTCTCAAGGAATGGCGGCATCTGTTAGAGGGTACCCATACTAATCCTGAATGATCACAAGAATCTTATTTATCTCTCTGAGGCAAAGAGGTTGTCCTCACGTTTGGATAAGTGGGCCTTATTCCTATCATGACTTAACTTCATTGTGTCTTATCTGCCTGGCTCCAAGAATGTCAGGGCAAATGCGTTGTCCAGGCAGTTTAACCCTGACACAGAGAGGGAGGAGGTTCCGGTACCGTTTATCTGACCACATTACGTACCAGCATTACTTCACCTCTGGGTTCCGAAATTCTTGCTAATCAGTCTGAGGCACCTCCGGAGACCCCAGTGGGCAAATGTTTCGTTGCCGAGCCTCTTCGCACTCGTCTCCTTGAAACTTACCATGCTTCCAAGGCCGCTGGGCATGTCGGCAGAAATCAATTAATTTGGTCACTCTCACAGTTATTCTGGTGGCCTTCTCTGCGTGCTGATTGCACGGCTTTTAATGCAGCCTGCTCTATCTGTGCCCGTGCCAAGTCCCCTAGACACCTTCCTCTGGGCTTGCTGCAACCAGTACCCAATGGTGAACGTCCTTGGTCTCATGTTTCTATTGATTTTCTGGGGGAGTTACCGGTGTCTAGGGGACATTCATTTATTCTGATGATTGTTGATCGATTTTCGAAAATGGCACACTTCGTGCCGCTGCCCGGTCTTCCCTCCGCCCAGGAGTTGGCAAGGGTATTTTCCAAGGAGGTGTTTCGTTTACGTGGTGTACCCAGAGTATTGGTGTCTGATCATGGGAGCCAATTTGTATTGAGATTCTGGAAGGCTTTCTGCGCTCAGATGGGCATACAGTTATCATTCTCCTCTGCTTATCATCCCCAGACCAATGGAGCCGCTGAGCGTGCCAACCAGGGCTTGGAACAATTTCTACACTGTTTTGTCTCTGACCATTATGATAACTGTGTCGACCTGTTGCCTTGGGCGGAGTTTGCCAGGAATTGTGCGGTCAATTTATCATCTGGAAGCTCCCCGTTTCTCATCAATTACGGGTTTCAACCCTGCTTGCTTCCAGACTCATTTCAGTCACAACAAATTCCAGCTCTGGATGAGCATTTGGAGCAACTCCGTTCCACTTAGGCGCAGGTACAAAGGACCCTGAATTCTTCATTCCAGGGGTATCAGCTCCAAGCTAATCGTAGGCGGCTGCCAGCGGTCTCTTTCCAGGCTGGGGACAGGGTCTGGCTCTCCTCTAAGAATCTCAACCTTCAGACTCCCTGCAATAAGTTGGTTCCCCGGTTCATTGGTCCATTCAAAGTTATTCTCAAAATTAATCCTGTGTCTTATGATCTGGACCTCCAACCATCCATACGTATTCATAATGTGTTCCACGTATCACTGCTTAAACCTCTGGTCTGTAATCGTTATACTACTACCCCCGTGGCACTGGGGCCTATTCAGATCCAAGGCCAGGAGGAATATGAGGTGCAAAATATTATTGACTCTCACAGATTCAGGGGCAAATTGCAGTATTTGGTTCATTAGAAAGGTTATGGCCCAGAGGAGCGTTCATGGATGGATTCTATGGACCTTCTTGCTCCCAGATTACAGAGCATATTCCATACCAAGTACCCTCGGAAGCCTGGTCCCTCTTCTCGGAGGGGGGTCTTTGAGAGGAGGGTACTATCATGGCGCACGTGATCTGGGTGACATTCTGTCCATCACACTAATACTGTTCTCCTATTGGCTGCCTGTACTGCTCCTCCTAGTGACAGACTTTTTATACCATGGGCTGTCACTCTGCGAGTGCCCTTTCGTGGTGTACCTGATGCCTGGTGCTAGATATCGTTGTTCTGATCCAGTGTATGACCCCGGACTGCCTGACCACGCTATTATCTCGTTCCTGCTGCTGTGTACCGATTCGGATTGGCTGATGTTCCTGCTTCCTGTTCTGACCCGGCCCGGCTGATGTTCCTGCTCCGTGTACCGACCCGACGAGATTGATGACCCAGCTCTGTGTACCGACCCGGCGTGTCTGAAGATTCTGCTCCGTGTACTGACTTGGCTTGGCTGACGTTCCTGATCTCTCTATCGCCTCATCCTGGTGAGGTTCCTGTTCTGCTGCTCCAGTTGGCTGATCCGTGTTGATGTTGCCTGCCTCCCAGTTGGGCACCTATCCTGTGTTCTGGTCCAAGTAGCTGTGCTCCGTTGCTCGCACTCTGAGAACCGTGGTCAGAGTCTCGCTGCTTCCACTCCGTGTTGCACTCGCTTGGTCTGTGTTGGTTCAGTAGGGCGCCTACGTTGATTTCCATTGTACAGGCTACAGCACCATTAACCCCTTCGGGGGAAGGGGCCTCGCTTATCACTACCATATTGGGTTCCGTTGAGCTGTATTGTTTGGGCTTGGTATTCCGTTGACGAGTAGGGCGCTTCCGGTTGCCATCCATATATACCATTGCCCTTTAACCCTTTCAGGTAGTACGTGCACACGGTGCTGGGTTGCTTTGGTAGGGCCTCCGTATAAGCACGAGTTCTGACCATTCTGTTAGTCGTTGGTGGGCGTCCACCATTGGTCACATTCACAGGTGTCCAGAGCCTGAGTTGCAGTCCATTCCTGTGGCCTCCTATTACCATCAGGCAACATTCAGCCTGTATTGTGCTACGACCAGCACTTCTCTAGTTAAGTGGGTTTCATACACTGCATCAGTTACATTTATCTGACCTGTGTCAGTATTGTGTTTTCACTTTACTGGACCCGTGTGGGTTAACCATTTGTAACCTGTCTTGTGTCAGTTTGTGCTATACTGGACCCGTGAGGGTTACACTGTTCATTGTGTGTCTCAATAAAGCTGTGTTTTTACCTATACCTCTGTGTCTGAGTGTACTGAACCGTAACACATAGGGATGTGCATTGCTCACCCCTGTGGCAATCAAAGGGTTAAAATAAACAAAACTAATACACCAAGCACTACACAATGTTCCTCTCTTCGACATATCCCCCACCACTTAGTGTGTCGACATATATTGCATATATTCAACATACTAACTCCATTCGACTTTCACCTCTTCCTTCCGACTTTCACCTCTTCATTGGACAGGAACTGCCATAGATTCGACAGAACCTGTCCTTCATACAACACTTAACCCTTTGAGTACCAGAGGGGTCGGAAACACATTGCTAGCCCAAGAGGTTTAAGGCAGTGCTGGAAAATAATGGTGGCCACACAAAATATTGACACTTTGGGCCCAATTTGGACATTTCTACTTAGGGTGTACTCACTTTTGATGCCAAGGTTTAGACATTAATGGCTGTGTGTTGAGTTATTTTGAGGGGGACAGCAAATTTACACTGTTATACAGGCTGCATACTCACTAATTTACATTGTAGCAGAGTGTCATTTCTTCAGTGTTGTCACATGAAAGTTAAAATAAAAATATTTACAAAAATGTAAGGGGTGTACTCACTTATGTGAGATACTGTAGTTAGATATCTCCATATTTTCTTACTTGGTTTCCTAACAGTTTGGTCTGAAGATATTTTAATTCAGTGATTTAACAGCTCAAATCCTGCTGGGATCCTCTGCTGCCACCTATTGCCCCAATGTTGTAACAGGTCTCTAGTTGATTCTAGTAGTGCATTCATATACACAGTAAAGGAGAAGGAAATACTGTAAATCTTGAAGACAATGATCCCCCTTACTGCCAAATGTATTCTACTCACAGAATTACAGAAGGATTGAAGCCTTTTTAATTATAATTGATGATTTTATGTCTGTTGCAGTTAGTTTTTTCACCCCACCATCACTTGGAAGCAACTCAACAATTTAACCATGAAAAAAGATACAATAGTGTTCAGTGTCTAAATTATATGGCTCCAGCAAGACCGTTCATTAGTTACCCACAAAATAGAAATATTCAGAAACTTCAGTCGTGGTCCTCTATGTAAGTCCCTTCAATTCCAACATTTTACTTTTTGTATATGGTTCTTGTCCAAGTATTATATTTTTCTTTTTTCATGGTTAAATTGTGGAGTTGTTGGCAAGTGATGGCAAAAGTAAAAAAAAGAAAAAAGGATTATAATAGATCATCAATTTTAATTAGAAAGCTCATTCTTATTCTAAGTATGAATGAATGACCTGCTTGAATCATCGTGAGACAACATTAGGACAGTAGGTGGCAGAAAAGGCCTGGTTTAAGAATGGGTAAAGAGTGGTTCCATGTTGGCCATAGAAAAACAGGAGTCTAGTACAGTAAACAGGATACCTTTATTGAAAAACAAAAAAGGGGAGAGCAAGAAGCCTCTCCTAGTGCAATATCCTTAATAAATCATGTGGAATTCATCACACCGTCACCAACTGAAACACTACTCCCAAGAATATATGGTGGAATCACATATATGTGTACTCCAGCTCTATGGTATAGTGGAATATTTGCTGCTCGCCATAACAGACTTGTAGCTCTCTCTTGGAACATTTGTCTGGTTGCTCACCCAGAAACTGCCGCAATGGAGTACGATTTATATGCCCAATAATAATCCTGTGAAAATTCATGGATATCTCCCATAACAGACGAAAAGAAAAGAAAACTGCACCAGTGTATTGCAATTTAATCTTCTTGCAGGCAAGGGTGTAATCCGTTAAGGTAAAAACATCATTGTTTTATTGTGGAAAATATATAAAGACATACTTGCTGACATTGTGGAACATGAGAACCCAGAGAGAATTGTAACGGAGTGGCATAAAATACAAGTACTTAGTATGAATAGGTCAACGTATTTCACACTTAAGCAAGCTTATGCATGATCATGTGTTCTCATGACCATCAATGTCAGCAGGTATGTTTTTCATATGTTACACAATAAAAAAATTATGTTTTTACCTTAACAAATTACTCCCTTGCCTGCTTGAAGATTAAATTGCAATACACTGGTGCAGTTTTCTTTTCCTTTCTTCTGTTATGAAGTTTAGTCCTTAGCCAGGGATGGCTAAGTCTATAGAATGTATGGGTTGACCCTCCAAGTGTCAAAGGGGTGCACAATCCATTGCTTACAAAAAGTTGTTTAGCCCCCTGGCACCCAAGTGAAGCAAAATATGTTTATTTGTGGGACTCTGTGACATAAACTCCAAATAACAGAAAAGCCAAAAACAGCAAAAAAAGTAAGTCAAACAGACAACTTCCTAAGACACGTAGTTTTGAGGGAAAGTTTAGAAATGGCCATCCACAGGGAGGGGATACTCCCCAACCCTACACATTCCATGTTTTTAATTATACATCTGTTCCCTTTTATGTAAAAAAAAACAACGGGATTGTCACATATATGACCTCCAAACAATCCCAGTAGATACACTAGTACATTGAACACTGATACACCAAACCATGATGCAGTCTGGCATTGTTATTATTAATGTATACAACATGCTCAATATTAGTCTATGAATCCAAAGATGGGCATTATATATCCATTTAAAGAGATATTATTGTAATGAATAACTGTATTGTATAATTGTAGCACATTAAGAACCCTTTGAATGCCATTGGGATACCCAGTGTGCAAAGCGCTGGATACTCCTCTGGCACTCAAAGAGTTAAAATCACAGAGGTTCAAAGTAAGAGAAAATATGTCCTTAGGCCTTGGTCATCAAGTTAATGAGGATACGTTTGGAGGAAACCAACTATTCAAACTGGGAAATTAAAATTCAGCATATTCCTATTGATTTAAATGGGGCTTTTGACCTTGAATACAAGGGGTTAAAAGCCCCATTTAAATCAATGTGAATATGCAGAATTTTATTTTCCCTGTTTGAGTAGTTGGTTTCCTCTTTAAGTTGATGACCAAGGCCGAAGGACACATTTTCTCTTATTCTGAACATCTGTGATTTTAACTCTTTGAGTGCCAGAGGAGTATCCAGCGCTTTTCACACTGGGTATCCCAATGGCATTCAAAGGGTTCTTAATGTTCTACAATTATGAGATCATGACTCAACCGCACAAACATACAAACATATCTATTGTATCCCCCTTCTACCCCCAAATGTCCCCAGATGTCCTTACATAGCAACTCAGTAATCCCCATATCCTCCTAAACAGCACCCTGTGTAGACTAGCAGCCTCCCAAATGTGTTCCCATCTACTCAATGATTGCCTCTATATGCCAACCTTTGCCCCTAGCACCTTCCTGTTCCCATTTATAACCACATATACTTTATTTATGTATTATATATTTACATATACACACACACACATACATACATATATCATATGTATGCATCATGGAATACCTGCTATACACACACACACACACACACACACATACCTACATATATCATATGTATGTATCATGGAATACCAAGTTTTTTAAAAATGGCCCAGGCCAGTATCTGACCACAATCCACCCCTGCTCTTCACTGAAGTGTGATAAAGATGTGATAAAGAGTGGATAACTTATCCAATAATATCACTTCTCCAGTTCCAATTACTCTTTTTAACCTATGCATTAAGATCTCTCCAGCCTGAGTTAGTGCACCCCCACAGTCTCCGTTGTACTAGCATGACTTTAGTGGGGCTGATCTTATATCTAGTTTGTTCCTGATATCTTCTTGTCTTCTAGCTAACCATTTGCCTTATAGCTATATTCATCCATCCTGGCTTATGAGATCTTATAGATTGCAACCCTTACTATACATATCTGCTTATGACCCTGAATTCAGCTTCTATAAAATTTCCACATACAAAGAACCTTTAAAGCTTAGGCTTCTTCTTTGCATGATCTATGGAAATGTATTTTAAATCCCAGCATGTAACATATACAGATATGTTAAAGTTCACTTTTACTTTATACAGGTTAAACCTGTATTTTTCCAGCTCTGGGAGTATCAGCATATAAACATAGAAAGTGGTGCTGTTACCTATAGAGAGCAATTGATGAGCCTTATTTTTGCTGTTATGCCAAACCCTGTATGTTCCCCTTGAAAAAATCTATCTAATCTTCTCTTAAAGGGATAGTAATACTTCATTTTAACTTTATTTTATTTTGTAGGCATTAAAAAAACATGAAGAATGATATAAGTCTTATCTCTGAAACCTTTATGGTTTAAGAGATATTCACAAACAAAGTATCCCCCCCCTGTTCAGCCAGATAAGAAAGGAGATGCCCAGATAGACTGCAGAGAGGGACAATCTTCAATTAAGATAATGGAAAAAGCTGAAAAACTTGTCAAGGGGGGAAGGGCTTTCATTGTTTTCATACAAAGAAAATTGTCCCCTTCTGTTATCTGTACTGTCATACAACCAGACTCACATCTGAGAAGAGATGGCTTACACTAGGTAAAAGGGGCGGGGAGGGGAACTTTGCTTGTGAATATCTCATAAACCATAAAGGTTTGAGAGATAAGACTTATATCATTCTTCATGTTTTTTTAATGCCTACAAAATAAAATAAAGTTAAAACGAAGTGTTACTATCCCTTTAAAGCTGAACTTTCAGTTCATACTTAGTCGCCATACATTCATTAAACTCACGGTGACTAGATTTGCAATAGATGTCTTACCTTTAAAAAATAGCCCAGTGTAAAGGAATCCTTCCCGTTTCGAGAACAGAATCCAGGCTTCAGCGCAGACATCTTGTCTGTGCACCTGCGCTGTCAGACCCGGTCTCCATTGAGTAGCACTGCAGTGCACCATATGGTTACTGGAAGGGACTGACGGAGCATTTGTGTGGACCGCACTAACCTGCCCATCAGTCCCCAAACGGGAAGAATTCCTTTACACTGGGCTATTTTTTAAAGGTAAAACATCTATTTCAAAGTTAGTCGCCATGCATTTAATGAATGCATGACGACTAAGTATGAACTGAAAGATCCGCTTGAAATGTATCCATTGTACCTGCCATCACCACATCAGTGGGCAAGGAATTGGTCAGGTTTTAACTGCTTAAGGACCCATGACATGCCAGGACCATCAAACCGATTTAGAACTTAAAGCGAAACTTTCACCATATTTAAAGACGCCTTGCAATAATTAGGCAGATGGCGACTAGCTTAATAATAGTTATCTTACCTCTCAGAACTAGCCGATTCTAAAGAAATCCTTAATCTTCAGAGACCAGAAGCTAGGCATCAATGCAGACATTTTGTCTGTGCTCCTGCGCTGTCAGTCCAGTCTCCAATAAGAAACATTGCACTGTGCCACAAGGTAACCACAAGGGACTAAAGGTTGCAGGCGCACAGACTGCACTAACATGGCCGTCAGTCTCATAAGATTAAGAATTAGTTTAGAATCGGCTGGTTCTGAGAGGTAAGAGAACTATTGTTGAGCTAGTCACCATCTTCATAATTATTGCTGGGTGACTAAATATGGTGAAAGTTCTGCTTTGAGGTCCGGTGATGGTCCTGGCGTGTCATGTGTGAAAAAAAAGTGACGTGGTCCTTGATGGCCTCCCCATGCAGGATCAGGTAATCGTTAAGGGGATTAGGATAAATGTTTAAATACAGATATATTCTGCCTGTGTACCTATAGGTTCCTATTTGTAATTATACCATATTCTCCTCTGTCTGTGTTTATCAATATATTTTTCTGTTAATAATTCCAAGCGCCTTATAGACAATATAGGATTTTTTTAGTATTTGTCTCCCCTTACAACCAGCCAATGATATTCTTTTCTCAGTCCCTTTTGTGTCTACAGCTCTCTCTCGTATCAAACTCTTTTCTCCCATTGCCCTTTATCTTTGGGAAGTTCTACCTCCTGACCTGCACTATTGCACTTCTCTTGCATTCTTCAAGTCTTGCTTTACCCTCTAAGTGCTAGGGCAGCGCATAATACATTGTAAAGCATTGCATTGCATACCCCTCTGGTAAAATCACACCACCATTTTTTACCCTATCCTGACCAGAACTCTAGCACTGTATTCAGCTTTTTGAACACTTCTGTACTCTGTATGTCTTTCTTATTCACTTTAGATTATAAGCTTTTGAGCAGGACCCCAAATCAAGCCTTTCACTTTGCAAATTACTTGCAACCCTGTATAGTTTAAACCCTTAACTCTTTTAACATCAGATGTGTAAGAATTGCATTGTATATCCCACTGGCACAAAGGGTTAAATTGTAAAGTGCTGTAGACACTTGTACCACTATAGAGATAAACATACTTATTAATTAATTAATTAATTCAATCAATCATTCATTATGTCACCATGAAGTTTGTTGTACAGGAATGGTTAGTGCCACTTTCTGACACAGCACAAAATGCCTAACACTGACACCTTTCACCAGGGGTAGACAACCTTTAGCTCATCAGTTGTAACCGTCTACAACTCTCATTATTCCCAAACAGCCTTTCAATATTCTTGCTACCTTTTCCTTCTCACACTTACTCCATTCACCCTACTTGCTAACATTACATACTACCTGCTAACATTACACAGTCACTTTCAACCTTTCTCTTATAAATAAACATTTATAGGTCTTGTGCCTGCAGTAGGAAGCTCCTGGGGTCCAGTTTTTCAGGAGCAGTTTTAAGTGCTCAGACTGTATCAGTATATCAACCTCAACTCAAGTGGATGTTTTTCCTTCCTGTGGTTTAGGCCGACATGCTGGATCATTTGTACAAAAACAAAAGTGGAGTAATCCAGGTGCTCCATAGGGTAGAAATAAAATTCACATTTATTAAAATATAACTTGTAACCCCTTGAGTACTAAAGAGCTCCAATGCCTTGCATCATAAAAGACAGACAGTATAGAGGGTTGTAGTTTATTAGGAAGGGGGCCAAGTGTGGTTCTGGGGTTCCATGTTTGATACACGTGAGTTAAATCTGGGAAAAGTGTGGATCCACAGGTATTCTATTGTGAATATATGACACTATAAATCTATGATGGTTCAGTGTACATGGCTTGGCTGCTTTGTTTCTCCAAAATAACTGTTTTTTGCAACTTTGGAGAACACATGTAAAAATTAAACTATGCCTGTTAATCAAATATCTGTAAAAACCAGCAAAAAATGCCCTGCAAAAATAAAAATAAAATATACAGTTGTATGCAAATGTTTGGGCACCACTGGTCAAATTTAAAATTATTTGATCTTCTAAGTGAAAAGAAGTTAACACAACCTCTGCAGAGAAATAAACATGACATATTTCTGAAAATTGTAACGTCCTGTTATTATTTATTTGGAGAATTTAACACATTGAAAAATTAAAACAGAAAATGTAGTAACACCCTCTTTGGCAGAAATTATAGGCTCCAAAAGTTTCTTGTAGCCAGCTAACAGTATTTCTATTATTACTTTAGCAATTTCTCCCACTATTCTTTGCAGAATACTTCCAGTTCTGACATATTCTTAGATTGTCCTGCATGCACTACATCTTTTAGAAGCCATTCCAAAACCTTAAACTTTTTTTCTTGAAGAAGCTTATGGAGGATCTAAGGTATGTTTTGAATGTATAGGTGCATGTATGCATGTATCTTTATTGATATAGCTCCATGTATGTGGTTTACAGAAATAGGAATAATACAATACACAAAATCCAGGGCAGGGTTAAGAGCATCTAGGTAAATTGTGATCATTGCATACATCGGAAAGGTTAGGGGACCCTGCCTAAAAAAGCTTAAAATCATATGAGTAATTATTATTATTATTATTATTATTATTCTTTATTTATATAGCGCCAACTTAATCCACAGTGCTGTACAGTAGGGAATAGACGTATAGAGATTTTAAATAGGAAATCATACGTGAAGAACAGAAGGATCAGAGGGACCTGCTCGTGAGAGCTTACAGTCTAGAGGAAGGTAGGTTGGATACAGAAGGTGAAAGTGCTATTGGGTGCAAGTGTCTCCTGCCACATGAGCTGCCGTTCAGTGGGTGGGAGAGAGAAGTGCTATTGAGTGCAGCAGCCCAGAGAAGGGGTGGTTCTTGGTGATAATGTTTATGGATGTAGTTGCTAGGCTTCCCTGAAGAGGTGAGTTTTCAGGGAGCATCCTAAGATCTGAAGGCTGGGGGAGAGTCTGATGTGGCAGGGGAGGGAATTCCAGAACTGGGGTACAGCACAGGAGAAGTCCTGTAGGCAGGAGTGGGAGGATGTAATAATAGCTGTGGAGAGGAGAATGTCATGTGCAGAATGAAGATGGCGAGTGGATGTATATTTGGAAATGAGATATAGGGGGTGAGGTGTTAGTAAGGGCTCTGTAAGTTAGCGCCAGAATTTTGAATTTAATTCTATGTGCTAGTGCACTGGTTCTCAACTCCTGTCCTCAGGACCCACCAACAGGCCAGGACTTGGGTGAGGAAGGGTCGGATTCTAGAGATGTTGCAGAGGAGGAGGCAGCATGATTGGGAGATTGAGTGGATGTGGGGAATAAAGTCTAGGGGGGAGACAAATGTGACCCCCAGGTTGCATGCTGTAGGGGTTGGTGTGATGGTGGTGTTGTTGACAGTGAGGGAAATGTCTGGGGTATGGCTGGTACGAGAGGGAGGGAAAATACTTAGTTCAGTTTTGCCAAGGTTAAGTTTGAGTTGACGGGAGGACATCCAGGAAGACACAGCAGATAGACAGTCAGACACCTTGGACTGGAGGGAAGGGGAGAGGTCTGGGGAGGAAAGATAGATTTGGGTGTTATCAGCATAGAGACGATGGTGAAACCCAAAGGAGTTTATTAGTTTGCCAAGGGATGCAGTGTAAATTGAGAAGAGCAAGGGGCCCAGGACTGAGCCCTGAAGGACTCCGACAGTGGGAGGGGTGGGGAAGTGGAGCCAGAGTAGGACACACTGAAGGAGTGGTTGCAGAGATAGGATAAAAAACGAGAGGGAAGTGTCACAGAGACCTAGAGAGTGGAGGGCTTGGCGGAGGAGTGGGTGATCTACTATGTCAAAGGCAGCTGACAGGTCCAGGAGAATGAGAAGGGAGTAGTGGCCTTTTGACTTAGCGGAGAGCAAGTCATTGGCCACTTTAGTGAGGGGAGTCTCGGTGGAGTGATGAGGATGGAATCCAGATTGCAAGGGATCTAGCAGAGAATGGGAGCAGAGGAATTTAGTGAGCTGGTTGTATGCAAGACTCTCAAGGAGCTTGGAGGCGAACGGGAGTAGAGAAGTGGGTCAGTAGTTTGATTGTGAGTTTGGGTCCAGGGAGGGTTTCTTTAGAATGGGTGTGATTAGTACATGTTTAAAAGAGGATGGGAAGGTGCCAGTTAACAGAGAGAGGTTGAATAAATGAGTAAAGGGTGGTGTTAGTAGAGGTGAAAGTTCTTGAGTGAGCTGAGAAGGGATTGGGTCAAGAGGGCATGTTGTTAGGTTTGAGTGAGTGAGGAGAAGGGAAACGTCGTCCTTGGTGACGGGTGAGAAGGAGATTAGTATGTATGGGAGGGAGATGGAAGGGCTATGCTGGATAGGTAGGAGTGTAAGTGATGAGATTTCATGTCTGATGGAGTCGATCTTGTCCTTGAAGTGGGTGGCAAGGTCTTGGGCAGAAAAGTTAATGGAATGGGTTTACACTGGTGGGCGTAGAAGTGACTTGAAGGTTGAGAAATGGCATTTCGGGTTGGAGGAAAGATTAGAAATTAGAGAGGATAAGTATGACTGTTTGGCCAGGGAGAGGGCAGAGCTATAGGAACGGAGAATTAATTTGTAGCGTATGAAGTCAGCTGTGGAGCGAGATTTCCTCCAATGCCTTTTAGCAGTGTGTGAGTACCTTTGGAGGTATTGCGTTTGTCTTGTGTGCCAGGGTTGTAATGGGGTAAAGTGGGGTTGACGTGGAGTTGGAGGTGCAGCTGTGTCAAGGGCTGTTGTGAGAGTGCTGTTGTAGAAAGCAGTAGTTTGTTCTGGACAAGCAAGTGTGAGGATGGGGTGAGAGGGTTGCAAGGAAGTGGAAAATTGCTGCAAGTCAAGAGAATGCAGATTTCTCCGCATGCTCTTGGTCATGGTGGGGGATCGATTTGCATGGTATGCTGAGGTTTCTGGAGAGGAGGTGGTGATCAGAGAGAGGATAGGGAGCATTAGAAAAGTTAGAGACCGAGCAGAGGTTAGTGAAGACCAAGTCAAGGGAGTGGCCGTGACTGTGTGTGGGAGAGCAGGTCCATTGTGAAAGGCCAAAGGAGGTTGTTAATGAGAGGAGTTTGATGGCAGGGGGGGGTGTTATGGTCTCCCAGGATGAGAGTAAGGACGTCAGACTACATGAAATAAGGGAGCCATTAAGTGAAGTGATCAAGGAATTGTGCAGTGGGACCAGGTGGCCTGTATAAGACAGCAACATGCAGGGGAAGGGGGAGAAGAGGCGAAGTGTGTGAGCTTCAAAGGTAGGGAAGGAGAGAGAGGGAACAGTGGGGATTACCTTAAACGTATGGTTAGGGGACAACAGGATGCCTACTCCACCCCCTGTCTGTTGCCAGGCCTAGGTGTGTGGTTGAAGTGAAGGCCACCATGTGAGAGTGCGGCAGTGGAGGCAGTGTCTGATGAAGTGAGCCAGGTTTCAGTGATGGCAAGGAGGTTTAGGGAGAGAGAAAAAAAAACAGGGAGTTCCAGAGGTCAAAACAAAATGGGGTGGGGAGGTTAGGTGACGTAGTATGTTTATTAGATTGTGGATGTTGTGTGTTTGAGTGGGTGTAGCGTTACAGGAGAAAAAGGAAGGGAGACCTGGGTTAGTTTGAGATGTCACCTGCAATGACAGGGACAGGGGCAAAAGATGGAGTGAGATTTGAAGCAGTGGGGCTTTTTGGCAGCAGTTGAAAGAGATGGTAGTGATAGGGACTGGAGGAATGAGAGAAGTTCAAGGGAACAGAGAAGTGGTGAGGGAAGAAGTGAGGGTGCAATGTGGATGGAGTGACACTTAACGTGGACAGAGGAGGAGGAGAGTCTTAAGCAGGTAACATAGTAACATAGTAATTTAGGTTGAAAAAAGACTTGGGTCCATCTAGTTCAACTCTTTACCTATTCCTGTTTACCATCGTCGATCCAAAAGAAGGCAAAAAAAAACAATACAGCAATTTCAAATTCTGCCCCGAATGGGGGGTGGGATTCTCTCCTGATTCCAAATGGCAATCAGATTTCTCCCTGGATCAACAAGCCCTAAGTAAAATATTAATCCTAATACTAACGTACATAGCCCTCTATGTTATGCTCTTTTAAATATGTATCCAGGCCCTTTTTAAAGGCGTCTAATGTATTCGATAGCACCACCTCCTCAGGCAGTGAATTCCATAACTTTATTGTCCTTACAGTAAAGAAACCCTTCCGCTGTTGAAGATTAAATCTCCTTTCCTCAAGTCTAAGTGGGTGGCCCCTTGTCCTTTGTATTGTTCTGTTAATGAGCAGGTCTTTGGAGAGCCCTTTGTATGGGCCCTGAACATATTTATATAGTGTTATCATATCCCCTCTAAGACGCCGTTTCTCTAGTGTATACAAGTTTAACTTTTCTAGCCTTTCCTCATAACTAAAACTTTCCATTCCCCTTACTAGTTTTGTAGCCCTCCTCTGCACTTTCTCTAGTTCCATAATGTCCTTTTTCAGAAAGGGTGCCCAGAATTGAACAGCATATTCTAGGTGGGGTCTTACCATGGACCTGTAAAGAGGCATAATAATATCTTCCTCCCTTGAGTCAATACCCCTTTTAATACATGCCAATATCTTATTGGCCTTTGCAGCTGCCAGCTGGCACTGCGTGCTACTGCTAAGTCTATTGTCTACCATTACTCCCAAATCCTTTTCATTTGTAGATTTCCCCAGAGAAAAACCATCTAAACTATATGTTGCATTTTTATTATTATACCGAAAATGCATAACTTTACACTTGTCTATATTGAATTTCATTTGAGATTTGAGAATGGAAATAAAAAAAGCAAGAAGCCAAATTGGTCATAGTGGGGTTAATGTGCGTGGGTTGAGGAGATTGCGTAACAGATTGTAGTCCAGGGGAGTGCAGGTGACTTGGCAGTCAAGGGTCAATCCATGGTGCAGGGTGTAGGTTCCAGGGATGGTGAGAAGAGTCAGTTGTATAATAGTGAAGTATTTGATGAGGGTAGAAGTCAATGAAGGGTTAAATGAAGTAGTCCATTGATGATAAATGTTGTAGTGGTTAATGGTGGTTGGAGAAGAATCAGAGACCATTTTTTTTTTGTCTCCACTTCAGTGGTGGAGTATCATGGTGCCCGTGATCTTCCTCTGTCACTCTTTGCTGTGGTTCGCTCCCATTGGCTGAGCTTGTTTGGCCCGCCCATTATGGCCTTTTTATACCCGGCCTTTGGCACCTGTCAGGTGCCCTTTCATGATCTTCCTGAGCCAGTGTTGCTGTGTAGCT
Organism: Rhinophrynus dorsalis; assembly: GCA_037306005.1. Classification (NCBI taxonomy): domain Eukaryota; kingdom Metazoa; phylum Chordata; class Amphibia; order Anura; family Rhinophrynidae; genus Rhinophrynus; species Rhinophrynus dorsalis. The sequence goes on from CM074727.1 coordinate 41,865,643, forward strand.
GTGTTCCAGTGTTCCTGCTTCCTGTGTACCAACTTGGCCCGTCTGACTACTCTCTTTAGTTTCTGCTCCGTGATTTGACCCGGCCTGGCTGACGTTCCTGCTCCATGATTTGACCCGGCCTGGCTGACATTCCTGCTCCGTGACCTGACCCGGCTACGTTGCTGACCCTGCCTGTGCTCCTGCTGTGTGCTGTTCCAGTGTCGCCTGGGCGACATTCTGACTTCCGCTGTGCTTGTGGCAGGGCTGACTGTGTCATTGCCTCCTGTGTACTGGTCCTTTCCATTTACTCTTGCTGAGCCTGCTGCCTCCGTTACTCTGGGCCTCCGTTTACTCTTACAGAGCACTGTGCCTTCCGTTAACACTTACAGAGCCATGCCTCCGTTCACTGAGCCTCCGTTAACACTTGCAGAGCAGTTGTCTCCATTCACTGAGCCTCCGTTAACACTTGCAGAGCCGTTGCTTCCGCTACCCTGAGCCTTCCGCTACACTTGCTGAGCCTTGGGTCTCCGTACAGTGCCTGTTGGGGTGCCACTGGCTCTATCCAGCTAAGCACTTGCAGTGTAGTTGGTCTCCGTTACAGCGCCCGTGGGGTTGCCATTGGCTCCATACAGCTAAGCTCTTGCAGTGTAATTGGTTTCCGTTACAACGCCCGTGGGGGCTATTGGCTCTATTATCCTCAGCTCTCGCAGTGTCCTTGGTCTCAGTTAAACGCACCGGGTGGGTGCCATTGGCCCTATACAGCTAAGCTCTTGCAGTGTAATTGGTCTCCATTACAATGCCCGTGGGGGCTATTGGCTCTATTATCCTCAGCTCTTGCAGTGCACTTGCTCTCCGTTCACGCACCGGTTGGGGTGCTAGTGGCTCTAGCTCATTAAGCTCTTGCAGAGTATTTTGGCCTCAGTTCCCTGCTCAGCACAAGCAGTAGTCTCTGTCCTGCTCTATTACTGGTGTTTTCTCATCTATCACCACTTATCGCTCCTTTACCATCTTATGGGTGTGTCAAACACACCACAACAGAGACTGATTGATTTCTATTTACTTTAACCATTGAGTACCCTGTATATTACTTATGCCTGTCCTGTGACAGTATATATTTATTTCTCTGTATACTGGGCCTGAGAGGGCATCTGTACTTTACTGTTCATTTCAGTTATGCTGTATTGCCTATAGAGGGCAGTCTTTCTTGTCTTTTAATAAAACTGTTTTATTCTAACCTGCTGGTCTGAGTGCCCTACAAAACAGTTACATGGAGAAACTATCCGCAGTTTTGATAGAAGGTGCAATGTAGATGTTTCTGTGCTCTGGATCCAGAGTTGTTCTTTCGCTGATAGTGAGCTGTCCTCAGTCCATCCTCTGTCCACCTCAGTCTAACTCTCTTGTGGAGACTTGGAAACCAGGACATAGAAAGCAGGAACACTATAGCAGCTGAACAGTGCTAGGTTAGAGCTCTTATATAGGGAAACCTAAGCCATGTCAATCTGTACAGCTGCAGCCAGTTCAAGCAAATTAGCACATCAGAGAGAGAGCGCAATGAGATAAGCACAGCAGGAAGAGAGCAATTTACCTGGACAGAGAGACAGAAGGTTACAATCCAGAAACAGGCCAGAGATGTTATTCCAAGATAATACTAAGTAGTTGAAAATTAATAACTGAGGTATAGTAACTCAGTCTAACTCTCTTATGGAGACTTGCAAACCAGGACATTGGAACCAGGCACACTGAATGTTGTTGTGACAACATACAGAGAATGTAGGAGGAGACCCAAAGTACAAGAACAAGGCTATGGTAAATGACGTGTAGAATGATATGAGTGTGAATGTCAGTGTGCATAAGGTGAATATTGTTACTGAGATGCCTCCTTGAGCAGATGGGTGTTTACAATATGCTTGAAAGTGATGAGTGTTGATAGTTGATGACTCGAGTGTGGAGGGAACAGAGAGATGATCCCATAACTGATCCTTGGGGTAAATCAACTGAGATGTCATGGAGTAAAAACAGGTGTTAATAAAAGAAACACTGAAAGTATGGTTTATGAGACAAGATACAATCCATTCTAAAGTTGTGTCATGGATGCCAAAGGTGTGTAGTGTGTCCATTGTCATTGTCAGTTTCTTCACTGAATGTGGGACATTGGCTTCCAGGATATGTTGATACTTAGTAAAATCCATTCTTTCCTCTACTTGCATAATATTTCCTGTACTACTGACTGCTACCAACCCCAAATAGATCCACCTCCATGCTTAACCGTTGGTAAGGTTATTTTCTTCAAATGCTTCTCACGTCATGTGTGAGCAAGTAGGAAGCACAACATTTAGACTGTAAGCTCCTTGGATCAGAGACATCTCTCCTATTGTTTCTATGAACATGATACTTATTTTATCCACATTTATTGTATCATAATACTGTTGTTAGGTACCTGCATACACTGTGTGGTGCCATTTAATAACATATACATGCATACATGTAGTATGTAGGTATGGAGAGCCATTATCAACTGCAGCTTCTTCGTCAGCTCCACTTTACAAGTTAGGGGTGGCAGGGCCTTATTATAATAATCTAATCACATAGTAACTAATCACATTGTCCAACTTGTGACTTAGATAAATAAAAACAGGAAAAAAAATGCTGACTAAGTTGAGAAGCTGTTTAGTTTATGCCTACTAAAAGAAGCCAGCCATAAACCCATTCAACACTGTATCATTGTTCGCAAAGAGTGTTAAAACTCTGCTTTTATTGGTTAATTTGAAAACGTAACCTTTGTTATTTGTTCTCCTTGTTTGTGGTATCAAATAAGAAATGTATTAACAGTACTTTGACTGTAAACCCACTTCTGTTTATACCCCATCCCTTTCTATAATATTTTTATCCAGGTATGGTAAATTACAACATTACTGTGAAGAATAAATCTAAAAATGGTTTTTAGAAAAGAAAGTGTGGTTAGGGGTGTGACCAAGGTGGGGCTAAGGGCACCAGTGGGTGCTGTGCCTAGTGTGCTTGAGATGTAAATCCAGGCCTGATGCTGCCATTGCAATACTATGGTTTATTTTATTGAAGGAACACTAGCACCTCCTAATGATAACTCCTGACATTGTTTTCCATCCCATGAAGTTTACCCCAACATAGGAATGAGTACAAATGCTTATCAATGAATTAAACACCCACGACTAATAAGGAACTGATAAAGTCACAGACAATAAATGAATATACAAACAATAGTATTTGAATGCAATGTGTGATTTATTCAAAATGCGAAATCATTATAATCAAATAATGTTGACTTCACACTGAAAGATTAAGTCCCACCACCTGTAATGCAGAGCAGCCTGAATAGCCAACATGGGAACAGGAAACCTGAGATGATCTGATCAGAAAGTCTGCACTTGGAAAACACCGACTTGCCCCAAATGCCATTGGTCTTTTGCAGAGGGGCAGAGAGGAGCAAACATTCCTCCTCTACTATGAACAGGCTCCTGTGAAGAAAAAAATAGTGCATGAGCCTAGATCAGGGTAACTTACTAATTATTTTCTAGCTACAGATTGGCAACATGAGGCCCTCAAGATACTCCTTAACTACAAATTTCACTATCCTCCACCAGCCAAAGGCTGACAGAGGATGATGGGAGTTGTAGTCCATCAATATCTGTAGGGTTTTATATTGTCCAACTTTCCTCTAGCTATTGTTGGACTTCAATTCCCATCATTCTCAGTCATCTCACAGATGTTGTCCTTATTTCCTAAAAATTCCCCTTTATGTCAGAACTCCATCCTGAAAGATCAGATTGATTCTGCTTGAATAGGTTGTAGCCCAGCTGTGAGGAAAGTGCTTCTCTTACTGGACTATAACTGCCTTAATCATTAGTCAGTCTTTGGCTAGCTTATAATGATAAGATTGTAGTCACTTCCCATCTCTTTTATTCTTTCTTAGAAACCAGGAATATGTCATTGATGCATGTGGAGTGGAACTGTACTAGCCACATCCACAAATCAGCACAGTGAATATAGATAGTAAAGATTAGGCATCCCTCACAATTTGGTGCTCCATCAATGGCAAGAAGGCATTTAGAATATTGCAATGGAGACAAAACTACTACATGTAAGAGTCTTCTTTGAAATAAAAACAAGAAAAGGTAGTTTTAATAAAACATCTTTACCTCCATCTTGCAGGCATTTGCAGAATGCTGGGAGAAACTTGATTTTACTTGCTTCAGTGAACTATAAGAAAATAATTAAGGATTAATATGACAGCATAACAGGTTATATTCATCATATCAAACATGGCATGAGATGATAGTCCTTATATAGAAAACCTATTTCCATTAAACAAAATGAGTGCTGCTTAAAGCTTGTCATTCTCTTGAATTGCAGGTCTCTGCTTTTTACATTTTCAAAAGTGATAAAAAAATACTTAGGAACTTACTGATCAAGATAAAGAGGTAAAGTTATGATGTAAAACGACTGCAACATAGTGAAAATGAAAATTCTCATTGATTGAAATCGGAATGTAACAAGGGATGAGTTATTCATTTCACAAGTCAATCCAGGTGATCTGAAAGGTAGGGTAGCAGGAAGGGGACATGCAAAGGAAGGGTGTTGGTTGAAGGGGAGAGGGCCTGGGCTGATGATGAAGACACTGGTAACTGAATAGGGGAGAATGGTAGGGGGACAGACTAACTTGCTGAGAGACCTCGCCCAGACTGGAACACACTGTGTACAAAATCTCAAGGGAACTTTATTTTTCTAATGACCTCGAAACAGTTACTTTGCAACTTGTTTCTTGGATATTAAATAAGAGCCCTTTTGAACGAAACATGGAATTATAAAATTGTTTCTCAAATCATTACTGTTAACTTCTTGAGTGCGAGAGAGGTCTCCAGCTCAAAAGGACGCCCCTCTAACATTAGTGATTATAAAATATCCACTTAAATCAATGTGAATTTATGGAATTGTCATTTCTCCCCTATGGTGCAGTTGATTTGCTCTAGAATTACAAAGGATTTATCTGTAGGAAAAAAAAAACACAGTATAATTTACATTTCTAAAATATATGGGAGAATTCAACACATTATGTTGCAAGTAAGTAATAAAACAATTAGTAATTGTATTACTTCTAAGGTGGAAACCACTGTCCCATTCACTGAAATCTGAAAGTGTACTAGTGATTTTCTTCTAAAAAAAATCATGTTTACTGAAAGATCCATCCATATTTGGATCATTTTCCACTGTCTTCTGATGTAACTTAGGGATGGTATACTGTTTGAGGCTTAAAACCAGAAAGTAAATTAGTGCTCATTTTCCTTAATGATCTTTAGGGCCTTTTCGATCCCTTTCATTGATAGGCAGTGGCCCACTGAACTAGAACATTGAGCACTAATACTAATGTTTCTGGCTTGAGTTCCTACACACTTTAACCCTTTGAGTGCCAGAAAGGTATCCAATGCATTGTATACCTCTCTGGCACTCAAAGGGTTAAGTCTTTACAATGCCTCAGTTGTAGAGGCCCCATACATTAAGATGTCTCTAGAGCAAGTTATTTGTGGAAAGGTGGGGGTTATATTCACATAATGTATATTTTATATTACCCTGCATCTCAAGGATTGGTAATGATTGACTAATAAGCCTTGATTTAACCTGTTTACATTTCACTAACATAGAAAGCTGATAACACATACAAAAATCACACTGAACCGATGATTTTTTCACTGAAACCAAATTGGCTGGCTATAAGTTTAGCCATTATCTTGTGAATCAACAATCTTTTTCCTCTTAGGTATAAAGTGGTTAATAGTATCAGTATCTGATTCAAGGGGTTAAACTGATTTTACCTTATGTTAGTTACTTTACTAGGGAACGAATTATATTTACACATCAATCCTTGAGGATGACAAGTCATGGGTCCTTAAGGAGTTGGTATGGGTTCTGAGTTTTTTTTAATCAGAGTGTCACCTTCGTGAATTTGGAACTAATCTAAATATTGATGTTTAGTCATCATAACAGTTTTTGTGTGACACGTTTTATAATTTACCGTAGTCTGCAGTGCCACTTCAATCTGAGCTTTCAGTTCATCAACACTGACTGCTAGTCTGAGAGAGAAGAAACAGAAATAAAGATTGAAAAGGCTACACAATGAACATGGGAGAAAATGCTTGTTAAAGGGATAGCAATACATCGTTTTAACTTTATTTTATTTTGTAGGCATTAAAAAAACATGAAGAACGATATAAGTCTCATCTCTCAAACCCTTATGGTTTAAGATAAATTCGCAAGTAAAGTTTCCCCTCCCGCCCCTTTTTCCTAGTGTAAGGCATCTCTTCTCAGATGGGGAATCTGGTTGTAAGACCAGACAGATAACAGCAGGGGACAGTCTTCTTACAATGAAAACAATGAAAGCCCTGCCCCTCTTGACAAGCTTTTCAGGTTTTTCCCTTATCTTAATTGAAGATTGTCCCTCTTTGCAGTCTACCTGGGCACCTCCCTTCTGCTCTGGCTGAAAAGTGTTACATCAGTAAAAGGGGCGGGAGGAGGACAATTTGTCATTGAATTACTCTGGAACAACAACTCTGACAGAATTTAAATAACACTCTCCAAAGAGTGCTTTCTTCGGAGAATTTCTATTACAGACAGTAGCTCTCAAAATGAAAAATACTGCAAAAGCACAATCCAGTGGTGACTTAAGCTGTATTGTCATTATGTTTGACTTGTAATATCTTTTGAGCAAAATATTGTAAAAAAAACAGGAATAGATGTATTTGGAATATATTTGGCAGGGGAAATGTTAAGCATACTCCTCTGTATCCTGACTGGATTATAATTTATGAACTGTGTGCAAAATGGTTATTGGGTCCTTACATAATCCGCAGTGTAGCACTATGGGCCATATTCAGAAGTGCAAACTCAGCTTGTACAGGCTGCAGGTAAACATCAACTTCATGAGAACTGGATGGTTTGTATTGTGTGCCCGTGATAACATTATATTAAGAGGAAGTGGACACTTATTGATTTGTCCCTTCCAACACTACTATGTTGAATTGAGGTCTAAAATAGAAACAGATGTGGAGTCTAATAAACCAAGTCCTTTATGTCAAATTACTCCACCCTTTTACCTTTCAATAAGTTTAATGTGGGGTATGGAATAAAATATTTAATGGTCCCACATGCTGTATGCGATTTAATATTGCTCAGAGGGAGGTGAATGCCACCCACAACAGATTTATGTTCCAAGGCTATTGTGCGGTAATAAAGGATCAATCCCCACAATTTTATTTGTCACAGGTCTCTTACCAGTTCAGGGGCCCAGTCTATACCCCTTAGGTAAAAATGTAATTGTTTTCTCATGTAATTTAAATAATAAAGAGTCTGAAGAAACCATTATTATACCTTGCAATTTGTTAAATTCCTTGAACTCTGGTAATTACCGGGTTAATAGTCATCCTACACTGGTGAGCATTGTGTAGACTCAAGTATGAAGGGGAACTCCAATTGTTTGAGAGAGATCAGTGAGCTTCAATTTGTTGAAGGAATTGGTTCTAGAGGGCATATGTTCATCGTTTTGGCGTGCCATCATATATTTAAGTTTCATAAATGGGGACCCAAATAAAAGACGTTAGGAAAACATTTTTGATGCATTTGCCTCACTGCTTACTTTCTTTTTGGTAAATATACAAACTATGGGGGAGATTAACGAAGCAGTGATAAAGAGGTGATAAAGTGGAGATGACTTCTCCAGTGATATCATTTCTCCAGTTCCTTTGTAATTCTATGAAACATATTCACTAAGATCTCCAAAGCAGAAGAAATCTTAGTGGATAGGCTCCACAGAATAACAGTGATTGGGGAAGTGATAAACTGGAGAAGTAATCTCCACTTTATCACCTCTTTATCACCGCTTAGTGAATCTCCCTCTTTGTGTTTTACTAATAAGGATCAAAGTATATGTTTTATGTAATACTTACGGTATAGTGCCGAGAAGTGTAACTGTGAGATCTGCACATCCCTCAATATTCAAGGAGATAAAGTTGCACGTTAAGGAACCATCCGTGCCCTTGACGACATTTAATTTAATCTCCAAATCAATATCACCTTCAACTTCTGCCACATGTTTCAATGCTAGAAGTAGATATTGCCTAAAATGACAAACATAAAATTAATTTCAGGAGGCATTCACGTCAATGTAATAAACATAAATTTTTGTACAACCACAGTGGCTGTTTTTTTTTTTTGTTTTGTTTTGTTTTTTTAAGATTATACTTATAATTTAAAATAGATTGTTACCTGAACTATCATAACCGAATATTCAGCTGGCCAAAATGGTAAAGAAAAATATTCTCTGTTTAAAAAATGGGGTTTAGAGGTTTACAAAATGAGATGGCGGCATTTATGAGAAAGAGAACTCCAGAGTATTCTATTGCAAAACATAACTGCCACTTTATTCAATAGGCCAAGTGAGCATTGCTCAGGGCCCACCGCTGGCTGGAAACCCTTGTTACATTTAATTTACCACTGCTGCTTTGCCTATTACATAAAGTGGCCCTGTTAGCGTATGCTGAGAAGGACTAGAGTTGGGAATCACTGCACTTCATATTGAAGAGGCCTGTGTGTAGCAAACACGATTAAGAAATAATCAGATTTGCTCCTCTTTTCATCCTTGAAAGAAGATAGTTGCCATGGTACTGGATCTCAGCCTTGGCACAGAGTGCAGCTTCTGCCTGTTTGGGCAGAGCCTGAACATGGTGGAACTTCAGCGCTGGTGCAAGGATTTTTGCCACCCTAGGCAAAACCTTATTTTGCCGCCCCCTTGGCTGTGCCTGTCTCTCTCTCCTCAGTTTCTAAGCACAGCAGAAGCCTCTTTATTCACCATTGGCTCTGTTCTCATTGCACCCCTTGGCTGTGTGCTCCTTGCACCCCTTGCCTTTTACTACCTTTTTCTCTCCATGCCTTCTATAGTTTTCCTTTCACACACCTCTTATCACGGTGCCCGTGCTATGCGGGCGACATTTTGACACATGTTACTTCCTGATACCTTTTATTGGCTACGCTATATTGCTCTTCTCAATGACAGCCTTTAAATACTCAGTGCTGTCACTTCTGCACTGTCCTTTCGTGGTGTTTCTGTTGCCTATCGCTTGTTCCGTTATTTTTGTCTGATAACAGTGTATGACCCGGACTGCCTGACTACTCTGCCTGTTTACGTTCCTGCTCTGTGTACCGACCCGGATTGGCTGACGTTCCTGCTGTGTGTTTAGACCCGGCTTGGCTGACGTTCCTGCTCTGTGTACCGACCCAGATTGGCTGAAGTTCTTGCTCCATATACCGACCCGGCTTGGCTGAAGTTCCTGCTCTGTATACCGACCAGGCTTGGCTGAAGTTCTTGCTCCGTGTACCGACCCGGCTTGGCTGAAGTTCCTGCTCCGTATACCGACCCAGCTTGGCTGAAAGTCCTGCTCCGTGTATCGATCAGGCTTGGCGGACGTTCCTGCTCTTGCTGTGCGGCATGAGTTGAACTCACTCTCTCTCTTGGTCTGTACTAGACCTCCGGTCGACTCGGTTACTGTGCAGACAGTCCTATCTGTGACCTGTTGACTCTATAGTGCCTTATCCTCTCTCACTCTGGTAGAGAGTTTCTGGTTGCACCATGGTATGCTTGGTCTGTTTACCGCTTCACCTGAGGTTGGGTTACTCTTGGGCGCTTCAGGCTGTCTATACCTCTAGCAGTTGCCTCAGACCGGAGAGTTCGTTAACCCCTTGCGGGGCGGGGCTGTACACTTGGGTCACTATCCACGGCAGTCTCAGTTTGGCGTCACGTTGCACCATCTGGTGCTGTGCACTTGGGTCATGAATTATTGTAGTCCCAGTTTGGTGTTCACTATACTGCTGGTTGCCGCCTTCCTCTGGTACCCAGTAGCCAGTCACATTTCCTGGCTCTGCTTGCTCCTCTGTGGCTACTGTCACTCTCTGCGTAGAGAGTATACTGTGGGACTTCCACTATTAGGGCCTATCCACTGTTCCTGGCCTAATAGTATCATTCTGCCATATTCTCACTGAATCATACGAACTGTACCTGACCTGTGTCAGTATTGTATATTGTTCTTTACATACTGGATGTGTGTGGGTTAATCATATCTTTGTAACCTGTCCTGTGTCAGTTTTATATTATTTGTATGCTGGACCTGCGAGGGTTACTGTTATTCTGTATGTGTGTTAATAAAACTGTGTTTTAACAAAACTTTCCATTTCTGAGTGTACATAAAACCGTAAACACCTCTCTTCCAGGTCCCTCATTTCATTCCTGTCTCCCCCCTCCTGTTTACACACCCACTCTCTCTATTTTAACCCTATATTGTGACTCACAACCCTATCTCTCGCTGCATAGATCCTGTAGAGATATCATTGAATCCTTAATCCATTGCTGCTGCTTCTTCCTGTTTCCTCATTTTGGCAGAGCCCCTCTCAACTGCACATCTACTGGGGGAGCAGAGAAGAGCCTCTCGCTGCCGCACCTCGTTGGCTGCCGTGTGGTGAAGAAACTCTTCAATGTCTTCACCACACAGCAGACTCCAATGTGTGTGCGGCTTTGCCCTGCCCCCCTATATATGTGCTCCCTAGGCCGGCGCCTTCCTCGGCTATAGGTGGTGCCGGCCCTGCGGAGGTTTGACTCCAGACCCTGGCTCAAGATTGGCCTGTCTGTCAGTATGTCTACACTCAGTGGCAGCATGTGGGATCTGTCCCACCATCTTCATCCCTAGGGCTGCACAATGCCTAGAGGGCAAGTACTAGTCGAGAACAACCAAGAAATAATTTCGAGCAAAGTGTATTGGACTAATTCTATGTATGTAGCTTTGATTACTTTTATAGATGTCGCCTTCTATTTAAAGTGAGGTAATTTACAGACGTTATATTGCTCTGTAAGGATCAGAGAGGTGTGTTGTATAATATTCTGCACAAAGCTGTCATGGGATATGTTAGTATTACGTTCTGCAGAGAGCTGACAGTAGATATATTGATGTATGGATCTGGAAGTAGCTGATAGAAAATGTAATGCTCTGAAGGGAGCTAGCAGTACATATCATGGAATACTGTTCTACATGTATGGCACATTGTAATTTTTTTATTTTTTAACAAGTGTGTGCGCGTGCGTGTGTGGTGGGGGAAATACGTTTGCTCAGGGCCCACCCGTGTCTTAAATCATCCCTGTAAATATGGACAAATAACAATAGAACTGGTATGGAAGGATGTTTAACATGAGTTAAAACACATGCAAACTATGTCATTAGGGGTATAGCTCACTGCAAATCAGAACCATTATAACACCTCTGGTTGTCCCTTTGTATGTATGGAGACTGTGACATGTTTACTATTATGTGATAGGATTAATATCTAATGCAAATATCTCTTCACATTCTGTGATTCTGTTAGAAGAAATTACTGTAATAGAGACATTATTTTAACATATCCAATCAAAATTCCAGACTATGGGGATGGGCTGGAGCCTAGGCCAATAAAGGCTTCTTTTCCTGTCAAACAACCTTCTTCTACTGCTATTATTATGATGGAGGCTTACATCTATAATTTTTCTCAGAAAGATATTTTTTTAAAGAATGAGTTAGGACTGGATACCTGGAACATTTGCCTTGCCATTTAAAGAGTATGGCAGAGCGAGCATTAATAGCTACTCCTGATTTCTACTGCACATTTCTAGTTAATGCTTACGGGCAGGTGTAAAGCAGAAAAGGAAAGCCATAGTCACAGCTAGTATTCTTTTCTGCAAGGGAGGAGCTACAGAGAGGATTTGTTACCCACAGAGCAAACATGTAATGACCAGAAGGATAGTGGTCCAGAAAGCAAAAGGAGAGCTTTCTTAGACTGCCCAGAGAAGTATGTAGAAGAGGATGCAAGTCCTGGACTGAGCATCTGAACTGTGAAGAGATAAATGTTGGTCAGGGGTGTTGCTTTTTAAACAGTTACACACTTAACTTGTTCCTAATAAGGAGATCTAAGTCCATTTGGAATGTCCCACCCAGAGAGAGAGAGAGAGAGAGAGAGAGAGAGAGAGAGAGAGACAGGAAGCCCCCATGGGGTTGATATTAAATACAGTAACCCTTCCATGCAAGAGGCACTTCTCAAATAGTTTAACTTGGTTCCTTGCTCCTTTTCCATCCATTCTGTCCCCTTCTCCCCTTGATCTGTCTGCTAAATGTTTCTAAATGATTTTGGCAAACTGAGAATTTTTCAAAGTTCTCTCTGAATCGATCTGCAAATGTAATTATTAATGTTTCACTCATCCCTAGAAGTGACCAAATATGTAATGATTTTATTGACCCTAGAGTCATCACACCTAAAACAATACATTGCTATAGAGCTAGCATTCTATTTGATTTTTATAAAACACACACAATCCAGAAAAGATTGATTTAACTCCTTGCGTGCAAGCAGGGCTTCCATTACATTGCACACACACCTGGCACCTAAAATGTTACTACAATACTGCATTAATTTCAGGTGAATTTAGACTCAATGTTTCCATTGTAAAGTATTTATGTTGTCTGAGGTTCCCCAGTTTTCTATACATTAACATCAATCTGTGTAGCAAGCTGTCACACAATAGATTGGGTAGGAAAACACAGAAACAGAGATGAAGGAGAGAACATTTTATAGAACTTTCAATTGTCCTACATCTGCTGTTCTGTAATGCTCCCAAATCAAATGTTTAATATGTATAGGATATAACAACATTTGTCTCTTCAGCTTCATCATTACTTTAAAGTACAACAACTGGAAAGGCACAGACACCAATATGCTAACTTGAACTTGTACCATGCTGTAAAAGACTTCTTACACCGCAAGGCAGAAACAGGTGTTGGTTATGGCACCTGTCTTTGTCTTGTGATGTAAAGTATCTTACATGATAAAATGTGTATGCTAACTGTTTGACTGAAGACACTTTATTTATACTTATCCATAGTTACAAGTGTGAGGAAATTATGTCAGAATCTGTTGTTCTCTTAGATCTAAATTCTTAGGATACATATAATAGGATATTGTATTAAATATAATAATGCAGCAGGTATGCCAATAATTTGTGACAAAAACGCTGAGCTATTTAATGAGTGCGTTTTGATTTCAAGCTCTCTATTCATGTGTCAAAGTTTTCACCTTGCAGTTAGGAATTTTCAACGACATTTGAGTATGCTTAAGTCTGTAAGTAAACAGTGAAAATGACTTAGTCCCACCTGCAAGGACTGCTTTTCATGCCCAAGTGAAGCCCTACCTCAAGATATCAGTGAGGAAGTTATTCAGACAGGACAGTGGCAATGGTAGCTGTTCCTCACTATCACCATTTGGATTCAGCCTCCTATAGTACTAGAGTTAGGCTGTGTGTGTTTGTGTCTGGAGGTATACCAAAACCAAATGGTGGATAACATTGTCATCTGAGGATAAATTGAACTCTGAGTTTTTATAATACTCCCTAGCCCAACTCAATTTCTTACTCCCCATGTCTCCTCACCCACTTCAATTATCGGCCCTTCATGTCTCTTCATCTCTTACTCCATGTGCCCCCAAGTTTCTCTTCTACAGTCTCTATGTCTCTCCTCCTCCTCAGTGTTCAATTAGTTTGTGAAAATAAAGAAATAAAAACTAAGAGTTAAATTGTGAGTGTGTGTCAGTGGAAGGTATGTGCATTCTGAGGAGGAAGATCCGTTTGAAATGGGGATGCATATGTATGAATTCTGAGGAGGTAGATGTTTGTGGGTGTTGAGGAGGGAGGAATGTGTGTATACTGAGGAGGTAGACATGAGAGTACTATGGAGGATGGTATATTTACATCCTAAGGGGATAGATTTGTGTGAATATGATATGATAAAAAGGAACTCATTGACAAAATAACTGTTCCATATGTATCAATGAAAAAACATCCTATTGCTTTCAGTAGGGGATTTTCATTGATAAATGCTGAGCAATTATTTTCCTCCAGAATTGCTCTGCTTTTTTCATAAAAATGACTATGAGTGTATCTATGTATATATGCATGTAATATGTGAGTGAGTGCATGTAAGAGCATGTGTGGCTTGCTGTGTATTCTAAATAACGGTTAAACAGTATTATAATCTTTAAAGGGTTTGGAAAATGTTAATACAACTAGAATTTACACTGAGAATATTTAAAATAAGGAATGAAAACAAAATACTTACTTTACAGTAAGTTTTATATGTCCCTTAATGGTAAGTGTAATATCATAACCTCCATCTGGTGATTCGACTTGTGTTGAAGATGCACTTACATAGAGATATCCTTCTCCACATACTCTATAACAGAAAGATGAAAAAGAGAGATGTTGTCAAACCAGATTGGAAGGTACTCTGGCAATTCTTTCTCCAGGGAGTGGAGACTTGGCCCAGTGGGAACTTACATTTTATTATGAATACAACTGATAACATCCCCATAGTTACCTAAATAAGGCCTAGATTATATTGCAGTAGATAAGTGTTATCCCTGCTTTAGGTTTTAACAACAGATTCCAACTGAAGAAGACTATAGAGAGATTTGTGTATAAATCTAGGCCTGAGTTTGTTGTTTCATAGCTACAATATGAAGTTGTATACATCACATGTCTCTCCATTTGTTCAGCAGAAGCGCTTACTTAAGTAGGAGTTGTCATGCAGTAGTCAGTTATATCTATATATTATATATATATTTTGCATATCAGTTACTGCTGGTTCACCTCATTATAAAGAAAAGTCCTAAATGATCTCACCTTTAGAATCATTCACAGGATAGGAAATGGTCTATATATATGTGTATAATTTGTATTTTAACAAGAACAAGATAAGAACTATGTTTTCAAAGATACAGGTGAGATCGTTAGAAGTAAATATATAAGCATATATTCACAATAAAGATAAATATATGTCTTCCCACTGTCTATAGCAGAGGGTGTAACCTACTGGGCCCTGGGGTGTTGAAATCTGCAACTGCCTCCCCCACATGCTCTGTATCACATTCCAACATGGGCCCAAGGTACAAATCATCATGGGAAGATTTCACGTGGCCTTTATGTATCAAGGAAAGACTGAGAAGTAAAGAAATTCATTTGCAGCACCAGAGAATTGCTTCATCATAATTCATGATCCCACATGCTGACAGTTAACTTTTTTTAGTTCCAGAAGGGTGTCTAACACATTACTTTGCAAAGCATCATTCACCTCTCTGGTACAGGGGTTAATAAAGAAAACTGAATGCTTTTCTTAGCTTACTGGCTGACAACAGCCACATTTGATGAAGTCAGTAGCTGTCATATAATATAGGAAACTGGATGAATTTAAGGTGTAACAGGATAACGCAGACCTGATGAACTCCATTAAATGTCTGGCCCATCATGAATTACACCCTGTGCAGGAGTACTCAGCATTGTTAACCTTTTTTTAAAAATAAAATCAAAAAGTTTTCTACAAAAATTATAAATCATCTTAGGTTATGTGGGTGTTTTATTTGTGCACCATTTTAGTGGATACCAATCCGTCCATGCCAACTTTCCAACAAAGGCCCTCATTCTCCCTTTGTTTCACTGACCAAGCGTACATAGAGGAGGTGCCTCAGAAAGCTGGCCAACATTTGCATCAGCCATACATAATTCTGCTGTGCCCATGTGGGTAGGTCTGTCAGCGGAGGATGAAAATGACAATTATCTTCCAGAATTATGGTTTTGAATGACCTGCTGTATCGCTAATAGGCTGCCATACAGATCAGCATTCTAGAACCTGAATGTGCCCAATATATGAGCTCATCCAAGTCATAGCATGTTTTGTACTAATGCATTCTGCAAAGTGAAAATCGCCTGTGTGAGTAGCACCATTGGAGGTACCCTGTACTACATGGGTGGATTTAGCACAACTTTCAGAAGGCTGTGTTAAAGTTGCCCATGTCAGCATCATAGCCATTGAGTACTAGCACCTTTTATATTAAAAGAAAAAGACAGTGGGGAAGATTTACTAAGCGGTGATAAAGAGGTGATAAAGTGGAGATGACTATGAGGATGATGAAATCTCTAGCTCAATAGTTATTGACTGATGATCCCTAGAACAGACAATGATATTATATACTTACTTAGCAAGTCCAAGAATATCTATATTTATATCGGGTACAACGAGTGAAAGTGCACTGAATATATCGTTATCAGCTGAACCTGTTAAAAAAAAACAAAAAAAAACAGGTGTTCTACAGGTCACGTGCACAGACAATATGAGCAATTTTGGTGAATAACTGCACCATAGAGGACACAAACATTACCCAAATTCTCAACAATTTGCATAGGCATTTTAACCCTTTGAATGCCAGAGAGGTATCCAATGCATTACTTTGCAATGTGTTGGATACCTCTTTGGCACTCAAAGGGTTAACCTGAATGCTAGAGGGGTCTGTAAACCATTGGAGCATTCAATGGGTTAAAAGAACCAGAAGGGCTAAAGAAATATATTGCACACCCCTCGGGATCTAAAGGTATTATATCAACGTATACTTATTTATTTGTTCCCTGTGGTGCAGATTGATTGTCTCGTAATTCATCATCTTCTTTGGGTCTATGGTCCTATGTCTTAAGTGTCTGAAATTCTACTTTATATCAGATTAGATTAGAGGCTTTTAGTGAATTATTTTAAATCACTTATTACAGTGTGAGTTCTATTATAATTTGTGTAACATTTGAAAATAGCTGTATAACTATTACAGAAAAGAAAGAAAATATCAATCTTAAAGGTATAGTAACACTTAATATGTAAAAACATATATGGTACAGCTATCCTTCTCAGTAAAACAAGGGTATATCCAGTGCTGATAGGTGTTTTATTCAACAGTCATTGCAGCTCAAACTTTATTTTTAGGTGCAATATCTCAATGGCCTGATTTTTTTCAGTGGTGCTGTTGCTACACCATCCTACGGAGATCTATGGTCATCTATGCTGTAGCAGAGCCACTGTAAAATGTCAGGCCATTAAAATATTGTACCTAAAAAATTCAAGTTAAGTTACAATAACTGTTGAATTAAATACCTCTCAGCACTGGGAATTCCCTTGTTTTACTCAAGAGGATAAAACCTAATATATATATATATATATATATATATTTATTATTATTTTTTTTTACATATTAAGTGTTACTGTCACTTTAACCCCTTGAATGGGGATGTACAATGTATTGTATTGATTTAAAGTTGAACTTCAGTGACATGAAGAACCCTTGGATATGTACCATCAGGGCCCAGTTCTTTGTAAGTCTTAATTTTGTTCATGGGAAGACTGAACAAAATTAAGATTAATAAAGCATTGGGTCCTGATGTTAGGCATCCAGGGGTTCTTCTGGAACTCAGCGCAGTGTTTGAAAGACCCCTCTTTTTATTCTTTAAAGATTCTCTCACCACAGGCTCAGTGCCACAAGATTGGCATAGAGCCAGTGTACTGCCTCTATTTAAGAAGGGAACTAAAACAGAACTAGGGAATTCTAGACCTGTGAGTTTGACTTCTGTAGTGGGAAAACTGCTAGAAGGGATAATAAAGGGATTTTATTCAGGATTACACCACAAAAATAAGATTATTAGCAGGAATCAACGTGGTTTTATGATGAATAAATCATGCCAAACTAATCTTTTCAGCTTCAATGAAGAAGTAAGTAGCAAACTCGATAATGGCAAGGCAGTTGATGTAGTATATCTAGATTTTACAAAGACATTTGATACACTGCCATACAGAAGGCTGGGGTATAAAATAAGGAAATTGGCGCTAGGAGATAACCTTTGCAATTGGTTAGAAAACTGTTTGAAGTATAGGGAGCAGTGTGTGATTGTAAATGGACAATTTGCCAATTCAGTTTAAAATTGGGAATGGAGTACCTCAGTGTTCAGTATTAGGTCCACTGCTTTTTAACATGTTTATAAATGACTTGGAAATTATATTTTGCTTTCTATATCTATATTTGCAGATGACACTAAATTATGCAGGGTAATTAAAGGGATAGTAATACTTCATTTTAACTTTATTTTATTTTGTAGGCATTAAAAAAACATGAAGAATGATATAAGTCTTATCTCTGAAACCTTTATGGTTTAAGAGATATTCACAAACAAAGTATCCCCCCCCTGTTCAACCAGATAAGAAGGGAGATGCCCAGGTAGACTGCAGAGAGGGACAATCTTCAATTAAGATAATGGAAAAAGCTGAAAAACTTGTCAAGGGGGGAAGGGCTTTCATTGTTTTCATACAAAGAAAATTGTCCCCTTCTGTTATCTGTACTGTCATACAACCAGACTCACATCTGAGAAGAGATGGCTTACACTAGGAAAAAGGGGCGGGGAGGGGAACTTTGCTTGTGAATATCTCATAAACCATAAAGGTTTGAGAGATAAGACTTATATCATTCTTCATGTTTTTTTAATGCCTACAAAATAAAATAAAGTTAAAACGAAGTGTTACTATCCCTTTAATTCAGAACAAGATATTTGCTCTCTACAGAAGGATTTACCTAAAGTGGCGGGTGGGGCAATCAAATGCAATTTGAAGTTGAATGTGTAAAGTCATGCATTTGGGAAGAAAAAATCCCGCTTCTACTTATGAACTTAATAGAATAATTTTAGGGAACTTGTTGCTAGAGAAAAACCTGGGAATCTTTGTAAACTACAAACCTGGAAACATTAAACAGTGTCAGATAGCAGTAGCAAAAGCAAATAAAGTTCTATCTTGCATAAAAAGTGGTATTGAAGCAAGAGTGGATAACATAATTTTGACATTGCACAAAACATTGGTAAGCCCTCACGTTGAATATGCAGTGCAGTTTTGGGCACCAGTTCTGAAAAAGATATTCTAGAACTGGAGAGGGTACAGCAAAAAGCAACAAGAGTAATCAAGGGAATGGAAGACTTGATGTATGAGGAATAACTAGACAAACTTAGTTTATTCACTCTAGAAAAATGCAACAAAGAGGAGATCTTATCACAATGTACATGTATTTGATAAGTCAGTACAAGGATATCTCTGGTGAGCTATTCATTCCAAGGCCTGATCAAATAACTAGGGGACACTACATGAAAATAGTGGAAAGGAGGTTTAGACTTTATCAGAGAAAGGGGATTTTTACAGTAAGGTTGTTAATTTATGGAATTCCTTGCCCAAGGATGTGGTTATGGCAGATACAATGGATACATTTAAGAGAAGATTAGATACATTTCTTTCAAAAGGGAACATACAGGGTTATACTGTACATTAGTAGGCAAATCAGAATGGTATGATAAAGACGAACGTATTTGGTAGCAGAAAAGTTATGCAATTCTCATGTCACTGGGTTATGAGGCAAGGGTTGAACTTGATGGACTTGTGTCTTTTTTCAACCTAATTTATTATGTTACTATGTGCTTTATACTACAGTCCATGTGGAGTAAGTAAGATAGACACATTTCTGGCAAATCAAACACACACACATAACTCATTAAACTCCATCTTAATTATATAGGGATGCCCATATCTCTTGCTTTTTCCTGCAAAAATTCCTCCCAATAGAAAATGTATACAATTTTTATCTTTTCACCAACACCAATGCATTTTTAAAGAGAACTTTTGCATCCTTCTCCTAAGCTTTCTACGACTGAAAGAATTTCCACTGCACTACTACTGCTACTGAGTGGTGAACTGGAGAAATCAACAGCTGAAAGAAAAAGTTCTTAGCAGGCTACAGCAATATAAGCCTTTGATTACAACACAATTGAATTACTTTTACAACTCTGGCAAAGCCATCCTTGAAAAATAACTGTGGCCTTCCATATGCCAGCAGGGTCCATCATTATATACAATACTGTTCAAACGTTTGGGGTCAGTTAGTGATAGAGGGGTTGATGGTGGTGAGTGTGGGGCTAATTGATTCTCATCACCTCAAATTAATCACAGAATTTCTTGTTGGCACTTTGCATTAGCCCAATAACAGCATCATCATAATGTATTGCAAAAGCTGTCAGATCTATGGCCACAATCAGTTTTTTTAGCACTACTTTACAGCTACCAACATTTCGATGCACTCCTCCTACTCTTTTTCCCTTTCCCCTGCCCCTAACACTTGTGATGGACAGAATGAAAGTAGTGTTTAATTATAAAGCACGCAACAGAATTATTAGCAAATAGAGCCATGTTTCGCCTTTCTCAAAATTATGCATGCTAAGTCTCTGTCTCTGGTATTTTTCACTATCAGTTTTAGTCTACGATCAGCTCAATGAATCTCCTCCCTGTCCATGTCACCTATCACAAGGAAAGCAAACACACAATCCATGTAACCGCAAGCAACTCCAGCTGCCCATCTTAGCCTGTCTATCATCCTGTACACATAGCTAGTGTCAGCTTTGATTCCCAAATTCATTTCAGTCTTAATTGTTACAGTAGTACAATTCACATCAGAATCAGCAGTTTGCAATAATACATAAAACAGTGAAAATCACTCCACACAGCAGCTTATTTTCTAAGTGTAAAATGTGGTAAAATGCCAATAGCATGGAGGGATGTGTAGTTGTTTAAATGTTTAGCTGTTGAGGAGAAACATTTCACCCATCCCTAGACGTATGTCTCTTCTTCTTGGGTGCCACAGTGATACTGTAACAGGCATATCAGTTTCCCACATGTTGTCAGTGTGTGCGTGGGATAGGGAGTTAAAGCAGCAGGATTTTGATACTAGCTGTAGATGTAGCTGTAAATGTAGATATAGATATAGATGTAGCTGTAGATGTAGCTGTAGCTGTAGATGTAGCTGTACATGTAGCTGTAGATGTAGCTGTAGATGTAGCTGTAGATGTAGATGTAGGTGTAGATGTACATGTAGCTGTAGATGTAGGTGTAGCTGTAGATGTAGCTGTTCATGTAGCTGTACATGTAGCTGTAGCTGTACATGTAGCTGTAGCTGCAGATGTAGCTGTACATGTAGCTGTAGATGTAGATGTAGCTGTTCATGTAGCTGTACATGTAGCTGTAAATGTACATGTAGCTGTAGATGTAGGTGTAGGTGTAGATGTAGCTGTACATGTAGCTGTAGCTGTAGATGTAGATGTAGGTGTAACTGTAGATGTAGCTGTACATGTAGCTGTAGATGTAGATGTACAACATGCATTACTACACCTGTGTAAAATGTTGCATTCTTTCCTAGCTAACAATAATACATAGAATCTTCCATCTACATTAACCAGTTGAGTGCTGCAGGGGAATCCAATGTATACGAAGCAATGCATTGGATACCCATCTGACACTCAAAGGGTTAATATAAATACAAAAATTGTAAGATACCAAACCTATATTTTGTTTCTTACTTTATGAGGCATTTTTCAATAGATATCTAGGCACATTTACTTTTTAACCCACAACACAACAACACACCGAAGAGCAATATGTATCATACCCCACTGGTCCTTAAAAGGATAATCAATTTACTTCCTAGATGCCTGTCATGCTCTTTTGCACATACATTTTCTACAATGTTCCACTTATATTATTATTATCATATAATACATAAACAATCTATAAACTTACATGTATTAATTTGTGCCACATCACATAAAGCATTAGTTGATGGGAGGAAACATCCAATCACAAGAGTCAGACAGATAATCTTCCACATCTTTGGTTGTTGTACCGGTTAGGCTGTGGGGAAATATGTTAAATATCACATTTGAGAAATAAGAGACAAAACATATACTGAATCTGAACAGGAAAAAAAGTATGATGAAATATTTCTAAAAACACAAATAGCAGGCAAAACAGAATGCAGACAGAAAATGTCTATAGAAAATAACTAAGAAACAGAGACTACAAGGACATGCATTGAGATTCTGAGCTTTTCATTCTTCATCAGTCTCAGGTTTTTACCAAAGCTGCAGTGATCAGATGAAATGCTTGAATTGTTCAAGTAAGGAGAACTGGTGGCTTTTATACACATGATACAAGGAAGTCACAAGTGTTTCCCAGGCTTAAACATTTCGTTGTTTCATACATTTGTTCCAAAGTAAATTTGGCATCAGAGTTTGAAAACGTAATGAACTAAAGTTATTTGCTACCGTTTTCAGTTAGGGCAGTTGGTATTTTCTAATCAGGAAACTGGCATGCATCATTTTAATTTAAATATGCCCTTCAAGGTATTTTGAAATTATATCCTTTAGAAATGGAAAATAATTCATTGACTTTATATTTATCAAGGAAACTAAACATATAGGTCACATCTGATCCGGTTTAACCCTCTGAGTGCTGGAGAGGTAGCAAATGCTTTGCAATGCATTGTGTTGGATAACTCTCAGGCACTTGAAGAGTTAAATGTATTTAATGTACCACTTCATGTGGTTGGATTTCATACAAACACTGAGGGTGATTTACAGGACCAACTGTGGGGCACAATCACACCACCACAGGGGAAATATACAATTTCCCAGTGATATAAATGGGATTTTCACCTAATGAGTGCTAGGGAGGTGTCCAGTGCATTGCAAAACACACTCCTGACATTCCTGAGGTTAAAAGCCCAATTTCAATCAAGATACATTTGGAAAACCTTTATGTATCCCTTAAGTGTTTCCTGTGGTACAGTAGTTGCTTTGCTCCAGAATTGCTCCAATTCTATTTAGTACATCAGCTTCATTGCATTGTTTAGCCCTTTGAGTGCCAGAGGTGTATGTGACTCATTGCAAAGCAATGAGTTGCATACCCCTCTGATACTCAAAGGGTTAATGACTTAATTGAATGTATGCTTGCGAATATGAGAAGCTTGACAATCAAATGGGGTAGGGATTGTTGATAGCATTTAATGAGAACATTATAATGATTATTACTATAACATGGTGGGATCATGTGCATGTTTAGATGGATATCTTCAGCAGTATCATTGTGGTGCAGGTAAGTGCAAATGAAAAAAATGGACAAATATGTTTATATTTCAGACTAAATTTAAAATCTAATATTAGGGCAGATGTGTGTGAAAAGATAGGTGATAACATTGAAGCCTTGTAGGAAGACATTTAAACTTAAAATCCCAACCAACAATTCTTAGCGCCACTATACCAATTAAATCAAAATTGACTTGTATATATAAATAGCATAACCTGTTATAAAACCTTAGAAGATCTTCTTTCATTCCAAATAGCAGTGCAGCCCTCTCTTCTAGGCTTCTGGTCGAGCCCTTCTTTCTCACAGACAAATTCCCCCCAAAAAAGAGAAAAAAAAGGCGCACACGATCTAAATGCAGACTGTTTATAAAGATAACGTCCTTTATATATAAAATTCCCTTCACCAAAGTGGGTTCTTGTTCTTTTATACTTCAGAAACGATCACCTCCTTCACCGTGGAGAAAACACCATTCAATGGAATAGATTACGAATTCACCTTCTACAGAGGCAAACCGGCCTCTAGGTGTATAAGCTTGTACTGGATAACTCCCAGTAGTGGTGTCTTAACGTCCTCTCCTTCTTTCCAACACTCACGAATCTCCAATAGCTCCTCCAATCCTCTCACCATAAAATAGATATAATTCCTTATTCCCTCTATCTAGGGAAGGTGATATTTCTATAGGACACTATTGGGTTTAGAAGTTGGTAAATTATGGACGAAAAGGGTATATATCTACCACAATATTTATTAATCCAATATAAAAATATATTACAATAAAAATAAATTATCTGCACAGATATAATTATTAAAAATCGTATTACAATGCCTAAAACACTAGCCCTAGGCCATATGTGTGGGCCAGTGGGCCACTGCCTCACTTAATCTCCATCTTGTTGCTATAAGTCAAGTTATACTAGTGATATCACAGCTCTTCCAACTGAAACAGAACTACACAAATTATATCACAGAGCTACAATCCAAATGAAGCTACGCTAGTAGTATAATGTATTTCCCTTGTAAGCTCTATAGTTTTACTGGTGTAGATTTGCTTAAATTATAAGCTCTGTAGTATCGGTAGTGTAGATCATTTCTACTCTGAGCTATGTGGTATTGCTTTACTTCATGATATTAATGCCACTTTTAAAATTAACAAAAGGGTGTGGGCTGGGACAGTGGGCTCAAACAATAGTAGAAATGGGCCACGTGATCGTATTTGCCCTACGGACCACAAGTTACCAGCCCTCCCCTGAAGATGATATCTTCACAGCAATGCATTATGGGAGCTTTAGTCTTGTCTTACAAAATTTGAATTTTTGTAGAACTTCTTGTTAAACAATAACCACTTTATTGGTAGGGAAGTCGCTATCCCTGTCCTAAGATGGTAGTCTAAAGCTACCAAGGATATTGATAGCCACATTCTCTACATAGTGCTAGTGAAGGGGGTTAGTATCAGGGATTGTGACTTACTGATATGGAAGTATTCAATCCTGGGTAGAGGTTTTCTAATGGGGGACTCCTTGTATCAATGTAATGTGTGTGATGATGACATTTATATGATTATCTACACAACTGGACCCCCAGGTACTTTTTCACTCTGAGAAACAGTCTTGGCTCCCTTGAACCTAGAAATTAGGGACTACCCTTGTTTGAAAGATGGGAGTCCCATTTTTAAAATAGGTTTAGCCTTCAACGTGTATATCAGTTTTCTGTGGATAGAATATATATATAATATATATATATATATATATATATATATATATATATATATATATATATAGTGTTAGCATTTAGCATACAGGGGCTCTTAAACAGCATATACATGCATGCATGCATATGCACACACATCTGGATTTTTTATGCACACATACACGTATACACATACAAATAGACTAGGGGAACACATGTACCCACATCTGAAAAAGTGAATATCTGATGAGTGGTCACGTTATCACCAAGCAAACTACATAAATATGTGTACAATATGTATATAGTTTACTTTGATGCCATCTTGTGCTTGAGTTAGGTTTGGAATGCAAGTTTCTCCACATTTGATTTCGGGGTTGCCTTTTCAAAATTGCATGCCTTGTCAACCTTTTCTTCTTGCCCGTAGTTATAAATATTTAATAAATAAATAAGCAAGAAAACTGACAGTGATGGTAACACTGCTACAAGTTAATAGACAATCTTCTATGAATCCAACTAAGGGGAAAAGTGAAGATAAAATGTAACATACATAAAAATATATATATATAAAAAAAAGAAATACAAGATTATGAAGTAGTGGACATGAGGAAGAAGCAGATGATATTGCTTCTGATCTAATTATTCATTATGATGATGCTAATGTTGATTTAAACTTTGTTTCTCCCTTTTTTCTCCACTTTTTTTCACATAATATTGAGAGTGACAAAGATTATAAATTGGCCAAACATTGGTTTTCAGAAAAACACTCAGTTTTCAACCACTGGAGCAATATACCTGTTTATAAACTCCATGATAAGTGCTTCTGCTGATGTTCAGTGAGCAGAGCCAATGACCACTATTGCTAAGTCTACTGTAATATCTAGCCCATTGTGTTGTAGTAGTCATAGTAGGTGCTCAAGGACCACTCAGTTTATGAAATCTCCAGTGTGGTGATACTTTGCTCATAATACAACACTAAAATCTTGGTATTTGTTTTCTCTGTAAAAAACTATGAGTAGAGTAAAAGAAGAAACCCATCTAGGTGCATGTTCTTTCAGATCTTACCTGAAGACAGTTCACTTGAAGGTTTGTTTAGTAGCAGTAGAAGCCCTCCCAAAAGTCCATAGGACAGAGAAGCACACAACAGTAGTGCTATAGATATATCAGAGTGTGAAAAATGTTCATTAACAATAAGACCAATATCGCCTACGGTTGCTCTGCAAATTCAACTTATAAGAAGGGTGAGTCAGTTAGCTAGAAATAACAAGAGTCACAGAGTTCCACCAACAACCACCACCACTAGTCATGTTGATAAAACAATACAATTACACAGTTCTTATTCCATGTGCTGCTAACCCACTATTCTAAGTGGTTAGAAAGAAAGAAAAAACTGTACAGGTATAAGTCAAAAATACATCCAAGGAATGGAAAACTTTAATTGTTAGCAGTTGATACACTAAGTTGGTCTGAAGTTGTAACTGGAGTGCCTCAGGGTTCAATCCTGAAACCAATGTGTTTTAATTTGCCTATTAATGATATTGAAGTGAGTATTGAAAGTAAAGTCTTTGTTGCTGACACTAAACTATGGAAGGAAATACATACAGAGCATGATGCTTTTGCTGTGCAGAACATTAAAATAAATAAGTGAATGCGTAGAAAATTTGTTTGTGAAGATTAATATAAATACATGATTGGTTATTAATTGAGATTGCATAGACAAGAACATTACATTTAAACTAAATGCAAAGCTATTGGGTAATCTTTGTTTGAAAAAAAAAAACATTTTTGTGTTCTGGCTTTGCAGCAGTGTACAGTGTGACTCAGATGGTTCAAGAATTAATAGGCTACTGTGATGTATAAAAAAGGGTGTAGATAGAATATAATTCAGTCTATTTATAAAGCATTGGTAAAGACTCATTGTAACGGATCCTACCCGTTACTAAGCCCTTGTCTGGACCACAAGCTATTTACTTAAAAACTATGGACCTTGTTGCCCTGCTTGGATGTAGCTGTGGGCTCTGGCATATGAACTGACCAGCTATTGCCAGGAACAAAGACTTATAGTTATGAACATTGGTTTGTGTATTAAGTTTGGTTTTATGTATTTTCAAATATTGTATGTGTTTAATTGTACTTGTCCAATTTGAAGGTTTGTGCAATCACCAACTACCAGGTATGCAAATATCTTCCTTAGCTTAACATGGGAAATGGTAGGCAGACCAGTGATTAATCAAAGTTGGGGCAGGGCATTCAAAATAGTCAATCAAAGGCTCCAACCTTGGGCCTCTGTCCCTAAGATGTGGATTATAGCAACTCCAGCCATTCACTATGTTGACCCCCTGCTGTGTGTTAATCAAGCCATTTTGAACTGCAGTCAGACCCCCTGCCATGTGGTAATTAGTTCACGCCCTCAAGTCTTTGTTCAATCAAACCCCTGTGTATCTGAAATGTAACCCTGTCATTGTATCTGTTAAGACCATCTGTTGCTGGCTTTTGTCTGATGTGTTATGATTTAATCATGTTCCCTATTGTATCAGGTTCCCCATGTGATCCAATGTTCTGTACTATGTATAAATATCTGTGGTCTTTGCCAATAAAGAGAGTTCTGTTTTGGAGTGAACAAGGAGTCCTGGAGTCTTATATTGCTTATGGTCTAAAGTATCCACTCTGATACCCATCTGCTCCAAGTATCCTGAATCGCCAACCGCCTGCTGCCAGTTTCCTGCGACCTAACTTCGTGGACTGTCAGGCGGCGACGTGGACTCTTCCCTGCTTCCCTGCTTCCAGCGATCCTGCGGCTGTTTCCAGTGACTGTTCATACTTCAACTGGTGCATCCGACGGCGCTTATCTGGCGTTGAGAAGGAGAGACCCAGGAACGACGGCGGGAGGCAACGCGGTCCCTTCCCAGCTTCCGTTACACTCATCTAGAATATGAAGTGCTGTTTTGCTACTTGTTCTTAAAAATATCATTAAACTGGAAAACATACAGAGATGAACAAAAATGTATGAAGGGACTGGAAGAGAGACAAGACATGTGTGCTTACAATATAGAGGAGGCATTTAATGGGCGATATTATTATTACCTAAAAACATTCAAATCCAATACAAACAACTACCTGGGGAACTCTTTCCTCAATGATCTGAGCAAAAAACAGTGAGCCATCTATTAAGACTGAAGGCAAGGCACTTTTGACTAAAATAAAGGTAGGGTTGTTTTTTTTACAATAAGGGCAGTAAGGGTAAGTCAAACAGACAGGGCCAAATTTACATCCCCGGTGCCCCTAGGAAAGACACTCTGGTTGTTCTTTGCTCTTCCCATGGTCACTCCCACTCCTCATGACCTCACCCCCAGTTCCATCCACTGTTTCCTGGCACAAAAAAAACACTTTGGCCTATAATAAGCAAGAACAAAAAAAACTTTAATCCCTTGGTTGCAAACGATCTGTCCACCACATTTTAATGCAATGCTTTTGAGATCTGTCTATCATCCATAGGTTAAATGGTATAAAACTGGTGGAGGGACACTGAGATGGTTCTAGCCACACCCACAATTCAGAATATGGGTGTGGCAGACACAGCCGAGGTGCCCCTCAAAATCTGGAGCTGTAGGCAGTTGCCAACTCTTACTATTGGGAAATCCAGCCCTGAAAACAGCTGTAGCAAAAACAAACTAAATACGGTCCTGCTTAAAAAGGTTTTTGATGCAGAATAGACAGCATCATCTTGCCAGTATATGTTGTTGGTAACATCTCATCTGGAGTATGCAGGACAGTTTTGCGCATCTGCTGTTAAAAAGGATATTGTAGAATTAGAAAGAGTGCAGGGAAGAGCAATACAACTAATTACTGGACTGGAGGAATTTAAGTATGAAAAATGTCTAGCCAAACTTGCTTTATTTACTCAATAGAAAAGACGCCTAAGAGGAGGTATTATACATATATCTACAGCTATACATATGCATAGCAGAATGCAGGGTCATACTAGGTATTAGTATCTTAAAGAGGAAGTTGTTCAAGTAAATAGACAAACACCCACCTTGGAGTAAGGAAAGTTTATTTAGTTTTCATTTTCTTAAATAGTTTAAGGCAAAGGTTGGGCTTGATGAACTTGACTTTTTCCAAGTAATGTACTATGTAACTATGTACATTTGAGGAAGAGAAATAGTAACACATGATACAGGAATCTTGAGTGGTACCTGGGAATGATGCACGTACATTCTGAAGACTGGAAACTGCCAGAGACAGGGAGTGCATGGTCCACATATTGCCCTATTTGTAGTTGACATTGGTTCCAGATCATTAAAGTATCAGTAAACTTTTTTTATGAAAATATATATATTGTAGGGATTTTCCTATTCAGTAAAATAAGGGTACTCCCACTGCTGAGAGATTTATATTTCCAGAGTTATTACAGTTTATTACAGTTTAAACCCATGTTTTTTTTACATTAGCAGTGCCCTCTAGGGGTCAAATTCTAATTAGATTTCCTGTTAGAGAGGAATGTCAGAAAAGTCAGACACACAGTTCTCCATAGAATGATAGAAACTGCCTGACACTTCCTGTCAGTTAGAACTATCAGTAAGTAAACACAGTAAATTCACTTCCTGATTACTTAAACTGCTATCAATTTTGAATAAAAACATCTGACAGCGATGGGAGTACCCTTGTTTTATTCAGCAGGAAATGATCTATAACGTGTGTTTTCATAAAAAAAAGTTTACTGCTCCCTTAAGTATATTATAATTAACTAGTGTAAAAGCCCCTGTACACGGGCCAAGGTCCAGGTAATGTTACCCCTTTCAGTGCCAGAGGGGTAGGTAATGCATTGCTTTGCAATGCATTGCTGACCCCTCTGGCACTCAAAGGGTTAAGAGGCCGCTACCTCACTGCTCCACGTGATGCAGTCTTGTGTCGCCTCACTCACGCGATGCAATCATGTGCAGTAGAGACTGCCCAAACGCAGGCAGTCTCTACTGCACATGACTGCATCGTGACAAACATCCTAGCAAATTATTATATAGGATGATCTATCAGAATGGCACATGTCAAGCAGTATCTATCCCTCTTAAGTCAGCCCTTCTAGACAGAACTTTTACCTTTTAAGACCACATAGTCTATTCCGATACCTTGACTAACCCCAGTTATGGGAGGGTGAAAGGTCCCACTGTGATCCCATGAAGAAAAAAAAAAAAATCAGCGAAAACCACGTTGTTCATTTTTTCATGGGAAAATCCGATTTAAAACCAGAAATTAAAATCTTCACATTTTTCACCTACTGGCAAAAATTCGTAGACATTTTTTCAATGGCTAGAAATTTTCTGTCCATTGATTTACATGTTTTTCACCTTTTCGTTATAAAAACTTGACATATTCCAGGAAGTGGACCACAATAGATACGGACTGAGGTAGAAGTGCTGTGCTGTTCTGCTGTGATCTTTTTAGCAGAATTGAGGCTGCAGAGGCTCACAGTGACTGCAATCACTATGAGAAAGTATAAAACTTATAAAAGGAGGAACTGTAAGGACCTTCATGCATCCACTGAGTCTGAGGAGGAGGAAGAAGTGAATACTAGAGAACCAATGCTGGTCAGTTCCTCTAAATCACCCCTAGGGATCTTGGGGAAATTAATGTCAAGAGAGGAAGAAGAGGGCAGTAGAGCAGGACAAGTCAGCTGCCTATGCCTGCTGCCAGATGTGCCTGCACCAGATAGGATGTCCAATAGTCAGGAGGCCACTCCGAGAGGATAGTTGGACAGAGCCCCAGGTCAGCACTAGACTGGATAGTCAGATAGAGCCACAGGTCAGCACCAGATTGGATGGTCAGACAAACCAGGATCATACAAAGGAGATCAGGATACAACAACTGAGAACTGCACTGGACAACAACATAAGGATAACGGAGATAGGATTCAGTTCCCCTTTTAAACCCAGCCAGGAAGTATGTAGGTGGAGGCTACCATACCAGACAGCATAAGACTGAGACCTGCGTCATTATGCAGCCTCGCGCCTGAAAGTGACGCATTGTAGCAGAGATGCGTCCTTTACAGTCTCCAACTATCACGGTGCCCATGCTCCCTTGTTGTTGTTTTCCTGTCAGTTTATCCTGTGAGTGCTCCCATTGGCTGTACCGTGATGATCCCACCCAGTATGGCCTTTGTATACTGGGCTCCTGCACCCACACGGTGCCCTTTCGTGATGTTCCTGTACCATTGCTAGTAATCTGCTCAGTGTTTCCCAGTGTACTGACTTGGCCTGCCTGACTACTCTTCAGTTCTTCTGCTCCTGTGTACCAACCCGGATAGCCTGACTACTCTTCAGTGCCTGCCCCTGTGTATCGACGTGGCCTGGCTGATGTTCCTGCTCCTGTGTACTGACCCTGCCTGGCTGATGTTCCTGCTCCTGTGTACTGACCCAGCTTGACTGACGTTCCCGTTCCTGTGTACCGACCCAGCTTGATTGATGTTTCTGCTTCTACAGCTTGTTGGCGCCTCGGTGAAATTCTCACTCTGCAGGCGATCCGGTTATACTTGCTTTACTGAGCACTAGAGTCAGTTCCGTTACTGCTCCTGCAGGTGGCTAGTGTCTGCCTCCATTACTTCTCCGGCAGTGTGCCTTTGGCCTAGTCCTCCGTTACTGCTCATACCGGTTGCTACTGTCTGCCTCCGTTATTGCTCCGGTAGTCGCCATTGGCTTGTCCTCTGTTACTGCTCCTGCAGGTTGCTAGTGTCTGCCTCCATTACTGCTCCTGCAGTGTGCCTTTGGCCTAGTCCTCCATTACTGCTCATACCAGTTGCAAGAGTCTGCCTCCATTATTGCTCTGGCAGTGCTCATTACTCTATTCCTGTTGTACTCTGGCAGTTCTCATTGTTCTGCTAGCATTTGGTGACCTGAAGCTCTCTATCTAGGAAGTGCTATCTCAGTACTTTCACACATGAGACTGTTTACACTCCTTGATGAACTTTAACTCCTGCAGTACCTGGGAAACCTACTCCTTTTGCCTGACCTGTGTCAGTATATACTGCTTGTACCTTAGTTTTGTACTGGACCTGTGTGGGCAATTGTATTATTAACCTGTCGTGTGTCTGTATTATACTGCTTGTATACTACAGGACCTGTGAGGGTTCTTATTGTATTGTGATTTCAATAAAACTGTGTTTTTATCCAAAATCATTGTGTCTGTGTGTCGATCAAACCGTTACACCAACCCTGCATCAAAATGAGCAACAGCGCCATATGGGAAGAGGACACAGATTGCCGCTGAAGGCACCAAGCTCGCTAAAACCTGACACCTGGAGCAACATACGAAATGACACGGAAGTGTCATACCAGGCCTCAAATTCCCAGTGTCGCCAGACATGGCGGTGCTGGAATTAAGGTATGCTGTGACAGTACCCCACCTCAAAGGCCCCTCCTCCGCTGCTCGGGTCAGTGTTTGTTAGGGAAATGGGCATGAAATGTGCACACCAAGAGAGGAGCATGAACATCTCCAGAAGGTATCCAGGAATATTCCTCCGGACCGTACCCCTTTCAGTCGATCAACTATTGTAATCACCCACTGACCCACCTAGAGTCTAGAATGCTTTTTACCACATACTCCTCATGATTGTCAACCTTAACAGGAGCTGGCCGAACTGTACTAGAGGTGTACCGGTTACAGACCAGGGGTTTGAGCAACGAAAAGTGAAACACATTGTGAATGTGCATCGTGGCTGGCAGATCCAGAGCATAAGTCACATGGTTAATTTTGTGCAGAACATGGAATGTGCCAACGAATTGAGGAGCCAGTTTGTTACAACGAACCTGGAGATTAAGGTTACGGGATGACAACCAAACTCTCTCCCCTACCTGGAAAGTAGGTGTCAGCAAACGCCTACGGTCAGCCTGCCTTTTTTGCTGTTGCGTGGAATCACAGAGGGTATGCTGTACCTGAACCCAAGAGGAATGGAGAGCCCTCAAATGCTCATCAAGAGACAGAATTTCTTGTGCATCAAAAACCTAAGGAAGGACAGCGGGTTGAAACCCATAATTGATCAGGAACAGGGAGCTCTGTGAAGAAGAGTTCATAGCACAATTCCAGGCAAACTCCACTCAAGGTAACAAGGTAACCCTATTGTCGTGGTGGTCAGAGATGTAGCAAAGGAGAAATTGTTCTAAGGCTTGGTTAGATCTTTCTTCCGCACCGTTGGATTGAGGGTGGTAGGCGGAGAAGAATGCCAGCTGAATCCCCATCTGAGCACAAAAGCACCTCCAAAAATGGGACAAGAGCTGGCTTCCTCTGTCAGATACAATAACCCTAGATATGCCATGGAGCCTAAAAACTTCTTTGGCGAAAACCACCGTCAATTCCTGCGCTGATGGTATGCCTTTGAGTGGAACAAAGTGTGCCATTTTAGAAAATTTGTCCACAATCATCAGAATGACCGTGAAACCCATAGATGCTCGAAGATCAACCATAAAGTCGATGGACAAATGTGACCAAGGACATTCCCCATTGACCACTGGTTGGAGAAGACCAACAGGCAAATGTGAAAACAACACAATCGGATCTGAGACTTGGCCACCAGAATAGTCTAGATAAGGACCAAATCAATTAGTTACGCCCATGTGAAGCATGGTATGTCTCCAAAAGTTTAATTTGCAACTGAGCAGTGACAAAGCACTTGCCGCGAGGTTTCTCCCCCGAAGCAGATGGTTGCGCGGCCAATATTTCTTCTCCCAGAGGAGAGGTAATGCATGTACGTATAGTAGCCAGAATCCGATTGGCCGGAATAATAGGTGTAGGGGGAACTTCCTCCTTGTACAGGCTGCTAAACTGGAGAGATAAGGTATCTGTCTTGACATTCTTAGAGCCGGGGAGGTAGGAAACCACAAAATTGAACCTAGAAAGAAACAATGCCCATCTAGCCTGCCGGGATGACATGCGTTTGGTCTCAGACAAGTATGTGAGGTTCTTGTGGTCTGTAAGAATTAAGATTGGACCACTAGTACCTTCCAATAGTTGTTGCCATTCAGGGCCAGGATGATGGTCAGTAACTCTCTATCTCCAATCTGATACCATCTCAGCCTTGGAAAGTTTCTTAGAAAAATAGCCAAAAGGACGTAAGGTCTCTCCAGGATCTGAGCACTGCCATAGGAGGGTGCCTACTCCTATCTCAGACATGTCAGCTTCCAGGGGAAAGGGCAGGGGGAAATTCGGGTGCACCAAAATGGGGGCTGCAGCAAATGCAGTCTTGAGGTTTTCAAAAGCAAGAACCGCACTAGGAGGTCATTCAGAGGTCTTAGCACCCTTATGGGTCATATCAGTAAGTGGTTTGACAATTGTTGAGAATTTCTTAATGAACTTACTATAGTAATTAGCGAACCCCAAAAATCTATGTAATTACTTAAGCCCTACAGGACGAGGCCACTGAAACACTGAGGATAACTTCTGGGGGTCCATGGCAAAGCCAGATGCAGAAATTATGAATCCCAGAAAGGTAACTTGGGGTTTGTGAATATCTCATTTCTCAAATTTGCAATACAAGTTGTTCTCTCTTAGCAGTTGTAATACTTTGGACACATCCGAGCAATGAGTCTCCACAGTAGGAGAGTGAATGAGGATGTCATCCAAATAAACCATCCCACAACTTTGTAATAGGTCTCTCAACATGTCATTAATAAATTCCTGGAAGACAGCAGGAGCATTGCAGAGACAGAAGGACATAACGAGATACTTATAATGTCCGCTTCTGGTGTTAAACGTCTCCTTCCATTCGTGACCCTCCTTCATTCTGACAAGATTGTATGCCACCCTTAAAATGAGTTTAGTGAATATCTTGGCCCCCTTTAAACAGTCAAATAATTCAGTAATCAGGGGTATTAGATAAACATTTTTAACCAACTTGTTTAATCCTCGGAAGTCAATGCACGGACATAACTCTCCGTCCTTTCACAAAAAAGAATCCAGCACCTGCAGGGGATAAGGATTTTCGAATAATGTCCCTAGCCATGGCATCGGAGATGTACTCCTCCATGAGCTTGTTCTCCTCCACAGACAAAGGGTATATACAGCCCCTCAGAGGGGTCATACCAGGCAGTAGCTCCACCGAGCAATCATACGGCCCATGAGGAGGTAAAGCCCCGGCCTGAACTTTGTTAAACACATCTGAGAAGCTTGAATAGGCTTCAGGTAGGACAGAAGAATTGGCACATGCCAATCTCACCGGGAGAGAGAGACAAGACTTGTGGTACTGAGGAGCCCAAGACAATATCTCACAGGTACGCCAATCGATCCTAGGGTTATGTGCCTGTAGCCAAGGGAACCTCAGGACTATGGCATAATGAGGAGAGTTGACATTTCAGGTTTTCTTCATGGAGGGCCTCTACCCTCAGGGTTAGCAGGGAGGTTTTATGCGTAATATGCGATGGTAGAAGGGGCCTCCCATCAATGAACTCAACGGCCAATGGAGATGAGCGTGACTGAATTGGAATCAAATTCTTAGCTGCAAACTCTGCATCAATAGCCAGCAGCACCCGAGTACAACAATGTTGGAACAGAGACAGACTTGATGACCCTTGAAAGGACCAGCTCAAGAATGGGTTTATTCTGAGGAACTTCGGGGGGATTGAGATATATCACCTAAGATTTGTCCCTGACAGGATCTTAGGTGCAAGCGTTTCCCGGACATACCAGG
The DNA here is from genome assembly GCA_037306005.1 of Rhinophrynus dorsalis. Taxonomy (NCBI): domain Eukaryota; kingdom Metazoa; phylum Chordata; class Amphibia; order Anura; family Rhinophrynidae; genus Rhinophrynus; species Rhinophrynus dorsalis. The sequence goes on from CM074727.1 coordinate 41,900,878, forward strand.
CAGGACCTCAATATGTGTCCAGATCTCCCACAGTACAGACACAACTCCCTGGGTAAATCATGGTCAGAGATTTCATCCTTAATATAGTCACCAACCCCTTGGGAAAAGGCGGCTACCAGAGCCTCATTGTTCCAGCTGACCTCGGCTGCCAGGGTGCGAAATTCGATAGCATATTCCACTATAGTATGGTTACCCCGGTGGATGGTCATAAGGTGTATAGAAGCCAAGGTCATGCGACCAGGAACATCAAAGACACAAATTCATTAAAGTTATTATCATGGTGCCCCGTGATTGCCTGTGACTGACATTGCCCTGGAGCGACATTGTTTACTATCTAACTGTCGCTCTTGCCGAGTCGCTATTCTTATAGGGCACCACGCTGATGAGGTCATTGCACCACCTACCCATCAGGGTTTTTAAACCTCAGCCTGTGACACTCCTACTGCCCTTTCGTGGTATACCTGAGCTTATTTCTGTGTTGGTGCATTACCGTTCCTGTGTATTACCTGGCTACGTCTGACTACCTGTTCCGGTTCTGACTCCTGGCTTGTCTGACTACCCATTCTGACTCTGAACTCTGGCTTCACTGACTACCCGTTCCAGTTACAACCATTGGTGACGTCTGACTATCCGATCCGATTTTGACCGTTGGCTGCCTCCTGGTTAACCCTCTGTGTTGCACTCTGTGACCATTCCGTTTTTCGGTTTGGTTTCAGTGCTGCCCTGTGTCTTCCTCTTTGCGCTCGCTTCCGTTAAGTGGCGCTTGTCGGTCACTCCGTGTGTCTGACCTCCCATGGCCGTACAAGCCTGTGTTGCCTAGCCTATCTCCATCTGGCTACCGCCTAGTGTATACCCTGTGGGGATACTGATCTACTCCACTCGTTTGCCGACTTTGACATGTTGTCCCAGGGCCATTCCGTTCTGACCACCTGTCCTATGAAGGGTGAGGAAAGTGTCTACTCTGTTCCTCTCTGGTCTCGTGAAGGTGTGCCATCTGATCCGAGTACAGGAGTGCTCTGCACTGTACCCACATCTACCGGGTAGTCCAAGGGCCATTCCGTTTCTGACCAATGTCCTGTGAAGGGTGAGGAAAGTGCCTGCACTGTTCCTCTCTGATCTCGTGAAGGTGTGCCATTCCATCTGTGTATGGGAGTGCTCTGCACTGCCCTCACATCTACCATGTAGTCCCAGGGCCATTCCGTTTCTGACCACCTGACCTGTGAAGGGTAAGGAAGCACCTCCATTGTTCCTACCTGGTATCGTGAAGGTGTGCCACTATCCACTGCCACTTTTGTCATCAGAAAGACGTGCCACTATCTACTGCCACTTGTGTCATTTTCATACTACTGTGTGTCATTTGTTGCCTTATCTCCTGCCTTTCATATTACTTAATAAAGTTTTATATTAAGTTCATTTGTACTTGTCAGTGTGTTCAATTCCTAGTCATTCCGTGACAGTTATATATTATGGGTTTAACCGTCTCCCATAAAGGATTTGCCCAAGCCGATGCCTTGCCTGAAAACAGTGAAATCATGAGGCCAACCCTACTGCGCTCGTAAGGGAAGGCATCTGGAATCATTTCTAGATTTATATGCCCAATTGGTTCAGGAATCCGTGACATAGTTCAGGATCCCCACCATAAAGTTGTGGGAGTGGAGCAGAGCCAGACAACCCTCTGATCATTCCTGCATCAGAGATAGTAGGAACTGCCGATGCCAAGGATGGAGTGAGAGTGGCCACTGGTTGTGAGTGAGAGCATTCCAGGTGAGTGGTATGGCTGAGCAAGGTTTGCATGGCCAACACCAACTGATCAATACATTGATCCTGGGCCTGCATCCTGTCCAAAATTTTCTGAAAAGGTGAATCACTATTACCATCTGTGGTCAGTACCCTTACATACTGTAACGGTTTCCAAGGAAAACCCAAGAGTTAGATAGTATAGTTAAAATTCACCTTTATTAGACTATATACATATATATATATATATATATATATATATATATATCTCAAATAGCACGATCAGGAAGAAGGAGGAGTAACAAAAGAGGAGTGACAAAAGAGGACATGGATAGCAGCTGGAGGCACCAAGCATGCCAAAACCTGACGCCCGGAGCGACATACGAAATGACACGGAAGCGTCATACTAGGCCCCAAGCTCCCAGCGTTGCCCAACACAGCGGCGCTGGAATTAAGGTACGCTATGACAGTGATGCCTCTGCTCCTACCATTGCTGTGCCTGTTGCAGGAAGTGCTACCTCTGCTGCCACTAGTACCATGTATGTTGCCAGTGCTGCCCCTGCTGCCACCAGTATTATGCATGCTGTCAGACATGCTGCCCCTGCTGCAAATACTGCTGTTCCTGCTGCCAGTGCTAAACCTGCTGCCACCTGTACTGTGCCTGCTGTCAGACATGCTGCCCCTGCTTCCACCAGAGCTGCGTCTGCTGCCAGTGCGTCTTGTAATACCCAGGAGGGAGGAAGGAGATGATGATGCCAAGTATGGTAACAGGGACCTAAGTTACACTTGCCATCCCAAACAGTCCCGCCAGTGCTAGTACTACTACTACTTAGAAGGTTCAGCAGCTTGTTAGTGTTAGCAGTGAAGGAGGGAGTAATCATATTATTAGTGACTGTGAGAAGGAAGACTCAGGGGCTGAAACTGATGCGGTTCATGTTAGTGGTAGTACTAGTAACAGTAATGGTGAAACAGCTGGTAGAAATAGTGTTAGGGGAGTGGTAGGAGAAGCAATTAAGAGCATCCAGACTAGCGATCAAGGGAACATTCCAAAAGGTGACCGCTACAGCAATGTTTTCTATTCCTTAACTCCTATGATTAAGTGTTCTTTATTACACAAAACGCGTTAGGCGGTGTGTATAGCATCCTGGGAAGCATGTTTGATGATTTTATAGGTCTACTTAAATAAAAATACAAGTGTTTTTACATAGTTAGAAGTGGCTATTATTTGCAGGGGTGGTCCCGTGAGCGCTCCCGTACAGTGGTCATCTAGCGATCAAGGGAGCCACACCATTCCCCTGACCCTGGGAGTCCACTTCCCCTCAGCATTGTCCAAGTGGAACAAGATCCTGAAGAAGCCAGAACTGGTGGCTAGCAGGTGCAGCAATAATACCACCACCAGGAGTACAGATCAGCTGCCTGTGCCTGATGCTAGTGCTGCCAAATCTGCCTTCTTCATGTCACCAAGAAATGGAAAGTGTGACATTAGGGGACCCTCTTTCACATTTCCTGTCACCTCCTCCAACCAGCAGTGAGATGCCTGAAATAGAGCAGCAGCAGCATAGAGGTAATATTGGTGGTGGTGGTGATGATGGTGGAGAAGCTTTGGTGGAAGACTCATTGATGGCCTTTTTAGCCCAAATTGAGAAGGAATGGGAGACAGGAATGGGGATGGGCATCACCACCACCAGTGAACTTTTGGAATTTACAAAGTTTGCAACTGCTCTAATTCCTGCGGCTGATGAGCTACAAGGGCAGCAGGATGCTAAGAAGCAGGCTAGTGTGCCATAGATCACCATAGTCACACTGGGAATAGGGTCAACAAGTGATGCGAGACTAGGGCAGGTTACACTTGCCAGCAGCAGCAATACTCCTGGTCCTAGTTTCAGTGCTGATTCTGAAGCAGTAGCCACAACATCATACTCTGCCCCAGCCAGTAAAGGGGAATGTGGAGGAGAAGAAGAAAGAAAGTCCCTTGTGGGACTATTTTTCTCTCAAGGCTGGCATAGTGCCGTTATCACCAATGGCACTGTTTGTGACAAGTCAATGAGAAGCGGAAAGGAGGGAACACACTTTGGCACAACTGCCCTGAACACACAAGAAAAACAGATACCATGGCGTCTACATCAAACATGTTAAAGGGATAGTAATGTTTCAAAATAAAAGCTGCAATTAATCTTCATCGTATTTGGGCCATGGAGAGTGTTATTTCAGTACTGTCAGAGTTGTAGTTCGAGAGTAATTGAATCTTAAAGGGATAGTAATACTTCATTTTAACTTTATTTTATTTTGTAGGCATTAAAAAAACATGAAGAATGATATAAGTCTTATCTCTGAAACCTTTATGGTTTAAGAGATATTCACAAACAAAGTATCCCCCCCCTGTTCAACCAGATAAGAAGGGAGATGCCCAGGTAGACTGCAGAGAGGGACAATCTTCAATTAAGATAATGGAAAAAGCTGAAAAACTTTTCAAGGGGGGAAGGGCTTTCATTGTTTTCATACAAAGAAAATTGTCCCCTTCTGTTATCTGTACTGTCATACAACCTGATCCACATCTGAGAAGAGATGGCTTACACTAGGAAAAAGGGGCGGGGAGGGGAACTTTGCTTGTGAATATCTCATAAACCATAAAGGTTTGAGAGATAAGACTTATATCATTCTTCATGTTTTTTTAATGCCTACAAAATAAAATAAAGTTAAAACGAAGTGTTACTATCCCTTTAAAGCTGCTTTTATTTTGAAACATTACTATCCCTTTAAAGCCAAACACCCACCACAGAAATCGACCACCACTGTTGCTGTACCCCAGACTCTCCAGAAAGGCAACAAGAGGCGAGGCAGAGATCAAAGAGGAGGAAGAGTAGAGAAACCCAGACAGAGGCTGGAAGTTCAATGACGAGTGAAACAACTAGCTCGCCATCAACGACTCCCTACAGTGTAACTACATCTTCTATCAGTCCACCTCATTCATCATTACCTCCCCCGCCAAACGATAGCCACTCTGTAGATGTTAGGATGTGGAAGTGTATGTCCACCCATTGTACACTGTGCAGTGCACTGACAACACATGGCGGTGCTGTGTAGGAGAATCTCATGCAGGGCAGATTCCATCCCGTAGAATATGCCAAGCTGGTGGCGGTGAGGGATCATCATTAATATTAAACTGTCAGCAAGTTGTCATATGTCCTTAGCGAGGTGTGGACAAGAGGCATAGTGAAAGCAGCAGTACTTTGTTTCTGGTGCCATGGTCTTTGAATAAAGTTGTGACAGGTATTATTTACCACACACACCGTGTACACTGAAATTTCTGATGAATGGCACAGTTCTTGCTCTCAAGGGAAACATTTCTATTCTAGTAACACATCCATGATTTTAGAGGAGGGGCAGGTGGAGAAGAATTATTTGCCAACTTCTTCTTTACTCCACATATACCTGAAGTGGTGAGGGCTAGTTATGGTGCTGCTATTACCTCAGGTAACCTGGAGGTAGTCATGGCATGTGGAACCTTCATCATCCATCACCCATGAAACTGCTGTTGTTGATCCCATTACATTTGGGCTGCCTAATCATCCTGCTGTTTAAACTCAGCAGCAAGAACAGCAGTCGCAAAATCCACAATACACAAGGGCATTTAACAGTGGCCAGCATGACATTAACTGCTGGCACTAGGCCAGTAGGGTATTTTTATTTTTATCAAAGTTTGTGCTTTAAAAAAAACATAGGCCTACAATGTTTCCTCAGGGTTTGTGTCTAATAGGTTTGAGTCCTACAAATCAATGTTTCCTCAATGTTTGGGCCTCCAACAACAAATCTTACAACTCATCCTCTACAAAATAACCTGTCACATCAAGTATCAGTCTACCCCAGTGGCACCTTACGTCAGGGGGTCCCTGTCTCTATCACGTTACAGACAAACTTCTTATTTTATTGCATTTATTTTTTTATTAAATGTCCCCCCAATACCAGACAATCCCCACCTCAAAACAAATTCCCTGTTCAACTGATTCTTTCCCCAGACTCCAACCAAATGGCACTTTTCACAGGAAATTATTCTCCAAGCAGGTAGTGCCATTATTCACCAATTTCAGTTTGAAGCAAAAATGTACGCCCATCCTTATCCCAAATCCATGAGCTAACCCAGCCCCCTCTTTCTCCTGTGTTACTCTATGTGGGTCAGTAACCATCTCTACATTTAGCTCTCCATCAGGACCACTTCTTGTGAATGTGCATTCATGAGAACAGGCAGTTATTCCTCAGGTATGCATGTGTAGGGATGTGAAGATTTAAATTGGCTATGAAATAGGTGCAGAATCTTACAATGAGTAAGGAGGTTGTCTGTAATGTCTATTTGAGTTCCACTTTTGATTATAAGGAGAGCTGCAATCTGAACACATTGACATTGCTGTAAAGTGGACAGTATTCTACTGAAGTGGTCCTAAGACATTTAACATTTAGATTAGCTCCATGTGAGGACTTGTTAATATTTCTACGCAGGACTATTGAACACTGCTTGGTTATTCCACACACACTAAATAAATACAGGTGCTTCAACAAACTGAAGTTGTGCAGAACTGAAATTTGATTGTAAGCTCTTTGGATTCATATGTCAATGTATGACATCTTTAGTTTGAACTTATCCTCCACTAATGCAATGATTCCAGTTTGAAATGCACTTATCCCTGTCTTATATTTTTGTACTATACTATCACTTATCTTTGTTTAAAGTGTTGTGTATAGTGTGCTAAATAAATAAAGATACATACATAGATACATACAGAAATGGAACATATGTGACACATAAACATGTGATCAGCTGCAATGTAATAGGTTGTATTCCTAAAACTTGAGATGTTCTATGGGGAGTTTTATTGGGAGCTGATGAGGCTCAAAACGTCTTCCCAGTCATAATTTATTGGCTCAAAAAAATGCTCCTAAACAGCATTTTTTCTCAAATTATACCCAAAGACAGCTTCAGCTGTATTGTAATCAGCTCCTAAAATAGTACAGAAAGAATGAGAATGGGCAGGGGGTTGTTGTTCACAATACAAGGTGTACAACTAGCATTGTATAATTAGGTCAATCCAACTAATACATTTTAACCTAAGTTGCAGTTGAAGTACATGACATCCATCCTACATTGGGGCTGCATGATTTTTGGTTAGGTCAATGTAGTAGCATTACTGGACTAGCTCCCTGTGTTTCCTCTTTATGCTGTGCATACAAACTGTTTCTCTGCTTAGGGAACAGAAATGCCTAGAAGCACATTGTAAAGGTTTGCCAAAGCAGTGTAAATATGAACAAGGAAACATTTCAGAGATTTATTTTGATGAGAAAAGTTCTGGACACCAGAAGGATCGAGAGCTTCAGTTTTATTAATTATATTCACTGTTCTTGGAATACATTTGTGTTTTTAAATGTCATTACAGGGAGCAAGATTTCTACTACTGGAACATTAAACAATGACTCAAAGACAACATATAATAATCTTCATTTTTATTTTTGTCATCCAACCAGCACATAAAATGGTGAATGTGCTTCATTCTCTAAAGATATCTGGTTCAGGGTTATTGCAAATTAAACCAAACCAAAAAAAAAAAATTATCTATCTATATCTATTTATCTATCTATATATCGATATCTAGCTATAGATCTATATCTAATCTATCTATATCTATATATATATATATACACACACACACACAAACCAGAGAGGGAAGCACTCACATTTAAAGTAGCCAGCTGCCTGGGTGCTACACCTTTGGCTAAACATGTATATCCAAGAATGTAAGTAAGCACTCATAGGACTTCAAAAGGATGTGATACATCAAGTGTTTAATTGATACAACTTTTTGGCTGTTAAACGCACAGCCTTCGTCAGGACACTTTACTTGAATTCTATGAAAGGGCTAAGTTAATGGTATTGCTGTTAATGGCATATACTTGTATTTTGGACAAACCTTAAAAACTGTGCCTCGTAACAGGTTACTGCATAAATCCAAAAGGTTTGGCTTGGAAAGTTATATATTTTCATGTATATAAAACTAACTGAAAAATGTATTTCATAGAGTTTTGGAATATGGAACTTTTTCAGTGTGGTCTAAAGTTGTAAGTAGAGCATCTAAGAGTTCAGTACTTTGGTCAAATTATTTTAATATTTGTTTATTTGTGATCTTGGTATTGAAAGTAATGTCTCAATTTCATTCTATGAAATTAAATTCTGTAAAGAATACATATTTCTTTGCAGAAACAGTTAGATTAACAGAGTGATAGGTGGAAAATGGCAGATGAGGTTTCATGTAGGGTTGTGCATTTGAGATAAAGAAGAGACAAGCATGCTAAATAGTGAGTAAATGTAAAATTAATTGGGGACAAGGGTTTAAAGGAGCATGTGATTAAACATGATTTCTGTCTATTCCATTCAGTACTGTATCCTGACTGCTATGCTAAATGGCAAGTAGAGAGAGTAATGAGGTGGAAAAGTATATGAAATGAAGCCCGAAGCAGAAAAAGATGGTGGCCATCTTGTAGTAGAGATATCCGAGGCTGACATGTGCAACTCCTATAAACTCTTGAAGCAAAATAGCATCTACAGATAAATATAAGCAGCTGGTAGACTTCCCAGAGTCCATCATAGGGTGTAGATACTTGCTAATTATCAAAACTGATCAATTCCAGAGTGTCCTGGGACTTTCTTGGGGGATGTCCATTGCATCAGAGAAAGCCAAGGCTGAGACTCCTACTGGCATACTAGAGGATTATACCTATATCCATACAGAGGATGTCATATATATGAGCTTGAACTTAATGCAGCACTCCAGAGGAAAATAGGCAGTGAAAATCCATATTAAGATTTGTGGGCATTTCAAAACAGACAGAAGGAGACGTCCTGGAATCTTTTATTGCAAAATGGCTACAAGACATTTGTGGCCTAAAAATTTGTTGGCGGCCTTTGTAGGAGAAAGGGCCCACAGGATGCTAACCCAAAAACAGAAGGGTACTCACCAAGACCATTCATCACAAAACTACTTAATACCACTGACACAGAATCTAAGGCTGTTAAGAAAACGGTACTTGCTCTTAATGGATAACACTAAAATGTATACCCTGACTTCACTGCTAAAATACAGGCAAAAAGGGTTTCTATTTTCCCACTCAAAAACAATTAGGGAGCTGTAGAAGCTATACTTCCTGTTCTACTCAGCATGACTTTGCGTGCAACATTAGGCAATAACACACTTTTCCAATAATATTTGCCCCATGTCTATCATTTGGTGGAACTATCTATGAATTCACCTGGAATGGTCATGCTTGACTGGGAAAATTTAATGGGGTACTAAATTAATTTATACATTTTATATATATTGTTCATTAACCACTGTTCTTCTTAGAGTTTTAACGCACTCTCTTGAAATTATTTATTTATTTTTACTTTTTCTTAGACCATCATGTTATATGTGTACAAACACCATAAATATACATATATAAATTAAATTAAGATTCCAAGTGAATAAGGTTTGGAGCGCAGCAAGGAATCAGAAGAGTCTCCAAGTCCCCAAAACTAGGAAAACACCTAAAGCAAAGGACAAAAACAATGATGCGCTAATCCACAGAGATTACTTATGTATAAATTTATTTCAAACAAATGTGAGTTTTGTTGCATAGTTTAGCCAAATTATGTCTAAGCGTGCTTATCCTGACAATGTACCCTATTCTAAGAGAGTCCTATCCAATAAATGTAACTATCATAATGATTAAAAATAAAAATGCAGTTCTTTTGTGGAAAAGAGCTGTACATTAAAAAAAAAAATAATAATAATAAATAAATAATAAATAAATAGTTATATTAATTAATGGAGATTTGGGTAATTTATCTAGTATCTTTATGATGAGACTGGCTTGCTTTCAAACAGGAATGTTATTCTAGGAAATGTAAACCCTGATGTTACTTATCTGTCTTACAGTGATAAATGTGTAATCCTATATAATAATTCGCTAAAATGTGTGTAACGACACAGTCATGCACAGTAGAGACTGCCCGCGCCGTGGCTGATACAAAGGAGCGTCCAGTTCTGTATCAGCCTTGGACAGGGCAGTCTCTACTGCGCATGACTGCCCCGTGACCGGCTGGCAGTGGCACTGTGGCCCGTGTATATTATATTCTAGTTGGATAGAGACTAAAGCGGTCTATATATGAGCTTGCTTTTTCCTTAATGACAGATTGACACATATGGTTTATTTTTGACCTCCATTGGTTGGTGTTGATGGGGAATGAAGAAGGGTGGTTCACCTATGTATGTTTGTCCATGTAGTCTTCTTCCTTCTCTTTTCTATCCCTTCTTTCTTTTTTCTTCCTTTCTTGTCCTATATGTGGACTGGAGGAGGGGCTTTAATGCTGCATATTTTCTCTGATTTGAATGACAGGGTTTCTTGACCATGCTCTGTATATCTGTCATTGATTTAATCCTACCATGATGCTATCAGTTTTATCATGTAAAGTGACAGGTCTTGATGATAAAATAACATACACTCTTGACATTATCTCACTTTAAGAGACACATCTGATAGTATTATACAAGATAGACCTGTTAGCTTCACAATCATCAGCTTCCAATGAAGGATAGAGAGAGAACATACAGCAGATAATTCAGCACCACCACACCTCTGTAAACGCTTGTTCATCTTTTTCATGTAAATTTAAGTGTGTGTATAAATAATATACCATCTCAATTTGCTATATCGAGTTAAACAATAAAACATTCAAATTTATTTAAGGCCAAAATGCCCTTAAATAAAATGAAAACAGTAACACCCCCATCTTTCCATCCTGATCAAAACCGGGCTTGGGACTCCTTTACACATTATGTTACAGTGCTCTTATTTTTAAATAGTCACCATGATGTCTGGGACCAGCAGTGTCTTCAGTGGCTTGGTCCTTACATCAGATGACCTACACAAATAAAATAAAATGAATCCTAAAATCCCACCTCCATTATTGTCAATAAAAAAAAACTCCTTAGTCCTGCCTACAAAAACAAAACACACAAACAAATAAAAGTGATTGGCTTATATACATTCAAACCCTGTTAAAAATATCACACTTCTATTTAATGGGAGATGGGGCTATACAGGGCATTGCAGTAACCTCCCCTCCCAGCTAACCAAGGAAAGAAACGAAGGGCACACATTAATGAACTAGATGGGCCCTTCCTCTAGCCACTCAGCAAATAAAGAAAAGGGTTATAGCTTCTGCGTGCATGACCACTTCTTTTCTTGTATGATTATCTGTAAGGGTAGGTTACCACAGAGCACATTTAGGAATGGGTAATTTTGTAACCATGTGAATTTCCATTTAAAATGCACAATGTTCTGCTTTTTCCAGGACAATTCCTGGAATTTCTGAATTTTCACTAACATAACTGATTTTTCTGCAAGAATGGTTGCATTTCCAATCCATATTTTCTATGATGGCGATGATTCCCACATTTACTATATAAGAAGTTCCCACAATGCAACGTGTTGTAGATTAGGCAGAAGAGACTGTGGAAGTAAGGGTAGGCGAAAGGTCCATCCTGTTTCTACAAACAAATCTGCAAAACCAAGTAGTTGTCCACGTTTTCACTGGAAAATCTGCTTTAAATACACCAATTAAAATCTTCATCCGTTTCACCCATTGCCAAAAAGGTTTCACTCTTTTTCAATGGCTACAAACTTTCTCCTTTACTTACATGTTTTTCACTTTTTCTCTGTAAAAACATAATGTTTCCAGGAAGTGAAACACAATACAAGCAGCTAGAGAGAGAGAGAGAGAGAGAAAGAGGATCCTAGACTGTTCTGTGATTTATATAGCAAAAACTGAGGCAGTAGAAGGTCATAGTGTGTGCTATTACTATGAGCACCTGGAATATAAATAAAAGAAGGGGTTGGAAGGACCATTATGCTTCCAGTGAGTCTAAGGAGCAGGAAGTGACCATAACCAGTATTGAAGGGTCTGGATGCCAGGTTTCCCCAGACCTAATAATGGTCAGACCCGCTATATCACCCTAGGAATCTTTGGGAAATTTGTGTCACGGGAGGAAGAAGAGGGTAGTGGCGTGAGCAGAAAAGGTAAGCTACCTGCTGCACATGCTGTGTCTGCTAGTATGTCTTTTGATTCTAAGGGGGGGAGATAATGCCAATTGTGACAGCAAGGGACCCTAAGTCACACTTACCATCTCCAAGCAGTCCTGCCACTACCACTACTACGAAGAAATATCAGCTACAGACTCTGTGATATTAGTAGTGAGGAAGACTCAGATGTGACTACTGTTAGAGATAGTGAAGCAGCTGGTGGGATTAGACTGACCACAGTAGATCCTCCTGCAGATGCTGAGGTGGTAGGGGAAGTGATATGGAGTGGCCAGACTAGCTGTCAAGGGAGTTCACAACATTCCCCTGACCCTGGGAGTCCCCTTCTCCCCACGGCATTGTCCCTATGGAACATGATTCTGAAGAAGGCAGAACTGGTGGCTAGCAGCAATAATACCACCACCTTGAGCACAGATCAGCTCCATGTGCCTGCTGCTAGTGCTTCCAGTCTGTCTCCTTCAACTCCAGAGATGGCAAATGTGATAGTAGAGTACTCTCTATCACATTTGTCATCACATCCAACCAGTGAGACTGTAAAAGAGCAGGAGCAGTAAGGAGGGACTGGTGGGGGGTGAGGATGATGAGGGTGATGGTGGAGCAGCCAAGTTTGCTGCTGCTATATTGCAAGGGCAGCAAAATGATGAGGAGCAGTTAGTGTGCCACAGACCACTGAGGGAACAGTAGGAATGAGGCCCAGCAGTTGTGATGTGGGACTAGGACAGGTTGCCAGCAGCAATAATCCTGGTCCTAGCTGTAGTACTGATTCTGAGGCAGTAGCAACAACAGCAGCAACATCATCCTCTGCCCCAGCCAGTGAAGGGGATGTGGAGGAGAAGAAGAAAGAGATAATTCATCTCCACCTTTTCCCTTTCCCCTGAAGTCCTGGGTGTGGGACTACTTTTTTCTTTTATGTAGGCCTCCACCATAAAAATGCAGGTACTGGTTTAAACGTTGGACTAGTATAATACAAATAAAGATGTGTTTGCTTGACAGTATTGGACCATCTAAAACTCAAATCAGAGATGTACATGAAAAAAAGGCCACAATCTCTAAGTGCTGTATGCAGATTATGAAATCTCCAAAATATGACACCCGGAATCTAATCTTATATTAACATACTAGTTGAACAGCCCGTTACACGGGTCACAGTGCCTCTGGCAGCCGGTCGCGGGGCAGTCACACGCAGTGGAGACTGCCCGCGCCTCGGCTGATACAGAGCTGGACACAACTTCGGAACGCCCAGCTCTGTATCAGCCGCGGCGCGCGCAGTCTCTACTGCGCATGACTGCCGCACGCACAGCAGTGTCTACTGCGCATGTCGGGCGTTACACACAACTTGGCGAATTATTATATAGGATTAATGGGACAGTGTCTCATGTTGTGAATTGAAGGTGGGCACAATCCAGATCTGAATTAATAGAAAAAAGAAAAACTGAATTCCAAATACATATTTATAGATATTTAATAAGAAAACATAAAAAACTAATTTTAAAATATTATTAGTAAATATACACCCAATGCAATTTTAGCTAAACATTATGGTGATTGCCTTAACACATTTAAATTCCCATGTTTAATAGAATAGGACACCCCTTAGCTACTGCCATTACAGTATGTTTAACATAGCATATGCACAGTTTGGAGAGGATTTTGCATATATATGTTTGTCAATGAGAACTTGACAAGGCTATAAATGTAAAAAATGCATCTGGCAATATGTCGAACGCTATCTTTCACTCTGCAGTTCGGGGCGCTGTCTAATGGCAAGTTGGTATATGATCCAGAAACTTTATATAAGTGATAGCAGAATGGGTGGCCTCTCTTACTAATTGCTAATCTCTCTTAAGTAGATTAAGGAAATTGAGTTTTCAGCAGCAGATTTTGTAATCACAGGGTAGATGCTTTTAGCAAGTAAGTTATGCCTTGATTCATGGGGACTGATTTAATATATCATGTTTTCAGCATAAAAAGGGGTATAATGTTTGAGTAATTTCCTTAAACGGAAAACAGCTCCATATCATATTTATTGTAAACCTGGTATCATTCCCCTCCTAACAATATTGCCATGACACAATGCAGAGACACTACAGTGTCATTTCTTAAAGGTCAGGTTGACTATGTATATTTACTTAGATGTGTTATTTTTATGTTGACAAGCTGTTTTTCCCTGTGGTCATTACATTGCTCTATACACTGGCCACCTAACCAGGGGTGAGCGAAAGTTGTTGTTGTGTCGCTTTTAAAACTGTGATTAAAATGTTCGCTTTATTCCCCATTGGTCAAAATTCCCCTCCAAATTTTCAGCCTGACAGAGACTGAGCCAGACTAATCACTGTGACAGCAGGCGCGCTTGGATGGGTGTCTCCTGGGGGGAAAAAAAACTTGCCGGCAGAGGTGCTCACCTAACAGCCACTCTGCAGGTGGGCAGCTATCAGCTTGCGCACAGACATCCTCCCATGTTGCCTCTCTCGCTCCCTGCGCTGTACTGAGGTCAGAGCGCTGGGACTCACGTGACCTGCCGGCGCTCAGACATCAGACCGCGCGGGAAGTGCGAGAGGCAGCATGGGAGGGTCAAGCTGCCTGCCACTAGACACCAGGGAGCTAGAGGAGAGAGAGACAAAAGAGGAGGAGAAGATAAGTGACAAAGAGACACATGGGGAGAGTAGAGACACATGTATGACATGGTGAGGAGTGAGACAGACGGATGGCATGGAGGGAGAGAGAGACAGACATGGGTGGCACGGAGGGAGAGAGCAGCATGGGTGGCATGGAGGGAGAGAGAGACATGGGTGGCATGGAGGGAGAGAGAGAGACATGGGTGGCATGGAGGGAGAGAGCAGCATGGGTGGCATGAGGGAGAGAGAGACATGGGTGGCATGGAGGGAGAGAGAGAGACATGGGTGGCATGGAGGGAGAGAGATGCTATTTTATAACTGTCCATTTTTTTACATCTGCAGCAGAGTTAGATAGCAATCTTTCACAGAGGACACCACTTAATTTCATAAGCAGGGATTTCTGCTCCTGTATGGTTAGATTTTATAACCCTTTGAGCAGGGCTTATAATTTTAAGTCCTTTGCTACTAGCCAGACCTGAAAAGTTACTCTCCACTGCAAGCCATAACATACCCACCAGGGCTGAATTTCTACTCGCCAGGGCTAAATTTTCACTCGCCATTGGCTAGTGGCGAGTGGAAATTTTAAGCCCTGCTTTGAGTACAGGAGCAGAAAATTCTAACCCTTTGAGTACAGGAGCAGACATCCCTGGTTATGCAAGGGTTAAAGTGGTGTCCTATGTGAAAGATTGCTATATAACACTGCTGCAATTGTAAAAAAATGGTCAGTTTTAAAATATCATCTAAAATGTGCATTTCTTCCATTTGTCTTCACATTATACTAACTGCACAGGGAATGTAACCAGGGGAGTTGGTTGGCTTTGAAAGACCTGGGGCTTAATCCTTAGTGTACCAGAGGGGTATGCAGTGCATTGCAATGCCCTGCACTCAAAGGGTTAAATTTGCTTAGAGCAGCCATATGGGTGTGTTTTGGTGGGTGTAGTTTGGGGGGAGCAGCATTTCATCCTTGCACCCAGGCAGCACAATGTGTTGGGCCGGCCCTGGGAGGACAGGTCAGCTGCCTGTGCCTGCTGGAAGATGTGCTGCCCCTGCTGCCACCATTGTGTACCTGCTGTCAGACGTGCTGCCCCTGCTGCCACTAGTGTTGTATCTGCTGTCAGACATGCTGCCCATGCCACAGCTACCACCATTGCTGTGCCTGCTGTTAGACGTGCTGCAAGTGTTACAGCAAGGGACCCACTTGCCATCAAGCATTCCTGCAAGTGCTAGTACTACTACTACTACTACTAAGGTCCAGAAGCTTGTTAGCATTAGGAGTGAAGGAGGGGATAATCAACCATATCTTCATATTACTAGTGACTGTGAGGAGGAAGACTCTGCGGCTGAACTTGATGTGGTTGGTGTTGGTAGTAGTAGTAGTAATGGTGAAACAGCCGAAGTGGAAGGGGAAACATTTGAGAGCGTCCAGACTAGCGGTCAAGAGAGCCCACACCATTCCTCTGTCCCTGGGACTCCTCCCCTTCCCTTCACTAAAGTGTCCAAGTGGAACAGGGTCCTGAAGACTAAGAGGCCAGAACTGTTGTTGGGGGAGAGTAGGCACACAATACCACTACCAGTAGAAGCACAGATCAGCTACCTGTGCCTGATGCTACTGCTGCCAGTCTGCCTTCTTCAGCTCAAAAAGAAATGCAAAGTGTGACATTAGGGGACCCTCTGTCACATCGCTTGTCATCATCACCTCCTCCAAGCAGCAGTGAGATCTGTAATAGAACAGCAGCAACAACACGTAGGGACTAGTGGTGGTGGTGATGATGATGCTGAAGAGACTGGAGTGGGAGAAAGGGATGAGGATGGGCATCACCACCATCACTAGCAGTGACATATTGGAATCTGAGGAATTTGCAGCTGCTTTCATCCTGCTGCTGAGATGCAAGGGCAGCAGGATTCTGAGGAACAAGCTAATATGCAACCACTGAAGAAGGGGTAAGTCTGTTTCAATCTATCTATCTATACAGTACCCCTTAATAGAGAGTCTACATAACTGGCTCAGTATGGGTAGTAGTGAAGTGAAGATCGTGTAACAATAGTACCCATGAGTAGTGAGTCTCCACTCTCTAAGACTTAAGCAGTAGACTTAGTCATACGAAATATCTGGCATTTGGATATATCTTTTATTGCAACATTGTATTTGTGGATCTTTATAAATCAGTATATGCTTCCTGGATAATATTATATCTAAATATAGTATTACCCAGTATTGTAAGGGTTAAGAAAAGATCCCTTTGAGCGACGGAACAAATCTATTGTGCCATATTATATTGTTATAAGCAATTGGAGAGATTGTTTACAGTATTATATGGCACTGAAAGGGTAAAGAGGACATCCCTTTAAGGAACGGAATAAATTCATTCTGCCATATTGTTATAATAAATTGGAGAGTCCGTTTACAATGTTATATGGCACTGAAAGGGTAAAAAGGAGATCCCTTTAAGGAACAGGAGAAGTGCATATACTAGAATTTAAGTTATATTGGTGTACAACATTGGAGAATTGTATCCATAAGTGTATCTATATAATGCAAAGCTCCCTGTGGGCGTAACACTCACATGCGCAGTAGAGACTGGCGGAACGATGCAGTCATGCACAGTAAAAACTGGCCGAACGCACTGATCCAGAGTGGGGAACTCCAAAAGGCCCACCGCCTGTCTCTGCTCCCAGGGTGCACTTTAGCCCGTGTACACTGGCTTTAATACTAGTACACCAATACATCAAAAATCATTGTTGCATAGTATTTGGAGGACACATATATTTGATGACAGAGAGATCAAGAAGGTTATTTGGAGTCACTCAAGAACACATACAGATTTTTGATATTTTATATTTTTGACATACATTTTGGGACTCACGTTTTATATCATGTTCATATATTTTTGTGCACATTTTAGCACACTTCATTATATTGAATTTTCATACATTTTTATATTTTTTGTGGATTAGTGCACATTCCACTTATATGGTTTCTTTCTGTTGTGAGGTTTATTTGTTCTTCCAAGCTTGGGTGTGTTGCTTAGTAAGGCCTCGATATTTGGCGCCATTAGAATGGGGGCATTGGTAAACATCATAGACTGAAAATAAATTTATTTGCAATACCACTTGTGAAGATATGCAAAGATATTTAATAAGAGATTGTGGAGATGAGTTTAAATAAATGATATTTTATATTTTTCGCAAATAATATATCCAACATGTAATTTATTTGATCAAGGTGTGGCACTTCAGAATATTTGTTTGTAATTACTATGATATTTATGCCAAACACCCATCACAGAAATCAAGCACCGCTTTGCTGTACCCCCTGACTCTCTAGAAAGGCAACAAGAGGTGAGGCAAAGATCAAAGAGGAGGAAGAGTAGAGTAACCGAGGCAGAGACTGGAATTTCCATGACTAGCTCACCATCACCTTCTGGGGTAACTACATCTTCTGCTAATGCACCTCGTTCATCGTTACCTCCCCTGCCAAATTATTGCCACTCTGTTGATGTTAGGATGTGGCAGTTTGTCTCTACCCATTGAACACTGTGTGGTCCACTGACCACACATGGTAGTGTGCTGGAGGAGAATCGCAATCAGAGCATCAAGTGGCATCTGAGGAGATTCCATCCCACAGAATATGCTAAGATGCTGGCGGGGAGGGTTCATCATTACTATTAAACTGTCAGCAAGTTGTCAAGTGTCCTTAGCGGGGTCTGGACAAACGGGTATAATGACAGAGGCAATAATTGTGCTCTGGTGTCATGGTGTTTGGATACAGTTGTGTTCCCAGATGTTATTTACCACACACACTGTGCACATTGCAATTGCTGATGAGATTCACAGTTCCTGCTCTCAGCGGAAACATTTCTATTCTAATAACAACACACCCATGATTTTGGAGGCGGGCAGGTGAAGAAGAATTATTGGCCAACTTCTTCTTTTCTCCACATGGACTGGGGACTACTTATTGTGCTGCTACTGCCTCAGGCACACCACTGGAGATAGTCGTGGAAAGTGGAACCTTCATCATCCATCACCCATGCTACTGCTGTTGTTGATTTCATTCCTGTCTCTATCACTTTACATACAAATTTATTATTTCATTGTTTAATTATTTTATTAGCTGTCCCCCCAATACCAGTCAACAACCTCCCCAAAACAAATTCCCATTTCAACTGATCCATTCCCCATAATCCATCCACCAACATAGGCACCCTCCTCAGACCCTTTTTATACCATGTCTTATGGGTCTTTTCTTTGTATTTATTTTTTTGTTAACTGACCCCAATCCTAGTAAACAACCCCCCCAATAAAACATTCCCTGTTCAAGTGATTATTTTCCCACACCCCACCAACACAGGAAGCCTCATGCCCCTTTTATACTATACCTTTGGGAAATAAAATAATATTTATAATGTGTTGTGTGTAAATTCAATGCTCCCATTGATTTCAATGGAATGAGCTAGGTGAAAAAAGTGGAAAATCTGCACTTTTCGTGAGAAATTATTTGCTAAGCGTGAAGTGACCTTATTCGTGGATTTCAGTTTGAGGATACATTTTTTGCCCATCCCTACATCTAACTATTATGGCAGCTAGTCCTCTATGCTGTCTTTTTAATGCATTTTTATCCTTACTCAACTAAGGTTACATTTTAAATTATTCTTCCCTTTTCATTTTCTTTGTACAGCCGTAAGATATAAACTATATTGCTCTAGTATGGCTGGTTCCAAGTATATATTTATTTTTTAATTTTTTGTTTTCAAGTTATTCTATCACAATTGCATAAACTAATGACACTACTAAACAGACCTCCATTCCCTTATTTAATTTTCTTGCTCTTCATTGTACCCTCTCTAGTTCTAGTATATTCTTTTTCAGAACCGGTGCCCAAAATTGCACTGCATACTCAAGGTGAGGTCTTACCAATGATTTGTATAATGGCAAAATAATGTTATCCACTCTTGCTTCGATACCTCTTTTTATGCAAGGCAGGATTTTTTTGCCTTTGCTACCGCTGTTTGACATTGGTCACTGTTTCCAAGTTTGTAGTTGACAAGGATACCCTGGTCTTTCTCTAGCAATGAGTCCCCTAAAATGATTCCATTAAGTTCATAAGTAGCCTTGTGATTGTTACTATTATGTATTGTTGTGTTCTATAAGCTCTTTCTTGGGAGAAAGAAATTAGGTTTAAAACCTGAACTCAATATGGTTGCATCATGTGATGAATCTTCATGTGGAAACTTCTACTACAACATCTTCTATTTTGTTTGTGTTATATAATTATATTGGTTTTGTAATTTTAAAATAAAGACTCCATCCTGGATAAACATTCAACTAGAACATGTTAAGAGGAAATAATTTTAAATGCCTTTATGCAAGTAATTCAGATATTTGGCACAATGACAGCAAATCCCTGCTGTTGCCAATAAACCAGTTAGTATTGTTGAAGAGCAAAGTGGTCTTGAAAGCTTGAATGTGGTCTCAACCATTTGAGTGTCAAAGAGGTATGCGATGCATTGCTCTGCATTGCGTTGCATACCCTACGGGCACTCAAGGGGTTGAAACAATGCAGTTATCCAATAAACTTGAAAGTAGTCATAAAACTACACATCCAGTAAAAGTATCATATTCATTTTCTACTCTCGTGCTTATCCACAGCTAACAGTACCACCCTTTACCTATCAGTAAAGTTAGTAACTGTAATCATTTTTGACCTCCAGATGAAAAGTGCTGCTCATTTCCAAAAACAAATTATGAGGTAACAGCAAGATCTGCAAGTCAGTAAAACCTTAACCCCTTAAGGACCGGGAAAATCTGAGGTTGTTTTCCCTTAAGGACCAGAGCAATTCTGACCTTTTTGACTATGTCTTTGTTCAACAGTGTTTTCCCTCTTAGGCTTTTATTCCACCCCCATAAATTATATACTGTTTTTTTAAGCATAAATAGGGCTTTCATTTGATACCCTATTTATATGGATAACCCACCATTCACTTTATTAAAATTTAAAAAAAAGGTAAAAAAAGTAAAAAAACCCACCATTTTTGATTTTTCTCTTGGGATCAATTGGCAACAAAGGGTTACATTTTTATGGAGACTGCATGAAAGGTATGACCGGTCAGTCATACCTACAAAATGCGCAGTTTAAAGTGGCCACTGTCCCCCCTGGGTGAAAATCCCCATGTCCCTTTTTCCCACCCTATTTTGACACTTTTTTGTCCCTGGCATTTGGTGGTGTATATAAGTGTATTACATGGCTCCACAACAATCACACTTGCAATATTGTTTAATTATATATTTTTAAAATAAAAATATGTTTAAAAAAAAAAAAAAAAAGTGTAAAAATTGTAAAATTGCACGTCAAAAATTGACCTGCATTTAGCCAGCCTCCTGCACCAGCAGTGAAGGGGTTAATACCCCCAACTGCTGTATTTTTTTTAACCACTAGTTGTCTCCCGTCTACTTCTGTCTCCCTTACTTTGAGAGCAAGGGAGACAGAGGCAGACAAGACAGGCACAGACAGCATGCTTTGCATGCTGCCTCTGTCTGTCACTATGCCGGTACATGTGATCGCTGATATGGCAATCGCATGAACCGGAAGAAGGAAGAAGGGCTGAGACTGAATGCCCCGGTCTCGGAGCGCTCAGTCTCAGCCTGGATTTAATGATATGTAAAACAAAAAAGTGAAAGACAGCGCACAGGAACTTCTAAGTGTAGTTTTATTAATTCCACATCAAATAAAAAATATACATATAATCCTTTGGAAGGTGAATAATTACAGTAAAATGAATGTTGGCTAAAATATCCTCTATTAGATTCCGCCAAGCCCATTTATTTTAGCTCTTATGCATCACTGGTCCGATCGGTGACTACTCCTATTATTATTTCTATTATTTTAATTTAGCCTACATTCATTTTACTGTAATTATTCACCTTCCAAAGGTTTATATGTATATTTTTTATTTGATGTGGAATTAATAAAACTACACTTAGAAGTTCCTGTGCGCTGTCTTTCACTTTTTTGTTTTACATGTTATATGTACCCGAGAGGACTCCGGGAACCAGATAGCTGCCGGGACTGAGTGTGAATTGACCTGTCCATCTGACTAATTCCATTGTCATCCTTTCATTTTCCATCACTACCATCATACTCCATCAATTTCATTGACAGTTTTAAGGATCTCATTTCATCTACATCATTATCATTATACCGACTGAAGTGTCTGTATAGAACTGTATGTATCTTAAGAATATCATTTTATTTTCATCACCATCATTGTACCGATTGGAATGACTGAATAGAACTGCATGTATTTACATATATCCATTATACCGGTTGAAGTATTTGAGTCGAATTGTTGACGTGGTTTCATCTATTTATATTGTCATATGCAAACGATTGATACAAGTATTTTGATTTATATATAAGGCTTTATTTGATTGCCAATATTGGTATGTCCAATTAAGTTTTTTTTCGGTGAAGTTCTATTGCTGTCGTTTTATTCTAATGGATTTAATGATAGCAGCGTGCACGGAGGCACGCTGCTATCATTTAAGCCATGACGGTCCTGGACCGTCATGGGTCGTTAAGGGTATAACAACCCATGACGGCGCAGGACTGTCATGGGTCCTTAAGGGGTTAAGGATAAATACTAAATATTATATATTTGTAACACAACTGCTGTTGGTATTGTGGATTGATTTGGACGACCTGGACTAAATTAATTTGTGGTATTTTTATTAGTCCGGGTTTTGCAATACAAAAATGTAAGAATTTTGGTACTTGGTGATTCCTTTTTATTTGTACTGAAAGATTATATTTCAGACAAACTTCCATCAGATCAAGCAGTACTGATTCACTATGTTTGTACAAAAATTTTGCAGACTTTCAAAGTTAGATAAGAATCTATGCAGCAGGGAAAGCTTGGAAGGTGAAGGTGAATGTGTGTGTGCAATGTGGGATGGCATTGCCCGTCATATTATTTTTACAGAGAGACATTGTGTGAAACAGAAATATGCAGTGTTACAGACACACACTTAAAGAGACAGAGCGTGTCACACACTGTGAAATGCATACAGAGAGACACACACATATACATAGACATATATCACATATGTAGACAGTGTGCGACAGACGCAGTGGTGATGTAGATATGCTGAAAAGAGTTGTAAAAAAGGTTTTAATTGCAGCTCTTCAGCTTGATGAATAAGGCTCTGTATACTTTTGTACTTGTAAAGCTTACAGTTGAAGTGAGTGTGCTGTGTTACTTGATGAAGGTCACAGTGAGATGATGTTTGTGAGTAAAGGAATAATTTAGATTACAGCAGTGAATACTGCAGTACATTTGAAGAAATAGGTTGGCAGACAGAGGGTTAAGTGACAAATGCAGTGATAGATAATGCAATGGTGATATGGGAGTAAAATGGCGAGATTGCAACTATGGATGAATGGCAAGGGGATAGGTGAGTGGGGGTGACAGGGGAGGAGGAGATGAGAGATTGAGGAGAAGAGGGACAGTGAAGTGTTAAAGTAAAGTAATGGGTGAGGGGGAGAAATGACTATACTTAGACAGTGAAGTAGACATGAAATACAGGGCTGTAGGGTTACTGCATTATACAGAACTCGTGTAGCAGTTGGTTGGAGTGAAGCACTTTAACTCTGAGTGTGAGAGAGGTACACAACACATTGTTGTGTAATGAGTTGTATAGTCCTCTGGCAGTGAAAGGGTTAAGTGACACATGCTGGGCGCTCCTTGCATTAGTGGGCCATGGTGGTCAGCTGGGACTGAGTCAGATTATATGTCCATGGGCCGTAGGCAAGGGATCAATACAGGGAACCCTAACAGCTAATAGGCTTCAAAATATTAATGCTCATATACTAAGTAAAGTGGTAGAATTGTGTGGAAAAGTATCAGCAGCACAGGGAACAATACCCATTTATTTAAATGGGCGTTTTAACGTCTTCAACGTCTTCAACGCTAGAGAGGTCAGCAAAGCATTTTATTTGTTCTATATGGTACAGATGAATTGTTCCTCTTTGTGTTAGTACATCAGCCTCACATATCATAGTATGCAGTCAGCTGCTGCAAGAGCCAAAAGTATAAATGGGTTTAGATTAATGGGGTAAGAGTATAACTGTATGGGCCCTATGTATCAAGATAAAGGGTGCAACTCAAACAAAACTGACACCATAGGGTTGAATTGAAAATGCAGGAAAATTGTGTTGACATAAATGGTGCTTTAACTCGTTGAATGCTACAGTGGTCCCCAACGCCTTGCTTTGGTAATGTGTTTGCATTCTTTGTAGCATTCATGGGGTTAATAGCCTCACTGAAATCAATGGACAGTGTAACCCTGTGGGCAGCCTTGAGGAAGGAGTGGGCTGCACAATACCCAAATATGGAAGCTTTCCAAACAGATATTAACCCTTTGAGTGACAGAGGTACACAGAGCAATGTGCTGCATATATCTCTGGTACTCCAAGGGTTAATGGGCTTAACCCTCTGAGTGCCAGAGAGGTATCCAAGCATTGCAACAGCACTCAAAGGGTTAAAAATAAAACAAAGTGAGTCCATCAGCCCCAGTTCTTACCATGGAAACTGAAGATCTGTGTTGTAACCTGTTCCCCAGCTGATTGCACTCACCTGATTCCAATCTGCCTCTGAATGTCCCAGTGCATTATGGGACAGGAGGTGGAAACAGAAGTTTTTATGCCCTTTGAAAGAAGTGATCAATGTGTGTCTCCCCAGCAAAATGGGAGGGAGCTGCTGGTTGGTGGATTATATTCTTGTGCCATTAGTTGTTTACTGTAGGAGTTGTAAGTGGAGAGAATTGATGTAGCAGTAGGTGAGTTTTGGAAGAGAGGGTTAACCCTTTGAGTGCCAGTGAGGTACGCAACGCATTGCTTTGCAATGTATGTGTACCCCTCTGGCAAAGGGTTAAGACTGGTGTTGGGGACGGGCTAACTCTTCCTTAGTGCCACTCCTGGGTGTGTGTGGCAGGGGACTCAGGTTTTCTCTCTTATATCCTATATAATAATTCGCTAAATCGTGTGTAACGCCCGACATGCGCAGTAGACACTGCTGCGCGTGCGGCAGTCATGCCCAGTAGAGACTGCCTGCGGCTGATACAGAGCTGGGCGCTCAGAAGGAGCATCCAGCTCTGTATCAGCAGTGGCGCGGGCAGTCTCTACTGCGCATGACTGCCCTGTGACCGGCTGCCAGAGGCACTGTGGCCCGTGTAACGGGCTGTTCAACTAGTATATATATAAATCTATATATATAAAAGAATAAGCCTCATTGCATAATTTATGGTACCCCACACACAGAACATAATTTATGTCTCCTCAGAAAAGAAACTCGCATTGAACAGAATGTCTAATTACATAATGTATGTCTCATTAGGAGACACAACTCCTATTGGGTGATTGAATGGGGACTTTACTGCTCTCATTGGGTGATTCAATGGGGGCGTGTTTATCATACAGGGAGTTGGCCCACCCACCAGTATCCAACTGACAAAAAAAAAATATATAACTGCCACTCGCTCCTGAGGTAGGGATATCAGTAACTTCTCCCGGTCCACTCACACTCTCACTCAGGATCATGACCCCACAAACACACTGTTTCACCTCCCTCAGATAACTGTAACCCTCCATGCACTCTGTTTCAGTATGAGGGTGTAATGTTCCCATAAAATACAAACTTAATAGCAACTTTTATTTAACTCTTCATCTCTTCAGCCACCTCACTGTCTCAACTGTCACTCCTCCACTTCCTGCTTCCTGATTCCCGCCCTTTCTCCTTAAAGGGAGAGAGATGCTTTGCTGTATGTTACAGAGGGCAAGCCTCAAAACACCACTTTCTATTTGATGCCTCAGCATATTGCTACATTGCCTCAACCGAAGAGCCACCGTGTGTTATATTGCTATGTTACCTCAACTTAACCCTTTGAGTGCCAGATGGGTAAGCAACGCATTGCAAAGCACACATTCTATCTCACACAGTCTCTCACATAGTCTCTCACACACTGTCGCAGTCTCACAGTCGCAGTCTCACAGTCGCACATACTCTCAGTCTCTCAGTCGCACACAGTCTCAGTCTCACACTCTCACACAGTCTCACACTCTCAGTCTCACACTCTCTCAGTCTGACTCTCTCTCAGTCTCACACTCTCAGTCTCACACTCTCAGTCTCTCACAGTCTCTCTCGCAGTCTCTCACAGTCTCTCTCGCAGTCTCACACAGTCCCTCACACTCTCAGTCTCACACACTCTCAGTCTCACACTCTCACAGTCTCTCACAGTCTCTTTCGCAGTCTCACAGTCTCTCTCACAGTCTCACACAGTCCCTCACACTCTCAGTCTCACACACTCTCAGTCTCACACACTCTCAGTCTCACATTCTGTCTCACACTCTCACAGTCTCTCTCGCAGTCTCACACAGTCTCTCTCGCAGTCTCACACAGTCCCTCACACTCTCAGTCTCACACACTCTCAGTCTCACACACTCTTAGTCTCACACACTCAGTCTCACACTCTCACAGTCTCTCACAGTCTCTCTCGCAGTCTCACACAGTCTCTCTCGCAGTCTCACACAGTCTCTTACACTCTCATAGTCTCTTACACTCTCACAGTATCTTACACTCTCAGTCTCACAGTCTCACACAGTCTCTCACACAGTCTCTCACAGTCTCACACTTTCACACAGTCTCTCACTCTCAGTCTCACACTCTCAGTCTCACACTCTCAGTCTCACACTCTCGTAGTCTCACACAGTCTCTCTCGCAGTCTCACACAGTCCCTCCACACTCTCAGTCTCACACACTCTCAGTCTCACACACTCTCAGTCTCACACTCTCAGTCTCACACTCTCACAGTCTCTCGCAGTCTCACACAGTCTCTCTCGCAGTCTCTCACAGTCCCTCACACTCTCACAGTCTCTTACACTCTCACAGTATCTTACAGTCTCACAGTCTCACACAGTCTCTCACAGTCTCTCACACAGTCTCTCACAGTCTCAAACTTTCACACAGTCTCTCACTCTCAGTCTCACACTCTCACAGTCTCTCTCGCAGTCTTACACAGTCTCTCTCGCAGTCTCACACAGTCTCTCTCGCAGTCTCACACACTCTCAGTCTCGCACACTCTGTCTCACACACTCTCAGTCTCACACTCACAGTCTCTCACAGTCTCTCTCGCAGTCTCACACAGTCTCTCGCAGTCTCATACAGTCTCTTTTGCAGTCTCACACAGTCCCTCACACTCTCACAGTCCCTCACACTCTCAGTCTCACACTCTCACAGTCTCTCTTGCAGTCTCACATAGTCTCTCTCGCAGTCTCACAGTCTCTCACACTCTCACAGTCTCACAGTCTCACACAGTCTCACACTTTCACACAGTCTCACACTCTCAGTCTCACACTCTCACAGTCTCACACAGTCTCTCTCGCAGTCTCACACAGTCTCTCTCGCAGTCTCTCACAGTCCCTCACACTCTCACAGTCCCTCACACTCTCACATTCTCTGACACTCTCACAGTCTCTTACACTCTCACACTCTCTCACACACCATCTCACAGTCTCACACAGTTTCTCAGTCACAGTCTCACAGTCAGTCTCACACAGTCTCAGTGTCTCTCACAGTCTCTCACAGTCTCTCACAGTCTCTCTCAGTCTCGCACAGTCCCTCACACTGACACAGTCTCTCACAGTCTCTCACACGCTCACAGTCCCTTACATTCTCACACACACACAGTCTCACACACACACAGTCTCACACTCACACAGTCTCACACAGTCTCACACAGTCTCACTCTCACACTCTCTCACAGTCTCACACACAGTCTCACACTCTCACACACAGTCTCACACTCTCTCTCACACTCTCTCAGTCTCACTCTCACACAGTCTCACACAGTCTCACTCCCACAGTCTCTCTCTCTCTCACACACAGTCTCACACACAGTCTCACAGTCTCTCTCACACTCTCAGTCACACAGTCTCTCACAGTCTCACACAGTCTCACACAGTCTCACACTCTCACACACAGTCTCACAGTCTCACACTCTCTCTCACACTCTCTCAGTCTCACACTCTCTCACACTCTCTGTCTCTCACTCTCTCTGTCTCTCAGTCTCTCACTCTCTCACACTCTCTCAGTCTCTCACACTTTCTCAGTCTCTCACTCTCTCTCAGTCTCTCACTCTCTCTCAGTCTCTCACTCTCTCACTGTCTCACACTCTCACACAGTCTCACACTCACACAGTCTCACACTCACACAGTCTCACACACAGTCTCACACACTCTCACACACAGTCTCACACTCTCACACACAGTCTCATACTCTCACACACAGTCTCACACTCTCAAACACAGTCTCACACTGTCTCACAGTCTCTTACTCCCACAGTCTCTCTCTCTCTCACTCTCACAGTCTCTCTCTCACTCTCACAGTCTCTCTCTCTCACTCTCACAGTATCTCTCTCTCACTCTCGCACTCTCACAGTCTCGCACTCTCACAGTCTCACGGTCTCACACAGTCTCACACAGTGTCAGTCTCACACTTACACAGTCTCAGACTCACACTCACACACACAGTCTCACACTCACACAGTCTCACACAGTTTCACACAGTCTCACACTCTCTCACACTCTCTCAGTCTCACACTCTCTCAGTCTCTCACACTCTCTCAGTCTCTCACACTCACACAGTCTCACACAGTTTCACACAGTCTCACACTCTCTCACACTCTCTCAGTGTCACACTCTCTCAGTCTCTCACACTCTCTCAGTCTCTCACACTCTCACAGTCTCTCACACTCTGTCTCTCACACTCTCAGTCTCCCACATTCTCAGTCTCACAGTCTCGCACTCAAAGTCTCGCACTCACAGTCTCGCACTCACACAGTCTCTCACACTCTCACACACACACACACACACACACAGTCTCACACACACACACAGTCTCACACTCACACACAGTCTCACACTCTCTCAGTCTCACACTCACACACTCTCACACACTCTCACACAGTCTCACACACACTCTCACACACACTCTCACACACAGTCTCACACACAGTCTCACACACACTCTCACACACAGTCTCACACACAGTCTCAGTCTCACAGTTTTACACACACAGTCTCACACACACAGTCTCACAGTCTCACACTCACACAGTCTCACAGTCTCTCACTCTCACAGTCTCTCTCTCTCTCACTCTCACAGTCTCTCACTCTCACACTGTCTCACTCATTCACACTCTCAGTCTTACACGCTCTCACAGTCTCTCACTCTCACAGTCTCTCACTCTCACAGTATCTCTCTCTCACTCTCACACTGTCTCACTCATTCACACTCTTAGTCTCAAACACTCGCACTCTCTCACAGTCTCACACGCTCTCACACTCTCACAGTCTCACACTCTCTCAGACTTTCACAGTCTCTCTCACTCTCACACTGTCTCACTCATTCACACTCTCAGTCTCACACACTCCCACTCTTACACGCTCTCACGCTCTCACAAGCATTCACACACACACACACAGTCTCACACACACACAGTCTCTCTCACACTCTCACAGTCTCTCTCACACTCTGTCAGTCTCACACTCTGTCAGTCTCACACTCTCTCACAGTCTCTCTCACAGTCTCTCTCACAGTCTCTCTCACTCTCTCACACTCTCAGTCTCACACAGTCTCACAGTCTCTCATACTCTCAGTCTCACAGTCTCTCACACTCTCAGTCTCACAGTCTCACACAGTCTCACAGTCTCTCATACTCTCAGTCTCTCACACTCTCAGTCTCACAGTCTCTCAGTCTCAGTCTCTCACACTCTCAGTCTCTCACACTCTCAGTCTCACAGTCTCTCACACTCTCAAAGTCTCTCTCACACTCTCACAGCCTCTCACACTCTCACAGTCTCACACACTCTCACAGTCTCACACACTCACATTCTCACACTCTCAGTCTCACACAGTCTCTCTCACTCTCTCAGTCTCACACCCAATCACTCACACACTCAATCACACTCTCACAGTCTCACTCAATCACACTCACAGTCTCACACAGTCTCACTCTCACACTCAATTACTCAATCACACTCTCACAGTCTCACGCTCTCACAGTCTCACACTCAATCACACTCTCACACTTACAGTCTCGCAGTCACACTCAATCACAATCACACTCTCACACTCAATCACACTCACACCCTCAATCACACTCACACCCTCAATCACACTCTCACCCTCAATCACTCACACCCTCTCACTATCATACACACTCTCACTTACACATTCTCACCCCGGGAGCCAGCACGATCCACCTTCCACCACAGTCTCACTGTCACTCACACCCCGGGAGCCAGCACGATCCACCTTCCACCATAGTATGTGCAATTACCACACGCATTTCAATTACATGAATGAATGGCAGTCACTTACATCCCGGGAGCCAGCACGATCCACCTTCCACCATAGTATGTGCAATTGCCACATGCATTTCAACTATATGAATGAATGCCACAGTGGAGACATAAGTACAAACACAAACTCATTACAATGACACATAAGTCACCCTCTTATGACTCACTTCTGTGTTTGTCTCTGTGTGCCTGTGTGTTTCTCACTGTGTGTGTTGCATGTCTGTATCACACTCTATGTGTCTGCATGTATGTGTGTATGACTGTCGCTCTTTAAGCATCTCAGTGCATGTGTGTGCATTTGCGTGTGTGTCTCTGTGTTTGTCTCGCATCCGTGTGTGTGCATTAATTCCCTATATATCCTGACGGGCAACGCCGTCCCACATTGCTAGTATATATATATATATATATACACACACTACCAATGTGGGACGGCGTTGCCCGTCATGTTATGACCGTTGGGCGCACATGTGTGAAATGTAGACACACTGATAAACACAGACATATGTAACACACAGGTAGACACATATACACAGTAAGCGGCAAAAGACATGCACACACACAGACACACTGGAGATGCACACATGGACACACATATGTAACAGAAATGTACACACGCAACATATATGCGCAGAAACACATGCGTGCATGAGTTGTGTACCCCTCTGGTACTCAAAGGGTTAAGGTATAGAGAAGCATGTCAGAGTTAAATAGCAGTGGGAAGTGTATTCATACCTGGGAACTTTGACTTGGAGTCCCTAGAGGGGACTGATGTGGAGAGACAAATGGGGCAATCTGGGTTAAAAGTAGGTGGGGCTTAACTGTGAGTAGGGGCGGGGCTTAACATAAATGTGGAAAAAGTGTTAATAATAGGCTGGGGAAGGAGGAAAAGTGGGAGGGAAACGCAAGTTTACAGTGTGAGGGGTTTGAACACACTCCCTGAGGGGAAAAACTTGATACACAACCCTGTGGCAGTCAGTGGGTTAAGTGTGAATCTGATGGCTGCCTGTCCTGTGTCTTGCATGGCAAATTATGACAGTCAAGAAATAATTCAGCAATGAGGGCCTACCTTAACCCTTTGACTGCCATTTTGTTCCCTTGGTGCTGCACTACAGGTCCTGCTGAGGCCACTGGGAGTCAGGGTGTGTGACTGTGTGTGTGTGTGTTAGCCATATTTCTTTCTGGCTTTGTGTGTGTTTGGTGCTGTGTGAGTGGGACATGTGTGTGTGTGTGTGTTTAGTGCTGTGTGAGTGGGGCATGGGTGTGTGTTTGGTTCTGTGTGACTGGGGCATGTGTGTTTGTCTGTGGTGTAGGAGCAAGTGGCATCCATTTTGTTTCTTTCTGACTTTGATAGTGGTAGGCCGGCTGCATAGTGGGAGAGGGCCAACTCCCTGCATGATTGATCACACAATGGGAGCAGTAACTCCTCCTTTCTTCTTTTATACATACATATATATATATATATATATATATATATAACATCAAGGAAGGATTGGGGCAGCACCCGTGGGACTTTTAAATAATTTTATTGAAGAAAAGAAGTTACAAGCTTGGTCAACGTTTCGGTCCTCTGTGGACCTTTATCAAGACAACAAACAAATAAATTGCCAGGTATTAAATACTCTCTCTAACCTGAGCATCCGGTCCATTGCTGATGACGTCACTGACCCGTCCGTCGTGTCTTAAATGGAAGCGGGTCAGACGTACCTCAAACCACACCAAAATGTTCAAAAAAGAAACAGTGTACTGGAACATACCCTTCACAGGACAGAACCACGCATAATATGATCCGGCGTGCACGTACCGAGCCCCCGCCCCCCGATCTGCCGAGGGCATCGGGTGCGGCAGCTCGGGACGGGAAACACCTTCTGTCAATCACGCCCACAAGAGGCGTTGCTTTTCTAGTGAAGGGCTGTGTAACTTGGCTCAATTAAAAACCTATTGGTCCCAACCGGAATACAGCAAACAGTGGAGCAATGACAAGTAAGATCCAGAGTTAAGCATGCTGAGATCAAATTATACATATTAAACACAAAACCCCACGTCGCTTGTTGTTGACAGTCACTGCACACAGTCACCACTATAGTGTGACCATGGAACACACACTTCTGTCCCAGTTACAGATGCACCAATGAGTCCACATCAATTTCCGCCACAGAGAACTTCACTTAAATAAAGTCCATTCATGTATCCAAACACCTAGATTAGTCAAAAACCAAGTGCCACAAATAAAAATAAAAATGATTATAATCATGGTCTTATAGGTGAATGTGACCTATCACACAGTCACTATGAGTACTCAAGCCCCTGCAGCATGCCAGTTAAATCAACCAGTAATGTATGAGTGCTAGGGCAATGGGCAAGATGGTGATTACGAGATACCTTCCAGGGCTATTGAGGTCCTGATCATGAAAACTGGTGAATGGAGATGGTGTTAAGGGGTATACAATATTATGTAGAGCATAAAATGCTGATGGGGTGACTGCAATCGGTACCGATCCATAAGAGTTCAATTGTGGACAAAATGTACTTAGGGTCACTGTATCTAGGGTAAAACTGCCCAACAGTGACCCAAGAAAGCTCAGGTATTAAAGAGCATGTCTGACATTATTAAGGTCATCCCCCGAGGATATACTGCCCATCAGACCTCTATAACCAAGCTGTACGGTACCACTACTGTCCCTCACAAGAAGGAAGAGAAATTAGTCCTTTCATTTAAGCCTCTGGGTTGTAAAGTATCCAAGAGGTAAATCCACCTTTCTTCTCTCTGCAGAAGTTTTAAACCCCTATCTCCACCTCTCCGTAACTCAGGCTGTTGATCAATAATCATAAACCTCAAATCCGCCAATGTGTGCTTATGTTCAAAAAAATGTCTAGCCACTGGTTTGTCACTTTTATTGCCCTTTAATGAATCTCTGATGCTAGTGCGGTGATTGGCCAAATGTTTTCTGATACTGGTGATGGTTTTACCCACATATACCAGGCTACAGGGACACTTGATAAAGTATATAACATAGTGACTGGTACAGGTAAGTCTGTGACGAATTAATATGCGTTTCCCTGTATGTGGATGGGGGAAACTATCTCCAGTCAACATGTACTTACAAGTAGTGCAGCCCATACATCTGTAGCATCCATTTTTTGCTCCCGGAAGCCATGTACTATATTTACTGGTATAACAGTGTTGTGGATCTGTTGATACCAAAAGGTCACGCAAATTGCGACCCCTTTATAACATATCCTTGGTGGGTGTGAAAAAGTTTTGGGTAGTGACTTGTCAGAGGACAGAATATCCCAATGATTCAAAACAGATTGCTTGATCTGTGGGCTGGAGGTGGTATATGTGGAGATAAAAGTCAATCTCTCCGGGCGTGGAGTGGTATCAATAGCATGTAAAAGAGATGCTTGTGAGTGCTCTAAAACTTTCAGCAAAACTTTCTCCAAGATGCCTAACTTGTAGCCTCTCTGCAAAAATCTCAATAGTAGTTCATTCAATTGTGTCAATGCTCTATCTGGATCCGAGTTATTCCTAATAATTCGTAAAAACTGAGCATAAGGCACCCCATGTTTTACATGTGTGGGATAGAAGCTATTTTGTCAATGAAGGTCGTCTTGGAACCATCAACTACAGAAAGGTAACTGACCGTAATACATTGCTACATTTCAATAGCTTGCTAGTTGTGGAACCCCTGACATGTTGATGGTGTATCTACTAGTCAGGCCTGTGGTTGTCCTTCAGGAGGAATCTCATTGAGGAGGTGCCTAGAAGGGTTGGCATAAGGTCCTGTTGTGTTACCACATAAAAATCAGTGAAAACCACATGGTTGTCTGCTTTTTCATAGGAAAATCCGCTTTAAATTTTAAAATTCTTCACTATTTTTTCAATAGCTAGAAAGTTTTTGCCCTTTTATTAATGCTTTTTTTTTTCCTGTTTCCTTTTCGCTATAAAAATGTGCCGTTTTCCAGGAAGTGTGAAACACAATAGAAGCAGCTACAGAGCAAGAGAGAAGTGCTGTGCTGTTGTTCTGTGATATTTATAGTAAAATTAAGAAAGGAGAGTCTCATACTGACTGCTATCACTATGAGCAGATTTACAAACAAAAGGAGAAGGACCCTTATGTGTCCAGTGAGTCTGTGAAGGAGGAGGAAGTGACCACTACAGACCCAATGCTGGCCAGTCCCCCTAAATCACTCCTAGGAATCTTGGGGAAATTAGTCTCATGGGAGGAAGAAGAGGGTAGTAGTGAGAGCAGGACAAGTCAGTTGCCTGTGCAGGCACAGTTGCCGTTATCACCAATTTGTAACAAGTCAGTGAAAGGGAGAAGGAGGTAACATGCCTTTGCACAACCGCCCTGATAACACACATGAAATACAGACACCATGACATTTATGTGACATATGTTAAAGCCAAACACCCACCACAGAAATCAGGAACTGCTGTTGCTGTACCTCCTGACTCACCTGAAAAGTAACAAGAGGTTAGGTAGAGATCAAAGAAGAGAAAGAATAGAGAAACCCAGCCAGAGGCTGAAAGTTCTACAATGAGCGAAACAACTGGCTTGCCATCACTTTCTTGCACTAGGGTAACTACATCTTCTGCCAATCCACCTCATACATCGTTACCTCCCCTGTCAAGTGCTAGTCATTCTGTAGATGTCAGGGCATGGTATTTCATATCCACCCACTGCATACTGTATGGTGCACTGACCACACTTGGCAGTGTGGTGGAAGAGAATCGCAAGGAGGGCATCAAGTGACATCTGAGGAGATTCCATCATGTAGAATATGCTAAGCTGGTGGCAGAGAGGGTTCATC
Source organism: Rhinophrynus dorsalis (assembly GCA_037306005.1). Lineage (NCBI taxonomy): Eukaryota > Metazoa > Chordata > Amphibia > Anura > Rhinophrynidae > Rhinophrynus > Rhinophrynus dorsalis. The sequence continues at coordinate 41,935,582 of CM074727.1, forward strand.
ATTACTATTAAACTGTCTGCAAGTTGTCATGTGTCCTTAGTGGGGCGTGGACAAGGGACATTGTGACAGCAGCAGTACTTGGTTTCTGGTGGGAGGATTTCACATTGGGGACCCTAAGTTTCATGGTGTCTGGAAAGGGTTGTGCCAGGTGTTTCATGTGAGTGCAGATCTACTAATTGTTCCCAGCCCTTCCCTTATTTACACTGTGCACATTGCAGTTGCTGATGTAAGAGGCACAGTTCCTGCTCTCAAGAGAAAAATGTCTATTCTACTAACAACACACCCATGATTTTGGAGAAGGGGCTTGTGCTTTAAAAAAAATAAATAAAAAAAAGCCTAAGTCCTACAACTCATTTTTTCCTTAGGGTTTTTGCCAAACAAGTCTGAGTCTTACAAATCAATGTTTACTCAAGGCTTGGGCCTCTAACAACAAATCTTACAAATCATCCTCTGCAAAATACTCTATCACGTCAAGTATCAGTCTGCGTCAGTGGCAGCTTACATCAGGGGGTCACTCCCTGTCTCTATCACTTTATATACACATTTCTTATTAAATGTATTTTTTGTTGTATTAACTGTCCCCCCAATACCAGTCAACAACCCCCCAAAAACAAATTCCATATTCAACAATTCAACCAGACTCCATCCACCAAGACAGGCACCCTCCTCAGACCTCTTTTATACTATGTCTTATGTTTCTTTTATTGTATTTATTTTTTGAAATAACATAAAAACCTCAGGTCGACTCTGTACGTCCTACTAATATTCATATATTCTTTTCATTGCTATGAATGTTTCCATACTTTTGTGTATTTGACTGATTTACATGTATTTCCCTTTTTTTGTATGTAAGATATGTATGGAGTGATCTGATAATAAAATATATATTAAAAAAAAAGTGTTAGTAATGTCTACAAAAAATGTTTTTGCATTTAGAAGAGCTTAAAAAGCTGCGGATATAAGGTGGACATTACTAACACTTTAACCCCTTAAGGACCCATGACAGTGTTGGCACGTTATGGGCTGGCGAGCCATAAGAACCCATGACGTGCCAGGACTGTCATGGATTTCTGGGTTCCCCACACAGACCTATAGACCTATCACTACCTTTTCCATACCAAACAGACCTACATCCTTTCCCTGTAACAGCATCTCACGCATTTATGTCTTTCAAAATGGAAGAAGTATGATAGAATGTTATAAAATAGAAAATAAAGACAAAAACATTTGTTAAATAGTTAAAATAACATTTAAAGAACTCAGATCAGCTGACGCTGAAGAGGGCACTGGGTCTGCGGCTACAAGTGGTATTGCATCAATACAAGTAGATAAGACAACAGTGAATAGGGCTAAAAGTGCTTCACGCTAAAAACTATCAACATAAAAAATATTGCAAAACCATAAAATATTAATAGATATCTTTATACGGATAAGTACATAAAAAGATATGAAAAGTAATGATGGAGCAAAACAAGTACATGGAAAAATCAAGATGGAATTAAAACTATACATAAAATTCTTAAGAGCGGTCAATTCCTTAACCCTCTGCAATGCACAGCATACTCCTCTGGAGTCAAAGAGTTAATACTTTCCTGTAAAAATTGTATTTGTTCACAAGTTTTTGGTCCATTCACAAAATTTAAAAATTGTAACTGAATATAGTTGGATATCTCCTTATTATCTTACTTGGTTTCCTGACAGCATGGTCTCAAGATATTTTAATTCAGTGATTTAACAGCTCAAATCCTGCTGGGATCCTCTGCTGCCACCTATTGCCCCAATGTTGTAACAGGTCTCCAGCTGATTCTAGTAGTGCATTCATACACACAGTAAAGGACAAGGAAATACTGTAAATCTTGATGACAATGATCCCCCTTATTGCCAAATGTATTCTACTCACAGAATTACAGAAGGATTGAAGCCTTTTTAATTATAATTGATGAGTTTATGTCTGTTGCAGTTAGTTTTTTCACCCTACCCTTCACTTGGAAGCAACTCAACAATTTTCAAATGAAACAAGATACAATAGTGTGCAGTGTCTAAATTATATGGCTTCAGCAAGACCCTTCATTAGTTACCCACAAAATAGAAATATTCAGACAGATCACTGATTTTACTTCAGTCGTGATCCTCTGTGTAAGTCCCTTCAATTCCAACATTTTACTTTTTGTATATGGTTCTTGTCCAAGTATTATATTTTTCTTGTTTCATGGTTAAATTGTGGAGTTGTTGGCAAGTGATGGCAAAAGTAAAAAAAAATGATTATGATAGAAGATCATCAATTTTAATTAGAAGGCTCATTCTTATTCTAAGTATGAATGAATGACTTGCTTGAATCATTGTGAGACAACATTAGGACAGTAGGTGGCAGAAAAGGCCTGGTTTAAGAATGGGTAAAAAGTGGTTCCATGTTAGCCATAGAAAAACAGGAGTCTAGTATATTAAACAGGATACCTTTATTGAAAAACAAAAAGGGGAGGGCAAGAAGCCTCTCCTAGTGCAATATCCTTAATAAATCATGTGGAATTCATCACACCGTCACCAACTGAAACACTACTCCCAAGAATATATGGTGGAATCACATATATGTGTACTCCAGCTCTATGGTATAGTGGAATATTTGCTGCTCCCCATAACAGACTTGTAGCTCTCTCTTGGAACATTTGTCTGGTTGCTCACCCAGAAACTGCCGCAATGGAGTACGATTTATATGCCCAATAATAATCCTGTGAAAATTCATGGATATCTCCCATAACAGACAAAAAGAAAACTGCACCAGTGTATTGCAATTTAATCTTCTTGCAGGCAAGGGTGTAATCCGTTAAGGTAAAAACATCATTGTTTTATTGTGGAAAATATATAAAGACATACTTGCTGACATTGCGGAACATGAGAACCCAGAGAGAATTGTAACGGAGTGGCATAAAATACAAGTACTTAGTATGAATAGGTCAACGTATTTCACACTTAAGCAAGCTTATGCATGATCATGTGTTCTCATGACCACCAATGTCAGCAGGTATGTTTTTCATATGTTACACAATAAAGAAATAATGTTTTTACCTTAACAAATTACTCCCTTGCCTGCTTGAAGATTAAATTGCAATACACTGGTGCAGTTTTATTTTCCTTTCTTCTGTTATGAAGTTTAGTCATTAGCCAGGGATGGCTAAGTCTATAGAATGTATGGGTTGACCCTCCAAGTGTCAAAGGGGTGCACAATCCATTGCTTACAAAAAGCTGTTTAGCCCCCTGGCACCCAAGTGAACCAAAATATGTTTATTTTGTGGGACTCTGTGACATAAACTCCAAATAACAGAAAAGCCAAAAACAGCAAAAAAAGTAAGTCAAAGAGACAACTTCCTAAGACACGTAATTTTGAGGGAAGGTTTAGAAATGGGCATCCACAGGGAGGGGATACTCCCCAACCCTACACGTTCAATGTTTTTAATTATACATCTGTTCCCTTTTATGTAAAAAAAAACAACGGGATTGTCACATATATGACCTCCAAACAATCTCAGTAGATACACTAGTACATTGAACACTGATACACCATACCATGATGCAGTCTGGCATTGTTATTATTAATGTATACAACATGCTCAATATTAGTCTATGAATCCAAAGATGGGCATTATATATCCATTTAAAGAGATGTTTTTATTGTAATGAATAACTGTATTGTATAATTGTAGCACATTAAGAACCCTTTGAATGCCATTGGGATACCCAGTGTGCAAAGCGCTGGATACTCCTCTGGCACTCAAAGAGTTAAAATCACAGAGGTTCAAAGTAAGAGAAAATATGTCCTTCGGCCTTGGTCATCAAGTTAATGAGAATACGTTTTGAGGAAACCAACTATTCAAACTGGGAAATTAAAATTCAGCATATTCCTATTGATTTAAATGGGGCTTTTGACCTTGAATACAAGGGGTTAAAAGCCCCATTTAAATCAATGTGAATATGCAGAATTTTATTTTCCCTGTTTGAGTAGTTGGTTTCCTCTTTAAGTTGATGACCAAGGCCGAAGGACACATTTTCTCTTATTCTGAACATCTGTGATTTTAACTCTTTGAGTGCCAGAGGAGTATCCAGCGCTTTTCACACTGGGTATCCCAATGGCATTCAAAGGGTTCTTAATGTTCTACAATTATGAGATCATGACTCAACCACACAAACATACAAACACATCTATTGTATCCCCCTTCTACCCCCAAATGTCCCCAGATGTCCTTACATAGCAACTCAGTAATCCCCATATCCCCCTAAACAGCACCCTGTGTAGACTAGCAGCCTCCCAAATGTGTTCCCATCTACTCAATGATTGCCTCTATATGCCAACCTTTGCCCCTAGCACCTTCCTGTTCCCATGTATAACCACATATACTTTATTTATGTATTATATATTTACATATACACACACACACACATACATACATATATCATATGTATGCATCATGGAATACCTGCTATACACACACACACACACACACACATACCTACATATATCATATGTATGTATCATGGAATACCAAGTTTTTTAAAAATGGCCCAGGCCAGTATCTGACCACAATCCACCCCTGCTCTTCACTGAAGTGTGATAAAGATGTGATAAAGAGTGGATAACTTATCCAATAATATCACTTCTCCAGTTCCATTTACTCTTTTTAACCTATGCATTAAGATCTCTCCAGCCTGAGTTAGTGCACCCCCACAGTCTCCGTTGTACTAGCATGACTTTAGTGGGGCTGACCTTATATCTAGTTTGTTCCTGATATCTTCTTGTCTTCTAGCTAACCATTTGCCTTATAGCTATATTCCTCCATCCTGGCTTATGAGATCTTATAGATTGCAACCCTTACTATACATATCTGCTTATGACCCTGAATTCAGATTCTATAAAATTTCCACATACAAAGAACCTTTAAAGCTTAGGCTTCTTCTTTGCATGATCTATGGAAATGTATTTTAAATCCCAGCATGTAACATATACAGATATGTTAAAGTTCACTTTTACTTTATACAGGTTAAACCTGTATTTTTCCAGCTCTGGGAGTATCAGCATATAAACATAGAAAGTGGTGTTGTTACCTATAGAGAGCAATTGATGAGCCTTATTTTTGCTGTTATGCCAAACCCTGTATGTTCCCCTTGAAAAAATCTATCTAATCTTCTCTTAAAGCTGAACTTTCAGTTCATACTTAGTCGCCATGCATTCATTAAACTCATGGCGACTAGATTTGCAATAGATGTCTTACCTTTAAAAAATAGCCCAGTGTAAAGGAATCCTTAACGTTTGGAGAACAGAATCCAGGCTTCCGCGCAGACATCTTGTCTGTGCACCTGCGCTGTCAGACCCGGTCTCCATTGAGTAGCACTGCAGTGCACCATATGGTTATTGGAAGGGACTGACGGAGCATTTGCGTGGACCGCACTAACCTGCCCATCCGTCCCCAAACGGGAAGAATTCCTTTACACTGGGCTATTTTTTAAAGGTAAAACATCTATTTCAAAGTTAGTCGCCATGCGTTTAATGAATGCATGACGACTAAGTATGAACTGAAAGATCCGCTTGAAATGTATCCATTGTACCTGCCATCACCACATCAGTGGGCAAGGAATTGGTCAGGTTTTAACTGCTTAAGGACCCATGACATGCCAGGACCATCAAACCGATTTAGAACTTAAAGCAAAACTTTCACCATATTTAAAGACGCCTTGCAATAATTAGGCAGATGGCGACTAGCTTAATAATAGTTATCTTACCTCTCAGAACTAGCCGATTCTAAAGAAATCCTTAATCTTCAGAGACCAGAAGCTAGGCATCAATGCAGACATTTTGTCTGTGCTTCTGCGCTGTCAGTCCAGTCTCCAATAAGAAACATTGCACTGTGCCACAAGGTAACCACAAGGGACTAAAGGTTGCAGGCGCACAGACTGCACTAACATGGCCGTCAGTCTCATAAGATTAAGAATTAGGTAAGAGAACTATTGTAGAGCTAGTCGCCATCTTCCTAATTATTGCTGGGTGACTAAATATGGTGAAAGTTCTGCTTTGAGGTCCGGTGATGGTCCTGGCATGTCATGTATGAAAAAAAAGTGACGTGGTCCTTGATGGCCTCCCCATGCAGGATCAGGTAATCGTTAAGGGGATTAGGATAAATGTTTAAATACAGATATATTCTGCCTGTGTACCTATAGGTTCCTCTGTCTGTGTTTATCAATATATTTTTCTGTTAATAATTCCAAGCGCCTTATAGACAATATAGGATTTTTTTAGTATTTGTCTCCCCTTACAACCAGCCAATGATATTCTTTTCTCAGTCCCTTTTGTGTCTACAGCTCTCTCTCGTATCAAACTCTTTTCTCCCATTGCCCTTTATCTTTGGGAAGTTCTACCTCCTGACCTGCACTATTGCACTTCTCTTGCAGTCTTCAAGTCTTGCTTTACCCTCTAAGTGCTAGGGCAGCGCATAATACATTGCAAAGCATCGCATTGCATACCCCTCTGGTAAAATCACACCACCATTTTTTACCCTATCCTGACCAGAACTCTAGCACTGTATTCAGCTTTTTGAACACTTCTGTACTCTGTATGTCTTTCTTATTCACTTTAGATTATAAGCTTTTGAGCAGGACCCCAAATCAAGCCTTTCACTTTGCAAATTACTTGCAACCCTGTATAGTTTAAACCCTTAACTCTTTTAACATCAGATGTGTAAGAATTGCATTGTATATCCCACTGGCACAAAGGGTTAAATTGTAAAGTGCTGTAGACACTTGTACCACTATAGAGATAAACATACTTATTAATTAATTAATTCAATCAATCATTATTTATGTCACCATGAAGTTTGTTGTACAGGAATGGTTAGTGCCACTTTCTGACACAGCACAAAATACCTAACACTGACACCTTTCACCAGGGGTAGACAACCTTTAGCTCATCAGTTGTAACCGTCTACAACTCTCATTATTCCCAAACAGCCTTTCAATATTCTTGCTACCCTTTCCTTCTCACACTTACTCCATTCACCCTACTTGCTACCATTACATATTACCTGCTAACATTACACAGTCACTTTCAACCTTTCTCTTATAAATAAACATTTATAGGTCTTGTGCCTGCAGTAGGAAGCTCCTGGGGTCCAGTTTTTCAGGAGCAGTTTTAAGTGCTCAGACTGTATCAGTATATCAACCTCAACTCAAATGGATGTTTTTCCTTCCTGTGGTTTAGGCCGACATGCTGGATCATTTGTACAAAAACAAAAGTGGAGTAATCCAGGTGCTCCATAGGGTAGAAATAAAATTCACATTTATTAAAATAAAACTTGTAACCCCTTGATTACTAAAGAGCTCCAATGCCTTGCATCATAAAAGACAGACAGTATAGAGGGTTGTAGTTTATTAGGAAGGGGGCCAAGTGTGGTTCTGGGGTTCAATGTTTGATACACGTGAGTTAAATCTGGGAAAAGTGTGGATCCACAGGTATTCTATTGTGAATATATGACACTATAAATCTATGATGGTTCAGTGTACATGGCTTGGCTGCTTTGTTTCTCCAAAATAACTGTTTTTTGCAACTTTGGAGAACACATGTAAAAATTAAACTATGCCTGTTAATCAAATATCTGTAAAAACCAGCAAAAAATGCCCCTGCAAAAATAAAAATAAAATATACAGTTGTATGCAAATGTTTGGGCACCACTGGCCAAATTTAAAATTATTTGATCTTCTAAGTGAAAAGAAGTTAACACAACCTCTGCAGAGAAATAAACATGACATATTTCTGAAAATCGTAACGTCCTGTTATTTATTTGGAGAATTTAACACATTGAAAAATTAAAACAGAAAATGTTGTAACACCCTCTTTGGCAGAAATTATAGGCTCCAAAAGTTTCTTGTAGTCAGCTAACAGTATTTCTATTATTACTTCAGCAATTTCTAACACTATTCTTTGCAGAATACTTCTAGTTCAGACATATTCTTAGATTGTTCTGCATGCACTGCATCTTTTAGAAGCCATTCCAAAACCTTAAACTTTTTTCTTGAAGAAGCTTATGGAGGATCTAAGGTATGTTTTGAATGTATAGGTGCATGTATGCATGTATTTTTATTGATATAGCTCCATGTATGTGGTTTACAGAAATAGGAATAATACAATACACAAAATCCAGGGCAGGGTTAAGAGCATCTAGGTAAATTGTGATCATTGCATACATTGGAAAGGTTAGGGGACCCTGCCTAAAAGATCTTAAAATCATAGGAGTAATTATTATTATTATAATTCTTTATTTATATAGCTCCAACTTAATCCACAGTGCTGTACAGTAGGGAATAGACGTATAGAGATTTTAAATAGGAAATCATACGTGAAGAACAGAAGGATCAGAGGGCCCTGCTCGTGAGAGCTTACAGTCTAGAGGAAGGTAGGTTGGATACAGAAGGTGAAAGTGCTATTGGGTGCAAGTGTCTCCTGCCACATGAGCTGCCGTTCAGTGGGTGGGAGAGAGAAGTGCTCTTGAGTGCAGCAGCCCAGAGAAGGGGTGGTTCTTGGTGATAATGTTTATGGATGTAGTTGCTAGGCTTCCCTGAAGAGGTGAGTTTTCAGGGAGCGTCCTAAGATCTGAAGGCTGGGGGAGAGTCTGATGTGGCAGGGGAGGGAATTCCAGAGCTGGGGTACAGCACAGGAGAAGTTCTGTAGGCAGGAGTGGGAGGATGTAATAATAGCTGTGGAGAGGAGAATGTCATGTGCAGAATGAAGATGGCGAGTGGATGTATATTTGGAAATGAGTGATGAGATATAGGGGGTGAGGTGTTAGTTAGCGCCAGAATTTTGAATTTAATTCTATATGCTAGTGCAGTGGTTCTCAACTCCTGTCCTCAGGACCCACTAACAGGCCAGGATTTAGGGATTTCCCTCCAAGAGCACAGGTGTGTTGATCAGAGACTCATTCACATTGACTAACTAACCTGTGCGCTAACAAGGAAATCATTAAATCCTGGCCTGTTAGTGGGTCCTGAGGACAGGAGTTGAGAACCACTGTGCTAGTGGGAGACAGTGTAGGTATTAGCAGAGGGGGCTGGTGTTAGAGAAGCAGTTGGTGAGGCAGCGGAGTTCTTTATGGACTGTAGTGGGGTTAATCGTGTGAGAGGAAGACCAGTTAGTAGTGAGTTACAGTAATCAAGACGTGACATGATATGTGTATTTGGATTAGTATTTTAGTAGTGTCTTGCGTGAGGAAGGGTTGGTTTCTAGAGATGTTGCAGAGGAGGAGGCAGCATGATTGGGAGATTGAGTGGATGTGGGGAATAAAGGATAGGGGGGAGTCAAATGTGACCCCCAGGTTGCATGCTGTAGGGGTTGGTGTGATGGTGGTGTTGTTGACAGTGAGGGTAATGTCTGGGGTATGGCTGGTAGGAGAGGGAGGGAAAATACTTAGTTCAGTTTTGTCAAGGTTAAGTTTGAGTTGACGGGAGGACATCCAGGAAGACACAGCAGATAGACAGTCAGACACCTGGGACAGGAGGGAAGGGGAGAGGTCTGGGGAGGAAAGATAGATTTGGGTGTTATCCACATAGAGATGATGGTGAAACCCAAAGGAGTTTATTAGTTTGCCAAGGGATGCAGTGTAAATTGAGAAGAGCAAGGGGCCCAGGACTGAGCCCTGAAGGACACCGACAGTGGGAGGGGTGGGGAAGTGGAGCCAGAGTAGGACACACTGAAGGAGTGGTTGCAGAGATAGGATAAAAAACGAGAGGGCAGTGTCACAGAGGCCTAGAGAGTGGAGGGCTTGGTGGAGGAGTGGGTGATCTACTGTGTCAAAGGCAGCTGACAGGTCCAGGAGAATGAGAAGGGAGTAGTGGCCTTTTGACTTTGTGGAGAGCAAGTCATTGGCCACTTTAGTGAGGGCAGTCTCGGTGGAGTGATGGGGATGGAATCCAGATTGCAAGGGATCTAGCAGGGACTGGGAGCAGAGGAATTTAGTGAGCTGGTTGTATGCAAGACTCTCAAGGAGCTTGGAGGCGAACGGGAGTAGAGAAGTGGGTCGGTAGTTTGAGAGTGAGTTTGGGTCCAGGGAGGGTTTCTTTAGAATGGGTGTGATTAGTACATGTTTAAAAGAGGATGGGAAGGTGCCAGTTAACAGAGAGAGGTTGAAAAAATTAGTAAAGGGTGGTGTTAGTAGAGGTAAAAGTTCTTGAGTGAGCTGAGATGGGATTGGGTCAAGAGGGCATGTTGTTAGGTTTGAGTGAGTGAGGAGAAGGGAAACTTCGTCCTTCGTGACAGGTGAGAAGGAGCTTAGTATGTATGGGAGGGGAGATGGTAGGGCTATGTTGGATAGGTGGAGTGAAAGTGATGAGATTTCATGTCTGATGGAGTCGATCTTGTCCTTGAAGTGGGTGGCGAGGTCTTGGGCAGAGAAGTTAGTGGAAGGGGTTTGCACTGGTGGGCGTAGAAGTGACTTGAAGGTTGAGAAATGGCATTTAGGGTTGGAGGAAAGATTAGAAATTAGAGAAGATAAGTATGACTGTTTGGCCAGGGAGAGGGCAGAGCTATAGGAACGGAGAATTAATTTGTAGCGTATGAAGTCAGCTGTGGAGCGAGATTTCCTCCAATGCCTTTCAGCAGTGTGTGAGCACCTTTGAGGTATTGCATTTGTCTTGTGTGCCAGGGTTGTAATGGGGTAAAGTAGGGTTGACGTGGAGTTGGAGGTGCAGCTGTGTCAAGGGCTGTTGTGAGAGTGCTGTTGTAGAGAGCAGTAGTTTGTTCTGGACAAGCAAGTGTGAGGATGGGGCTGAGAGGGTTGCAAGGAAGTGGAAAATTGCTGCAAGTTAAGAGAATGCAGATTTCTCTGCATGCTCTTGGTCATGGTGGGGGATCGATTTGCATGGTATGCTGAGGTTTTTGGAGAGGAGGTGGTGATCAGAGAGGGGATAGGGAGCATTAGAAAAGTTAGAGACCGAGCAGAGGTTAGTGAAGACCAAGTCAAGGGAGTAGCCGTGACTGTGTGTGGGAGAGCAGGTCCATTGTGAAAGGCCAAAGGAGGTTGTTAATGAGAGGAGTTTGATGGCAGGGGGGGTGTTATGGTCTCCCAGGATGAGAGTAAGGACGTCAGAGTACATGAAATGAGGGAGCCATTAAGTGAAGTGATCAAGGAATTGTGCAGTGGGACCAGGTGGCCTGTATAAGACAGCAACACGCAAGGGGAAGGGGGAGAAGAGGCGAAGTGTGTGAGCTTCAAAGGTAGGGAAGGAGAGAGAGGGAACAGTGGGGATTACCTTAAATGTATGGTTAGGGGACAACAGGATGCCTACTACACCCCCTGTCTGTTGCCAGGCCTAGGTGTGTGGTTGAAGTGAAGGCCACCATGTGAGAGTGCGGCAGTGGAGGGAGTGTCTGATGAAGTGACCTAGGTTTCAGTGATGGCAAGGAGGTTTAGGGAGTGAGAAAAAAAACAGGGAGTTCCAGAGGTCAAAACAAAATGGGGTGAGGAGATTAGGTGACGTGGTACGTTTATTAGATTCTGGATGTTGTGTGTTTGAGTGGGTGTAGCGACACAGGAGAGAAAGGAAGGGAGACCTGGGTTAGGTGAGATGTCACCTGCAATGACAGGGACAGGGGCAAAAGATGGAGTGAGATTTGAAGCAGTGCGGCTTTTTGGCAGCAGTTGAAGGAGATGGTAGTGATAGGGACTGGAGGAATGAGAGAAGTTCAAGGGAACAGAGAAGTGGTGAGGGAAGAAGTGAGGGTGCAATGTTGATGGAGTGACACTTAACTTGGACAGAGGAGGAGGAGAGTTTTAAGCAGGTGAGAATGGCAACAAAAAAAGCAAGAAGCCAAATTGGTCATAGTGGGGTTAATGTGCGTGGGTTGAGGAGATTGCGTAACAGATTGTAGTCCAGGGGAGTGCAGGTGACTTGGCAGTCAAGGGTCAATCCTTGGTGCAGGGTGTAGGTTCCAGGGATGGTGAGAAGAGTCAGTTGTATAATAGTGAAGTCAATGAAGGGTTAAATGAAGTAGTCCATTGATGGTAAATGTTGTAGTGGTTAATGGTGGTTGGAGAAGAATCAGAGACCATTTTTTTTTTCTCTCCACTTCAGTGGTGGAGTATCACGGTGCCCGTGATCTTCCTCTGTCACTCTTTGCTGTGGTGCGCTCCCATTGGCTGAGCTTGTTTGGCCTGCCCATTATGGCCTTTTTATACCTGGCCTTTGGCACCTGTCAGGTGCCCTTTCATGATGTTCCTGAGCCAGTGTTGCTGTGTAGCTGTGTTCCAGTGTTCCTGCTTCCTGTGTACCAACTTGGCCCGTCTGACTACTCTCTTTAGTTCCTGCTCCGTGATTTGACCCGGCCTGGCTGACGTTCCTGCTCCGTGATTTGACCCGGCTTGTCTGACGATCCTGCTCCGTGATTTGACCCGGCTTGTCTGACGTTCCTGCTCCGTGACCTGACCCGGCTACGTTGCTGACCCTGCCTGTGCTCCTGCTGTGTGCTGTTCCAGTGTCGCCTGGGCGACATTCTGACTTCTGCTGTGCTTGTGGCAGGGATGACTGTGTCGTTGCCTCCTGTGTACTGGGCCTTTCCGTTTAATCTTGCTGAGCCTGCTGCCTCCGTTACTCTGGGCCTCCGTTTACTCTTACAGAGCACTGTGCCTTCCGTTAACACTTACAGAGCCGTGCCTCCGTTCACTGAGCCTCCGTTAACACTTGCAGAGCAGTTGCCTCCATTCACTGAGCCTCCGTTAACACTTGCATAGCCGTTGCTTCCGCTACCCTGAGCCTTCCGCTACACTTGCTGAGCCTTGGGTCTCCGTACAGTGCCCGTTGGGGTGCCATTGGCTCTATCCAGCTAAGCACTTGCAGTGTAGTTGGTCTCCGTTACAGCGCCCGTGGGGGTGCCATTGGCTCCATACAGCTAAGCTCTTGCAGTGTAATTGGTTTCCATTACAACGCCCGTGGGGGCTATTGGCTCTATTATCCTCAGCTCTCGCAGTGTCCTTGGTCTCAGTTAAACGCACCGGGTGGGTGCCATTGACCCTATACAGCTAAGCTCTTGCAGTGTAATTGGTCTCCATTACAATGCCCGTGGGGGCTATTGGCTCTATTATCCTCAGCTCTTGCAGTGCACTTGCTCTCCGTTCACGCACCGGTTGGGGTGCTAGTGGCTCTAGCTCATTAATCTCTTGCAGAGTATTTTGGCCTCAGTTCCCTGCTCAGCACAAGCAGTAGTCTCTGTCCTGCTCTATTACTGGTGTTTTCTCATCTATCACCACTTATCGCTCCTTTACCATCTTATGGGTGTGTCAAACACACCACAACAGAGACTGATTGATTTCTATTTACTTTAACCGTTGAGTACCCTGTATATTACTTATGCCTGTCCTGTGACAGTATATATTTATTTCTCTGTATACTGGGCCTGAGAGGGCATCTGTACTTTACTGTTCATTTCAGTTATGCTGTATTGCCTATAGAGGGCAGTCTTTCTTGTCTTTTAATAAAACTGTTTTATTCTAACCTGCTGGTCTGAGTGCCCTACAAAACAGTTACATGGAGAAACTATCCGCAGTTTTGATAGAAGGTGCAATGTAGATGTTTCTGTGCTCTGGATCCAGAGTTGTTCTTTCGCTGATAGTGAGCTGTCCTCAGTCCATCCTCTGTCCACCTCAGTCTAACTCTCTTGTGGAGACTTGGAAACCAGGACAGAGAAAGCAGGAACACTGTAGCAGCTGAACAGTGCTAGGTTAGAGCTCTTATATAGGGAAACCTAAGCCATGTCAATCTGTACAGCTGCAGCCAGTTCAAGCAAATTAGCACATCAGAGAGAGAGCGCAATGAGATAAGCACAGCAGGAAGAGAGCAATTTACCTGGACAGAGAGACAGAAGGTTACAATCCAGAAACAGGCCAGAGATGTTATTCCAAGATAATACTAAGTAGTTGAAAATTAATAACTGAGGTATAGTAACTCAGTCTAACTCTCTTATGGAGACTTGCAAACCAGGACATTGGAACCAGGCACACTGAATGTTGTTGTGACAACATACAGAGAATGTAGGAGGAGACCCAAAGTACAAGAACAAGGCTATGGTAAATGACGTGTAGAATGATATGAGTGTGAATGTCAGTGTGCATAAGGTGAATATTGTTACTGAGATGCCTCCTTGAGCAGATGGGTGTTTACAATATGCTTGAAAGTGATGAGTGTTGATGTTGATGGTTGATGACTCGAGTGTGGAGGGAACAGAGAGATGATCCCATAACTGATCCTTGGGGTAAATCAACTGAGATGTCATGGAGTAAAAACAGGTGTTAATAAAAGAAACACTGAAAGTATGGTTTATGAGACAAGATACAATCCATTCTAAAGTTGTGTCATGGATGCCAAAGGTGTGTAGTGTGTCCATTGTCATTGTCAGTTTCTTCACTGAATGTGGGACATTGGCTTCCAGGATATGTTGATACTTAGTAAAATCCATTCTTTCCTCTACTTGCACAATATTTCCTGTACTACTGACTGCTACCAACCCCAAATAGATCCACCTCCATGCTTAACCGTTGGTAAGGTTATTTTCTTCAAATGCTTCTCACGTCATGTGTGAGCAAATAGGAAGCACAACATTTAGACTGTAAGCTCCTTGGATCAGAGACATCTCTCCTATTGTTTCTATGAACATGATACTTATTTTATCCACCTTTATTGTATCATAATACTGTTGTTAGGTACCTGCATACACTGTGTGGTGCCATTTAATAACATATACATACATACATGTAGTATGTAGTAGGTATGGAGAGCCATTATCAACTGCAGCTTCTTCGTCAGCTCCACTTTATAAGTTAGGGGTGGCAGGGCCTTATTATAATAATCTAATCACATAGTAACTAATCACATTGTCCAGCTTGTGACTTAGATAAATAAAAACAGGAAAAAAAATGCTGACTAAGTTGAGAAGCTGTTTAGTTTATGCCTACTAAAAGAAGCCAGCCATAAACCCATTCAACACTGTATCATTGTTCGCAAAGAGTGTTAAAACTCTGCTTTTATTGGTTAATTTGAAAACGTAACCTTTGTTATTTGTTCTCCTTGTTTGTGGTATCAAATAAGAAATGTATTAACAGTACTTTGACTGTAAACCCACTTCTGTTTATACCCCATCCCTTTCTATAATATTTTTATCCAGGTATGGTAAATTACAACATTACTGTGAAGAATAAATCTAAAAATGTTTTTTAGAAAAGAAAGTGTGGTTAGGGGTGTGACCAAGGTGGGGCTAAGGGCACCAGTGGGTGCTGTGCCTAGTGTGCTTGAGATGTAAATCCAGGCCTGATGCTGCCATTGCAATACTATGGTTTATTTTATTGAAGGAACACTAGCACCTCCTAATGATAACTCCTGACATTGTTTTTCATCCCATGAAGTTTACCCCAACATAGGAATGAGTACAAATGCTTATCAATGAATTAAACACCCACGACTAATAAGGAACTGATAAAGTCACAGACAATAAATGAATATACAAACAATAGTATTTGAATGCAATGTGTGATTTATTCAAAATGCGAAATCATTATAATCAAATAATGCTGACTTCACACTGAAAGATTAAGTCCCACCACCTGTAATGCAGAGCAGCCTGAATAGCCAACATGGGAACAGGAAACCTGAGATGATCTGATCAGAAAGTCTGCATTAGGAAAACACCGACTTGCCCCAAATGCCATTGGTCTTTTGCAGAGGGGCAGAGAGGAGCAAACATTCCTCCTCTACTATGAACAGGCTCCTGTGAAGAAAAAAATAGTGCATGAGCCTAGATCAGGGTAACTTACTAATTACTTTCTAGCTACAGATTGGCAACATGAGGCCCCCAAGATACTCCTTAACTACAAATTTCACTATTCTCCACCAGCCAAAGGCTGACAGAGGATGATGGGAGTTGTAGTCCATCAATATCTGTAGGATTTTATATTGTCCAACTTTCCTCTAGCTATTGTTGGACTTCAATTCCCATCATTCTCAATCATCTCACAGATGTTGTCCTTATTTACTAAAAATTCCCCTTTATGTCAGAACTCCATCCTGAAAGATCAGATTGATTCTGCTTGAATAGGTTGTAGCCCAGCTGTGAGGAAAGTGCTTCTCTTACTGGACTATAACTGCCTTAATCATTAGTCAGTCTTTGGCTGGCTTATAATGATAAGATTATAGTCACTTCCCATCTCTTTTATTCTTTCTTAGAAACCAGGAATATGTCATTGATGCATGTGGAGTGGAACTGTACTAGCCACATCCACAAATCAGCACAGTGAATATAGATAGTAAAGATTAGGCATCCCTCACAATTTGGTGCTCCATCAATGGCAAGAAGGCATTTAGAATATTGCAATGGAGACAAAACTACTACATGTAAGAGTCTTCTTTGAAATAAAAACAAGAAAAGGTAGTTTTAATAAAACATCTTTACCTCCATCTTGCAGGCATTTGCAGAATGCTGGGAGAAACTTGATTTTACTTGCTTCAGTGAACTATAAGAAAATAATTAAGGATTAATATGACAGCATAAACAGGTTATATTCATCATATCAAACATGGCATGAGATGATAGTCCTTATATAGAAAACCTATTTCCATTAAACAAAATGAGTGCTGCTTAAAGCTTGTCATTCTCTTGAATTGCAGGTCTCTGCTTTTTACATTTTCAAAAGTGATAAAAAAATACTTAGGAACTTACTGATCAAGATAAAGAGGTAAAGTTATGATGTAAAACGACTGCAACATAGTGAAAATGAAAATTCTCATTGATTGAAATCGGAATGTAACAAGGGATGAGTTATTCATTTCACAAGTCAATCCCGGTGATCTGAAAGGTAGGGTAGCAGGAAGGGGACATGCAAAGGAAGGGTGTTGGTTGAAGGGGAGAGGGCCTGGGCTGATGATGAAGACACTGGTAACTGAATAGGGGAGAATGGTAGGGGGACAGACTAACTTGCTGAGAGACCTCGCCCAGACTGGAACACACTGTGTACAAAATCTCAAGGGAACTTTATTTTTCTAATGACCTCGAAACAGTTACTTTGCAACTTGTTTCTTGGATATTAAATAAGAGCCCTTTTGAACGAAACATGGAATTATAAAATTGTTTCTCAAATCATTACTGTTAACTTCTTGAGTGCGAGAGAGGTCTCCAGCTCAAAAGGAGGCCCCTCTAACATTAGTGATTATAAAATATCCACTTAAATCAATGTGAATTTATGGAATTGTCATTTCTCCCCTATGGTGCAGTTGATTTGCTCTAGAATTACAAAGGATTTATCTGTAGGAAAAAAAAAACACAGTATAATTTACATTTCTAAAATATATGGGAGAATTCAACACATTATGTTGCAAGTAAGTAATAAAACAATTAGTAATTGTATTACTTCTAAGGTGGAAACCACTGTCCCATTCACTGAAATCTGAAAGTGTACTAGTGATTTTCTTCTAAAAAAAATCATGTTTACTGAAAGATCCATCCATATTTGGATCATTTTCCACTGTTTTCTGATGTAACTTAGGGATGGTATACTGTTTGAGGCTTAAAACCAGAAAGTAAATTAGTGCTCATTTTCCTTAATGATCTTTAGGGCCTTTTCGATCCCTTTCATTGATAGGCAGTGGCCCACTGAACTAGAACATTGAGCACTAATACTAATGTTTCTGGCTTGAGTTCCTACACACTTTAACCCTTTGAGTGCCAGAAAGGTATCCAATGCATTGTATACCTCTCTGGCACTCAAAGGGTTAAGTCTTTACAATGCCTCAGTTGTAGAGGCCCCATACATTAAGATGTTTCTAGAGCAAGTTATTTGTGGAAAGGTGGGGGTTATATTCACATAATGTATATTTTATATTACCCTGCATCTCAAGGATTGGTAATGATTGACTAATAAGCCTTGATTTAACCTGTTTACATTTCACTAACATAGAAAGCTGATAACACATACAAAAATCACACTGAACCGATGATTTTTTCACTGAAACCAAATTGGCTGGCTATAAGTTTAGCCATTATCTTGTGAATCAACAATCTTTTTCCTCTTAGGTGTAAAGTGGTTAATAGTATCAGTTTCTCATTCAAGGGGTTAAACTGATTTTACCTTATGTTAGTTACTTTATTAGGGAACGAATTATATTTACACATCAATCCTTGAGGATGACAAGTCATGGGTCCTTAAGGAGTTGGTATGGGTTCTGAGTTTTTTTTAATCAGAGTGTCACCTTCGTGAATTTGGAACTAATCTAAATATTGATGTTTAGTCATCATAACAGTTTTTGTGTGACACGTTTTATAATTTACCGTAGTTTGCAGTGCCACTTCAATCTGAGCTTTCAGTTCATCAACACTGACTGCTAGTCTGAGAGAGAAGAAACAGAAATAAAGATTGAAAAGGCTACACAATGAACATGGGAGAATATGCTTGTTAAAGGGATAGCAATACATCGTTTAAAAAAAACATGAAGAACGATATAAGTCTCATCTCTCAAACCCTTATGGTTTAAGATAAATTCGCAAGCAAAGTTTCCCCTCCCGCCCCTTTTTCCTAGTGTAAGGCATCTCTTCTCAGATGGGGAATCTGGTTGTAAGACCAGACAGATAACAGCAGGGGACAGTCTTCTTACAATGAAAACAATGAAAGCCCTGCCCCTCTTGACAAGCTTTTCAGGTTTTTCCCTTATCTTAATTGAAGATTGTCCCTCTCTGCAGTCTACCTGGGCACCTCCCTTCTGCTCTGGCTGAAAAGTGTTACATCAGTAAAAGGGGCGGGAGGAGGACAATTTGTCATTGAATTACTCTGGAACTACAACTCTGACAGAATTGAAATAACACTCTCCAAAGAGTGCTTTCTTCGGAGAATTTCTATTACAGACAGTAGCTCTCAAAACGAAAAATACTGCAAAAGCACAATCCAGTGGTGAATTAAGCTGTATTGTCATTATGTTTGACTTGTAATATCTTTTGAGCAAAATATTGTAAAAAAAACAGGAATAGATGTATTTGGAATATATTTGGCAGGGGAAATGTTAAGCATACTCCTCTGTATCCTGATTGGATTATAATTTATGAACTGTGTGCAAAATGGTTATTGGGTCCTTACATAATCCGCAGTGTAGCACTATGGGCCATATTCAGAAGTGCAAACTCAGCTTGTACAGGCTGCAGGTAAGCATCAACTTCATGAGAACTGGATGGTTTGTATTGTGTGCCCATGATAACATTATATTAAGAGGAAGTGAACCCTTATTGATTTGTCCCTTCCAACACTACTATGTTGAATTGAGGTCTAAAATAGAAACAGATGTGGAGTCTAATAAACCAAGTCCTTTATGTCAAATTACTCCACCCTTTTACCTTTCAATAAGTTTAATGTGGGGTATGGAATAAAATATTTAATGGTCCCACATGCTGTATGCGATTTAATATTGCTCAGAGGGAGGTGAATGCCACCCACAACAGATTTATGCTCCAAGGCTATTGTGCAGTAATAAAGGATCAATCCCCACAATTTTATTTTTCACAGGTCTCTTACCAGTTCAGGGGCCCAGTCTATACCCCTTAGGTAAAAATGTAATTGTTTTCTCATGTAATTTAAATAATAAAGAGTCTGAAGAAACCATTATTGAACCTTGCAATTTGTTAAATTCCTTGAACTCTGGTAATTACCGGGTTAATAGTCATCCTACACTGGTGAGCATTGTGTAGACTCAAGTATGAAGGGGGACTCCAATTGTTTGAGAGAGATCAGTGAGCTTCAATTTGTTGAAGGAATTGGTTCTAGAGGGCATATGTTCATCATTTTGGCATGCCATCATATATTTAAGTTTCATAAATGGGGACCCAAATAAAAGACGTTAGGAAAACATTTTTGATGCATTTGCCTCACTGCTTACTTTCTTTTTGGTAAATATACAAACTATGGGGGAGATTAACGAAGCAGTGATAAAGAGGTGATAAAGTGGAGATGACTTCTCCAGTGATATCATTTCTCCAGTTCCTTTGTAATTCTATGAAACATATTCACTAAGATCTCCAAAGCAGAAGAAATCTTAGTGGATAGGCTCCACAGAATAACAGTCATTGGGGAAGTGATAAACTGGAGAAGTAATCTCCACTTTATCACATCTTTATCACCGCTTAGTGAATCTCCCTCTTTGTGTTTTACTAATAAGGATCAAAGTATATGTTTTATGTAATACTTACGGTATAGTGCCGAGAAGTGTAACTGTGAGATCTCCACATCCCTCAATATTCATGGAGATAAAGGTGCACTTTAAGGAACCATCCGTGCCCTTGACAACATTTAATTTAATCACCAAATCAATATCACCTTCAACTTCTGCCACATCTTTCAATGCTAGAAGTAGATTTTGCCTAAAATGACAAACATAAAATTAATTTCAGGAGGCATTCACGTCAATGTAATAAACATAAATTTTTGTACAACCACAGTGGCTGTTTTTTTTTTTTGTTTTGTTTTGTTTTTTTAAGATTATACTTATAATTTAAAATAGATTGTTACCTGAACTATCATAACCGAATATTCAGCTGGCCAAAATGGTAAAGAAAAATATTCTCTGTTTAAAAAATGGGGTTTAGAGGTTTACAAAATGAGATGGCGGCATTTATGAGAAAGAGAACTCCAGAGTATTCTACTGCAAAACATAACTGCCACTTTATTCAATAGGCAAAGTGAGCATTGCTCAGGGCCCACCGCTGGCTGGAAACCCTTGTTACATTTAATTTACCACTGCTGCTTTGCCTATTACATAAAGTGGCCCTGTTAGCGTATGCTGAGAAGGACTAGAGTTGGGAATCACTGCACTTCATATTGAAGAGGCCTGTGTGTAGCAAACACGATTAAGAAATAATCAGATTTGCTCCTCTTTTCATCCTTGAAAGAAGATAGTTGCCATGGTACTGGATCTCAGCCTTGGCACAGAGTGCAGCTTCTGCCTGTTGGGGCAGAGCCTGAGCATGGCGGAACTTCAGCGCTGGTGCAAGGATTTTTGCCACCCTAGGCAAAACCTCATTTTGCCGCCCCCTTGGCTGTGCCTGTCTCTCTCTCCTCAGTTTCTAAGCACAGCAGAAGCCTCTTTATTCACCATTGGCTCTGTTCTCATTGCACCCCTTGGCTGTGTGCTCCTTGCACCCCTTGCCTTTTACTAGCTTTTTCTCTCCATGCCTTCTATAGTTTTCCTTTCACACACCTCTTATCACGGAGCCCGTGCTATGCGGGCGACATTTTGACACATGTTACTTCCTGATACCTTTTATTGGCTACGCTATATTGCTCTTCTCAATGACAGCCTTTAAATACTCAGTGCTGTCACTTCTGCACTGTCCTTTCGTGGTGTTTCTGTTGCCTATCGCTTGTTCCGTTATTTTCGTCTGATAACAGTGTATGACCCGGACTGCCTGACTACTCTGCATGTTTACGTTCCTGCTCTGTGTACCGACCCGGATTGGCTGACGTTCCTGCTGTGTGTTTAGACCCGGCTTGGCTGACGTTCCTGCTCTGTGTACCGACCCAGATTGGCTGAAGTTCTTGCTCCATATACCGACCCGGCTTGGCTAAAGTTCCTGCTCTGTATACCAACCTGGCTTGGCTGAAGTTCTTGCTCCGTGTACCGACCCGGCTTGGCTGAAGTTCCTGCTCCGTATACCGACCCAGCTTGGCTGAAAGTCCTGCTCCGTGTATCGATCAGGCTTGGCGGACGTTACTGCTCTTGCTGTGCGGCATGAGTTGCACTCACTCTCTCTCTTGGTCTGTACTAGACCTCCGGTCGACTCGATTACTGTGCAGACAGTCCTATCTGTGACCTGTTGACTCTATAGTGCCTTATCCTCTCTCACTCCGGTAGAGAGTTTCTGGTTGCACCACGGTATGCTTGGTCTGTTTACCGCTTCACCTGAGGTTGGGTTACTCTTGGGCGCTTCAGGCTGTCTATACCTCTAGCAGTTGCCTCAGACCGGAGAGTTCGTTAACCCCTTGCGGGGCGGTGCTGTACACTTGGGTCACTATCCATGGCAGTCTCAGTTTGGCGTCACGTTGCACCATCTGGTGCTGTGCACTTGGGTCATGAATTATTGTAGTCCCAGTTTGGTGTTCACTATACCGCTGGTTGCCGCCTTCCTCTGGTACCCAGTAGCCAGTCACATTTCCTGGCTCTGCTTGCTCCTCTGTGGCTACTGTCACTCTCTGCGTAGAGAGTATACTGTGGGACTTCCACTATTAGGGCCTATCCACTGTTCCTGGCCTAATAGTATCATTCTGCCATATTCTCACTGAATCATACGAACTGTACCTGACCTGTGTCAGTATTGTATATTGTTCTTTACATACTGGATGTGTGTGGGTTAATCATATCTTTGTAACCTGTCCTGTGTCAGTTTTATATTATTTGTATGCCGGACCTGTGAGGGTTACTGTTATTCTGTATGTGTGTTAATAAAACTGTGTTTTACCAAAACTTTCCATTTCTGAGTGTACATAAAACCGTAAACACCTCTCTTCCAGGTCCCTCATTTCATTCCTGTCTCCCCCCTCCTGTTTACACACCCACTCTCTCTATTTTAACCCTATATTGTGACTCACAACCCTATCTCTCGCTGCATAGATCCTGTAGAGATATCATTGTATCCTTCCTCCATTGCTGCTGCTTCTTCCTGTTTCCTCATTTTGGCGGAGCCCCTCTCAACTGCACATCTACTGGGGGAGCAGAGAAGAGCCTCTCCCTGCCGCACCTCATTGGCTGCCGTGTGGTGAAGAAACTCTTCAATGTCTTCACCACACAGCAGACTCCAATGTGTGTGTGCGGCTGTGCCCTGCCCCCCTATATATGTGCTCCCTAGGCCGGCGCCTTCCTCGGCTATAGGTGGTGCCGGCCCTGCGGAGGTTTGACTCCAGACCCTGGCTCAAGATTGGCCTGTCTGTCAGTATTTCTACACTCAGTGGCAGCATGTGGAATCTGTCCCACCATCTTCACCCCTAGGGCTGCACAATGCCTAGAGGGCAAGTACTAGTCGAGAACAACCAAGAAATAATTTCGAGCAAAGTGTATTGGACTAATTCTATGTATGTAGCTTTGATTACTTTTATAGATGTCGCCTTCTATTTAAAGTGAGGTAATTTACAGACGTTATATTGCTCTGTAAGGATCAGAGAGGTGTGTTGTATAATATTCTGCACAAAGCTGTCATGGGATATGTTAGTATTATGTTCTGCAGAGAGCTGACAGTAGATATATTGATGTATGGATCTGGAAGTAGCTGATAGAAAATGTAATGCTCTGAAGGGAGCTAGCAGTACATATCATAGAATACTGTTCTACATGTATGGCACATTGTAATTTTTTTTTTTTTAACAAGTGTGTGCGCGTGCGTGTGTGGCGGGGGAAATACGTTTGCTCAGGGCCCACCCGTGTCTTAAATCATCCCTGTAAATATGGACAAATAACAATAGAACTGGTATGGAAGGATGTTTAACATGAGTTAAAACACATGCAAACTATGTCATTAGGGGTATAGCTCACTGCAAATCAGAACCATTATAACACCTCTGGTTGTCCCTTTGTATATATGGAGACTGTGACATGTTTACTATTATGTGATAGGATTAATATCTAATGCAAATATCTCTTCACATTCTGTGATTCTGTTAGAAGAAATTACTGTAATAGAGACATTATTTTAACATTTCCAATCAAAATTCCAGACTATGGGGATGGGCTGGAGCCTAGGCCAATAAAGGCTTCTTTTCCTGTCAAACAACCTTCTTCTACTGCTATTATTATGATGGAGGCTTACATCTATAATTTTTCTCAGAAAGATATTTTTTTAAAGAATGAGTTAGGACTGGATACCTGGAACATTTGCCTTGCCATTTAAAGAGTATGGCAGAGCGAGCGTTAATAGCTACTCCTGATTTCTACTGCACATTTCTAGTTAATGCTTACGGGCAGGTGTAAAGCAGAAAAGGAAAGCCATAGTCACAGCTAGTATTCTTTTCTGCAAGGGAGGAGCTACAGAGAGGATTTGTTACCCACAGAGCAAACATGTAATGACCAGAAGGATAGTGGTCCAGAAAGCAAAAGGAGAGCTTTCTTAGACTGCCCAGAGAAGTATGTAGAAGAGGATGCAAGTCCTGGACTGAGCATCTGAACTGTGAAGAGATAAATGTTGGTCAGGGGTGTTGCTTTTTAAACAGTTACACACTTAACTTGTTCCTAATAAGGAGATCTAAGTCCATTTGGAATGTCCCACAGAGAGAGAGAGAGAGAGAGAGAGAGAGAGAGAGGAAGCCCCCATGGGGTTGATATTAAATACAGTAACCCTTCCATGCAAGAGGCACTTCTCAAATAGTTTAACTTGGTGCCTTGCTCCTTTTGCATCCATTCTGTCCCCTTCTCCCCTTGGTCTGTCTGCTAAGTGTTTCTAAATGATTTTGGCAAACTGAGAATTTTTCAAAGTTCTCTCTGAATCGATCTGCAAATGTAATTATTAATGTTTCACTCATCCCTAGAAGTGACCAAATATGTAATGATTTTATTGACCCTAGAGTCACACCTAAAACTATACATTGCTATAGAGCTAGCATTCTATTTGATTTTTATAAAACACACACAATCCAGAAAAGATTGATTTAACTCCTTGCGTGCAAGCAGGGCTTCTATTACATTGCACACACACCTGGCACCTAAAATGTTACTACAATACTGCATTAATTTCAGGTGAATTTAGACTCAATGTTTCCATTGTAAAGTATTTATGTTGTCTGAGGTTCCCCAGTTTTCTATACATTAACATCAATCTGTGTAGCAAGCTGTCACACAATAGATTGGGTAGGAAAACACAGAAACAGAGATGAAGGAGAGAACATTTTATAGAACTTTCAATTGTCCTACATCTGCTGTTCTGTAATGCTCCCAAATCAAATGTTTAATATGTATAGGATATAACAACATTTGTCTCTTCAGCTTCATCATTACTTTGAAGTACAACAACTGGAAAGGCACAGACACCAATATGCTAACTTGAACTTGTACCATGCTGTAAGAGACTTCTTACAACGCAAGGCATAAACAGGTGTTGGTTATGTCACCTGTCTTTGTCTTGTGATGTAAAGTATCTTACATGATAAAATGTGTATGCTAACTGTTTGACTGAAGACACTTTATTTATACTTATCCATAGTTACAAGTGTGAGGAAATTATGTCAGAATCTGTTGTTCTCTTAGATCTAAATTCTTAGGATACATATAATAGGATATTGTATTAAATATAATAATGCAGCAGGTATGCCAATAATTTGTGACAAAAACGCTGAGCTATTTAATGAGTGCGTTTTGATTTCAAGCTCTCTATTCATGTGTCAAAGATTTCACCTTGCAGTTAGGAATTTTCAACGACATTTGAGTATGCTTAAGTCGGTATGTAAACAGTGAAAATGACTTAGTCCCACCTGCAAGGACTGCTTTTCATGCCCAAGTGAAGCCCTACCTCAAGATATCAGTGAGGAAGTTATTCAGACAGGACAGTGGCAATGGTAGCTGTTCCTCACTATCACCATTTGGATTCAGCCTCCTATAGTACTAGAGTTAGGCTGTGTGTGTTTGTGTCTGGAGGTATACCAAAACCAAATGGTGGATAACATTGTCATCTGAGGATAAATTGAACTCTGAGTTTTTATAATACTCCCTAGCCCAACTCAATTTCTTACTCCCCATGTCTCCTCACCCACTTCAATTATCGGCCCTTCATGTCTCTTCATCTCTTACTCCATGTGCCCCCAAGTTTCTCTTCTACAGTCTCTATGTCTCTCCTCCTCCTCAGTGTTCAATTAGTTTGTGAAAATAAAGAAATAAAAACTAAGAGTTAAATTGTGAGTGTGTGTCAGTGGAAGGTATGTGCATTCTGAGGAGGAAGATCCGTTTGAAATGGGGATGCATATGTATGAATTCTGAGGAGGTAGATGTTTGTGGGTGTTGAGGAGGGAGGAATGTGTGTATACTGAGGAGGTAGACATGAGAGTACTATGGAGGATGGTATATTTACATCCTAAGGGGATAGATTTGTGTGAATATGATATGATAAAAAGGAACTCATTGACAAAATAACTGTTCCATATGTATCAATGAAAAAACATCCTATTGCTTTCAGTAGGGGATTTTCATTGATAAATGCTGAGCAATTATTTTCCTCCAGAATTGCTCTGCTTTTTTCATAAAAATGACTATGAGTGTATCTATGTATATATGCATGTAATATGTGAGTGAGTGCATGTAAGAGCATGTGTGGCTTGCTGTGTATTCTAAATAACGGTTAAACAGTATTATAATCTTTAAAGGGTTTG
This sequence comes from Rhinophrynus dorsalis, assembly GCA_037306005.1. Taxonomy (NCBI): domain Eukaryota; kingdom Metazoa; phylum Chordata; class Amphibia; order Anura; family Rhinophrynidae; genus Rhinophrynus; species Rhinophrynus dorsalis. Next base: position 41,961,975 of record CM074727.1, read on the forward strand.
GAAAATGTTAATACAACTAGAATTTACACTGAGAATATTTAAAATAAGGAATGAAAACAAATTACTTACTTTACAGTAAGTTTTATATGTCCCTTAATGGTAAGTGTAATATCATAACCTCCATTTGGTGATTCGACTTGTGTTGAAGATGCACTTACATAGAGATATCCTTCTCCACATACTCTATAACAGAAAGATGAAAAAGAGAGATGTTGTCAAACCAGATTGGAAAGTACTCTGGCGATTCTTTCTCCAGGGAGTGGAGACTTGGCCCAGTGGGAACTTATATTTTATTATGAATACAACTGATAACATCCCCATAGTTACCTAAATAAGGCCTAGATTATATTGCAGTAGATAAGTGTTATCCCTGCTTTAGGTTTTAACAACAGATTCCAACTGAAGAAGACTATAGAGAGATTTGTGTATAAATCTAGGCCTGAGTTTGTTGTTTCATAGCTACAATATGAAGTTGTATACATCACATGTCTCTCCATTTGTTCAGCAGAAGCGCTTACTTAAGTAGGAGTTGTCATGCAGTAGTCAGTTATATCTATATATTATATATATATTTTGCATATCAGTTACTGCTGGTTCACCTCATTATAAAGAAAAGTCCTAAATGATCTCACCTTTAGAATCATTCACAGGATAGGAAATGGTCTATATATATGTGTATAATTTGTATTTTAACAAGAACAAGATAAGAACTATGTTTTCAAAGATACAGGTGAGATCGTTAGAAGTAAATATATAAGCATATATTCACAATAAAGATAAATATATTTCTTCCTACTGTCTATAGCAGAGGGTGTAACCTACTGGGCCCTGGGGTGTTGAAATCTGCAACTGCCTCCCCCACATGCTCTGTATCACATTCCAACATGGGCCCAAGGTACAAATCATCATGGGAAGATTTCACGTGGCCTTTATGTATCAAGGAAAGACTGAGAAGTAAAGAAATTCATTTGCAGCACCAGAGAATTGCTTCATCATAATTCATGATCCCACATGCTGACAGTTAACTTTTTTTAGTTCCAGAAGGGTGTCTAACACATTACTTTGCAAAGCATCATTCACCTCTCTGGTACAGGGGTTAATAAAGAAAACTGAATGCTTTTCTTAGCTTACTGGCTGACAACAGCCACATTTGATGAAGTCAGTAGCTGTCATATAATATAGGAAACTGGATGAATTTAAGGTGTAACAGGATAACGCAGACCTGATGAACTCCATTAAATGTCTGGCCCATCATGAATTACACCCTGTGCAGGAGTACTCAGCATTGTTAACCTTTTTTTAAAAATAAAATCAAAAAGTTTTCTACAAAAATTATAAATCATCTTAGGTTATGTGGGTATTTTATTTGTGCACCATTTTAGTGGATACCAATCCGTCCATGCCAACTTTCCAACAAAGGCCCTCATTCTCCCTTTGTTTCACTGACCAAGCGTACATAGAGGAGGTGCCTCAGAAAGCTGGCCAACATTTGCATCAGCCATACATAATTCTGCTGTGCCCATGTGGGTAGGTCTGTCAGCGGAGGATGAAAATGACAATTATCTTCCAGAATTATGGTTTTGAATGACCTGCTGTATCGCTAATAGGCTGCCATACAGATCAGCATTCTAGAACCTGAATGTGCCCAATATATGAGCTCATCCAAGTCATAGCATGTTTTGTACTGATGCATTCTGCAAAGTGAAAATCGCCTGTGTGAGTAGCACCATTGGAGGTACCCTGTACTACATGGGTGGATTTAGCACAACTTTCAGAAGGCTGTGTTAAAGTTGCCCATGTCAGCATCATAGCCATTGAGTACTAGCACCTTTTATATTAAAAGAAAAAGACAGTGGGGAAGATTTACTAAGCGGTGATAAAGAGGTGATAAAGTGGAGATGACTATGAGGATGATGAAATCTCTAGCTCAATAGTTATTGACTGATGATCCCTAGAACAGACAATGATATTATATACTTACTTAGCAAGTCCAAGAATATCTATATTTATACCGGGTACAACGAGTGAAAGTGTATTGAACATAGATTTATCAGTTAAACCTGTTAAAAAAAAACAAAAAAAAACAGGTGTTCTACAGGTCACGTGCACAGACAATATGAGCAATTTTGGTGAATAACTGCACCATAGAGGACACAAACATTACCCAAATTCTCAACAATTTGCATAGGCATTTTAACCCTTTGAATGCCAGAGAGGTATCCAATGCATTACTTTGCAATGTGTTGGATACCTCTTTGGCACTCAAAGGGTTAACCTGAATGCTAGAGGGGTCTGTAAACCATTGGAGCATTCAATGGGTTAAAAGAACCAGAAGGGCTAAAGAAATATATTGCACACCCCTCGGGACCTAAAGGTATTATATCAACGTATACTTATTTATTTGTTCCCTGTGGTGCAGATTGATTGTCTCGTAATTCATCATCTTCTTTGGGTCTATGGTCCTATGTCTTAAGTGTCTGAAATTCTACTTTATATCAGATTAGATTAGAGGCTTTTAGTGAATTATTTTAAATCACTTATTACAGTGTGAGTTCTATTATAATTTGTGTAACATTTGAAAATAGCTGTATAACTATTACAGAAAAGAAAGAAAATATCAATCTTAAAGGTATAGTAACACTTAATATGTAAAAACATATATGGTACAGCTATCCTTCTCAGTAAAACAAGGGTATATCCAGTGCTGAGAGGTGTTTTATTCAACAGTCATTGCAGCTCAAACTTTATTTTTAGGTGCAATATCTCAATGGCCTGATTTTTTTCAGTGGTGCTGTTGCTACACCATCCTACGGAGATCTATGGTCATCTATGCTGTAGCAGAGCCACTGTAAAATATCAGGCCATTAAAATATTGTACCTAAAAAATTCAAGTTTGAGTTACAATAACTGTTGAATTAAATACCTCTCAGCACTGGGAATTCCCTTGTTTTACTCAAGAGGATAAAACCTAATACATATATATATATTTATTATTATTTTTTTTTACATATTAAGTGTTACTGTCACTTTAACCCCTTGAATGGGGATGTACAATGTATTGTATTGATTTAAAGTTGAACTTCAGTGACATGAAGAACCCTTGGATATGTACCATCAGGGCCCAGTTCTTTGTAAGTCTTAATTTTGTTCATGGGAAGACTGAACAAAATTAAGATTAATAAAGCATTGGGTCCTGATGTTAGGCATCCAGGGGTTCTTCTGGAACTCAGCGCAGTGTTTGAAAGACCCCTCTTTTTATTCTTTAAAGATTCTCTCACCACAGGCTCAGTGCCACAAGATTGGCATAGAGCCAGTTTACTGCCTCTATTTAAGAAGGGAACTAAAACAGAACTAGGGAATTCTAGACCTGTGAGTTTGACTTCTGTAGTGGGAAAACTGCTAGAAGGGATAATAAAGGGATTTTATTCAGGATTACACCACAGAAATAAGATTATTAGCAGGAATCAACATGGTTTTATGATGAATAAATCATGCCAAACTAATCTTTTCAGCTTCTATGAAGAAGTAAGTAGCAAACTCGATAATGGCAAGGCAGTTGATGTAGTATATCTAGATTTTACAAAGACATTTGATACACTGCCATACAGAAGGCTGGGGTATAAAATAAGGAAATTGGCGCTAGGAGATAACCTTTGCAATTGGTTAGAAAACTGTTTGAAGTATAGGGAGCAGTGTGTGATTGTAAATGGACAATTTGCCAATTCAGTTTAAAATTGGGAATGGAGTACCTCAGTGTTCAGTATTAGGTCCACTGCTTTTTAACATGTTTATAAATGACTTGGAAATTATATTTTGCTTTCTATATCTATATTTGCAGATGACACTAAATTATGCAGGGTAATTAATTCAGAACAAGATATTTGCTCTCTACAGAAGGATTTACCTAAAGTGGCGGGTGGGGCAATCAAATGCAATTTGAAGTTGAATGTGTAAAGTCATGCATTTGGGAAGAAAAAATCCCGCTTCTACTTATGAACTTAATAGAATAATTTTAGGGAACTTGTTGCTAGAGAAAAACCTGGGAATCTTTGTAAACTACAAACCTGGAAACATTAAACAGTGTCAGATAGCAGTAGCAAAAGCAAATAAAGTTCTATCCTGCATAAAAAGTGGTATTGAAGCAAGAGTGGATAACATAATTTTGACATTGCACAAAACATTGGTAAGCCCTGACGTTGAATATGCAGTGCAGTTTTGGGCACCAGTTCTGAAAAAGATATTCTAGAACTGGAGAGGGTACAGCAAAAAGCAACAAGAGTAATCAAGGGAATGGAAGACTTGATGTATGAGGAATAACTAGACAAACTTAGTTTATTCACTCTAGAAAAATGCAACGAAGAGGAGATCTTATCATAATGTACATGTATTTGATAAGTCAGTACAAGGATATCTCTGGTGAGCTATTCATTCCAAGGCCTGATCAAATAACTAGGGGACACTACATGAAAATAGTGGACAGGAGGTTTAGACTTTATCAGAGAAAGGGGATTTTTACAGTAAGGTTGTTAATTTATGGAATTCCTTGCCCAAGGATGTGGTTATGGCAGATACAATGGATACATTTAAGAGAAGATTAGATACATTTCTTTCAAAAGGGAACATACAGGGTTATACTGTACATTAGTAGGCAAATCAGAATGGTATGATAAAGACGAACGTATTTGGTAGCAGAAAAGTTATGCAATTCTCATGTCACTGGGTTATGAGGCAAGGGTTGAACTTGATGGACTTGTGTCTTTTTTCAACCTAATTTATTATGTTACTATGTGCTTTATACTACAGTCCATGTGGAGTAAGTAAGATAGACACATTTCTGGCAAATCAAACACACACACATAACTCATTAAACTCCATCTTAATTATATAGGGATGCCCATATCTCTTGCTTTTTCCTGCAAAAATTCCTCCCAATAGAAAATGTATAAAATTTTTATCTTTTCACCAACACCAATGCATTTTTAAAGAGAACTTTTGCATCCTTCTCCTAAGCTTTCTACGACTGAAAGAATTTCCACTGCACTACTACTGCTACTGAGTGGTGAACTGGAGAAATCAACAGCTGAAAGAAAAAGTTCTTAGCAGGCTACAGCAATATAAGCCTTTGATTACAACACAAATGAATTACTTTTACAACTCTGGCAAAGCCATCCTTGAAAAATAACTGTGGCCTTCGATATGCCAGCAGGGTCCATCAGTATATACAATACTGTTCAAACGTTTGGGGTCAGTTAGTGATAGAGGGGTTGATGGTAGTGAGTGTGGGGCTAATTGATTCTCATCACCTCAAATTAATCACAGAATTTCTTGTTGGCACTTTGCATTAGCCCAATAACAGCATCATCATAATGTATTGCAAAAGCTGTCAGATCTATGGCCACAATCAGTTTTTTTAGCACTACTTTACAGCTACCAACATTTCGATGCACTCCTCCTACTCTTTTTCCCTTTCCCCTGCCCCTAACACTTGTGATGGACAGAATGAAAGTAGTGTTTAATTATAAAGCACGCAACAGAATTATTAGCAAATAGAGCCATGTTTCGCCTTTCTCAAAATTATGCATGCTAAGTCTCTGTCTCTGGTATTTTTCACTATCAGTTTTAGTCTACGATCAGCTCAATGAATCTCCTCCCTGTCCATGTCACCTATCACAAGGAAAGCAAACACACAATCCATGTAACCGCAAGCAACTCCAGCTGCCCATCTTAGCCTGTCTATCATCCTGTACACATAGCTAGTGTCAGCTTTGATTCCCAAATTCATTTCAGTCTTAATTGTTACAGTAGTACAATTCACATCAGAATCAGCAGTTTGCAATAATACATAAAACAGTGAAAATCACTCCACACAGCAGCTTATTTTCTAAGTGTAAAATGTGGTAAAATGCCAATAGCATGGAGGGATGTGTAGTTGTTTAAATGTTTAGCTGTTGAGGAGAAACATTTCACCCATCCCTAGATGTATGTCTCTTCTTCTTGGGTGCCACAGTGATACTGTAACAGGCATATCAGTTTCCCACATGTTGTCAGTGTGTGCGTGGGATAGGGAGATAAAGCAGCAGGATTTTGATACTAGCTGTAGATGTAGCTGTAAATGTAGATATAGATATAGATGTAGCTGTAGATGTAGCTGTAGATGTAGCTGTACATGTAGCTGTAGATGTAGCTGTAGATGTAGATGTAGGTGTAGATGTACATGTAGCTGTAGATGTAGGTGTAGCTGTAGATGTAGCTGTTCATGTAGCTGTACATGTAGCTGTACATGTAGCTGTAGCTGTAGCTGTACATGTAGCTGTAGCTGCAGATGTAGCTGTACATGTAGCTGTAGATGTAGATGTAGCTGTTCATGTAGCTGTACATGTAACTGTAAATGTACATGTAGCTGTAGATGTAGATGTAGGTGTAGGTGTAGATGTAGCTGTACATGTAGCTGTAGCTGTAGATGTAGATGTAGGTGTAACTGTAGATGTAGCTGTACATGTAGCTGTAGATGTAGATGTACAACATGCATTACTACACCTGTGTAAAATGTTGCATTCTTTCCTAGCTAACAATAATACATAGAATCTTCCATCTACATTAACCAGTTGAGTGCTGCAGGGGAATCCAATGTATACGAAGCAATGCATTGGATACCCATCTGACACTCAAAGGGTTAATATAAATACAAAAATTGTAAGATACCAAACCTATATTTTGTTTCTTACTTTATGAGGCATTTTTCAATAGATATCTAGGCACATTTACTTTTTAACCCACAACACAACAACACACCGAAGAGCAATATGTATCATACCCCACTGGTCCTTAAAAGGATAATCAATTTACTTCCTAGATGCCTGTCATGCTCTTTTGCACATACATTTTCTACAATGTTCCACTTATATTATTATTATCATATAATACATAAACAATCTATAAACTTACATGTATTAATTTTTGCCACATCACATAAAGCATTAGTTGATGGGAGGAAACATCCAATCACAAGAGTCAGACAGATAATCTTCCACATCTTTGGTTGTTGTACCGGTTAGGCTGTGGGGAAATATGTTAAATATCACATTTGAGAAATAAGAGACAAAACATATACTGAATCTGAACAGGAAAAAAAGTATGATGAAATATTTCTAAAAAGACAAATAGCAGGCAAAACAGAATGCAGACAGAAAATGTCTATAGAAAATAACTAAGAAACAGAGACTACAAGGACATGCAATGAGATTCTGAGCTTTTCATTCTTCAACAGTCTCAGGTTTTTACCAAAGCTGCAGTGATCAGATGAAATGCTTGAATTGTTCAAGTAAGGAGAACTGGTGGCTTTTATACACATGATACAAGGAAGTCACAAGTGTTTCCCAGGCTTAAACATTTCGTTGTTTCATACATTTGTTCCAAAGTAAATTTGGCATCAGAGTTTGAAAACGTAATGAACTAAAGTTATTTGCTACCGTTTTCAGTTAGGGCAGTTGGTATTTTCTAATCAGGAAACTGGCATGCATCATTTTAATTTAAATATGCCCTTCAAGGTATTTTGAAATTATATCCTTTAGAAATGGAAAATAATTCATTGACTTTATATTTATCAAGGAAACTAAACATATAGGTCACATCTGATCCGGTTTAACCCTCTGAGTGCTGGAGAGGTAGCAAATGCTTTGCAATGCATTGTGTTGGATAACTCTCAGGCACTTGAAGAGTTAAATGTATTTAATGTACCACTTCATGTGGTTGGATTTCATACAAACACTGAGGGTGATTTACAGGACCAACTGTGGGGCACAATCACACCACCACAGGGGAAATATACAATTTGCCAGTGATATAAATGGGATTTTCACCTAATGAATGCTAGGGAGGTGTCCAGTGCATTGCAAAACACACTCCTGACATTCCTGAGGTTAAAAGCCCAATTTCAATCAAGATACATTTGGAAAACCTTTATGTATCCCTTAAGTGTTTCCTGTGGTGCAGTAGTTGCTTTGCTCCAGAATTGCTCCAATTCTATTTAGTACATCAGCTTCATTGCATCGTTTAGCCCTTTGAGTGCCAGAGGTGTATGTGACTCATTGCAAAGCAATGAGTTGCATACCCCTCTGATACTCAAAGGGTTAATGACTTAATTGAATGTATGCTTGCGAATATGAGAAGCTTGACAATCAAATGGGGTAGGGATTGTTGATAGCATTTAATGAGAACATTATAATGATTATTACTATAACATGGTGGGATCATGTGCATGTTTAGATGGATATCTTCAGCAGTTATATCATTGTGGTGCAGGTAAGTGCAAATGAAAAAAATGGACAAATATGTTTATATTTCAGACTAAATTTAAAATCTAATATTAGGGCAGATGTGTGTGAAAAGATAGGTGATAACATTGAAGCCTTGTAGGAAGACATTTAAACTTAAAATCCCAACCAACAATTCTTAGCGCCACTATACCAATTAAATCAAAATTGACTTGTATATATAAATAGCATAACCTGTAATAAAACCTTAGAAGATCTTCTTTCATTCCAAATAGCAGTGCAGCCCTCTCTTCTAGGCTTCTGGTCGAGCCCTTCTTTCTCACAGACAAATTCCCCCAAAAAAGAGAAAAAAAAGGCGCACACGATCTAAATGCAGACTGTTTATAAAGATAACGTCCTTTATATATAAAATTCCCTTCACCAAAGTGGGTTCTTGTTCTTTTATACTTCAGAAACGATCACCTCCTTCGCCGTGGAGAAAACACCATTCAATGGAATAGATTGCGAACTCACCTTCTACAGAGGCAAACCAGCCTCTAGGTGTATAAGCTTGTACTGGATAACCCCCAGTAGTGGTGTCTTAACGTCCTCTCCTTCTTTCCAACACTCACGAATCTCCAATAGCTCCTCCAATCCTCTCACCATAAAATAGATATAATTCCTTATTCCCTCTATCTAGGGAAGGTGATATTTCTATAGGACACTATTGGGTTTAGAAGTTGGTAAATTATGGACGAAAAGGGTATATATCTACCACAATATTTATTAATCCAATATAAAAATATATTACAATAAAAATAAATTATCTGCACAGATATAATTATTAAAAATCGTATTACAATGCCTAAAACACTAGCCCTAGGCCATATGTCTGGGCCAGTGGGCCACTGCCTCACTTAATCTCCATCTTGTTGCTATAAGTCAAGTTATACTAGTGATATCACAGCTCTTCCAACTGAAACAGAACTACACAAATTATATCACAGAGCTACAATCCAAATGAAGCTACGCTAGTAGTATAATGTATTTCCCTTGTAAGCTCTATAGTTTTACTGGTGTAGATTTGCTTAAATTATAAGCTCTGTAGAATTGGTAGTGTAGATCATTTCTACTCTGAGCTATGTGGTATTGCTTTACTTCATGATATTAATGCCACTTTTAAAATTAACAAAAGGGTGTGGGCTGGGACAGTGGGCTCAAACAATAGTAGAAATGGGCCACGTGATCGTATTTGCCCTACGGACCACAAGTTACCAGCCCTCCCCTGAAGATGATATCTTCACAGCAATGCATTATGGGAGCTTTAGTCTTGTCTTACAAAATTTGAATTTTTGTAGAACTTCTTGTTAAACAATAACCACTTTATTGGTAGGGAAGTGGCTATCCCTGTCCTAAGATGGTAGTCTAAAGCTACCAAGGATATTGATAGCCACATTCTCTACATAGTGCTAGTGAAGGGGGTTAGTATCAGGGATTGTGACTTACTGATATGGAAGTATTCAATCCTGGGTAGAGGTTTTCTAATGGGGGACTCCTTGTATCAATGTAATGTGTGTGATGATGACATTTATATGATTATCTACACAACTGGACCCCCAGGTACTTTTTCACTCTGAGAAACAGTCTTGGCTCCCTTGAACCTAGAAATTAGGGACTACCCTTGTTTGAAAGATGGGAGTCCCATTTTTAAAATAGGTTTAGCCTTCAACGTGTATATCAGTTTTCTTTGGATAGAATATATATATATATATATATATATATATATATATATAGTGTTAGCATTTAGCATACAGGGGCTCTTAAACAGCATATACATGCATGCATGCATATGCACACACATCTGGATTTTTTATGCACACATACACGTATCCACATACAAATAGACTAGGGGAACACATGTACCCACATCTGAAAAAGTGAATATCTGATGAGTGGTCACGTTATCACCAAGCAAACTACATAAATATGTGTACAATATGTATATAGTTTACTTTGATGCCATCTTGTGCTTGAGTTAGGTTTGGAATGCAAGTTTCTCCACATTTGATTTTGGGGTTGCCTTTTCAAAATTGCATGCCTTGTCAACCTTTTCTTCTTGCCCGTAGTTATAAATATTTAATAAATAAATAAGCAAGAAAACTGACAGTGATGGTAACACTGCTACAAGTTAATAGACAATCTTCTATGAATCCAACTAAGGGGAAAAGTGAAGATAAAATGTAACATACATAAAAATATATATATATAAAAAAATGAAATACAAGATTATGAAGTAGTGGACATGAGGAAGAAGCAGATGATATTGCTTCTGATCTAATTATTCATTATGATGATGCTAATGTTGATTTAAACTTTGTTTCTCCCTTTTTCTCCACTTTTTTTTCACATAATATTGAGAGTGACAAAGATTATAAATTGGCCAAAAATTAGTTTTCAGAAAAACACTCAGTTTTCAACCACTGGAGCAATATACCTGTTTATAAACTCCATGATAAGTGCTTCTGCTGATGTTCAGTGAGCAGAGCCAATGACCACTATTGCTAAGTCTACTGTAATATCTAGCCCATTGTGTTGTAGTAGTCATAGTAGGTGCTCAAGGACCACTCAGTTTATGAAATCTCCAGTGTGGTGATACTTTTCTCATAATACAACACTAAAATCTTGGTATTTGTTTTCTCTGTAAAAAACTATGAGTAGAGTAAAAGAAGAAACCCATCTAGGTGCATGTTCTTTCAGATCTTACCTGAAGACAGTTCACTTGAAGGTTTGTTTAGTAGCAGTAGAAGCCCTCCCAAAAGTCCATAGGACAGAGAAGCACACAACAGTAGTGCTATAGATATATCAGAGTGTGAAAAATGTTCATTAACAATAAGACCAATATCGCCTACGGTTGCTCTGCAAATTCAACTTATAAGAAGGGTGAGTCAGTTAGCTAGAAATAACAAGAGTCACAGAGTTCCACCAACAACCACCACCACTAGTCATGTTGATAAAACAATACAATTACACAGTTCTTATTCCATGTGCTGCTAACCCACTATTCTAAGTGGTTAGAAAGAAAGAAAAAACTGTACAGGTATAAGTCAAAAATACATCCAAGGAATGGAAAACTTTAATTGTTAGCAGTTGATACACTAAGTTGGTCTGAAGTTGTAACTGGAGTGCCTCAGGGTTCAATCCTGAAACCAATGTGTTTTAATTTGCCTATTAATGATATTGAAGTGAGTATTGAAAGTAAAGTCTTTGTTGCTGACACTAAACTATGGAAGGAAATACATACAGAGCATGATGCTTTTGCTGTGCAGAACATTAAAATAAATAAGTGAATGCGTAGAAAATTTGTTTGTGAAGATTAATATAAATACATGATTGGTTATTAATTGAGATTGCATAGACAAGAACATTACATTTAAACTAAATGCAAAGCTATTGGGTAATCTTTGTTTGAAAAAAAAACATTTTTGTGTTCTGGCTTTGCAGCAGTGTACAGTGTGACTCAGATGGTTCAAGAATTAATAGGCTACTGTGATGTATAAAAAAGGGTGTAGATAGAATATAATTCAGTCTATTTATAAAGCATTGGTAAAGACTCATTGTAACGGATCCTACCCGTTACTAAGCCCTTGTCTGGACCACAAGCTATTTACTTAAAAACTATGGACCTTGTTGCCCTGCTTGGATGTAGCTGTGGGCTCTGGCATATGAACTGACCAGCTATTGCCACGAACAAAGACTTATAGTTATGAACATTGGTTTGTGTATTAAGTTTGGTTTTATGTATTTTCAAATATTGTGTGTGTTTAATTGTACTTGTCCAATTTGAAGGTTTGTGCAATCACCAACTACCAGGTATGCAAATATCTTCCTTAGCTTAACATGGGAAATGGTAGGCAGACCAGTGATTAATCAAAGTTGGGGCAGGGCATTCAAAATAGTCAATCAAAGGCTCCAACCTTGGGCCTCTGTCCCTAAGATGTGGATTATAGCAACTCCAGCCATTCACTATGTTGACCCCCTGCTGTGTGTTAATCAAGCCATTTTGAACTGCAGTCAGACCCCCTGCCATGTGGTAATTAGTTCACGCCCTCAAGTCTTTGTTCAATCAAACCCCTGTGTATCTGAAATGTAACCCTGTCTGAGTCATTGTATCTGTTAAGACCATCTGTTGCTGGCTTTTGTCTGATGTGTTATGATTTAATCATGTTCCCTATTGTATCAGGTTCCCCATGTGATCCAATGTTCTGTACTATGTATAAATATCTGTGGTCTTTGCCAATAAAGAGAGTTCTGTTTTGGAGTGAACAAGGAGTCCTGGAGTCTTATATTGCTTATGGTCTAAAGTATCCACTCTGATACCCATCTGCGCCAAGTATCCTGAATCGCCAACCGCCTGCTGCTAGTTTCCTGCGACCTAACTTCGTGGACTGTCAGGCGGCGACGTGGACTCTTCCCTGCTTCCCTGCTTCCAGCGATCCTGCGGCTGTTTCCAGTGACTGTTCATACTTCAACTGGTGCATCCGACGGCGCTTATCTGGCGTTGAGAAGGAGAGACCCAGGAACGACGGCGGGAGGCAACGCGGTCCCTTCCCAGCTTCCGTTACACTAATCTAGAATATGAAGTGCTGTTTTGCTACTTGTTCTTAAAAATATCATTAAACTGGAAAACATACAGAGATGAACAAAAATGTATGAAGGGACTGGAAGAGAGACAAGACATGTGTGCTTACAATATAGAGGAGGCATTTAATGGGCGATATTATTATTACCTAAAAACATTCAAATCCAATACAAACAACTACCTGGGGAACTCTTTCCTCAATGATCTGAGCAAAAAACAGTGAGCCATCTATTAAGACTGAAGGCAAGGCACTTTTGACTAAAATAAAGGTAGGGTTTTTTTTTTTACAATAAGGGCAGTAAGGGTAAGTCAAACAGACAGGGCCAAATTTACATCCCCGGTGCCCCTAGGAAAGACACTCTGGTTGTTCTTTGCTCTTCCCATGGTCACTCCCACGCCTCATGACCTCACCCCCAGTTCCATCCACTGTTTCCTGGCACAAAAAAAAAAACTTTGGCCTATAATAAGCAAGAACAAAAAAAACTTTAATCCCTTGGTTGCAAACGATCTATCCACCACATTGTAATGAAATGCTTTTGAGATCTGTCTATCATCCATAGGTTAAATGGTATAAAACTGGTGGAGGGACACTGAGATGGTTCTAGCCACACCCACAATTCAGAATATGGGTGTGGCAGACACAGCCGAGGTGCCCCTCAAAATCTGGAGCTGTAGGCAGTTGTCATCTCTTACTATTCTTACTATTGGGAAATCCAGCCCTGAAAACAGCTGTAGCAAAAACAAACTAAATACGGTCCTGCTTAAAAAGGTTTTTGATGCAGAATAGACAGCATCATCTTGCCAGTATATGTTGTTGGTAACATCTCATCTGGAGTATGCAGGACAGTTTTGCGCATCTGCTGTTAAAAAGGATATTGTAGAATTAGAAAGAGTGCAGGGAAGAGCAATACAACTAATTACTGGACTGGAGGAATTTAAGTATGAAAAATGTCTAGCCAAACTTGCTTTATTTACTCAATAGAAAAGACGACTAAGAGGAGGTATTATACATATATCTACATCTATACATATGCATAGCAGAATGCAGGGTCATACTAGGTATTAGTATCTTAAAGAGGAAGTTGTTCAAGTAAATAGACAAACACCCACCTTGGAGTAAGGAAAGTTTATTTAGTTTTCATTTTCTTAAATAGTTTATGGCAAAGGTTGGGCTTGATGAACTTGACTTTTTCCAAGTAATGTACTATGTAACTATGTACATTTGAGGAAGAGAAATAGTAACACATGATACAGGAATCTTGAGTGGTACCTGGGAATGATGCACGTACATTCTGAAGACTGGAAACTGCCAGAGGCAGGAAGTGCATTGTCCACATATTGCCCTATTTGTAGTTGACATTGGTTCCAGATCATTAAAGTATCAGTAAACTTTTTTTATGAAAATATATATATTGTAGGGATTTTCCTATTGAGTAAAATAAGGGTACTCCCACTGCTGAGAGATTTATATTTCCAGAGTTATTACAGTTTATTACAGTTTAAACCCATGGTTTTTTTACATTAGCAGTGCCCTCTAGGGGTCAAATTCTAATTAGATTTCCTGTTAGAGAGGAATGTCAGAAAAGTCAGACACACAGTTCTCCATAGAATGATAGAAACTGCCTGATACTTCCTGTCAGTTAGAACTATCAGTAAGTAAACACAGTAAATTCACTTCCTGATTACTTAAACTGCTATCAATTTTGAATAAAAACATCTGACAGCGATGGGAGTACCCTTGTTTTATTCAGCAGGAAATGATCTATAATGTGTGTTTTCATAAAAAAAAAGTTTACTGCTCCTTTAAGTATATTATAATTAACTAGTGTAAAAGCCCCTGTACACGGGCCAAGGTCCAGGTAATGTTACCCCTTTCAGTGCCAGAGGGGTAGGAAATGCATTGCTTTGCAATGCATTGCTGACCCCTCTGGCACTCAAAGGGTTAAGAGGCCGCTACCTCACTGCTCCACGTGATGCAGTCTTGTGTCGCCTCACTCACGCGATGCAATCATGTGCAGTAGAGACTGCCCAAACGCAGGCAGTCTCTACTGCACATGACTGCATTGTGACAAACATCCTAGCAAATTATTATATAGGATGATCTATCAGAATGGCACATGTCAAGCAGTATCTATCCCTCTTAAGTCAGCCCTTCTAGACAGAACTTTTACCTTTTAAGACCACATAGTCTATTCCGATACCTTGACTAACCCCAGTTATGGGAGGGTGAAAGGTCCCACTGTGATCCCATGAAGAAAAAAAAAAAATCAGCGAAAACCACGGTGTTCATTTTTTCATGGGAAAATCCGATTTAAAACCAGAAATTAAAATCTTCACATTTTTCACCTACTGGCAAAAATTCGTAGACATTTTTTCAATTTCTAGAAATTTTCTGTCCATTGATTTACATGTTTTTCACCTTTTCGTTATAAAAACTTGACATATTCCAGGAAGTGGACCACAATAGATACGGACTGAGGTAGAAGTGCTGTGCTGTTCTGCTGTGATCTTTTTAGCAGAATTGAGGCTGCAGAGGCTCACAGTGACTGCTATCACTATGAGAAAGTATAAAACTTATAAAAGGAGGAACTGTAAGGACCTTCATGCATCCACTGAGTCTGAGGAGGAGGAGGAAGTGAATACTAGAGAACCAATGCTGGTCAGTTCCTCTAAATCACCCCTAGGGATCTTGGGGAAATTAATGTCAAGAGAGGAAGAAGAGGGCAGTAGAGCAGGACAAGTCAGCTGCCTATGCCTGCTGCCAGATGTGCCTGCACCAGATAGGATGTCCAATAGTCAGGAGGCCACTCCGAGAGGATAGTTGGACAGAGCCCCAGGTCAGCACTAGACTGGATAGTCAGATAGAGCCACAGGTCAGCACCAGATTGGATGGTCAGACAAACCAGGATCATACAAAGGAGATCAGGATACAACAACTGAGAACTGCACTGGACAACAACATAAGGATAACGGAGATAGGATTCAGTTCCCCTTTTAAACCCAGCCAGGAAGTATGTAGGTGGAGGCTACCATACCAGACAGCATAAGACTGAGACCTGCGTCATTATGCAGCCTCGTGCCCGAAAGTGACGCATTGTAGCAGAGATGCGTCCTTTACAGTCTCCAACTATCACGGTGCCCGTGCTCCCTTGTTGTTGTTTTCCTGTCAGTTTATCCTGTGAGTGCTCCCATTGGCTGTACCGTGATGATCCCACCCAGTATGGCCTTTGTATACTGGGCTCCTGCACCCACACGGTGCCCTTTCGTGATGTTCCTGTACCATTGCTAGTAATCTGCTCAGTGTTTCCCACTGTACCGACTTGGCCTGCCTGACTACTCTTCAGTTCTTCTGCTCCTGTGTACCAACCCGGATAGCCTGACTACTCTTCAGTGCCTGCCCCTGTGTATCGACGTGGCCTGGCTGATGTTCCTGCTCCTGTGTACTGACCCGGCCTGGCTGATGTTCCTGCTCCTGTGTACTGACCCAGCTTGACTGACATTCCCGTTCCTGTGTACCGACCCAGCTTGATTGATGTTCCTGCTTCTACAGCTTGTTGGCGCCTCGGTGAAATTCTCACTCTGCAGGCGATCCGGTTATACTTGCTTTACTGAGCACTAGAGTCAGTTCCGTTACTGCTCCTGCAGGTGGCTAGTGTCTGCCTGCATTACTTCTCTGGCAGTGTGCCTTTGGCCTAGTCCTCCGTTACTGCTCATACCGGTTGCTAGTGTCTGCCTCCGTTATTGCTCCGGTAGTGTGCCTGGGCCTAGTCCTCCGTTACTGCTCATACAGGTTGCAAGTGTCTGCCTCCGTTACTGCTCCGGCAGTGCTCATTACTCTATTCCTGTTGTACTCTGGCAGTTCACATTGTTCTGCTAGCATTTGGCGACCTGAAGCTCTCTATCTAGGAAATGCTATCACAGTACTTTCACACATGGGACTGTTTAAACTCCTTGATGAACTTTAACTCTTGCAGTAACTGAGTCCTGGGAAACCTACTCCTTTTGCCTGACCTGCGTCAGTATATACTGCTTGTACCTCAGTTTTGTACTGGACCTGTGTGGGCAATTGTATTCTTAACCTGTCGTGTGTCTGTATTATACTGCCTGTATACTACAGGACCTGTGAGGGTTCTTATTTTATTGTGATTTCAATAAAACTGTGTTTTTATCCAAAACCATTGTGTCTGTGTGTCGATCAAACCGTTACAGTACGAAAGGGCCATGACCTCAGACAATAAAGGTGAAGGTAATACACAGAACATCCAATGGAGGATGGATGTACATGAGCAGTGTTTGGACCAGTTGGCACTGGCCATACAAACTATTCTTCAGCGCACCGTGCACCTTGATAAACCAGTTCAGAACCCGGTGGTCCCCCCAGTTTCAACACCAGAGAGTCAGCCCGTGACTACTGTTGCCTCAGTCAAAGGGTTAACCAATTCGGCTCCATTACCACTCAGATACGATTGCGAACCCACCCTGTGCAGAGGGTTTATTAACCAACTAGAGATATTTTTGGAGTTAACCCCTCACGCTTTTCCTAATGATCGCAGTAAGGTCGGATTTATGGTATCATTATTAACGGGCAGAGCCCTGGCATGGGCCAATCCCTCATGGGAAAATGCTAAACCTTGCAGCAGGAACTTCAGGGAGTTTGTGCAGATGTTTCGGAGAGTATTTGAAGTTCCTGGTAGAGCCGCCTCTGCTGCTAAACGAGTGATGGAGATACAACAGGGCAATCGTACTGTGGGCGACTACGCGATAGAATTCTGTACATTAGCAGCAGAGGTAGGTTGGAACAACGAAACATTGGTGGCAGCATTTGCTCAAGGTCTGGTTGACCATATTAAAGATGAGACTGCAGCTAGAGAATTGCCTAGTGATTTGGATGAATATATTGATTACGCTATTCTGATCGATTCTCGGATCCGTGAGAGAATTGTGGCTAAAGACCGTAGGCTACGGCCTAGAAGCAGCGGGCATAACAGTCTTTTGATCCCACCCACGCCTCCCTCGCTGCCCAAGCCTCTTGATCATAAACAGGAATCCTGTGAACCTATGCAACTAGGATTCACCAGACTAACCAAGGAGGAACGGGTTCACCGCAAGAGGCAGGGGTTATGTTTGTACTGTGGTAAAGCTGGGCATATGTTACGTACCTGCCCTGTACGTCCGGGAAACTAACGCACCTAGGGTACCTTGGGGGACAAGCCCTAGGTGGAGTTCAGCAGTCCCTAGACCCGATTATGCATAATCCCATGATTCAGGTGGTATTTTCTTGGGCAGAACACTCTTTGGAGGTTCTGGCCCTGGTTGATTCTGGAGCAGCCGGTTACTTCATGGATAGTTCCTTTGCTGCGCTACATAAAATTCCACTGGTTAGAAGGGAATCTCCCTTAGCCATTGAAGCCATTGATGGCAGACCATTAGAACCAGCTCAGATTACTATGGAACCTATTCCACTGTATGACGACTGGGGCCCTCCACATGGAGAAACAGCAGCTCCAGATAATTCATTACCCTCATCTTGCGGTCATTCTGGGATTCCCTTGGTTGCATCTGCATAATCCCCAGTTTGACTGGTAGAGTTGTGAGATTACTTCCTGGTCCCAGTATTGTATGAAAAATTGTGTGACTCTAGTGTTGAGCGAGCATGCTCGGCCGAAGCTCGGTTCGGCTCGAGCATCGCTCTGCTCGGCACATGGCGGTACTCGTACGAGTACCGCATGTGCTCGCCCGCCATGTTCGGGTCTCCTCCCCGCACGTTTCGCGGCTGCTGCGCAGCCACTAAACGTGCAGGAAGGCTCTGACATCAGTGTAATGCCAGCAGCCATGTTGGCTGCTGGCATTACACTGATTGGCTGGCCAGAACCCGTGATCGGGTGCTGTATAGCACCTGACCAGCGAGTTCGGCTCAGTCTTATCCAGGGAGAGATGAGGATAGGAAGGGAAAGTCAGTGTAGGGAGAAGAAAAGCAAATTTGTAAAAAAAAAGACCCAAAAGTCCTTTTTAGGACTACTGTGTGTGGGGGCAGCAGTTTATTTTGTGTGGGGGGAAAAAAAACAAAACAAAAAAAACTTCATATATTCTGTTTAGTGTGCAAAGTTGCAGATTAGAGCACATTCTGTTTAGTGTGCAAAGTTGCAGATTAGAGCACATTCTGTTTAGTGTGCAAAGTTGCAGATTAGAGCACATTCTGTTTAGTGTGCAAAGTTGCAGATTAGAGCACATTCTGTTAAGTCTTCAAACTGTAAAATATCAAAGTCACATATTCCATTCACTGTGCGTCACCGCAGTTAAGAAGCAAATTCTGTGTACTGTGCACAGTTTCAGAATAGGAAAAAATACTGTTAAGTCTTCAAACTGTAAAATATCAAAGTCACATATTCCATTCACTGTGCGTCGCCGCAGTTAAGAAGCAAATTCTGTGTACTGTGCACAGTTTCAGAATAGGAAAAAATACTGTTAAGTCTTCAAACTGTAAAATATCAAAGTCACATATTCCATTCACTGTGCGTCGCCGCAGTTAAGAAGCAAATTCTGTGTACTGTGCACAGATTCAGAATAGGAAAAAATACTGTTAAGTCTTCAAACTGTAAAATATCAAAGTCACATATTCCATTCACTGTGCGTCGCCGCAGTTAAGAAGCAAATTCTGTGTACTGTGCACAGTTTCAGAATAGGAAAAAATTCTGTTAAGTCTTCAAACTGTAAAATATCAAAGTCACATATTCCATTCACTGTGCGTCGCCGCAGTTTAGCAGCACATTCTGTGTACTGTGCAAAGTTGCAGATTTGCAGCACATATTTCGTGTAATATGAAGAAGGCGGGTAAAAAGGGACGGGGAAGTGGACGTGATCCTGATAGTTCAGGGCGCGGGTCAGGACGCGTAGAAACTGCGCCTGGTGCCAGAGCACAAGACAGAAAGACATCCACCATACCTAGCTTCATGTCTCATTTTACAGGGCGTCGCAGGACATCACTCTCGAGGTCCGACCACTGCTAACAGGTGGTCGGTTGGATGTCAGCTGATACTGCTTCCAGTCGGTTAAGCACCACCCTGTCTTCCACCAAGTCCACTCTCAGTAGCCAAGAGTCTGGTCAACATAATCCTCACTCTGATCATCCTTCCTCCCACCATAGAGGGTCTGGTCAAAGAAGTGATCCCACACTGGGATATAGTGAGGAGCTCGTCTCATCACCAATCCTTCATTTGACCCTCTCTCCAAGCACGCTTGCAGAGGAACATGACATCTTGTGCCCTGATTCACAACCTCTAGAGGGTACCCAATCACAAGAAGATGACAGAGGTGAACGGCATTTAAGGTCAAAGGAAGTGGATGATGATGATGATGAGACACAGTTGCCATTAAATCAACCACTATTACTGTCTCAAGACCTTGATGAGGAGGATGATATACAGTTGTCAATGACTGAGTATGTGGTGGGATCAAGACATGAGGAGGATGATCAGAGTGAGGAAGTGGAGGAGGACTTGGTGGACGATGAGGTGACTGACCCCACCTGGGAAGGTGTAGAGCCGAGCGATGACAGCAGTCCTGAGGGTGAGCCATCTGCAGCACCGCAACAGGCTGGAAGAGGCAGTGGTGTGGCTACAGAAAGAAGGCGGACCACACCAAACCGGCCCGCAAATGTTCCACGGAGCACCCCCTTGCGTAAATCTCCCTTGCCAAGGGGTAGGTGTTCCGCGGTATGGCGTTTTTTTAAGGAAAGTGCGGACGACAAAAGAATTGTAGTTTGCAACCTGTGCCACACCAGAATGAGCCGAGGCATGAACACTAGAAACCTCACCACCACCAGCATGATCCGACACATGGCATCCAAGCACCGTAATAAGTGGGAGGAAAGCCTGGATCACCCATCTGTGTCTGCAGGCCACACCACTGCCTCCTCTTCCCCTGTTTTCGGTGCCGGCCAATCGCCTGTCGAAGGCGCAGGCCCGCATACCTCCCGCCCTGCACCTGTACCATCTGAAGCACCATCAGCGACCACATCCACTTCCCTGTCCCAGCACAGCGTCCAAATGTCGTTACCCCAGGCATTTGAGCGCAAGCGAAAATACCCAGCCACCCACCCACAGGCCATAGCACTAACCTCACACCTTTCCAAATTACTGGCCATCGAAATGCTGCCATTTATTCTTGTGGACACTGAGTCCTTCCGCAGCCTGATGGCAGCAGCTGTCCCTCGGTACGCGGTCCCCAGCCGCCACTACTTTTCCCGGTGTGCCATCCCCGCATTACACCACCATGTGTCCTGTAACATCACCTGTGCCCTGACCAACGCAGTTACTGGAAAGGTCCACTTAACGACTGACACATGGACAAGTGCTTGTGGCCAGGGACGCTACATTTCCCTGACGGCACACTGGGTGAATGTTGTGGAGGCTGGGAGCGACTTGGACCCTGGGATGGCACAGGTGCTACCCACGCCGAGGATTGCGGGCCCTACCTCCATCAGGGTTTCCGCCAACACCTACGTTATTGGCTCCTCCTCCTCCGTTTCCACCTCCGAATTCTCTGCGCGCAGCGCCACTCACCCATCAGCCGGTAGCTGGAAGCAGTGTAGCACTGCAGTGGGGAAGCGTCAACAGGCCGTGCTGAAGCTGATCTGCCTTGGGGACAAACAGCACACGGCCTCAGAGCTGTTGCAGGGGATTAGTCACCAGACCGAGCAGTGGCTCTCGCCACTCAACCTGCAACCAGGCATGGTTGTGTGTGATAATGGGCGTAACTTGGTGGCGGCTTTGGAGCTCGGCAAGCTCACACACGTACCATGCCTAGCGCATGTTTTTAATTTAGTGGTTCAGCGATTTCTAAAAACCTACCCCAATTTGCATGATCTCTTGACCAAGGTGCGCCGCGTGTGTGCACATTTCCGTAAGTCATCAACAGCTTCAGCCGGCCTGTTGAAGCTGCAGCAGCGCTTACAATTGCCAGCTCACCGGCTGCTGTGTGACGTGAGCACGCGCTGGAACTCCACCTTCCACATGTTGGCCCGGCTTTGTGAGCAGCAGAGGGCAGTAGTGGAGTACCAGCTGTTACACGGTCGTCGCCTCTCCGTTCAACTTCCTGTAATCAGAAGTGAGGAGTGGGAATGGATGTCAGACCTCTGTGAGGTTTTACGCAATTTTGAGGAATCGACACAGATGGTGAGCGGCGATAACGCTATTATCAGTGTAACCATCCCACTTCTGTGTCTACTGAAACGCTCGCTGCTCACAATTAAAACTGACGCTTTGCATGTGGAAGAGGTGGAAATGCGGGAGGAAGAGCTTACACAAGGTGATAGCCAGAGCACCCTCACTTCGTCTTCTCAGCGACAATTGGAGGAGGCGGAGGAGGAGGAGGAGGAGGAGGAAGACACGGTTGCCTCCGCTACAGAGGGTAGCCATGGAACTTTATTTCCATCTCTTCAGCGTGGGTGGGCAGAAGAGGAGGAAGAGGATGAGGAGATTGAGAGTCATCCTCCTGGTGAGGACAGCGAAATCTTGCCTGTTGGTACTCTGGCACACATGGCTGACTTTATGTTAGGCTGCCTTTCCCGTGACCCACGCGTTGTACGCATTTTAGACAACACGGATTACTGGGTGTTCACCCTTCTGGACCCCCGCTACAAAGAGAATTTCTCATCTCTCATTCCTCCGGTGGAGAGGACAAGCAAAATGGTGCAATACCAGAAGGTTCTTGTCGAAAAATTGCTCCAAAATTTTCCATCTGACAACGCTGGCGGCAGAGTACATGCTACCTTGGCCAACCGAGAAGGGGAGAAAAGGGGAGCACACAGCAGTTCCGACAAAGGCAGGGCAGCACTCTCCAAGGCGTGGGACACCTTCATGACACCCCGCCAGCACCCTCACCCTGATGCGCAGCCTAGTGTCACAAGGAGGTAAAAGTTTTGGAAGATGGTGAAGGAGTACGTAGCAGACCGTGTCAGCGTCCTCAATGATCCCTCTGTGCCTTACAACTACTGGGTGTCCAAGCTGGACACGTGGTATGAACTGGCACTCTACGCCTTGGAGGTGCTGGCCTGCCCTGCCGCCAGCGTTCTGTCTGAGCGTGTATTTAGTGCTGCTGGTGGCATCATAACAGATAAGCGTATCCGCCTTTCCACCGACAATGCTGATAGGTTGACACTTATAAAAATGAACAAGGCCTGGATTTCCCCTGACTTCTCCACTCCACTGGAGGAAAGCCCCGGGGGAACATAAAGTCACTTTATATATGTTATTTACAATGATGGGAATACTCTGTATTCCCATTCACCCCTTCCACCCAAAAAACGGGTATATGGTTGACTCTTAATCTTCTCATCCTCCTCCTCCTCTTCCATATGCCCTGTGATATAATTTTTATATAGGGCCAGCTCACCAGCGGGCCCTGTTTGACAATTTTTATATAGGTCAGCTCACCAGCGGGCCTTCTCATATAATGTTTTATTGGGTCAGCTCTCTAGCGGGCCCTCTCATATAATGTTTTATAGCATCAGCTCACTAGCGGGCCTTCGCATATAATGTTTAGGATGGTCAGCTCCGCAGCAGACCCTCACCCATAATGTTTTAGATGGTCGGCTCAGCGCACGTTTCCCTCTTAATCATGGCCCCAGTTCAGAAAAATCAAGGAAATTTTTGGGAGAATTTGCCTTTGCGCACGTTTCCCTCTTAATCATGGCCTCAGTTCAGAAAAATCAAGGAAATTTTTGGGAGAATTTGCCTCTGCGCACGTTTCCCTCTTAATCATGGCCTCAGTTCAGAAAAATCGAGGACATTTTTGGGAGAATTTGCAGATGATATACAAGTAAATATACAGCAAATACTGTTTGGTAACAATTTTTCGCCTAAAGTCGTTTTTATCTGCCTTTTTGTGTGTTTTACGGTCAGTCTGTAAAAATGGCGTACTACGGGCGAAAGATCGTTCCCAGCAGCGACGTTGGAGTCCAAGATGCATCCAGACAT
This sequence comes from Rhinophrynus dorsalis, assembly GCA_037306005.1. Lineage (NCBI taxonomy): Eukaryota > Metazoa > Chordata > Amphibia > Anura > Rhinophrynidae > Rhinophrynus > Rhinophrynus dorsalis. The sequence continues at coordinate 41,985,842 of CM074727.1, forward strand.
CCTCCCTATGCTGTCCCTGAACCATTTCTGTGGTGTTTCCATCATTTTCTGCCCTTTTCCTATGGACCAGGCACCCTCCCCTCATCAGAGCAGGGGGTGCCTGGTGTAATGCTCGAGTCCTCCCATTGACTTCAATGGGGCTCGGGTGCTCGGCCGAGCACTCGAGCCTCCGGGGGCGCTCGGTCAGAGCACCCGAACACCCGAGCATTGGGGTGCTCGCTCATCACTATGTGACTCATCCAGTTAAGATCCTGTGTACCTCTCCCTCTGTGCCAGCCGAATACCACCAATTCAGTGACGTTTTTAGTAAGGGAGAGGCTAGCACTTTGCCCCAGCACAGGTCATACGATTGTGCCATTGATTTGCCCCCGGGGGTTGTGCCCCCTAGGGGGTGCACGTACCAGCTTTCGTGCAAGGAAAATCGTGCTATGGAGGAATACATTGAGGAGGCCCTAAAAAGAGGGATCATTAGAAAGTCAACCTCGCCTGTTGGTGCTGGGTTCTTCTTTGTTAAAAAGAAGAGTGGCGAGTTAAGGCCATGTATCGATTATAGTGGATTAAATAAATTGATGCCCAAGAATGCCTACCTCATACCACTCATCACTGAAGTATTTGACAGGTTAAAAGGTTCTTCCATCTTTACGAAATTAGATCTACGTGCTGCCTATAACCTGATCAGGGTAAATGCTTGGGATGAGTGGAAAACGGCATTTAATACCAGATCCGGGCATCATGAATATCTAGGTATGCCATTTGGTCTCTGTAACGCACCTGCAGTGTTTCAAGAATTTATTAACGATATCCTCCGTGATATGCTACAATCCTGTGTAGTAGTCTACCTTGAGGATATACTCATACACTTGGCTAATTTGTCCCAATACATCAAGGATGTGTCCGAGGTGTTGCTTCGTTTACGCAAAAATAAGCTATTTTGTAAAATGGAAAAGTGCGAGTTTCACAGGTCCAACGTGCCTTTTTTGGGTTTTGTGATCTCTAAGGATGGTATTGCTATGGACCAGGAGAAACGCTGTATTACAATGGCCACGGCCTAAAGGGTTAAAGGCGATTCAGCGCTTTTTGGGGTTCGCCAATTATTACAGAAAGTTTATCCAAAATTTTTCCACTATTGTGAAGCCTCTGTCTGACCTCATGCACAAGGATGCTAATCCTTCCCAATGGTCTGAGGCAGCTGATCATGCCTTTGAGACACTGAAATCCGCCTTCGCATCTGCTCCTGTACTGTCCCACCCCAACCCGTCCCTTCCATTCATGTTGGAGGTCGATGCCTCTGAGATTGGGCTAGGGGCAGTACTATCACAGTGTCTGGTGGCAGGGGGCACTCTCAGACCATGTGGGTTTTTCTCACAGAAGTTGTCTAATGCCCAAAGTCATTATGAAATTGTTAACAGAGAACTTCTGGCTATCATTCTCGCATTGAAGGAATGGCGTCACCTACTGGAGGGTACCAGAACTCCTGTGCTAATCCTAACTGACCACAAAAACCTGACCTCTCTCTCACAGGCTAAGAGATTGTCCTCTCGTCAGGCCAGATGGGCTCTGTTTCTATCCCACTTCAACATCATAGTATCTTACTTGCCGGGTTCCAAGAATGTTAGGGCTGATGCCCTGTCTAGACAATTTGGGCCTGAAACAGAGAGGGATGAGGTCCTTGTACCCATCATTCAGCCTGACTGCATCCTGGCTACCCTAGGTACAAGTATCACTTCGCCACTGGGGGAAGAGATTCTGGCTACCCAGGCTACGGCTCCCCCAGAAACCCCAGTGGGCAAGTGTTTTGTGGATGAGCCATTCTGTACCCGTTTACTCGAGACATAACACTCATCTAAGGCTGCTGGGCATATTGGGAGGGAACAATTAATATGGTCTCTCTCACAAGTTTTCTGGTGGCCCTTCCTACGGGCTGACTGTTCCGCATTTACTGCAGCCTGTGCCACCTGTGCCCATGCCAAGACCCCTAGACACCTTCCAGTGGGCCTACTCCAGCCAGTGCCTAATGGTGAACGTCCCTGGTCCCACGTACCCATTGATTTCCTGGGAGAACTGCCAGTGTCTAGGGGTTACTCGTTCATCCTGATGGTGGTCGACAGATTCTCTAAAATGGCTCATTTTGTGCCCCTTCCTGGCCTCCCCTCTGCCCAGGAGTTGGCTTTTTTCGCTAAAGAAGTGTGCCGGTTGCATGGGGTACCTAGAGTTCTGGTGTCCAACCATGGGACCCAATTCGTATCCAGATTTTGGAGAGCATCCTGTGATTAGATGGGCATTCAACTGTCCTTTGCTTCTGCCTACCATCCCCAGACCAATGGGGCTGCTGAGCGTGCCAATCAGGGATTGGAGCAGTTCCTGTGCTGTTTTGTCACCTATCATCATGATAATTGGGCAGACATGTTGCCGTGGGCAGAGTTCGCCAGGAATTCTGCAGTCAGTTTATCGTCCGGGAGCTCCCCGTTTCTCATCAACTACGGGTTCCAGCCATGTTTGCTCCCGGACTCATTCCAGTCACAACAGATTCCAGCTCTGGATGAGCACAACTCCGCTGCACTTGGGCATAGGTTCAGAGGGCCCTCAGTCAGTCATTCCAGCGTCATCAGCGCCAGCGGTCGCCTTTCAGGTTGGGGACAGGGTATGGCTCTCCTCCAGAAACCTCAGGTTGCAAGTTCCGTCTAGTAAGTTGGCTCCCCGGTTCATTGGTCCATTCAGGGTGATCCATAAAATTAACCCTGTTTCGTATGCATTGGATCTCCCTGCGTCTATGCGCATTCATAATGTGTTCCATGTATCTCTACTGAAACTTTTGGTATGCAACCGCTACACTACCACTCCTGTGGTTCCCGGTCCGGTGGAGGTTCAGGGTCAGGAAGAGTACGAGGTTCAAAGCATTATTGATTCACGCAGATTTAGAGGAAAATTGCAGCATTTGGTCCATTGGAAAGGCTATGGCCCTGAGGAACGTTCCTGGGTTGATCAGAATGACCTTCATGGTCCTAGATTACTGTGTATTTTTCACTCTAAATATCCTCAGAAGCCAGGTCCCTCTTCCAGGAGAGGATGTCTTTGAGAGGGGGGTACTATAACTGTGCCCATGCTCCCTTGTTGTTGTTTTCCTGTCAGTTTATCCTGTGAGTGCTCCCATTGGCTGTCCTGTGTTGGTCCCGCCCAGTATGGCCTTTATATACTGGGCTCCTGCACCCACACGGTGCCCTTTCATAGTGTTCCTGTACCAGTGCTAGTTTTCTGCTCAGTGTTTCCCAGTGTACCGACTTGGCCTGCCTGACTACTCTTCAGTTCTCCTGCTCTTGTGTACCAACCCGGATTGCCTGACTACTCTTCAGTGCCTGCTCCTGTGTATGGACCCGGCCTGGCTGACGTTCCTGCTCCTGTGTGCTGACCCGGCCTGGCTGATGTTCCTGCTCTTGTATACCGACCCGGCTCGACTGATGTTCCCGTTGCTGTGTACCGACCCGGCTTGATTGACATTCCTGCTTTTACAGCTTGTTGTCGCCTCGGCGGAATTCTCACTCTGCAGGCGATCCGGTTACACTTGCTTTACTGAGCACTAGAGTCAGTTCCGTTACTGCTCCTGCAGGTGGCTAGTGTCTGCCTCCATTACTGCTCTGGCAGTGTGCCTTTGGCCTAGTCCTCCGTTACTGCTCATACCGGTTGCTTGTGTCTGCCTCCGTTATTGCTCCGGTAGTCGCCATTGGCTTGTCCTCCGTTACTGCTCCTGTAGGTTGCTAGTGTGTGCCTCCATTACTGCTCCGGTAGTGTGCCTGGGTCTAGTCCTCTGTTACTGCTCATACTGGTTGCAAGTGTCTGCCTCCGTTATTGCTCCGGTAGTCGCCATTGGCTTGTCCTCTGTTACTGCTCCTGCAGGTTGCTAGTGTCTGCCTCCATTACTGCTCCTGCAGTGTGCCTTTGGCCTAGTCCTCCATTACTGCTCATACCAGTTGCAAGAGTCTGCCTCCATTATTGCTCTGGCAGTGCTCATTACTCTATTCCTGTTGTACTCTGGCAGTTCTCATTGTTCTGCTAGCATTTGGCGACCTGAAGCTCTCTATCTAGGAAGTGCTATCTCAGTACTTTCACACATGGGACTGTTTACACTCCTTGATGAACTTTAACTCTTGCAGTACCTGGGAAACCTACTCCTTTTGCCTGACCTGTGTCAGTATATACTGCTTGTACCTTAGTTTTGTACTGGACCTGTGTGGGCAATTGTATTATTAACCTGTTGTGTGTCTGTATTATACTGCTTGTATACTACAGGACCTGTGAGGGTTCTTATTTTATTGTGATTTCAATAAAACCGTGTTTTTATCCAAAATCATTTTGTCTGTGTGTCGATCAAACCGTTACACCAACCCTGCATCAAAATGAGCAACAGCGCCATATGGAAAGAGGACACAGATTGCCGCTGAAGGCACCAAGCTCGCTAAAACCTGATGCCTGGAGCAACATACGAAATGACACGGAAGTGTCATACCAGTCCTCAAATTTCCAGTGTCGCCAGACATGGCGGCGCTGGAATTAAGGTATGCTGTGACAGTACCCCACCTCAAAGGCCCCTCCTCCGCTGCTCGGGTCAGTGTTTGTTAGGGAAATGGGCATGAAATGTGCACACCAAGAGAGGAGCATGAACATCTCCAGAAGGTATCCAGGAATATTCCTCCGGACCGTACCCCTTTCAGTCGATCAAGTATTGTAATCACCCACTGACCCACCTAGAGTCTAGAATGCTTTTTACCACATACTCCTCATGATTGTCAACCTTAACAGGAGCTGGCCGAACTGTACTAGAGGTGTACCGGTTACAGACCAGGGGTTTGAGCAACGAAAAGTGAAACACATTGTGAATGTGCATCGAGGCTGGCAGATCCAGAGCATAAGTCCCATGGTTAATTTTGTGCAGAACATGGAATGTGCCAACGAATTGAGGAGCCAGTTTGTTACAACGAACCTGGAGATTAAGGTTACGGGATGACAACCAATCTCTCTCCCCTACCTGGAAAGTAGGTGTCAGCAAACGCCTACGGTCAGCCTGCCTTTTTTGCTGTTGCGTGGAATCACAGAGGGTATGCTGTACCTGAACCCAAGAGGAATAGAGAGCCCTCAAATGCTGATCAAGAGACAGAATTTCTTGTGCATCAAAAACCTAAGGAAGGACAGTGGGTTGAAACCCATAATTGATCAGGAACAGGGAGCTCTGTGAAGAAGAGTTCATAGCACAATTCCAGGCAAACTCCGCTCAAGGTAACAAGGTAACCCTATTGTCGTGGTGGTCAGAGATGTAGCAAAGGAGAAATTGTTCTAAGGCTTGGTTAGATCTTTCTGCCGCACCGTTGGATTGAGGGTGGTAGGCGGAGTAGAATGCCAGCTGAATCCCCATCTGAGCACAAAAGTACCTCCAAAAATGGGACAAGAGCTGGCTTCCTCTGTCAGATACAATAACCCTAGATATGCCATGGAGCCTAAAAACTTCTTTGGCGAAAACCACCGCCAATTCCTGAGCTGATGGTATGCCTTTGAGTGGAACAAAGTGTGCCATTTTAGAAAATTTGTCCACAATCATCAGAATGACCGTGAAACCCATAGATGCTCGAAGATCAACCATAAAGTCGATGGACAAATGTGACCAAGGACATTCCCCATTGTCCACTGGTTGGAGAAGACCAACAGGCAAATGTGAAAACAACACAATCGGATCTGAGACTTGGCCACCAGAATAGTCTAGATAAGGACCAAATCAATTAGTTACGGCCATGTGAAGCATGGTATGTCTCCAAAAGTTTAATTTGCAACAGAGCAGTGACAAAGCACTTGCCGCGAGGTTTCTCCCCCAAAGCAGATGGTTGCGCGGCCAATATTTCTTCTCCCAGAGGAGAGGTAATGCATGTACGTATAGTAGCCAGAATCCGATCGGCCGGAATAATAGGTGTAGGGGGAACTTCCTCCTTGGACAGGCTGCTAAACTGGAGTGATAAGGTATCTGTCTTGACATTCTTAGAGCCGGGGAGGTAGGAAACCACAAAATTGAACCTAGAAAGAAACAATGCCCATCTAGCCTGCCGGGATGACATGCGTTTGGTCTCAGACAAGTATGTGAGGTTCTTGTGGTCTGTAAGAATTAAGATCGGACCACTAGTACCTTCCAAGAGTTGTTGCCATTCAGGGCCAGGATGATGGTCAGTAACTCTCTGTCTCCAATCTGATACCATCTCAGCCTTGGAAAGTTTCTTAGAAAAATAGCCGAAAGGACGTAAGGTCTCTCCAGGATCTGAGCACTGCCATAGGAGGGTGCCTACTCCTATCTCAGACACGTCAGCTTCCAGGGGAAAGGGCAGGGGGAAATTCGGGTGCACCAAAATGGGGGCTGCAGCAAATGCAGTCTTGAGGTTTTCAAAAGCAAGAACCGCACTAGGAGGTCATTCAGAGGTCTTAGCACCCTTATGGGTCATATCAGTAAGTGGTTTGACAATTGTTGAGAATTTCTTAATGAACTTACTATAGTAATTAGCGAACCCCAAAAATCTATGTAATGACTTAAGCCCTACAGGACGAGGCCACTGCAACACTGAGGATAACTTCTGGGGGTCCATGGCAAAGCCAGATGCAGAAATTATGAATCACAGAAAGGTAACTTGGGGTTTGTGAATATCGCATTTCTCAAATTTGCAATACAAGTTGTTCTCTCTTAGCAGTTGTAATACTTTGGACACATCCGAGCGATGAGTCTCCACAGTAGGAGAGTGAATGAGGATGTCATCCAAATAAACCATCCCACAACTTTGAAATAGGTCTCTCAACATGTCATTAATAAATTCCTAGAAGACAGCAGGAGCATTGCAGAGACAGAAGGACATAACTAGATACTTATAATGTCCGCTTCTGGTGTTAAACGTCTCCTTCCATTCGTGACCCTCCTTCATTCTGACAAGATTGTATGCCACCCTTAAAATGAGTTTAGTGAATATCTTGGCCCCCTTTAAACGGTCAAATAATTCAGTAATCAGGGGTATTAGATAAACATTTTTAACCAACTTGTTTAATCCTCGGAAGTCAATGCACGGACATAACTCTCCGTCCTTTCACAAAAAAGAATCCAGCACCTGCAGGGGAGAAGGATTTTCGAATAATCTCCCTAGCCATGGCATCGGAGATGTACTCCTCCATGAGCTTGTTCTCCTCCACAGACAAAGGGTATATACAGCCCCTCGGAGGGGTCATACCAGGCAGTAGCTCCACCGAGCAATCATACGGCCCATGAGGAGGTAAAGCCCCGGCCTGAACTTTGTTAAACACATCTGAGAAGCTTGAATAGGCTTCAGGTAGGACAGAAGAATTGGCACATGCCAATCTCACCGGGGGAGAGAGACAAGACTCGTGGTACTGTGGAGCCCAAGACAATATCTCACAGGTACGCCAATCGATCCTAGGGTTATGTGCCTGTAGCCAAGGGAACCTCAGGACTATGGCATAATGAGGTGAGTTGAAATTTCAGGTTTTCTTCATGGAGGGCCTCTACCCTCAGGGTTAGCAGTGAGGTTTTATGCGTAATATGTGATGGTAGAAGGGGCCTCCCATCAATGACCTCAACGGCCAATGGAGATGAGCGTGACTGAATTGGAATCAAATTCTTAGCTGCAAACTCTGCATCAATAGCCAGCAGCACCCGAGTACAACAATGTTGGAACAGAGACAGACTTGATGACCCTTGAAAGGACCACCTCAAGAATGGGTTTATTCTGAGGAACTTCGGGGGGATTGAGATATATCACCTAAGATTTGTCCCTGACAGGATCTTAGGTGCAAGTGTTTCCCGGACATACCAGGCAGGACCTCAATATGTGTCCAGATCTCCCACAGTACAGACACAACTCCATGGGTAAATCATGGTCAGAGATTTCATCCTTAATATAGTCACCAACCCCTTGGGAAAAGGCGGCTACCAGAGCCTCATTGTTCCAGCTGACTTCGGCTGCCAGGGTGCGAAATTCGATAGCATATTCCACTATAGTATGGTTACCCTGGTGGATGGTCATAAGGTGTATAGAAGCCAAGGTCACGCGACCAGGAACATCAAAGACACAAATTCATTAACGTTATTATCATGGTGCCCCGTGATTGCCTGTGACTGACATTGCCCTGGAGAGACATTGTTTACTATCTAACTGTCGCTCTTGCCGAGTCGCTATTCTTATAGGGCACCACGCTGATGAGGTCATTGCACCACCTACCCATCAGGGTTTTTAAACCTCAGCCTGTGACACTCCTAGTGCCCTATCGTGGTATACCTGAGCTTATTTCTGTGTTGGTGCATTACCGTTCCTGTGTATTACCTGGCTACGTCTGACTACCTGTTCCGGTTCTGACTCCTGGCTTGTCTGACTACCCGTTCTGACTCTGAACTCTGGCTTCGCTGACTACCCGTTCCAGTTACAACCATTGGTGACGTCTGACTATCCAATCCTATTTTGACCTTTGGCTGCCTCCTGGTTAACCCTCTGTGTTGCGCTCTGTGACCATTCCGTTTTTCGGTTTGGTTTCAGTGCTGCCCTGTGTCTTCCTCTTTGCGCTCGCTTCCGTTAAGCGGCGCTTGTCGGTCACTCCGTGTGTCTGACCTCCCATGACCGTACAAGCCTGTGTTGCCTAGCCTATCTCCATCTGGCTACCGCCTAGTGTATACCCTGTGGGGATACTGATCAACTCCACTCGTTTGCCGACTTTGACATGTAGTCCCAGGGCCATTCCGTTCTGACCACCTGTCCTATGAAGGGTGAGGAAAGTGCCTACTCTGTTCCTCTCTGGTCTCGTGAAGGTGTGCCATCTGATCCGAGTACAGGAGTGCTCTGCACTGTACCCACATCTACCGGGTAGTACAAGGGCCATTCCGTTTCTGACCAATGTCCTGTGAAGGGTGAGGAAAGTGCCTGCACTGTTCCTCTCTGATCTCGTGAAGGTGTGCCATTCCATCTGTGTATGGGAGTGCTCTGCACTGCCCTCACATCTACCATGTAGTCCCAGGGCCATTCCGTTTCTGACCACCTGACCTGTGAAGGGTAAGGAAGCACCTCCATTGTTCCTACCTGGTATCGTGAAGGTGTGCCACTATCCACTGCCACTTTTGTCATCAGAAAGACGTGCCACTATCTACTGCCACTTGTGTCATTTTCATACTACTGTGTGTCATTTGTTGCCTTATCTCCTGCCTTTCATATTACTTAATAAAGTTTTATATTAAGTTCATTTGTACTTGTCAGTGTGTTCAATTCCTAGTCATTCCGTGACAGTTATATATTATGGGTTTAACCGTCTCCCATAAAGGATTTGCCCAAGCCGATGCCTTACCTGAAAACAGTGAAATCATGAGGCCAACCCTACTGCGCTCGTTAGGGAAGGCATCTGGAATCATTTCTAGATTTATATGCCCAATTGGTTCAGGAATCCGTGACATAGTTCAGGATCTCCACCATAAAGTGGTGGGAGTGGAGCAGAGCCAGACAACCCTCTGATCATTCCTGCATCAGAGATGGTAGGAACTGCCGATGCCAAGGATGGAGTGAGAGTGGCCACTGGTTGTGAGTGAGAGCATTCCAGGTGAGTGGTATGGCTGAGCAAGGTTTGCATGGCCAACACCAACTGATCAATACATTGATCCTGGGCCTGCATCCTGTCCAAAATTTTCTGAAAAGGTGAATCACTATTACCATCTGTGGTCAGTACTCTTACGTACTGTAACGGTTTCCAAGGAAAACCCAAGAGTTAGATAGTATAGTTAAAATTCACCTTTATTAGAATATATACATATATATATATATATATATATATCTCTCTCTTTCTCTCTCTCTCTCTATATATATATATATATATCTCAAATAGCACGATGAGGAAGAAGGAGGAGTAACAAAAGAGGAGTGACAAAAGAGGACATGGATGGCAGCTGGAGGCACCAAGCGTGCCAAAACCTGACGCCCGGAGCGACATACGAAATGACACGGAAGCGTCATACTAGGCCCCAAGCTCCCAGCATTGCCCAACACAGCGGCGCTGGAATTAAGGTACGCTATGACAGTGATGCCTCTGCTCCTACCATTTCTGTGCCTGTTGCAGGAAGTGCTACCTCTGCTGCCACTAGTACCATGTATGTTGCCAGTGCTGCCCCTGCTGCCACCAGTATTATGCATGCTGTCAGACATGCTGCCCCTGCTGCAAATACTGCTGTTCCTGCTGCCAGTGCTAAACCTGCTGCCACCTGTACTGTGCCTGCTGTCAGACATGCTGCCCCTGCTTCCACCAGAGCTGTGTCTGCTGCCAGTGCGTCTTGTGATACCCAGGAGGGGGGAAGGAGATGATGATGCCAAGTATGGTAACAGGGACCTAAGTTACACTTGCCATCCCAAACAGTCCCACCAGTGCCAGTACTACTACTAGTTAGAAGGTTCAGCAGCTTGTTAGTGTTAGCAGTGAAGGAGGGAGTAATCATATTATTAGTGATTGTGAGAAGGAAGACTCAGGGGCTGAAACCGATGCGGTTCATGTTAGTGGTAGTACTAGTAACAGTAATGGTGAAACAGCTGGTAGAAATAGTGTTAGGGGAGTGGTAGGAGAAGCAATTAAGAGCATCCAGACTAGCGATCAAGGGAACATTCCAAAAGGTGACCGCTACAGCAATGTTTTCTATTCCTTAACTCCTATGATTAAGTGTTCTTTATTACACAAAACGCATTAGGCGGTGTGTATAGCATCCTGGGAAGCATGTTTGATGATTTTATAGGTCTACTTAAATAAAAATACAAGTGTTTTTACATAGTTAGAAGTGGCTATTATTTGCTGGGGTGGTACCGTGAGCGCTCCCGTACAGTGGTCATCTAGCGATCAAGGGAGCCACACCATTTCCCTGACCCTGGGAGTCCACTTCCCCTCAGCATTGTCCAGGTGGAACAAGATCCTGAAGAAGCCAGAACTGGTGGCTAGCAGGAGCAGCAATAATACCACCACCAGGAGTACAGATCAGCTGCCTGTGCCTGATGCTAGTGCTGCCAAATCTGCCTTCTTCATGTCACCAAGAAATGGAAAGTGTGACATTAGGGGACCCTCTTTCACATTTCCTGTCACCTCCTCCAACCAGCAGTGAGATGCCTGAAATAGAGCAGCAGCAGCACAAAGGTAGTATTGGTGGTGGTGATGATGATGGTGGAGAAGCTGTGGTGGAAGACTCATTGATGGCCTTTTTAGCCCAAATTGAGAAGGAATGAGAGACAGGAATGGGGATGGGCATCACCACCACCAGTGAACTTTTGGAATTTACAAAGTTTGCAACTGCTCTAATTCCTGCGGCTGATGAGCTACAAGGGCAGCAGGATGCTAAGAAGCAGGCTAGTGTGCCATAGATCACCATGGTCACAGTGGGAATAGGGTCAACAAGTGATGCGAGACTAGGGCAGGTTACATTTGCCAGCAGCAGCAATACTCCTGGTCCTAGTTTCAGTGCTGATTCTGAAGCAGTAGCCACAACATCATACTCTGCCCCAGCCAGTAAAGGGGAATGTGGAGGAGAAGAAGAAAGAAAGTCTCTTTTGGGACTATTTTTCTCTCAAGGCTGGCATAGTGCTGTTATCACCAATGGCACTGTTTGTGACAAGTCAATGAGAAGCGGAAAGGAGGGAACACACCTTGGCACAACTGCCCTGAACACACAAGAAAAACAGATACCATGGTGTCTATTTCAAACATGTTAAAGGGATAGTAATGTTTCAAAATAAAAGCTGCAATTAATCTTCATCGTATTTGGGCCATGGAGAGTGTTATTTCAGTACTGTCAGAGTTGTAGTTCGAGAGTAATTGAATGTTAAAGCTGCTTTTATTTTGAAACATTACTATCCCTTTAAAGCCAAACACCCACCACTGAAATCGACCACCACTGTTGCTGTACCCCAGACTCTCCAGAAAGGCAACAAGAGGTGAGGCAGAGATCAAAGAGGAGGAAGAGTAGAGAAACCCAGACAGAGGCTGGAAGTTCAATGACGAGCGAAACAACTAGCTCGCCATCAACGACTCCCTACAGTGTAACTACATCTTCTATCAGTCCACCTCATTCATCATTACCTCCCCCGCCAAACGATAGCCACTCTGTAGATGTTAGGATGTGGAAGTGTATGTCCACCCATTGTACACTGTGCAGTGCACTGACAACACATGACGGTGCTGTGTAGGAGAATCTCATGCAGGGCAGATTCCATCCCGTAGAATATGCCAAGCTGGTGGCGGTGAGGGATCATCATTACTATTAAACTGTCAGCAAGTTGTCATATGCCCTTAGCGAGGTGTGGACAAGGGGCATAGTGAAAGCAGCAGTACTTTGTTTCTGGTGCCATGGTCTTTGAATAGAGTTGTGACAGGTATTTACCACACACACTGTGCACACTGAAGTTTCTGATGAACGGCACAGTTCTTGCTCTCAAGGGAAACATTTCTGTTCTAGTAACACATTCATGATTTTAGAGGAGGGGCAGGTGGAGAAGAATTATTTGCCAACTTCTTCTTTACTCCACATATACCTGAAGTGGTGAGGGCTAGTTATGGTGCTGCTATTACCTCAGGTAACCTGGAGGTAGTCATGGCATGTGGAACCTTCATCATCCATCACCCATGAAACTGCTGTTGTTGATCCCATTACATTTGGGCTGCCTAATCATCCTGCTGTTTAAACTCAGCAGCAAGAACAGCAGTCGCAAAATCCACAATTACACAAGGGCATTTAACAGTGGCCAGCATGACATTAACTGCTGGCACTAGGCCAGTAGGGTATTTTTATTTTTATCAAAGCTTGTGCTTTAAAAAAAACATAGGCCTACAATGTTTCCTCAGGGCTTGTGTCTAATAGGTTTGAGTCCTACAAATCAATGTTTCCTCAATGTTTGGGCCTCCAACAACAAATCTTACAACTCATCCTCTACAAAATAACCTGTCACATCAAGTATCAGTCTACCCCAGTGGAACCTTACGTCAGGGGGTCCCTGTCTCTATCACGTTACATACAAACTTCTTATTTTATTACATTTATTTTTTATTAAATGTCCCCCCAATACCAGACAATCCCCCCCTCAAAACAAATTCCCTGTTCAACTGATTCTTTCCCCAGACTCCAACCAAATGGCACTTTTCACAGGAAATTATTCTCCAAGCAGGTAGTGCCATTATTCACCAATTTCAGTTTGAAGCAAAAATGTACGCCCATCCCTATCCCAAATCCATGAGCTAACCCAGCCCCCTCTTTCTCCTGGGTCAGTAACCATCTCTACATTTAGCTCTCCATCAGGACCACTTCTTGTGAATGTGCATTCATGAGAACAGGCAGTTATTCCTCAGGTATACATGTGTAGGGATGTGAAGATTTAAATTGGCTATGAAATAGGTGCAGAATCTTACAATGAGTGAAGAGGTTGTCTGTAATGTCTATTTGAGTTCTACTTTTGATTATAAGGAGAGCTGCAATCTGAACACATTGCTGTAAAGTGGACAGTATTCTACTGAAGTGGTCCTAAGACATTTAACATTTAGATTAGCTCCATGTGAGGCCTTGTTAATATTTCTACGCAGGACTATTGAACACTGCTTGGTTATTCCACACGCACTAAATAAATACAGGTGCTTCAACAAACTGAAGTTGTGCAGAACTGAAATTTGATTGTAAGCTCTTTGGATTCATATCTCAATGTATGACATCTTTATTTTGAACTTATCCCCCACTAATGCAATGATTCCTGTTTGAAATGCACTTATCCCTGTCTTATATTTTTGTACTATACTATCACTTATCTTTGTTTAAAGTGTTGTGTATAGTGTGCTAAATAAATAAAGATACATACATAGATACATACAGAAATGGAACATATGTGACACATAAACATGTGATCAGCTGCAATGTAATAGGTTGTATTCCTAAAACTTGAGATGTTCTATGGGGAGTTTTATTGGGAGCTGATGAGGCTCAAAACGTCTTCCCAGTCATAATTTATTGGCTCAAAAAAATGCTCCTAAACAGCATTTTTTCTCAAATTATACCCAAAGACAGCTTCAGCTGTATTGTAATCAGCTCCTAAAATAGTACAGAAAGAATGAGAATGGGCAGGGGGTTGTTGTTCACAATACAAGGTGTACAACTAGCATTGTATAATTAGGTCAATCCAACTAATACATTTTAACCTAAGTTGCAGTTGAAGTACATGACATCCATCCTACATTGGGGCTGCATGATTTTTGGTTAGGTCAATGTAGTAGCATTACTGGACTAGCTCCCTGTGTTTCCTCTTTATGCTGTGCATACAAACTGTTTCTCTGCTTAGGGAACAGAAATGCCTAGAAGCACATTGTAAAGGTTTGCCAATGCAGTGTCAATATTAACAAGGAAACATTTCAGAGATTTATTTTGATGAGAAAAGTTCTGGACACCAGAAGGATCGAGAGCTTCAGTTTTATTAATTATATTCACTGTTCTTGGAATACATTTGTGTTTTTAAATGCCATTACAGGGAGCAAGATTTCTACTACTGGAACATTAAACAATGACTCAAAGACAACATATAATAATCTTCATTTTTATTTTTGTCATCCAACCAGCACATAAAATGGTGAATGTGCTTCATTCTCTAAAGATATCTGGTTCAGGGTTATTGCAAATTAAACCAAACAAAAAAAAATAATTATTAACTATCTATATCTATTTATCTATCTATATATCGATATCTAGCTATATATCTATATCTAATCTATCTATATCTATATATATATATATACACACACACACAAACCAGAGAGGGAAGCACTCACATTTAAAGTAGCCAGCTGCCTGGGTGCTACACCTTTGGCTAAACATGTATATCCAAGAATGTAAGTAAGCACTCATAGGACTTCAAAAGGATGTGATACATCAAGTGTTTAATTGATACAACTTTTTGGCTGTTAAACGCACAGCCTTCGTCAGGACACTTTACTTGAATTCTATGAAAGGGCTAAGTTAATGGTATTGCTGTTAATGGCGTATACTTGTATTTTGGACAAACCTTCAAAACTGTGCCTCGTAACAGGTTACTGCATAAATCCAAAAGGTTTGGCTTGAAAAGTTATATATTTTCATGTATATAAAACTAACTGAAAAATGTAATTCATAGAGTTTTGGAATATGGAACTTTTTCAGTGTGGTCTAAAGTTGTAAGTAGAGCATCTAAGAGGTCAGTACTTCGGTCAAATTCTTCTTAAATTTGTTTATTCGTGATCTTGGTATTGAAAGTATTGTCTCAATTTCATTCTATGAAATTAAATTCTGTAAAGAATCCATATTTCTTTGCAGAAAAAGATTAACAGAGTGATAGGTGGAAAATGGCAGATGAGGTTTCATGTAGGGTTGTGCATTTGAGATAAAGAAGAGACAAGCATGCTAAATAGTGAGTAAATGTAAAATGAATTGGGGACAAGGGTTTAAAGGAGCATGTGATTAAACATGATTTCTGTCTATTCCATTCAGTACTGTATCCTGACTGCTATGCTAAATGGCAAGTAGAGAGAGTAATGAGGTGGAAAAGTATATGAAATGAAGCCCGAAGCAGAAAAAGATGGTGGCCATCTTGTAGTAGAGATATCCGAGGCTGACATGTGCAACTCCTATAAACTCTTGAAGCAAAATAGCATCTACAGATAAATATAAGCAGCTGGTAGACTTCCCAGAGTCCATCATAGGGTGTAAATACTTGCTAATTATCAAAACTGATCAATTCCAGAGTGTCCTGGGACTTTCTTGGGGGATGTCCATTGCATCAGAGAAAGCCAAGGCTGAGACTCCTACTGGCATACTAGAGGATTATACCTAGATCCATACAGAGGATGTCATATATATGAGCTTGAACTTAATGCAGCACTCCAGAGGAAAATAGGCAGTGAAAATCCATATTAAGGTTTGTGGGTATTTCAATACAGACAGAAGGAGACGGCCTGGAATCTTTTATTGCAAAATGGCTACAAGACATTTGTGGCCTAAAAATTTGTTGGCGGCCTTTGTAGGAGAAAGGGTCCACAGGATGCTAACACAAAAACAGAAGGGTACTCACCAAGACCATTCATCACAAAACTACTTAATACCACTGACACAGAATCTAAGGCTGTTAAGAAAACGGTACTTGCTCTTAATGGATAACACTAAAATGTATACCCTGACTTCACTGCTAAAATACAGGCAAAAAGGGTTTCTATTTTCCCACTCAAAAACAATTAGGGAGCTGTAGAAGCTATACTTCCTGTTCTACTCAGCATGACTTTGCGTGCAACATTAGGCAATAACACACTTTTCCAATAATATTTGCCCCATGTCTATCATTTGGTGGAACTATCTATGAATTCACCTGGAATGGTCATGCTTGACTGGGAAAATTTAATGGGGTACTAAATTAATTTATACATTTTATATATATTGTTCATTAACCACTGTTCTTCTTAGAGTTTTAACGCACTGTCTTGAAATTATTTATTTATTTTTACTTTTTCTTAGACCATCATATTATATGTGTACAAACACCATAAATATACATATATAAATTAAATTAAGATTCCAAGTGAATAAGGTTTGGAGCGCAGCAAGGAATCAGAAGAGTCTCCAAGTCCCCAAAACTAGGAAAACACCTAAAGCAAAAGACAAAAACAATGATGCGCTAATCCACAGAGATTACCCAAAATTATGAAGCTTTGTAAAGTATATATTATACTTACGTATTACCTTATTTCAAACAAATGTGGGTTTTGTTGCATAGTTTAGCCAAAGTATGTCTAAGCGTGCTTATCCTGACAATGTACCCTATTCTAAGAGAGTCCTATCCAATAAATGTAACTATCATAATGATTAAAAATAAAAATGCAGTTCTTTTGTGGAAAAGAGCTGTACATTAAAAAAAAAGAATAATAATAAATAAATAATAAATAAATAGTTAAATTACCCAAATCTCCATTAATTAATATATCTAGTATCTTTCTGATGAGACTGGCTTGCTTTCAAACAGGAATGTTATTCTAGGAAATGTAAATCCTGATGTTACTTATCTGTCTTACAGTGATAAATGTGTAATATACTATATAATAATTAGCTAAAATGTGTGTAACGACACAGTCATGCACAGTAGAGACTGCCCGCGCCGTGGCTGATACAAAGGAGCGTCCAGTTCTGTATCAGCCTTGGCGCAGGCAGTCTCTACTGCGCATGACTGCCCCGTGACCGGCTGGCAGTGGCACTGTGGCCCGTGTATATTATTTTCTAGTTGGATAGAGACTAAAGCTGTCTATGTATGAGCTTGCTTTTTCCTTAAAGACAGATTGACACATATGGTTTATTTTTGACCTCCATTGGTTCGGGTTGATGGGGAAAGAAGAAGGGTGGTTCACCTATGTATGTTTGTCCATGTAGTCTTCTCCCTTCTCTTTTCTATTCCTTCTTTCTTTTTTCTTCCTTTCTTGTCCTATATGTGGACTGGAGGGGGGCTTTATTGCTGCATATTTTCCTATGATTCTGAATGACAGGGTTTCTGGACCATGCTCTGTATATCTGTCATTGATTTAATCCTATCATGATGCTATCAGTTTTATCATGTAAAGTGACAGGTCTTGATGATAAAATAACATACACTCTTGACATTATCTCACTTTAAGAGACACATCTGATAGTATTATACAAGATAGACCTGTTAGCTTCACAATCATCAGCTTCCAATGAAGGATAGAGAGAGAACATACAGCAGATAATTCAGCACCACCACACCTCTGTAAACGCTTGTTCCTCTTTTTCATGTAAATTTAAGTGTGTGTATAAATAATATACTATCTCAATTTGCTATATCGAGTTAAACAATAAAACATTCAAATTTATTTAAGGCCAAAATGCCCTTAAATAAAATGAAAAAACAGTAACACCCCCATCTTTCCATCCTGATCAAAACCGGGCTTGGGACTCCTTTACACATTATGTTACAGTGCTCTTATTTTTAAATAGTCACCTTGATGTCTGGGTCCAGCAGTGTCTTCAGTGGCTTGGTCCTTATATCAGATGACCTACACAAATAAAATAAAATGAATCCTAAAATCTCACCTCCATTATTGTCAATAAAAAAAAACTCCTTAGTCCTGCCTACAAAAACAAAACACACAAGCAAATAAAAGTGATTGGCTTATATACATTCAAACCCTGTTAAAAATATCACACTTCTATTTAATTGGAGATGGGGCTATACAGGGCATTGCAGTAACCTCCCCTCCCAGCTAACCAAGGAAAGAAACGAAGGGCACACATTAATGAACTAGATGGGCCCTTCCTCTAGCCACTCAGCAAATAAAGAAAAGGGTTATAGCTTCTGCGTGCATGACCACTTCTTTTCTTGTATGATTATCTGTAAGGGTAGGTTACCACAGAGCACATTTAGGAATGGGTAATTTTGTAACCATGTGAATTTCCATTTAAAATGCACAATGTTCTGCTTTTTCCAGGACAATTCCTGGAATTTCTGAATTTTCACTAACATAACTGATTTTTCTGCAAGAATGGTTGCATTTCCAATCCATATTTTCTATGATGGCGATGATTCCCACATTTACTATATAAGAAGTTCCCACAATGCAACGTGTTGTAGATTAGGCAGAAGAGACTGTGGAAGTAAGGGTAGGCGAAAGGTCCATCCTGTTTCTACAAACAAATCTGCAAAACCAAGTAGTTGTCCACGTTTTCACTGGAAAACCTGCTTTAAATACACCAATTAAAATCTTCATCGGTTTCACCCATTGCCAAAAAGGTTTCACTATTTTTCAATGGCTACAAACTTTCTTCTTTACTTACATGTTTTTCACTTTTTCTCTGTAAAAACATAATGTTTCCAGGAAGTGAAACACAATACAAGTAGCTAGAGAGAGAGAGAGAAAGAGGATCCTAGACTGTTCTGTGATTTATATAGCAAAAACTGAGGCAGTAGAAGGTCATAGTGTGTGCTATTACTATGAGCACCTGGAATATAAATAAAAGAAGGGGTTGGAAGGACCATTATGCTTCCAGTGAGTCTAAGGAGCAGGAAGTGACCATAACCAGTATTGAAGGGTCTGGATGCCAGGTTTCCCCAGACCTAATAATGGTCAGACCCGCTATATCACCCTAGGAATCTTTGGGAAATTTGTGTCACGGGAGGAAGAAGAGGGTAGTAGCGTGAGCAGAAAAGGTAAGCTACCTGCTGCACATGCTGTGTCTGCTAGTATGTCTTTTGATTCTAAGGGGGGGAGATAATGCCAATTGTGACAGCAAGGGACCCTAAGTCACACTTACCATCTCCAAGCAGTCCTGCCACTACCACTACTACGAAGAAATATCAGCTACAGACTCTGTGATATTAGTAGTGAGGAAGACTCAGATGTGACTACTGTTAGAGATAGTGAAGCAGCTGGTGGGATTAGACTGACCACAGTAGATCCTCCTGCAGATGCTGAGGTGGTAGGGGAAGTGATATGGAGTGGCCAGACTAGCTGTCAAGGGAGTTCACAACATTCCCCTGACCCTGGGAGTCCCCTTCTCCCCACGGCATTGTCCCTATGGAACATGATTCTGAAGAAGGCAGAACTGGTGGCTAGCAGCAATAATACCACCACCTTGAGCACATATCAGCTCCATGTGCCTGCTGCTAGTGCTTCCAGTCTGTCTCCTTCAACTCCAGAGATGGCAAATGTGATAGTAGGGTACTCTCTATCACATTTGTCATCACATCCAACCAGTGAGACTGTAAAAGAGCAGGAGCAGTAAGGAGGGACTGGTGGGGGGTGAGGATGATGAGGGTGATGGTGGAGCAGCCAAGTTTTCTGCTGCTATATTGCAAGGGCAGCAAAATGATGAGGAGCAGTTAGTGTGCCACAGACCACTGAGGGAACAGTAGGAATGAGGCCCAGCAGTTGTGATGTGGGACTAGGACAGGTTGAACTTGCCAGCAGCAATAATCCTGGTCCTAGCTGTAGTACTGATTCTGAGGCAGTAGCAACAACAGCAGCAACATCATCCTCTGCCCCAGCCAGTGAAGGGGATGTGGAGGAGAAGAAGAAAGATAATTCATCTCCACCTTTTCCCTTCCCCCCTGAAGTCCTGGGTGTGGGACTACTTTTTTCTTTTATGTAGGCCTCCACCATAAAAATGCAGGTACTGGTTTAAACGTTGGACTAGTATAATACAAATAAAGATGTGTTTGCTTGACAGTATTGGACCATCTAAAACTCAAATCAGAGATGTACATGAAAAAAAAGGCCACAATCTCTAAGTGCTGTATGCAGATTATGAAATCTCCAAAATATGACACCCGGAGTCTAATCTTATATTAACATATTAATGGGACAGTGTCTCATGTTGTGAATTGAAGGTGGGCACAATCCAGATCTGAATTAATAGAAAAAAGAAAAACTGAAATCCAAATACATATTTATAGATATTTAATAAGAAAACATAAAAAACAAAAATTAAAATATTATTAGTAAATATACACCCAATGCAATTTTAGCTAAACATTATGGTGATTGCCTTAACACATTTAAATTCCCATGTTTAATAGAATAGGACACCCCTTAGCTACTGCCATTACAGTATGTTTAACATAGCATATGCACAGTTTGGAGAGGATTTTGCATATATATGTTTGTCAATGAGAACTTGACAAGGCTATAAATGTAAAAAATGCATCTGGCAATATGTCGAACGCTATCTTTCACTCTGCAGTTCAGGGCGCTGTCTAATGGCAAGTTGGTATATGATCCAGAAACTTTATATAAGTGATAGCAGAATGGGTGGCCTCTCTTACTAATTGCTAATCTCTCTTAAGTAGATTAAGGAAATTGAGTTTTCAGCAGCAGATTTTGTAATCACAGGGTAGATGCTTTTAGCAAATAAGTTATGCCTTGATTCATGGGGACTGATTTAATATATCATGTTTTCAGCAGAAAAAGGGGTATAATGTTTGAGTCATTTCCTTAAACGGAAAACAGCTCCATATCATATTTATTGTAAACCTGGTATCATTCCCCTCCTAACAATATTGCCATGACACAATGCAGAGACACTACAGTGTCATTTCTTAAAGGTCAGGTTGACTATGTATATTAACTTAGATGTGTTATTTTTATGTTGACAAGCTGTTTTTCCCTGTGGTTATTACATTGCTCTATACACTGGCCACCTAACCAGGGGTGAGCGAAAGTTGTTGTTGTGTCGCTTTTAAAACTGTGATTAAAATGTTCGCTTTATTCCCCATTGGTCAAAATTCCCCTCCAAATTTTCAGCCTGACAGAGACTGAGCCAGACTAATCACTGTGACAGCAGGCGCGCTTGGATGGGTGTCTCCTGGGGGGAAAAAAAACTTGCCGGCAGAGGTGCTCACCTAACAGCCACTCTGCAGGTGGGCAGCTATCAGCTTGCGCACAGACATCCTCCCATGTTGCCTCTCTCGCTCCCTGCGCTGTACTGAGGTCAGAGCGCTGGGACTCACGTGACCTGCCGGCGCTCAGACATCAGACCGCGCGGGAAGTGCGAGAGGCAGCATGGGAGGGTCAAGCTGCCTGCCACTAGACACCAGGGAGCTGGAGGAGAGAGAGACAAAAGAGGAGAAGAAGATAAGTGACAAAGAGACACATGGGGAGAGGAGAGACAGACGGATGGCATGGAGGGAGAGAGAGACAGACATGGGTGGCACAGAGGGAGAGAGCAGCATGGGAGGCATGGAGGGAGAGAGAGACATGGGTGGCATGGAGGGAGAGAGAGAGACATGGGTGGCATGGAGGGAGAGAGAGAGACATGGGTGGCATGGAGGGAGAGAGAGAGACATGGGTGGCATGGAGGGAGAGAGATGCTATTTTATAACTGTCCATTTTTTTACATCTGCAGCAGAGTTAGATAGCAATCTTTCACAGAGGACACCACTTAATTTCATAAGCAGGGATTTCTGCTCCTGTACGGTTAGATTTTATAACCCTTTGAGTACAGGAGCAGAAAATTCTAACCCTTTGAGTACAGGAGCAGACATCCC
The DNA here is from genome assembly GCA_037306005.1 of Rhinophrynus dorsalis. Lineage (NCBI taxonomy): Eukaryota > Metazoa > Chordata > Amphibia > Anura > Rhinophrynidae > Rhinophrynus > Rhinophrynus dorsalis. Next base: position 42,007,930 of record CM074727.1, read on the forward strand.
TGGTTATGCAAGGGTTAAAGTGGTGTCCTAAGTGAAAGATTGCTATATAACACTGCTGCAATTGTAAAAAAATGGTCAGTTTTAAAATATCATCTAAAATGTGCATTTCTTCCATTTGTCTTCACATTATACTAACTGCACAGGGAATGTAACCAGGGGAGTTGGTTGGCTTTGAAAGACCTGGGGCTTAATCCTTAGTGTACCAGAGGGGTATGCAGTGCATTGCAATGCCCTGCACTCAAAGGGTTAAATTTGCTTAGAGCAGCCATATGGGTGTGTTTTGGTGGGTGTAGTTTTGGGGGGGGCAGCATTTCATCCTTGGACCCAGGCAGCACAATGTGTTGGGCCGGCCCTGGGAGGACAGGTCAGCTGCCTGTGCCTGCTGGAAGATGTGCTGCCCCTGCTGCCACCATTGCTGTACCTGCTGTCAGACGTGCTGCCCCTGCTGCCACTAGTGTTGTATCTGCTGTCAGACATGCTGCCCATGCCACAGCTACCACCATTGCTGTGCCTGCTGTTAGACGTGCTGCAAGTGTTACAGCAAGGGACCCACTTGCCATCAAGCATTCCTGCAAGTGCTAGTACTACTACTACTACTAAGGTCCAGAAGCTTGTTAGCATTAGGAGTGAAGGAGGGGATAATCAACAATATCTTCATATTACTAGTGACTGTGAGGAGGAAGACTCTGCGGCTGAACTTGATGTGGTTGGTGTTAGTAGTAGTAGTAGTAATGGTGAAACAGCCGAAGTGGAAGGGGAAACATTTGAGAGCGTCCAGACTAGCGGTCAAGAGAGCCCACACCATTCCTCTGTCCCTGGGACTCCTCCCCTTCCCTTCACTAAAGTGTCCAAGTGGAACAGGGTCCTGAAGACTAAGAGGCCAGAACTGTTGTTGGGGGAGAGTAGGCACACAATACCACTACCAGTAGAAGCACAGATCAGCTACCTGTGCCTGATGCTACTGCTGCCAGTCTGCCTTCTTCAGCTCAAAAAGAAATGCAAAGTGTGACATTAGGGGACCCTCTGTCACATCGCTTGTCATCATCACCTCCTCCAAGCAGCAGTGAGATGTCTGTAATAGAACAGCAGCAACAACACGTAGGGACTAGTGGTGGTGGTGATGATGATGCTGAAGAGACTGGAGTGGGAGACAGGGATGAGGATGGGCATCACCACCACCACTAGCAGTGACATATTGGAATCTGAGGAATTTGCAGCTGCTTTCATCCTGCTGCTGAGATGCAAGGGCAGCAGGATTCTGAGGAACAAGCTAATATGCAACCACTGAAGAAGGGGTAAGTCTGTTTCAATCTATCTAAACAGTACCCCTTAATAGAGAGAGAGTCTACATAACTGGCTCAGTATGGGTAGTAGTGAAGTGAAGATCGGGTAACAATAGTACCCACGAGTAGTGAGTCTCCACTCGCCAAGACTTAAGCAGTAGACTTAGTCATACGAAATATCTGGCATTTGGATATATCTTTTATTGCAACATTGTATTTGTGGATCTTTATAAATCAGTATATGCTTCCTGGATAATATTATATCTAAATATAGTATTACCCAGTATTGTAAGGGTTAAGAAAAGATCCCTTTGAGCGACGGAACAAATCTATTGTGCCATATTATATTATTATAAGCAATTGGAGAGATTGTTTACAGTATTATATGGCACTGAAAGGGTAAAGAGGACATCCCTTTAAGGAACGGAATAAATTCATTGTGCCATATTGTTATAATAAATTGGAGAGTTCGTTTACAATATTATACGGCACTGAAAGGGTAAAAAGGATATCCCTTTAAGAAACAGGAAAAGTGCATATACTAGAACTTAAGTTATATTGGTGTACAACATTGGAGAATTGTATCCATAAGTGTATCTATATAATATAAATTGCTAGTCTGTAAAGCTCCCTGTGGGCGTAACACACACATGCGCAGTAGAGACTGGCGGAACGATGCAGTCATGCACAGTAAAAACTGGCCGAACGCACTGATCCAGAGTGGGGAACTCCAAAAGGCCCACCGCCTGTCTCTGCTCCCAGGGTGCACTTTAGCCCGTGTACACTGGCTTTAATACTAGTACACCAATACATCAAAAATCATTGTTGCATAGTATTTGGTGGACACATATATTTGATGACAGCAATATCAAGAAGGTTATTTGGAGTCACTCAAGAACACATACGGATTTTTCATATTTTATATTTTTGACATACATTTTGGGACTCACGTTTTATATCATGTTCGTATATTTTTGTGCACATTTTAGCACACTTCATTATATTGAATTTTCATACATTTTTATATTTTTTGTGGATTAGTGCACATTCCACTTATACGGTTTCTTTCTGTTGTGAGGTTTATTTGTTCTTCCAAGCTTGGGTGTAGTGCTTAGTAAGGCCTCGATATTTGGCACCATTAGAATGGGGGCATTGGTAAACATCATAGACTGAAAATAAATTTATTTGCAATACCACTTGTGAAGATATGCAAAGATATTTAATAAGAGATTGTGGAGATGAGTTTAAATAAATGATATTTTATATTTTTCGCAAATAATATATCCAACATGTAATTTATTTGATCAAGGTGTGGCACTTCAGAATATTTGTTTGTAATTACTATGATATTTATGTCAAACACCCATCACAGAAATCAAGCACCGCTTTTCTGTACCCCCTGACTCTCTAGAAAGGCAACAAGAGGTGAGGCAAAGATCAAAGAGGAGGAAGAGTAGAGTAACCGAGGCAGAGACTGGAATTTCCATGACTAGCTCACCATCACCTTCTGGAGTAACTACATCTTCTGCTAATCCACCTCGTTCATCGTTACCTCCCCTGCCAAATTATTGCCACTCTGTTGATGTTAGGATGTGGCAGTTTGTCTCTACCCATTGAACACTGTGTGGTCTACTGACCACACATGGTAGTGTGCCGGAGGAGAATTGCAATCAGAGCATCAAGTGGCATCTGAGGAGATTCCATCCCACAGAATATGCTAAGATGCTGACGGGGAGGGTTCATCATTACTATTAAACTGTCAGCAAGTTGTCATGTGTCCTTAGCGGGGTCTGGACAAACGGGTATAATGACAGAGGCAATAATTGTGCTCTGGTGTCATGGTGTTTGGATACAGTTGTGTTCCCAGATGTTATTTACCACACACACTGTGCACATTGCAGTTGCTGATGAGAATCACAGTTCCTGCTCTCAGCGGAAACATTTCTATTCTAATAACAACACACCCATGATTTTGGAGGCGGGCAGGTGAAGAAGAATTATTGGCCAACTTCTTCTTTTCTCCACATGGACTGGGGACTACTTATTGTGCTGCTACTGCCTCAGGCACACCACTGGAGATAGTCGTGGAAAGTGGAACCTTCATCATCCATCACCCATGCTACTGCTGTTGTTGATCCCATTCCTGTCTCTATCACATTACATACAAATTTATTATTTCATTGTTTAATTATTTTATTAGCTGTCCCCCCAATACCAGTCAACAACCTCCCCAAAACAAATTTCCATTTCAACTGATCCGTTCCCCATAATCCATCCACCAACATAGGCACCCTCCTCAGACCCTTTTTATACCATGTCTTATGGGTCTTTTCTTTGTATTTATTTTTTTGTTAACTGACCCCAATCCTAGTAAACAACCCCCCAATAAAACATTCCCTGTTCAACTGATTATTTTCCCACACCCCACCAACACAGGAACCCTCACGCCCCTTTTATACTATACCTTTGGGAAATAAAATAATATTTATAATGTGTTGTGTGTAAATTCAATGCTCCCATTGATTTCAATGGAATGAGCTAGGTGGAAAAAAGTGGAAAATCTGCACTTTTCGTGAGAAATTATTTGCTAAGTGTGAAGTGACATTATTCGTGGATTTCAGTTTGAAGATAAATTTTTCGCCCATCCCTACATCTAACTATTATGGCAGCTAGTCCTCTATGCTGTCTTTATTTTATTGCATATCTTTTTAATGCATTTTTATCCTTACTCAACTAAGGTTACATTTGAAATGATTCCTCTCTTTTCATTTTCTTTGTACAACAATAAGATATAAACTATATTGCTCTAGTTTGGCTGGTTCCAAGTATATATTTCTTTTTTAATTTTTTGTTTTCAAGTTATTCTATCACATTTGCATAAAATAATGACACTACTAAACAGACCTCCATTCCCTTATTTAATTTTCATGCTCTTCTCTGTACCCTCTCTAATTCTAGTATATCCTTTTTCAGAACCGGTGCCCTAAATTGCACTGCATACTCAAGGTGAGGTCTTGCCAATGATTTGTATAATGGCAAAATAATGTTATCCACTCTTGCTTCGATACCTCTTTTTATGCAAGGCAGAATTTTTTTGCCTTTGCTACCGCTGTTTTACACTGGTCACTGTTTCCAAGTTTGTAGTTGACAAGCATACCCTGGTCTTTCTCTAGCAATGAGTCCCCTAAAATGATTCCATTAAGTTCATAAGTAGCCTTGTGATTGTTACTATTATGTATTGTTGTGTTCTATAAGATCTTTCTTGGGAGAAAGAAAGTAGGTTTAAAACCTGAACACAATATGGTTGCATCATGTGATGAATCTTCATGTGGAAACTTCTACTACAACATCTTCTATTTTGTTTGTGTTATATAATTATATTGGTTTAGTAATTTTAAAATAAAGACTCCATCCTGGATAAACATTCAACTAGAACACGTTAAGAGGAAATAATTTTAAATGCCTTTATGCAAGTAATTCAGATATTTGGCACAATGACAGCAAATCCCTGTTGTTGCAATAAACCAGTTAGTATTGTTGAAGAGCAAAGTGGTCTTGAAAGCTTGAATGTGGTCTCAACCGTTTGAGTGTCAAAGAGGTATGCGACGCATTGCTCTGCATTGCGTTGCATACCCTACTGGCACTCAAGGGGTTGAAACAATGCAGTTATCCAATAAACTTGAAAGTAGTCTTAAAACTACACATCCAATAAAAGTATCATATTCATTTTCTACTCTCGTGCTTATCCACAGCTAACAGTACCACCCTTTACCTATCAGTAAAGTTAGTAACTGTAATCATTTTTGACCTCCAGATGAAAAGTGCTGCTCATTTCCAAAAACAAATTATGAGGTAAAAGCAAGATCTGCAAGTCAGTAAAACCTTAACCCCTTAAGGACCGGGAAAATCTGAGGTTGTTTTCCCTTAAGGACCGGAGCTATTCTGACCTTTTTGACTATGTCTTTGTTCAACAGTGTTTTCCCTCTTAGGCTTTTATTCCACCCCCATAAATTATATACTGTTTTTTTAAGCATAAATAGGGCTTTCATTTGATACCCTATTTATATGGATAACCCAACATTCAATTTATTAAAATTAAAAAAAAAAGGTAAAAAAATGTAAAAAAAACACCATTTTTGATTTTTCTCTTGGGATCAACTGGCCACAAAGGGTTAAATTTTTATGGAGACTGCATGAAAGGTATGACCGGTCAGTTATACCTACAAAATGTGCAGTTTAAAGTGGCCACTGTCCCCCCTGGGTGAAAATCCCCATGTCCCTTTTTCCCACCCTATTTTGACACTTTTTTGTCCCTGGCATTTGGTGGTGTATATAAGTGTATTACATGGCTCCACAACAATCACACTTGCAATATTGTTTAAATATATATATTTTTTTAAAATAAAAATATGTTTTTATTAAAAAAAAAAAGTGTGTTGTGTTTTAAAAAAAAAAAAAAAAAAAAAAAAAAGTGTAAAATTGCAGGTCAGAAATTGATCTGCATTTAGCCAGCCTCCTGCACCAGCAGTGAAGTGGTTAATACCCCCAACTGCTGTATTTTTTTTAACCACTAGGTTCTCCCGTCTACTTCTGTCTCCCTTACTTTGAGAGCAAGGGAGACAGAGGCAGACGAGACAGGCACAGACAGCATGCTGCCTCTGTCTGTCACTATGCCGGTACATGTGATCTCTGATACGGCGATCGCATGAACCGGAAGAAGGAAGAAGAGGCACAGAGGCACGCTGCTATCATTTAAGCCATGACGGTCCTCGTTAAGGGTATAACAACCCATGACGGTGCAGGACCGTCATGGGTCCTTAAGGGGTTAAGGATAAATACTAAATATTATATATTTGTAACACAACTGCTGTTGGTATTGTGGATTGATTTGGACGACCTGGAGGAAATTAATTTGTGGTATTTTTATTAGTCCGGGTTTTGTAATACAAAAATGTAAGAATTTTGGTACTTGGTGATTCCTTTTTATTTGTACTGAAAGATTATATTTCAGACAAACTTCCATCAGATCAAGCAGTACTGATTCACTATGTTTGTACAAAAATTTTGCAGACTTTCAAAGTTAGATAAGAATCTATGCAGCAGGGAAAGCTTGGAAGGTGAATGTGTGTGTGTGTGTGTGCAATGTGGGATGGCATTGCCCGTCATATTATTTTTACAGAGAGACATTGTGTGAAACAGAAATATGCAGTGTTACAGACACACACATAAAGAGACAGAGCGTGTCACACACTGTGAAATGCATACAGAGAGACACACACATACATGGACATATATCACATATGTAGACAGTGTGTGACAGATGCAGTGGTGATGTAGATATGCTGATAAGAGTTGTAAAAAAGATTTTAATTGCAGCTCTTCAGCTTGATGAATAAGCTTTACAAGTACAAAAGTATACAGAGCCTTACAGTTGAAGTGAGTGTGCTGTGTTACTTGATGAAGGTCACAGTGAGATCATGTTTGTGAGTAAAGGAATAATTTAGATTACAGCAGTGGATACTGCAGTACATTTGAAGAAATAGGTTGGCAGACAGAGCGTTAAGTGACAAATGCAGTGATAGATAATGCAATGGTGATGTGGGAGTAAAATGGTGAGATTGCAACTATGGATGAATGGCAAGGGGATAGGTGAGTGGGGTGACAAGGGAGGAGGAGATGAGAGATTGAGGAGAAGAGGGACAATGAAGTGTTACAGTAAAGTAATGGGTGAGGGGGAGAAATGACTATACTTAGACAGTGAAGTAGACATGAAATACAGGGCTGTAGGGTTACTGAATTATACAGACCTAGTGTAGCAGTTGGTTGAAGTGAAGCACTTTAACTCTGAGTGTGAGAGAGGTACACAACACATTGTTGCGTAATGAGTTGTATAGTCCTCTGGCAGTGAAAGGGTTAACCCCTTAGTGACGGCCGCGTGCAGACGCGGCCATCACTTAACGCCCGTCTAACATTTTTTTTTTTTTTGTTTTCTCAGAAGAATCCGGAGTCCCCGAACGGCGTGCAGCCGCGCGGGGATCTGGATTTCCTGGACGTACATGTACGTCCTTTGTCACTAAGTGACAGCCATAGAGGACGTACATGTACGTCCATTGTCGCGAAGGGGTTAAGTGACACATGTTGGGCGCTCCTTGCATTAGTGGGCCGTGGTGGTCAGCTGGACTTAGTCGGATTATATGTCCATGGGCCATAGGCAAGGGATCAATACAGGGACCCCTAACAGCTAATAGGCTTCAAAATATTAAGGCTCATATACTAAGTAAAGTGGTGGAATTTTGTGGAAAAGTATCAGCAGCACAGGGAACAATACCCATTTATTTAAATGGGCGTTTTAACGTCTTCAACGCTAGAGAGGTCAGCAAAGCATTTTATTTGTTCTATATGGTACAGATGAATTGTTCCTCTTTGTGTTAGTACATCAGCCTCACATATCATAGTATGCAGTCAGCTGCTGCAAGAGCCAAAAGTATAAATGGGTTTAGATTAATGGGGTAAGAGTATAACTGTATGGGCCCTATGTATCAAGATAAAGGGTGCAACTCAAACAAAACTGACACCATAGGGTTGAATTGAAAATGCAGGAACATTGTGTTGACATAAATGGGGCTTTAACTCATTGAATGCTACAATGGTCCCCAACGCCTTGCTTTGGCAATGTGTTTGCATTCTCTGTAGCATTCATGAGCTTAATAGCTTCACTGACATCAATGGACAGTGTAACCCTGTGGGCAGCCTGTGAGGAAGGAGTGGGCTGCACAATACCCAAATGTGGAAGCTTTCCAAACAGATATTAACCCTTGGAGTGACAGAGGTACGCAGAGCAATGTGCTACATATCATCTCTGGTACTCCAAGGGTTAATGGGCTTAACCCTCTGAGTGCCAGAGAGGTATCCAAGGCATTGCAACAGCACTCAGAGGGTTAAAATGAAACAAGAGTCCATCAGCCCCAGTTCTTACCATGGATACTGAAGATCTCTGTGTTGTAACCTGTTCCCCAGCTGATTGCACTCACCTGATTCCAATCTGCCTCTGAATGTCCCAGTGCATTATGGGACAGGAGGTGGAAACAGAAGTTTTTATGCTCTTTGAAAGAAATGATCAATGTGTGGCTCCCCAGCAAAATGGGAGCTGCTGGTTGGTGGGTTATATTATTGTGCCAAGAGTTGTTTACTGTAGTAGTTGTAAGTGGAGAGAAGTGATGTAGCAGTAGGTGAGTTTTGGAGGAGAGGGTTAACCCTTTGAGTGCCAGCGAGGTAGGCAACGCATTGCTTTGCAATGTATGCGTACCCCTCTGGCACTCAAAGGGTTAAGACTGATGTTGGGAACGGACTAACTCTTCCTTACTGCCACTCCTGGGTGTGTGTGGCAGGGGACGCAGGTTTTCTCTCTTATATATATATACACTACCAATGTGGGACGGCGTTGCCCGTCATGTTATGACCGTTGGGTGCACGTGTGTGAAATGTAGAGACACTCATAAACACAGACATATGCAACACACAGGTAGACATATACACACAGTGAGCGGCAGAGACATGCAAAAGACATGCACATACACAGACACACCGGAGATGCACATATGGACACACATATGTAACAGAAATGTACACACGCAACATATATGCGCAGAAGCACATGTGCGCATGAGTTGTGCACCCCCCTGGCACTCAAAGAATTAAGGTATAGAGAGGCATGTCAGTGTTAAATAGCAGTGGGAAGTGTATTCATACCTGGGAACTTTGACTTGGAGTCCCTAGAGGGGACTGATGTGGAGAGACAAATGGGGCAATCTGGGTTAAAAGTGGGTGGGGCTTAATTGTGAGTAGGGGCAGGGCTTAACATAAATGTGTAAAAAGTGTTAGTAATAGGCTGGGGAAGGAGGAGAAGTGGGAGGGAAATGCAACTTTACAGTGTGAGGGGTTTGAACACACTCCCTGAGGGATAAAACTTGATACACAACCCTGTGGCAGTCAGTGGGTTAAGTGTGAATCTGATGGCTGCCTGTCCTGTGTCTTGCATTGCAAATTATGACAGTCAAGAAATAATTCAGCATTGAGTGCCTACCTTAACTCTTTGAGTGTCATTTTGTTCCCCTGGTGCTGCACTACAGGTCCTGCTGTGGCCACTGGGAGTCAGGATGAGTGACTGTGTGTGTGTGTGTGTGTGTGTGTGTGTGTGTGTGTGTGTGTGTGTGTGTGTCAGCCATATTTCTTTCTGGCTTTGTGTGTGTGTTTGGTGCTGTGTGAGTGGGGCATGGGTGTGTGTTTGGTTCTGTGTGAGTGGGGCATGTGTGTTTGTCTGTGGTGTAGGAGCAAGTGGCATCCATTTTGTTTTTTTATGACTTTGATAGTGGTGAGTGGGCTGCATAGTGGGGGCAGGCCAACTCCCTGCATGATTGAATCACCCAATGAGAGCAGTAACTCCTCCTTTCTGCCTCCCCTGGGTGTGTTTATGTATAAATGATTTGATTTAGATTTTTCCTTCTGTTCACTCACTATGCATTTTGTTAATTGATAAAAATAACATGTTTATTTTTTTAAAGCATTCTTACTTTACAGCATTTTTTTCACACCCGCCTAAAACTTTTGCGCAGTACTCTGTCTATCTATCTATCTATCTAGCTATCTAGCTATCTAGCTATCTAGCTATCTATCTATCTATACAAGCAGCAGCCATTTTCAAACCACTGCAGGATAAAGGAGCTACACATGACATCAGTTCTCTAAGTCCTCAGTTTTCAATAAAAGAATACGGCAGCATGTCCACTACCAATATCTTGGCAACCTTGCCATTCCATAGACATACTTTGGGATTGTTTATGTGAAGTCTTTGACTCCTTCCCAATAACTCAGTAAGCGTGGACTGGCAGTACATGGCGGAAGAACCCTATAACTTCATTGCTTTAACAACATGATTAGAGAAGGTGGAGGGGGTGGAGGCATTCTGTGTGGGCAGTTCATGACTCTTTTCAGCTCCTACTCAGAGTCATACTCCTCTGCAGCAGGAACCATAGATGCAATTTGAATGAATAAACTCTTGAGACATTCTCTGACACATCAACATCACTATTATTGTGTTTCCCAGAGCCCTGGAAACATTTATAAGAGCTTCTGCACTTGCTAGTTGTGGAACCCCTGACATGTTGATGGTGTATCTACTAGTCAGGCCTGTGGTTGTCCTTCAGGAGGAATCTCATTGAGGAGGTGCCTAGAAGGGTTGGCAAAAGGTCCTGTTGTGTTACCACAAAAAAAATCAGTGAAAACCACATGGTTGTCTGCTTTTTCATAGGAAAATCCACTTTAAATTTTAAAATTCTTCACTATTTTTTTAATAGCTGGAAAGTTTTTGCCCTTTTATTAATGCTTTTTTTTTTTCTTTTTCCTTTTCGCTATAAAAACGTGCCATTTTCCAGGAAGTGTGAAACACAATAGATGCAGCTACAGAGCAAGAGAGAAGTGTTGTGCTGTTGTTCTGTGATATTTATAGTAAAATTAAGAAAGGAGCGGCTCATACTGACTGCTATCACTATGAGCAGGTTTACAAACAATAAAAGTAGAAGGACTCTTATGTGTCCAGTGAGTCTGAGAAGGAGGAGGAAGTGACCTCTACAGACCCAATGCTGGCCAGTCCCCCTAAATCACTCCTAGGGATCTTGGGGAAATTAATCTCATGGGAGGAAGAAGAGGGTAGTAGTGAGAGCAGGACAGGTCAGTTGCCTGTGCAGGCACAGTTGCCGTTGTCACCAATTTGTAACAAGTCAGTGAAAGGGAGAAGGAGGTAACATGCCTTTGCACAACCGCCCTGATAACACACATGAAATACAGACACCATGACATTTATGTGACATATGTTAAAGCCAAACACCCACCACAGAAATCAGGAACTACTGTTGCTGTACCTCCTGACTCACCTGAAAAGAAACAAGAGGTTAGGCAGAGATCAAAGAAGAGAAAGAATAGAGAAACCCAGCCAGAGGCTGAAAGTTCTACAATGAGCGAAACAACTGGCTTGCCATCACTTTCTTGCACTAAGGTAACTAGATCTTCTGCCAATCCACCTCATACATCGTTACCTTCCCTGTCAAGTGCTAGCCATTCTGTAGATGTCAGGGCATGGTATTTCATGTCCACCCATTGCATACTGTATGGCGCACTGACAACACTTGGCAGTGTGGTGGAAGAGAATCGCAAGAAGGGCATCAAGTGACATCTGAGGAGATTCCATCATGTAGAATATGCTAAGCTGGTGGCAGAGAGGGCTCATCATTACTATTAAACTGTCTGCAAGTTGTCATGTGTCCTTAGTGGGGCGTGGACAAGGGACATTGTGACAGCAGCAGTACTCGGTTTCTAGTGGGAGGATTTCACATTGGGGACCCTAAGTTTCATGGTGTCTGGAAAGGGTTGTGCCAGGTGTTTCATGTGAGTGCAGATCTACTCATTGTTCTCAGCCCTTCCCTTATTTACGCTGTGCACATTGCAGTTGCTGATGTGAGAAGCACAGTTCCTGCTGTCAAGACAAAAATGTCTATTCTAGTAACAACACACCCATGATTTTGAAGAAGGGGCTTGTGCTTTAAAAAAAAAAAATAAATAAATAAAAAAACCTAAGTCCTACAACTCAATGTTTCCTTAGGGTTTTTGCCAAACAAGTCTAAGTTTTACAAGTCAATGTTTACTCAAGGCTTGGGCCTCTAACAACAAATCTTACAAATCATCCTCTGCAAAATACTCTATCCAGTCAAGTATCAGTCTGCGTCAGTGGCAGCTTACATCAGGGGGTCACTCCCTGTCTCTATCACTTTATATACATGTTTCTTATTTTATTTATTTATTGTTGTATTAACTGTCCCCCCAACACCAGTCAACAACCCCCAAAAACAAATTCCTTGTTCAACTATTTCTTTCCCCAGACTCCACCCACCAAGACAGACACTGTCCTCAGACCTCTTTTATACTATGTCTTATGGTTTTTTTATTGTATTTATTTTTTATTAACTGCCCCACCCCAATTCCAGTAAACAACTCCCCAAAAAAATTCCCTGTTCAACTGATTCTTTCCCCACACTCCACCAACACAGGCACCCTCATGCCCCTTTTATACTAAGCCTTTGGGAAATAAAATAACATATGCTATGTGTTGTGTATAAATTCAATATTCCCATTGATTTTAATAGAATGAGCTAGGCAAAAATGTGGAAAAACTGCACTTTTCATGGGAAATTATTTGCCAAGTGGGAAGTGCCATTATTTGCCGATTTTGGTTTGAGTCAAACATTTTTACCCATCCCTATTGCTGAGGTGTGAGCCTACTTTCCCCCTGCTCAAATGCTTTTCACACGGACCAAAAATTGCAACATGCCTAGCTTTTAGATCATGGGTAAAGTGTCTTCATACTGTGGAATTCATTCACTGAGGGTTTTATGAGGGATTGCTACTACTACTGGGGCTATATCTTGCTGCAATTCTACCACTAGAAGGTGTCACAGGTGCTGCACTTCCAGCACAGCATAGACACTCATCATAATAGTTAAGATTGGGGATGTTGATAACCTTAGTTGTTCCAGCTTGTTACAGGTTTATAGGATTCTGTGGCTACCATTGCAAGGAGACAAGGCTGGGGGTCAATATGTGCAGTACTAGTGCAGTGGCACAAGGTTGGGGTTCAAGGCAATAAAAGTAGAAAACTGCTTTTTCTCTGGAACTTCTGCAGAAGACAGTAAGTGCCTTTTTTCTCACTTTTATGGAGGGTAACAGTTTTTTCCATCCTCATTGATTTGTTGCTAAAAATCTTGAGCCTCTTGAAACTGGTGTCCTCATGCATTCATTAAAAAGTCCCTGTTCAATTCTGCACTTCAGAACTTAACACTTGCTTTATAGTTATCCCTAGGAAACATTCAAATGCTTTAGTGGAGATAAACTAAGTTAATAGAATGGTGAAAGAAGTCACTTTGGTGACAAAATGCCTTCAATCCTATGTTAGCTCCTTTATGAGTGAGAACACACTGCTTCATATCTTACACCTCTAGGGTCTACAATGAGATGTTTGGAATATGTGCACTAAAATCTATCCAACTTGAAAAGGAGGCTCTCCAAAATAATATGCCATTATTATTATAGCTCATTATCTTTACCTGTAGGGAGATTATGTACAGTGGTTTGAAGAAATGTACAGTACTTTCTAATAACATCCCATTTTTCTTTAATATGCAGTTTTTTTAATCAATATGTTTACACTAAACCCTGATATATGATAAGGAGGTTCCAAGAACATATGCCATATTTGTCTTCATTGACATAAAAAAAACAAATGTCTTATTTGCATGACTGTACAGGTATGTAGTGTACATGTTTGTGTTAATAAAAATATCACACATTTCTCTATAGGGCAGTTTGCTCCTGGCAGTGTTGAGCTTAGTGAGCTTGGTGAGGGTGTTTCCCTCTACTGTGGAGAGTGTCCCCAACAAGCTAGTGTAAAAGTGGTATCAGGTTCCTCCATGTTGTCATGTTACCATGTTGTCTCTTAGGAGATAGAGAAAGAAAACAGTTGTATTTTTATGCTAGCTAGTGTAGGCAGATGGACAAAAGAGAGGTCTGGATTTGCTATTTAGGAGTCTTGTTCTCTGGGAGTTGGGGTATGAAGGGAGAAAGAAGAGTTTAAAAAAAATTATTTAGACAGATGATCCATGTTCCTAGCTGAGCTAGCAAAGGCTCTACTTTGAATGGCAGCCTGACAAATATAATTTGCAGACAAATAAAAGTACATCATACTTTCAAGAGACAAGCAAAAACAACATGCTAGACATTCACTCCTACAACCGCTCAAAGAAGAGGGAAAGCATATGGAAAGTATATACTGAGGTGTGGTGGTGCTGTATGCCTGCAGTAGTTGCTAAGCAATCCACTTCATCTATTATTCCAAACTGCTAATTTTTAAGCTAACAGGTCTATCCTCATCCTTTACTGTACTATCAAAATCAATACTGTATTCAGTTTAGTAGAGGAAAGAGACATTTTGAGAATAGCTACCTGTGGAGGCCGATACGTAAAGAGGGGAAAAGGAGTAATTTCTGGTTGTTGGGAGGTTGCATGGGATTTTTTGTGAGAATGATAGACAGGGACAGCTTATTAACAAATAAAGAATTAGCAAAACCTTTTGAGTTATAGGTGACTGAGACAGGCAGGGTCCTTGACCTGAGCCGTCACAGGTATTGACAGTGACAGATAGTAGAGACATAGACATTCATGATATGTTATTTTGATATGGACAAGACACCACTCCACATGCAATTAATTCTGCTGTTTAATTTAAATTACAAATCAACACTACTTTCATTATTTCCAGAAACCCTAACAGAGTGCCAGGACAGGGGTAAGATAAAAGAAGTAAGACTGATGTGGTAGTAAATTGGTACTTGAAACTGATTGTGTTTGCTGTAGCTTGTACAATAAATGATGATGATGATCTTAAAGGGATAGTAATACTTTTTTTATCTTTATTTTATTTTGTAGTCATTAAAAAAAAATATAAGTATTATCTCTCAAACCTTTATGGTTTGAGAGATATTCACAAGCAAAGTTTCCCCTTTTACCTAGTGTAAGCCATCTCTTCTCAGATGTGGAATCCAGTCCATAGACCAGACAGATAACAGAAGGGGACAATCTTCTTCCTATGAGAACAATGAAAGCCCTGCCCCCCTTGACAAGTTTTTCAGGCTTTTCCCTTATCTTAATTAAAGATTGTCCCTCTCTGCAATCTACCTGAGCACCTCCCTTCTGATCTGGCTGAACAGTGTTACATCAGTAAAAGGGGTGGTAGGGGGATACTTTGTTATTGAATTACTCTTGAACTGCAACTCTGACAGAAATGAAATAACACTCTCCAAGGTTCAAATACTATGATGATTAATTAGAGCTGCTATTATTATGAAACATTACTATCCCTTTAAAGTAGCAGTCAGTTCTCTGTAAGAAATCTTCATTATGACAGTCTACAAAGTGGGCATGGCTTTAGACAGTAGACAAGCGTCATGAAGATTTCCTTTGCATCCACTCCTATTTTGGCTCTCCAAATGATCCATCCAGTCCGCAGACTAGAATCCATGTCTTGAGCAGTGATGTAGATAAAAGGGGCTGGAGGAGTAAACCTTTAACTATGAAAGTTATGAAAAAAATACATATATGTTTTGGTTTATTTCTTTAATACATACATGCATGCAAAAATTAAGTATTACTATACCTTTAAGGAAAGTTGCAGGTTACACCTACTTAAGTGAAGAGCTTGAAAGTGAGTATGTTTAAATGGTCACAACTGAATACCCAAAGGGTTACATTCAGAGCGGGAATGGGAAAGAATATTACACTTGGTGGTCTGCTCTGTTCAGCTGCTGTATACATTTGCTACTCCATGCTATTTCACGCCAACGTGTTGTATGTTTCATGTTTATGTAATTTACTTTGGCTTATATTATTTGACATATGAGGTTGAAACATTTAAATTCTCCACTAGCTCCTGCTAGCTTTGCCTATGATTAAGGAATAGGGGTGGGTGTAATATTCTACAATAAAAGCATATCTATAGTATTTGGGCCATGGAGTATTATTTCAATACCATCAGAGTAGGCAGCAGCAACTGGGACCAGCAGCAATACTCCTGGTTCTAGTTGTCATGCTGATTCTGAGGCAGTTGCAGCAACATCATTCTCTGCCCCAGCCAGTAAAGGAGAATGTGGAGGAGAAGAAGAAAGAGGCCATTCTTCTCCACCTATCCCCTCCCCACTGAAGTCATAGATGTTGGACTTTATTTCTCTTGGAGCAGGCACAGTGCATTCATCAACACTGTACACAATCTGTGACAAGTTAGTGAAAAGGGGAAAGGAGGGAACACGCCTTGACACAACCACCTGAAACACAGACACCATGACATTTATGTGAAACATGTGAAAACCAAACACCAACAACACAGCAGGGACGGTTTTGCTATAATCACTGGCTCCCCCCAAAGCCATTAAGAGGTAAGGTGGAGATCAAAGAGGAGCAATAGAGAAACCCATCCAGAGGATGAAACTTAGTTGACAAGTGAAAAAACTAGCTCACCATCACCTTCTTGCTCTAGGGTAACTACATCTTCTGCCTATCTACCTCATTCATTGATACCTGCCCTACCAAAAGATAGACCCCTTTTATACTATGCCTTTGAGAAATAAAATAACATTTGCTATGTGTTGTGTGTAAATTCAGTGATTGATTTCAATGGAATGAGCTAGGCAAAAAAAGCAGAAAGATGGTACTTTTTGAGGGAAATTATTATCCAAGCAGGAATTGCCATTATTCACCAATTTTGGTTTGAGGCAAAAAAATTCTCCCATCCGTACAGAAGATTGTTCTTAATGACTTTGGCTGTATATTTGGGGTCATTGTCATGCTGTAGAATAAATTTGGGGCCAATTAGATGCCTCCTCATGGCATTAAACAAGCCAAAAGATGTGAGAGACTCTGAGCATGAACAAAAGCAAAGTTGTCTGTTCTCCAGCTAGCCATTACTCAAGAGCATCACATTTTAGCTCTCTAGCACCACTACAGAGGAGATATTTCCAAATACATATTAAACTAATCCTGCTCATAAGGAAGGTGTAGTTTCAAAATGATGGGCTGGTCCCCTTTGCACAGAAAAAACAGCTAACCCCCACATGTACATTTTGGTCTAGTTTGGGCCTCATCAATGAGATGCAGCTGGCTTTCCAAGAAGCTGAGAGCAAGGGGTCCACGTTTTCATTACCCTTTACACTTAGGGAGAGACCCTAAGTATTTCTCAAAAACAAGCCAAAAGATATGAGAGGCCCTGAGCATGAACAAAAGCAAAATTGCCTTTTCTCTGGCTAGTCACCAATCAAGAGCTTCCCATTTTAGCTCTCTAGTGCCATTACAGAGGATAAATTTCCACATACATATTAGACTAATCTCGCCCATAAGTCCAGTTCCAAAATTATGAAATACCTAGGGTCTCTCCCTAAGTGTAAAGGATAATTCAGATGTGGAACCCTTGCTCTCAGGGGCTAAGGAAACCAGCAAGTGAATCTAGAAAAATGTATGCTGTTTTGAAGTCAAAGGGGTTTCACATCAAATATTGATTTGATTTAGATTTCTTTTCTATTCACTAAATATTGTTTTGTTAATTGATAAAAAATAAACTATTAACATGTCTGTTTTTGGAAGCACTCTTACTTTACAGCATTTTTCACACCTGTGTAAGACATTTGCACAGTACTTTATATATACATACACACATCAATCACACCATGGAAGTGCCCCATTACCATACATATCTGCCACATTGTATTTTTTTTAATCTCTTGACATCATAATGAATATGTGTCAGTGTCACTTAAGCAGTAAATTAGTGTTGTGGGCAAAGGACAAAGATACTCTGCATGCTAACACATTTTCAAGGCATATGTTGTTGTAGTACCCGTAACTCTGACTTTCAGCTACTTATTTCTCCACTACAGCCCTAAGAAGAAGTCATGTTGTGGTGGAAAATGTTGCAGCATAGGAAACATAGGTGAAAATTGTTTTGGAAATGTCTAAAAGGAGGAAAATTTTGCATTAGTGAAAAGGAGAAATGTTTCATGAAAAAAGTGAAAAATTGTGAGTTTTTCATGAAAAGTCATGCAGGAATTTTTTTTCACTTCTTGCTCACCCCTACTAATGACACTACTAAGTAGGAGCTTCTAACTGTAGGTGGTGCAGCAATTTTGTATAAGTGTATGCCTGCCTTTCAATCTGTCATTGAGAACTGATTATGCTGAAACAGAAATTCTCAAGTTATGCAAAGAATTTATTTGTGACAAAACTCTCAACTGTTTCACTCAGTTCTACACAGATCAATTAATGGTGGACAAATTCTTCCCCATCTGTGACAAAAAAGCCTAATGATTTACATTAATGTTTAACCTCTTAAATGGCAGAGATATCACCCATACATTGTGAAGAACTGTATTGGAGACCTCCCTAGTCTTCAGTGTGTGATAATTCCCATTTAAATGAACAGTAATCTTGGGATTTTTTTAAATTCCTTTTTGGTATAGCTGATTTTATGGAGATTGCTTCAATTAGACCATCAGGCAAAATGCTTTATAAAATGAGTCACTGATATCATTCTTCACAGTAGGGAACATTGCCATACCAAAAGCACAAGGAAAGTTATTTGAGCCAATAGGATGTAAAATCTTCCTGTTACATAAGTTATGTAATGCGACAAAAATGTTTACAAAAATTAGATAAGGACCTGCAAGCAATAAGGTTGCATCATGTGATGAATCTTTTATTGAAACTTCCACTAGATCATCTTCTATCCTGTTTGTGCAAAGACTCCATCCTGGATAAACATTCAACTAGAACAGACAAAGAGGAAATTATTTTAAATGCTGTTATGCAAGTAGCAAAGATACATGGCACAATGACAATAAAGCAAAGTTATTGTCAAAGAGTCAGTTAGCATTGCAAATGGTCTTAAAGCTACTCAGCCAATAAACATATCAAAACAGCAAAACTCAAAATTGGGTCATGCTACAGACAGTATAGGATAGTGGGATACAGAGATATCCAATGTATGTCATAAAAGTCTAAAGGCAAGGTGACATTCTTCAGGTACAAGTACAGAAAAATCTTCTACATGTTCCAAAAATGATCATGAAACGAAATTAAAGGGATATCATAGAAATAATGCAAAATACTCTGATATGTTATTGGGTAATATAAATAAAAATCAGATAGTCTAGACTAGTCCTGAATGTCTTAGTCTTGAAATAGAATCACATCTTTTGAAAGGAACATAGATTTATAAATGAGAACTGAACTGATGATATAGACCACTCAGTATATATTCTCCAGTCTTCCATGCTGCTACACCCAATGTAGTCCTGTATACCACCAAGATGTCTCTAGGACAAAAGACATGGAGCACAAAGGACATTCGGAGAAAATATGGATCTAATTGTTGTTTATTAAGCAGAATAAATACACAAACGCTCACTCACATATTTACCATCTTGGGATTAAGCATATTGTGGTTCCAGACCCCTATAACCATGAAGACTGCATCATATTCTATCCCCAGTACCTTAATACAGGCATCAGAAGATGGTCCAATAATGTCCATATGATACCTTGACAAAGTCTTAGCTTTAGGATCTTGCACATAAGGTTTTAAGCACAGGGGTTCTGTCCAGTATGGCAGCTTGGGGGTGGACACACACAGGCACGAGGCTTGGGATGCAGATGAGGCAAAGATGAAAGTCATGATGCTTGGCTACGCCGGGGAGAAGGTAACCCTCAAGGAGTGTGGGGCAGGACCCAACACAGCTGAATGAGAATGAAACCAACACATATACATGAACCTCACTGCTCACTTCCTTAGGAGGATGTGAGCAGTGTAGTTCACAAACCGTTCTGTTCATTCTCACTCAGCTGTGTTGGGACCCACCTCACAGCCCCTGTGGGTTTCCTTAGGAGGAAGTGAACAGTAAGACTCACAAATACACGTTGGGTTTATTCTCATTCAGCTGTGCTGGGTCCCGCCCCATGCCCACTGCGGGTTTCCTTCTACCCAGTGTGGCCAAGCATTATGACTTTTCGACTTTCAGCTTTACATTATCTGCATTCCAGGCCTCTTGACTGTGTGTCCACACCTGAGCTTCCATATTGGATGGAATTCCTGCACTTAGGACCTATTGTGCAGGATTTTAAAGCTAAGACATTAGTTGGTTCCTAGTAATGGTGGAAAACAGGCAATTTGATGATTTTTCTGTGAAAATTCCTGCTTATTTAAATCCCCTAAATATGTCCTCCTTTTCATTATCTGCAATAATTTTTATATGAGAACTTTGCCAGTTCCCACAGGTGTGTTAGTCTGTGTGGTTTGGCTATAAGACTGCAGTGGCACAAGGCTGGACGTATGGTTCTGTGGTTACTAGTACAGTGGGACAAGGCTGGGAGGGAGGTCAGAATGTGTGGTTTATTGGCTATCATGAGACAAGGCTGTGATGGGTGAAAATTTTCATCTCAAACCAAAATCGCCAAAAAAATAGCACTTTTGCTGATTTTTTTGCCTAGCTTATTGCATTGAAATTAGTGGGAAGACTGAATTGTCCCCCACTACATGGTAGTTTTCTCTAATTTTCCTGCAAGCATCTAAAAAGGGTGTCAAGGTCTCACAGCCACAGCATGCCATTCTATGTCTGTGAAAGGAGAAAGCAGTACAGTTTTGAGCTAGAGAATATAGGAAAACAAAGGGGAAGCTAAGTTAAGGGATTGTTTTAGGTAGGACATTTGTTCTCTGTATTAGAGAAGTCTGGGGGTCACTCTGGGGGAGTAGAAGGGAAGAAGGAGGTTGACCCCAAATACCCCAAAATTCGGTATTACTGACTGGCAAGACAAAGGCAACTGAGGTCCAATTTGCTTGCTGATCTTGCAGTTATTATTATCACTGTGTTGGATGTGTCTGGATGTGTGAGACAGGTGCAAAGCAGGTTGACTCCAAATACCCCAACATTCTGTCTGATGATTTGATTTGAAAGACAAAGGCAGCTGCAGTACAAGCAATTTCCTTATTTATCGTACTATTATTGTCTCTGCATTGGACATGTCTGAGGGGTACGGAAAGGGAGAAATGGAGGTTGACCCCAAATACCCCTTACTGATCTTGCTTTTATTGTCTATGTTCTTGGGAAATGTGAGGAAAGAAGTTGTTGATTTTGTTTTTTACTTATAATTTCTTTTTAGGACAGTGATAAGATAGGGTGGACAACTGACTGGGTCCCTGATGTGAGCTGTGTTACTGGGGCAGACTTGATAGATAACTGATGAGACTGAGAATTTTGTTGAGGGCCAAGGGAAGAATATCACACTCTATCAGTTGTGTTGTGTACAATAGAGCAAACGCACACATACAAGCCCTGAAAAAAATGCCCTACTGACCTAGTGCCAGAAGGTAATGTCGTGTTGGTCAGTGGCCACTGCCCATTGTCAAATTCGCTGATGTAGATGTAAAATTTGCGACTGATGTTCTTCCTGATACTGAGTTGTTTAGGCAGCAGGATGATTAGGCAGCTCAAAGGGAATGGGATCAACAACAGCAATACTATGGGTGATGGATGATGAAGGCGCCACTTGCCACAACTAGCTCCAGATCCAGTGATATGCCTGAGGCAGTAGCAGCCCCACAGCCATAAGCTGGCCAATATTTCTTCTTCACCTACTCCTTCTCCAAAATAATGGGTGTGTTGTTAGTAGAATAGAAATGTTTTCCTTGAAAGCAGGCACTGTGACTCTCATCAGCAACTACAATGTGCACATTGTGTGTGGTAAATAACACCTGGCACAACTCTATCCAAACACTGTGACACCAGAAACCAAGTACTGCTGCTGTCACTATGCCCCTTGTCCACACCCCGTTAAGGACACATGACAACTTGCTGACAGTTTAATAGTAATGATGAACTCTCCCTGCCACCAGCTTAGCATAATCTGTGAGATGGAATCTCTTCTGATGCTGCTTTATGCCCTGTTTGGGATTCTCCTCCACTACACTGCCATGTGTGGTCAGTGCATTGCACAGCGTGCAATGGGTGGACATGTACTGCCACATCCTAACATCTACAGAGTGGCTATGAATTGGTGGGGGGGGTAACTATGAACAAGGTGGATCAGCAGAAGATGTAGCCACCCTAGAGCAAGAAGGTGATGGTGAGCAAACCCCCACATTTTTTTGTAGGGCTATGGATTTTTTTTGTATAGAACAAGTACTGAGGAAAAAAATGCCCCTGCTGGCTCAGTGCCAGCAAGTCATGTTGTGTTGGCCAGTGACCACTGACCATTGTCAAATGCCGAATTTAGATGCAGACTTTGTGACTGCTGTTTTTGTTGCTGCTTCTAAGTTGTTTAAGCAGCAGAATGATTAGGCGGCTCAAAGTGAATGGCAACAACAACAACAGTAATATGGGTGATGGATGATGAAGGTTCTACTTGCCACAAGTAGCTCCAGTGATACGCCTAAGGCAGTAGAAGCACCAAAGTTAGTCTTCACCACTTCAGGTATATGTGGAGAAATGAAAAGGCCAATGATGCTTCTCTACCTGCCCCTCCTCTGAAATCACGGGTGTGTTGTTGCTAGAATAGACATTTTTCCCTTGAGAGCAGGAACTGTGCCTCTCACATCAGCAAATGCAATGTGCACAGTGTGTGGTAAATAAGGGAAGGACTGGGAACAATGGGTACATCTGCACTCAGATGAAACACTTGGCACAACACTATCCAAACACCATGACTCTTGGGGTCCCCAATGTTAACCCCCCCCCACACCAGAAACTAAGTACCACTGCTGGCACTATGCCCCTTGTCAACACCCCACTAATTAAACAGGACAACTTGCAGACAGTTTAATAGTAATGATGAACCCTCCTTGCAACCAGCTTAGAATATTCTGTTGGATGGAAGCTCCTCAGATGCTACCTGATGCCCTGATTGTGATTCTCCTCCACCACACTGCCACGTGTGGTCAGTGCACCACACAGTATGCCCTGGGCAGTTAGGAACTGCCACATCCTGGCATCTACAGAATGGCTATCTTTTGATAGGGGAGGTAACAATGAATGAGGTGGATTGGCTGAAGATGTAGTTACCCTAGAACAAGAAAGTGATGGTGAGCCAGTTTTTTTGCTTCTCATCGAACTTTCATCCTATGGATGGGTTTCTCTATTCTTCCTCATCTTTAACCTCCACCTCTCCTTTTGTTGAGTCAGGGGGTACAGCAACAGTGGTGTTTAATTTCTGTGCTGTGTGGCATAATTGTCATGGTGTCTGTGTTTCATGTGTGTTATCGGGGAGATTGTGCCAAGGCGTGTTCCATCCTTTCCCCTACTCATTACTTGTCACAAATTGTGTACAGTGCCATTGCTGATGACTGCACTGTTATTGCCCCAAGAGAAAAGTAGTCCCACATCCCTTCACTATCTAGACCAGAGGATTATGTTACTGTTGTTGATGTCGCAGAATCAACACAACTAGGACCAGGTGTACTGCTGCTGCTGGCAAGTGGAACCTGTCCTAGTCTAGTATCACTTATTGACCCCATTCCCACTATGTCCATGGAGGTCTGTGGCACACTAGCCTGATGTCCTTGCAACTCAGCAGCAGCAGGAATAAGAGCAAATTCCAAAAGCTCACCGCAGGTGGTGTTGGTGATGCCCATCCCCATTTCTGTCTCCCATTCTTTCTCAGTTTGGCCTAAAAGGCCATTATGTCTCTTCCACCCCAGCTTCTCCACCGTTATTATCACCAACACCATCAGTCCCTCTGTGCTGCTGCTGCTCTATTAGAGACATTTCACTGGTGATTAGAGGAGGTCATGAGAAATGTGACAGAGGGTCCCCTAATGTCACACTTGACATTTCTTTTTGACCTGAAGAAGGCAGACTGGCAGAACTAGCAGCAAGCACAGGCAGCTGATCTGTGCTCCTGGTGGTGTTGATATTATTGTTGTCAGATAGCAATTCTGCCTTCTTCAGGATAATGTTCTGCCTGGACAATGTTGAGAGGGGAACGGGATTTCCAGGGTCAGCGGGATGGTGTGGTCTCCCTTGACTGCTAGTCTGGACGCTCTCAATTGCTTCCCCTACCACTCTCCTAACACTAGTCCCACTGGCTGCTTCACCATCACTGTTACTACTACAACTAACACCAAGCACATTAAATTCAGCCCCAGAGTCTTTCTCCTCACAGTCACCAGTAATATGAGGATAGTGATTACCCCTCCTTCATTCCTAACACTAACAAGCTACTGGACCGTCTTAGTAGTAGTAGAACTAGCACTAGCACAATATAGTGTTAGGGGAGCGGTAGGGGAAGCATTTGAGAGCATCCAGACTAGCGGTCAAGGGAGCCAACACCATTCCTCTGGAGTCCTCCTCCCCTACCGTTCATTACAGAGTTCAAGTGGAACATGATCCTGAAGAGGCCAGAACTGGTGTTGGGGGAGAGCAGGCTTAGAATTAATACCACCACCACCACCAGCAGGAGCACAGATGAGATGCCTGTGTCTGCTGCTACTGCTGCCATTCTGCCTTCTTCAAGTCAAAAAGAAATGCCAAGTGTGACTTTAGGGGACCCTCTGTCACACTGCTCATCATCTTCACCTCCTTCAAGCAGCAGTGAGATGTCTGTAATAGAGCAGCAGCAGCAGCACATAGGGACTAGTGGTGGTGATGATGATGATGGTAGAGAAGCTGGGGTGGAAGAGACATTGATGATCTTTTTATCAGAAACTGAGAAGAAATGGGAGACAGGGACGATGATTGGCATCACCACCAGCAATGAGCTTTTGGAATTTGTGGAATTTGCAACTGCTCTAATTCCTGCTGCTGCAAGGGCAACATGATGCTGAGCAGCAAGCTTGTGTGCCACAGACCACTGTGGGAACAGTGGGAATGGGGTTAACAAGTGATGCAGGACTAGGATATGTTCCACATGCCAGCGCCAGCAACACTCCTGGTCCTTATTGCAGTGCTGATTTTGAGGCAGTAGCAGCAACAGCAGTAACATCATCCGCTGACAGCACAGACAGTGAAGGGAAATGTGGAGGAAAGAAGAAAGAGGTCACTCTTCTCCACCTGTTCCCTCCCCCCGAAGTCATGAGTGTGGGACGATTTTTCTCTTGGGGCAGGCATAGTGCAGTAATCACCAACGGCACTGTGCACAATTTGTGACAAGTCAGTGAGAAGGAGAAAAGAGGGAACACACCTTGGCACAACCTCCCTGATATCACACATGAAACATAGACACCATGACATTTATGTCAAACATGTTAAAGCCAAACACCCATTACAGAAATCAAGCAGTGCTGTTACTGTACCACCTGACTTTCCAGAAAGGCAACAAAAGGAGAAGCCGAGATCAAAGAGGAGGAAGAATAGAGAAACCCTGAGAGAGACTGGAAGTTGCATGACGAGCAAAATAACTAGCTCACCATCACCATCACCTTTTTCATCTAGGTTAACAACTACATCTTCTGCCAGTCCACCTCGTTCATCGTTACCTCCCCGCCAAATGATAGCCACTCTGTTGATGTTAGGATGTGGCAGTTCATCTCTACCCATTGCACACTGTGTGGTGCACTGATCACACATGCCAGTGTGGCAGAGGAGAATTGATACCAGGTCAGCAAGCTGTATCTGAGGAGATTCCATGCCGCAGATTATGCTAGGATGCTGGCAGGGAGGGTTCATCTTTACTATTAAACTGTCAGCAAGTTGTCATGTGTTCTTAATGTGGTGACATGCACATGCTGGAAATGGATGGGGGGTGTTTTGTGACATCATAGCCTTTAGTCAACAGGAAATAAGAAGGTAGGCCTAGAAAGTAGGTACAAGTATGGAGTAACTATTGCTCTTGCTAGTTCTTTTTTTATTCTATGTTGTTGTAGGATCCATCTCCCTTTTGTGTCTACCTTCCCTTTCCTTATTTCCTGCCTACCCTTCCCCACCTCTGTTTGTTGACTTGTATGCTGGCCTGGAATCCAAGTTGTGCTGGACAATTTGGGATCTCAGGCAACATTGGTTTGACTGTGGGTATCTTAATGCAATAAGGGGGAGAAAAAGGGAAATAGTTTGCCTAGTATAGCTTTGAAGGAATTGCACTCTTGAATGTAAATCTCTGTATTATAGCGTCTATATTAAATACTGTTTAAAGTAGACGAACCATTGGAATTGTGTATTTATTACATTTATTAATTATTTGCTGTACTTAGCGGGATTTGGACAAGGGGTATAGAGACAGCGGCAGTACTTGGGTTCTGGTGTCATGATGTTTGGATACAGTTGTGCCCCAGATGTTATTTACTACACACACTGTGCACATTGCAGTTGCTGATGAAAGCCACAGTTCCTGCTCTCAAAGGAAACATCTGTAATCTAATAACAACACACCCATGATTTTGGAGGTGAAGAAGAATTGTAGGCCAACTTATTTTCACCACATAGAATGGGGGCTACTTATTGTGCTGCTACTGCCTCAGGCACATCACTGGAGATAGTCGTGGAATGTGGAACCTTCATCATCCATCACCCATGCTACTGCTGTTGTTGATCCCATTCCCTTTCAGCTGCCTAACCATCCTGTTGTTTAAACATCTCAGCAGCAGTAGCAAGAACGTCTGTATCAAATTCCACAATTATGGACTCAGACTCAGGAAGAGAACATTTGACAATGGCCAGCGGCCTCTGGCAATATGCTAGGCCAGCAGAACATTTTTTTCTCAGGGCTTGTTCCTTGAAAAAAAATTAAAAAAAACACAGTCCTACAAAATAATAAACAATTTTGGGTGTTTGTTTCTAACAAGCCTAAGTCCTACAAAACAATGTTTACTCTGGACTTGGGCCTCTAATAAGTCTAAGTCCTACAAATCAAAGTTTTCTCAGGGCTTGTGCCTCTAATAAGTCTAACTCCTACAAATGAATGTTTCTTCAGGACTTGGGCCTCTAATAAGTCTAAGTCCAACAACAAATCAATGTTTCCTCAAGGCTTGTGTCTCAAATAAGTCGGGCTTGGGCCTCTACCAACAAATCTAACAAATTGTCCCTTTACAAAATACTCTATCAAGTCAAGTATCAGTCTACCCTAGTGGCAGCTTACGTCAGGGGGTCCCTGTCTCTATCACTACAATACAAATTTCTTATTTTATTGATTTATTTTTTCTATTAACTATCCCCCCAGTACCAGTCAAGAACCCACCACCTAAAACAAATTCCCTGTTCAACTTAATAATTCCCCAGACTCCACTCACCAACACAGGCACCCTCCTCAGACCCCTTTTATATTATGTTTTATGGGATTTTTTAATTGTATTAGGATTTATTTTTTTTATTAACTGCCCCCAATCCCAGTAAACAAACCCCACAAAAAAAATTCCCTGTTCATCTGATTCTTTCCCCACACCCCATCAACACAGGCACCCTCATGCCCCTTTTATACTATACGTTTGGGAAATAAAATAATATTGATTATGTGTTGTGTGTAATTTCAATGTTCCCATTGATTTCAATTGAATGAGCTATGCGAAAAAAAGCATTAAAAGTGGAAAATCAGCACTTTTCGTGGGAAATTTCTCACCAAGCGGAAAGTTCCATGTTTTGCCGATTTCACCAATCCTTACCTGACACCCTTTTATATGGCTTTAGAAAAGCAGAGAAAATTTTTATGTGGTGATGAAGAAAAATGTTTCTTCCTACTGCTTTCAATGCAATGAGCTAGACAAAAAAGGGGGGAAACTGCACTTTTTGTGGAAAAATATTCACCAAGCGGGATCACCCTGTACTTGGTCATCTTCTTCACATTTGGTATGACCGGAACTAAAAGCTTCATTTTTCCCCATTCCCTTCCCCACTTAAGCCCATGGTGGGTAGTCCTAATTCCCCACAGAGTCTTCCTTCATTGACCTTTGTAGACTAGAAAAACAAGAATATGAACACTTTGGAAGCACTGCGGTCTATCTCTGAACCCTTCTCCAGAGAACAACTCCAGGCTAGACTAGAACCTCTCAATTTCTCTTGGTGGGCATACCTTCAAGCGTGAAATTGGTCCTCTAGGCTCTCCCAACTCAGTGCGGCCAAGAGGGCTCTCACAACCTTTGAAACAGCAATTTCTTCCCTGTCAGAGTCCCTGCACCCCTTATCGTTTTCATACAATCTTTTGAGACCTGTATCACCTTTTTCTAAACCCTACATTCTGATACTTTGGGAAAGGGACCTTCTTGTTAAACTTGAGTTCCACATATGGAACTGTGATTTTGTCGATAATTACAAATATGCTAGATCAACTATATTAAGTGAAATTAATTTCAAGATCTTAACCAGATGGTACCTCACCCCCCTTAAGTTGGAGAATATTTACTCCTCGACATCCCCCTTATGCTGGAGATACTGGGTAGATATGGGAACTCTGCTTCATCTATGGTGGACATGCCCTCTGGTCTACCCCTTTTGGGAGGGTGTTAGAACACAACTGAACTCCGCTTTAGGCCTTACCCTGCCGCTAGCCCTGTTTTTTTTTTCTCTTCTCTATTTTGGAAGGTCCATCGGCTCCTGACACATTTAGACACAAAAAACATTACTCCCACTACTCAACGAGGCCAAATCAGTTATTCCATCCTTGTAGAAGCAGAGTATACCCCCTAATGTTTCTACATGGCTGAACAGAGTCCAGCTGCATAAGGAACCCTCGGCAGAGTGTAGGTTCCCCTCATAGCGTTGAGGTAACAGAGCTGACTCAGAAAACCCTCTAGCACCTCCAACTTCAGGGTTAGCAAGAACAGCCGGTGCCGAGTCTGGGGAGGCCACTGGTTGCCGGGCAAAATGCTCAAGGTGCGCCGTGCAGTTTAATAAAGTCTGCATGGCCAAGGACAATTGATCAATGCATTGATTCTGCGAGTCCATCCTGGACAGGAAGCTCAGAGAAGGTGGATTACCTGTAACTTCAGTACTCATTGGCCCTTACATACAAACAGAAGGTCAGGCACAAGTAATTAGAAATAAAACCAGCCCAGACTGACACTAGGTAGAGGCCTGTGCTACTCAAAGCAGAAGCAGAAAGTATAACCTAGCCTATGGTTCTATCTCTAGGTAGGACTGAGTGCCCTGAGCTATGTGCATCCTACCGTACAGTACTGGAAGCAGATAGTGGCAGCCGGAGATAGGCTGCAAAGCCACAGTACCGTACTACGAATAGCTGGACCTGCAAGGCCAGAAGGAGCGAGTAATCAGCCTGTACCCAGTTCAGTATCAAGAGGATAGTCAGACAACCGGCAACAAGGAGGGAATAGTAGGCTAGAGCCACAGGCCAGAACCAAGTAGATAGTCAGACAACCAGGGACAACAAGGAGCAAGTAGTCAGCCAGAGCAAATGGTCAACACCGGTGGATAGTCAGACAAGCTGGGGTCATATACGGAGCAAGTAGTCAGCCAGAGCCACAGGTCAGTTCCAATGTGGATAGTCAGACGAACCGGGGTCATACACAGAGCAAGTAGTCAGCCAGAGCCACAGATCAGTACCGATGCAGATAGTCAGACAAGCCGGTATCATACACAGAGCAAGTAGTCAGCCAGAGCCATAGGTCAGTACTGAGTGGATAATCAGACAAGCCTGGGTCATACACGGAGCGAGATCAGAGGCCAAGCAAAAGACACAAAGAAACAGAGCAGACAAACAAGACTAACTGGAACACCATGTAAGGGCAACTCAGGGGTGTTCAAATAGGTACACACAAGGAGGGAACCAATCAGATAAATAAGCTCTGTGCCTTTTGAACAAGCTCAACATCTGCACCCGTGACCACCAGACAGCAATGAGGAGAGGCACAGGGAAGCGGGCAGCACGGCTGCCAAGCGCACTGTGACTGAGACACAGGATCTTTTACCCTCCAATGTCTAAGCAGCATTTCAGCAGGCAGGGCTGTAAATGAAAATCAAAGTTCTGTGGTACCTATGTAATCAACCATCCTGTCCTTGAACTCTGCGGAGTGGGCTATGATGTTAACTGTCAACACTTGCATAGACATTTCAAGAGGCACTAGATCTTGTACGCTTTTGGCAACAATATAAGTTGCAATGAAATACCTCCCATTCTGATGGCAATATTATTGGGACTTGTCCAGTATAACAGTATCACAGAGGGGTCTCAACAATCTCCTACGCGTTTCGTACCAATGGGGTACTTCATCAGGAATAAGCAATTCCATATAATATTGCCATCAAAACGGGAATTGTTTCATAGCCCAAGCAGCAGAATTCAGGGACAGGAGGGTTAATTACATTGATACCACAGAACTGTGATTTTCATTGCTTTAGAGACACAATAGCTGTATTATATTATTTATATAAACTGCAACATATAGAGTCAACACGCAACTCTTTAAATCATTCCTATACCTGCCCGATGCTGCAATATGCATCTAAGATTTAAGGGACCCATATACCATCAAGGAATCTTGTCCAACTTTTCAGCTTATATCTGATATGGTATTCTTATAACCAAGGTGTTATTCACAGAAGGCATCTATTTATGACTGTATTTTTTTAGTTCTATTGATAATAAATTGTTGATTTTATTCTATAGAGAGAATTGTGCTTTCCTTCTGGGTTTTTGTTTACTGTTTGTTATTGCTTAATTCTACACTCTGATATATAGTCTTCTCTATGCATATCATTATGTTTTTTATTATAGGTTATATATATATATATATATATATATATATATATATATATGGGGCACCACTATATTTGCCAATATTAGTTTATATATATATATATATATATATATATATATATATATATATATATATACACACACACACACACATCAAACACACCACACCAGTCCCCCACCACCACTACCATAGACGTCTTCCACATTATAAGTTGTACTTTTTTTTTATCTCTTGACATTATCATGAAGTGTCTCTTAAAGGGATAGTAATACTTCATTTTAACTTTATTTTATTTTTTAGGCATTAAAAAAACATGAAGAATGATATAAGTCTTATCTCTAAATCCTTTATGGTTTATGAGATATTCACAAGCAAAGTTTCCCCTCCCGCCCCTTTTACCTAGTGTAAGCCATCTCTTCTCAGATGTGAATCTGGTTGTAAGACCAGACAGATAACAGCAGGGGACAATCTTCTTTGTATGAAAATAATGAAAGCCCTTCCCCCCTTGACAAGTTTTTCAGCTTTTTCCCTTATCTTAATTGAAGATTGTCCCTCTCTGCAGTCTACCTGGGCACCTCCCTTCTGATCTGGTTGAACGGGGGGGGGATACTTTATTTGTGAATATCTCTTAAACCATAAAGGTCTGAGAGATAAGACTTATATCATTCTTCATGTTTCTTTAATGCCTACAAAATAAAATAAAGTTAAAATGAAGTATTACTATCCCTTTAAGCAGAAAGTTAGTGTTGTGGGCAAAGGGTTTGGAAAGCATAAAACGTCCTTTCAATATTTGAGGTGGCTCTCTCCTCATTTACACCTCTCCACACTATTGTATGATGAAAGGCATCTGTAGATCAAAACAGGTGGTTTGGTGTATCTTCTTTGATTCTATTTTAGCCCTATGTGTTCAAAGTTGAAGATCTTGTACTGAAAGAAAGAGATGTAGTGGAGTAAAACCATTCTGTGGTTTATACCGTGAGTGTGACTGTACATGAACTTTGAGGCAGTTGGTTAGAATATCCATACACTACACTTAGAAGGACCTTTCTCTGCTGCTGTTCTTTTGCTTTTTTTGCTACAGACATGTGCCATTGGAAACCCCATCCAATACTAACAAGCTGTGAAGATCCTTCAGATACATTATAGACGTTACTGTATATATATGATTTCTGGTTCCTCTCTTATAGAATTGCTTTTACATTTGTAGTGTTTTTGCTACTCATTGACTTAGATAGGAGTAATTTCCTTTTGCAGGCCAGTTAAAGGGATAGTAATACTTTGTTTTATCTTTGTTTTATTTTGTAGGCATTAAAAAAACATGAAGAATGATATAAGTCTTATCTCTCAAACCTTTATGGTTTGAGAGATATTCACAAGCAAAGTTTCCCCTCCCACCCCTTTTATCTAGTGTAAGCCATCTCTTCTCAGATGTGGAATGCAGTCCATAGACCAGACTGATAACAGCAGGGGAAAATCTCCTTCCTATGAGAACAATGAAAACCCTGCCCCACTTGACATGTTTTTCAGGTTTTTCCCTTATCTTAATTGAAGATTGTCCCTCTCTGCAGTCTACCTGGACACCTCCCTTCTGATCTGGCTGAGCAGTGTTACATCAGTAAAAGGGCCGGGAGGGAGATTCTTTGTCATTGAATTACTCTTGAACTACGACTCTGACATAATTGAAATAACACTGTCCAAAGTCCAAATACTATGATTCATTAGAGCTGCTTTTATTATGAAACATTACTATCCCTTTAAATATATTCTTTGACATGAAGTGTGCTGCTGATGGCCAGTCTACACTGTCCACCATGGTCATGGGTAGTCCCTTCTCTCCTCTTAATCCCATATTTTCCCCTTTCACCCCCTACCAATTTTTTCTTCTAACCTTTGCCTTCCACTCATCTTTTGCCCTTCTCTCATCTCTTTCTTAATATATTTTACATTTTTAAATGTTTAAAAAGTGTTGGTTATGTGAATATGAGAGAGAAAACTGATATTTTTCCCTTGGGCCCATTCATTTCTAGTTATTGCAGTAAATAATCTATTGTCCTGCTAGTGACATGCAATGATTAAATGTTCTGCAGGTCTCATCTTATGAAATACTTCCTTGCTGGTCTCATCTAATACACTGCTGATCTCATTGATTTTCTATGTTAGAATTATACTTTTCCCTGTTACTTCTAGCAACTACACATATATAATGTTAGAAGGATCCTAACATGATCATGTTTTCCAAATGGAATGGATATTCACAAGGAGATATGGACCACACTGTCATGTCTCTGGCACTAGGCTTTGTTAACATAAGGAAATATACTTCAGGGTGTATGTATTCACATTTCATTTGCCAGTAAATAGAACATTTAATACAATGTGTTATAGCTGTTCTTTAATTACATTTTGTACCATATATTAATAGCACAGACCTGCCTCGAGTATTGAAAGGGTCTTATATTGGAACTAGGGGTGGGCGAAAACTCAGAAAAATTTCCTGCATGACTTTTTGGGAAAACCCAATGATTTTTCACCTTTCATTAGTGAAAGTGTCCTCCTTTTTGCCACTGCAAGTTTTTCTCCTTTTTTGCCACTGCCAACACATTTTTCCCCATGTTTCCTAAGACTGCAGCACTTCCCACCACAACATTAATTATTCTGGGGACTGAAGTACCGATATACATAAGCTGAAAGTCATAGTTGTGAGTCCTACAAAAACATGTACTTTGAAAAGGTTGTTAGGAGCACCTTTGTCCTTTGCCCACAACACTATCTTTTTGCTTTTGTAACATTGTAACAACCATCCTTGAAAAATAACTGTGACTTGGGATATTCTGGCAGGGTGCAACACATGACATCAATTCGTAAAAGCCTCTGTTTTCAACAAGAGAAAAGTGCAACATTTCAACCACCAATGTTTTGGCAAGTTTACTATTGCATAAGTGTATTTTTGCATTATGTTTGTGCAGGTTTGTCTTCTTTCTAAAAACGTAGTAAGCGTGGGATGGCAGTACAAAGTAGAAGACATGTGTAACTTTATAGCTTTATTTCCACTACTTGAGGTGGTGGTGGGGGTACCGGCAGTATGTGTAGGAAAACTACAAGCGTCTGTGACTGAGTGGGGTTTGGACTTGGAAGTGATGACAGTGCTGATGATAACTGACAGGATGACTGTGTTTTTTAGGCATCTTTGCTTGTCCAGGGTCAGACTTTCCAATTGTTTTCTCAAACAGTTTATAGACAGACACAGTGCTCTTTTTCAGTGGTGAAAGATTGAGCCTTAGCCCTTCAGCTAACTTTCTGGCCATGTTATCATCTCTCTCACTCTGAACTTCATCTGTTTCTGAACAAGAGGAGTAAACTGGAGGGATATATTCTAGATCGATCATCATCATCATCATCATTATCGTCAGTCATCATCAGGTCATCCTCAGCATCACCTGCTGCTTCTTGCCAACTACTTTTATTTTCCTCTAAGCTTCTAGAGGTGTCAAACAATTTCTTTTTAATTTTACTTTCACAAAGTTTGCTACTATTTTGAGTAGAGGTGTCTTGGTGCTTGTTTGTCTTACTGTCAGATGCAATAGTTGGCTCAGTGGCTGCACATTCCTCCATTATGCCATCATCAACACTAGAATGGGACTCGTTGTCATCTTCAAAATTCATCTTAGATTTTTTTTTATAGTACTGGTGCTGTTGTTTGAACTTTTGGTGGGACCTTGACAAACTACATCCTCCCCATCATCATCCTTTATTGCACATGCTGCAGCAACCGTGGCTGTAGTCAGTTTTTGAACTACCACTTTACTGCCACATCGCTGCACTGATCCTTTTTTCCGCCTCCTCATTGTGTGTTTGCTGGACATTACTTAACTACTGTTTGTGTTTTTACTCTAAAGTACAAAACACAACTGATGGAGTGGAATGTCTTGCTTAATATTTTAATTGTATTTATTTTTTTATGTATTCATTTTTTTACAGTTGTCTACCCTATCTTGGTATATATAATAAATTCAATAACTTCTTTCCCCAGACTTCTCCAGCACAGAGATAATAACTGTAAGATCAGCAAGGAAATTGGACTGCAGCTGCCTGTATCTTTCAAAATCAAATCAGTCAGACAGAATGTTGGGGTATTTGGGGTCAATGTCCTTTGCCCTCTTCTCACACCCCAGGACTCCCCTAGCACAGTGATAACAACAACCAGATCAAGAAGTGGTTCCTTGTGTCTTGCCAGTCAGTCATACCAAATTTTGGGCTATTTGGGGTCAACCTACTTTCTCCCTTCTTCACCCCCAGAGTGTCCCCCAGACTTACCTAATACAGAAAACAAATGTTCTACCTAAAAGACTCCTTAAGCTAAGCTTCAACTCCAGTTTATTTTCCTTCTCAAAAATATGCTGCTTTCTCCTCTCACAAACACAGAATGGCATGTTGTGAGGCCTTACACCCTTTTATATGCTTGCAGGAAGAGAAGAGAAAACTGACATGTGGTGGGGAAAAATTCAGTCTTCAAATTGTTTCAGCACAAAAAGCGGGACAACTGCATTTTCTCTGTAAATTTCCTGCTATGAGGCAAGTGCCATTTTTCGTCTACTTTGGTTTGAGGCAAACATTTTCGGCTGTCCCTAATCACTACCATGGGCAGTGGTCATGACAGTGGTTATTCTGTTGCTGAGGCAGCAGCAACAGCAAGAGTATTAGCTCCGTCCATTTCATATGCCTCTGCAAAAGAAGAATACCCTTTTCTACCTCCTCTAGTCCTGAAATCATGGGTGAGATCATGGTTGTGATATTATTTTTCCATTGGAACAGGCACAGTGCAATAGTTAGCAAATGGCAACTGCACTGTGTGCAGTGTGTGTGACAAGGTTGTGAAGTTTGGAAAGGAGTGGACACACCTTTGCACACAGTGGCGTAACTATAAGGGTCACACGTTG
Organism: Rhinophrynus dorsalis; assembly: GCA_037306005.1. Lineage (NCBI taxonomy): Eukaryota > Metazoa > Chordata > Amphibia > Anura > Rhinophrynidae > Rhinophrynus > Rhinophrynus dorsalis. The sequence goes on from CM074727.1 coordinate 42,043,422, forward strand.
ACCGGGCCAGTGTACTCTAGGGGCCCGGCCGCCACCTGCGACCCCTCCACCTGGCGCCCACAATTTCCATCTGGAGCTCTAGTAATGCAGAGTGCTGGGAGATTACATCATATCCCAGAGCTCTGTATTACTAAGAGGACCACACAGGAGCTCCAGATAGTAAATGGGGGCATTGTGGAGATTGAGGGGCATTGTGGAGGGGGTGAATGTGGTTGAGGGGGACCAATGTTGTAGGGGGGGGGGCTGTGGCACTTCTTGCATCAGGGCCCAGAGGCTTCTAGTTACGACTCTGTTTGCACATACAGTGGGGCAAAAAAGTATTTACTCACCACCAATTGTGCAAATTCTCCCACTTAAAAAGATGAGAGAGGCCTGTAATTTTCATCATAGGTACACTTCAACTCAGAGAGACAGAATGAGACAAAAAAATCCATAAAATCACATTGTCTAATTTTTAAAGAATTTATTTGCAAATTATGGTGGAAAATAAGTATTTGGTCAATAACAAAAGTTCATATCAATACTTTGTTATATACCCTTTGTTGGCAATGACAGAGGTCAAATGTTTTCTGTAAGTCTTCACAAGGTTTTCACACACTGTTGCTGGTATTTTGGACCATTCCTCCATGCAGATCTCCTCTAGAGCAGTGATGTTTTGGGGCTGTCGCTGGGCAACACGGACTTTCAACTCCCTCCAAAGGTTTTCTATGGGGTTGAGATCTGGAGACTGGCTAGGCCACTCCAGGACCTTGAAATGCTTCTTACGAAGCCACTCCTTCGTTGCCCGGGCGGTGTGTTTGGGATCATTGTCATGCTGAAAGACCCAGCCACGTTTCATCTTCAATTCCCTTGCTGATGGAAGGAGGTTTTCACTCAAAATCTCACGATACATGGCCCCATTCATTCTTTCCTTTACACGGATCAGTCATCCTGGTCCCTTTGCAGAAAAACAGCCCCAAAGCATGATGTTTCTACCCCCATGCTTCACCGTAGGTATGGTGTTCTTTGGATGCAACTCAGCATTCTTTCTCCTCCAAACACGACGAGTTGAGTTTTTACCAAAAAGTTCTACTTTGGTTTCATCTGACCATATGACATTCGCCCAGTCCTCTTCTAGGTCATCCAAATGCTCTCTAGCAAACTTCAGACGGGCCCGGACATGTACTGCCTTAAGAAGGGGGACACGTCTGGCACTGCATGATTTGAGTCCCTGGCGGCGTAGTGTGTTACTGATGGTAGCCTTTGTTAGTTTGGTCCCAGCTCTTTGCAGGTCATTCACTAGGTCCTCCCGTGTGGTTCTGGGATTTTTGCTCACCGTTCTTGTGATCATTTTGACACCACGGGGTGAGATCTTGCATGGAGCCCCAGATCGAGGGAGATTATCAGTGGTCTTGTATGTCTTCCATTTTTGAATAATTGCTCCCACAGTTGATTTCTTCACACCAAGCTGCTTGCCTATTGCAGATTCAGTCTTCCCAGCCTGGTGCAGGTCTACAATTTTGTTTCTGGTGTCCTTCGACAGCTCTTTGGTCTTGGCCATAGTGGAGTTTGGAGTGTGACTGTTTGAGGTTGTGGACAGGTGTCTTTTATACTGAAAACAAGTTCAAACAGGTGCCATTAATACAGGTAACGAGTGGAGGACAGAGGAGACTCTTAAAGAAGAAGTTGCAGGTCTGTGAGAGCCAGAAATCTTGCATGTTTGTAGGTGACCAAATACTTATTTTACTGAGGAATTTACCAATGAATTCATTAGAAATCCTACAATTTGATTTCCTGTATTCTTTCCCCCCATTCTGTCTCTCATAGTTGAAGTGTACCTATGTTGAAAATTACAGGCCAATTTCATCTTCTTAAGTGGGAGAACTTGCACAATTGGTGGCAGACTAAATACTTTTTTGCCCCACTGTATGCCCTAATTATGAGCATGATATTTAACCACCTTAGTATGAATTGAAAAAGAGAAAAAAATCCCACAAGAAAAGAAAATCCCTCCCTAACATCTAAAAGAGTGCGGGTGAAAATCCTTCAGAAAACTGTGTGAGACAAATTAAAACTCCCACCAGTCCTGGAGATTGGCAATGACAACGTATTTTTTTTCTTTATATTGTTTCTGTATTAAGTGTTTTTTAAATTACATTTCTTGTGTAATTGTACACTGTTATGTCACTGTATGAATAGAGTATTTCGGATTAGCACCATCTACTGGACATCTAGGTGATCAGTTTGAAATATGTAACACATATTAGCATTATTATTTAATAATCTGAATATGTCATGAAGGAGAACGGCAGACTGTTTAGTTACTCCAATATAAGTAGGTATTGACCTATATAAATGACAAGATATAAAAAGTAATAAAATGAAAATAAAAGTTAGTTCAATAATTTAAAACAAATAAAAAATAAATCAGACATATACACTATATAATAGTATAAATAATGTAAATATTGATGACAGGGTTAACTAACCCCATGTAAAAGAGAAGAAAAAAAAAAGAGAACAGGACACCAGAAAATATAAGTGAAGTAAAAACAATGGCCAATTGATTCAAAATCCGGTGAAATAAAATAAAAGATCAGTTTAACAAAAGGAATAATTATAAAAATATGAGACAAAATAAGTAATAGAGGTAATAAAAAAGATAGCATATGAAGTAAAACAATAATGAAAGTATGTAAATATAAGTAAGTGGCATGATGGGTTTTATATTGGGATAGGGGGCCAGGATATCTGGTTGGAGACAACAGTATATGCCAACACAGAAGGCAAAACGCTAAGTGTCTGGGTGGACCAGATATAATATTAAAGGGATAGTAATGTTTCGTAATAAAAACAGCTCTAATTAATCATAATAGTATTTGGACTTTGGAGAGTGTTATTTCAATTCTGTCAGAGTTGTAGTTCAGGAGTAATTCAATGACAAAGTGTCCCCCTCCTGCCCCTTTTACTGATGTAACACTGCTCAGCCAAAGCAGAAGGGAGGTGCCCAGGTAGATTTCACAGAGGGACAACCTTCAATTAAGATAAGGGAAAAACCTGAAAAGTTTGTCGGGGGGGGGGTAGGGCTTTCATTGTTTTCATATAAAGAAGATTGTCCCCTGCTGTTATCAGTCTGGTCTTACAACCAAATTCACATCTGAGAAGAGATGGCTTACACTAGGTAAAAGGGGCGGGGAGGGGAAACTTTGCTTGTGAATATCTCTTAAACTATAAAGGTTTGAGAGATAAGACATATCATTCTTCATGTTTTTTTAATGCCTACAAAATAAAATGCAATTAAAACGAAGTATTACTATCCCTTTAAGGTATCTGGGAACGGTTGTGTGATCATACATAATTCCTCTTCCATCATTCATATGCTTACAGGATTTACTCTAGTTTCATGCATTTCATTCACATAGCAGATATAACCCCTTGTACATATGTTGCACCTCAATGTGTCCTCAGTTAATGGTGAGTTATGGCCAGCTTACCTTTGTGCGCCAGGGGTGTGTAAGAAATGTGTTGCACAATGTCAATCAAAAGATCTGAGATCTGAGTGTGCTTTTAGTCCTTATGGAGAAGAGTCTTGGAGAACCCCTCTGCCTAACAGATCAGCTTCAGAGCGGCATGCGGACATAGGGAGAGGAGGCTTTGGGGAAACCCACTCCCTCTTGAAAAATTTCTAAATGCGTTTAACCTTCTAAGTGCCAAATACATATGGAATGCATTGCTATGCAGTGCACATACACCTGGGGGGATTTTGCACTAAGGTGTGATAAAGAGGTGATAAATTAGAGATGTCTTCTCCTGTGATATCACTTCTCCAGTTCCTATGTTATTCTATGGATACAATGCACTAAGATTTCTCCAACTTTGGCGGTATTAGTGCATCAGCTCCATAGAATAACATAGAAATAGCAGAAGTTATATCACAGGAAAAGTTATCTTCACATTTTTACCTTTTTAGCACTTCTTAGAGCATAACCCTCGCAGGAGCTGCACTTGAACTGGAGATGGGATGGAGAATAGCACACAGGGGGTGAATCAAGAGAGATAGGGGAAGTCACTTTTGCCACATTTGTCAGCAGGTGACTGTATAGCACAAAAAAGTCAAATGCTAATAACGTATAAACAATTTTAATAAATGGCACACATCATACCCAACATACATTTTATTTGCAAGATGTTTTAGAATACACTGTTATTTTATGATGACAATTCTACTTTGAAATCCACATCTAAATATAAGGTATGTGGCATTTTTATATGTCTTCCAGTTGGTTTTCTCCTTCATTTCTCCACTTTCCTTTTGTGTATGAGGTTCAGTGGGAGTTTATTGTTAATTATGTAAATAAAGCCTTTAAGCATACAATGTACAGTTTTGGTGTTTTTCACTTTTGTATGGGGACATAAAAAGGGTCTGTCTTGACATACAAGATTCTCATCCCCTTGGTAATAAATATAACCTTCCCGTCCTTCCTGTTTCTTGCCTTTTTATGCTATTTCAGTCTGTGTGTTAATTTGTCAGAAAAAAAAAAAAGATAAAATTGTATCTTATTTTTTATTTTCCTTTCCTGATATGTTCCTGGTCACCAAAGTGTTCATCTGCTTTGAATAACAGGAAACACTTCCCCAGGCTTATAAATTAGACTCCTCTCCTTCATCCTATCAGTTATTGTTATTAGCCTCATCTGAACTAAACAACGGAAAAGGAAGGAAAAAAAGATGGGTTTGGTGAGTGATGCCATGATGAATAACCAGGAAAGGAAACTAATGGTAAGCTTACATAATTTCCCTTTTCCCTTGTCAGCATGGCAACCCTCACCAAAGGGAAATACCAAAGAAGATCCTAAAACTAAGGGTGAGCCATGAGTCATCACAGAAGAAGTCAGAATACAGCAAAAAATGTATAGAAATCTTTAGGAAATTTTAGCCTTAGCTACTGACGGTAGTACTTTATACCCAAAAATAAATTAATTAGCTAACATTGGGGCAGTAATGTTTGATAAATATGGTACTTGTTGACCAGACAGCCACTCTTCAATTGTCATCGGAAGGAACTACTGCCTCTTCTGTCCAAGAGGTTGCGATCAGTCTGAATGATCAAAAGACTGATATTGGATCTAGAAGCCACCTCTTCTGGAACCCGAAGAGATAACTAAGAGCCTTTTGGATAACCTGAAGGAACCAGTCCTTTCAGTATAGATCCTCAAGCATCTGACCATGTCCACATTAGCTCATCCTAGATCTTCTCCTCCTCCCTGAAATTAATTCAAGGAAGAAGTATAATGTCCTGGTCATATGAAATCCCCACACTACTTTAGGTAGAAATTCAAGTACAGGTCTGAGGACTACTTGGTGTGGAGAAAACCTTATAAAGGGTTCATCAATGGATAAAGCTAAAAGTTCCAAAACTCTGGCAGACGTGATGGCAACCAGAAGGGTAACATTTAATGACAGGAGACCCAAGGATACTGAAGACAATGGTTCAAAGGGATGGCTCGAAACAACCTTCAATACAAAGGGTAGATCCCAGGAAGGCAAAAATACTTTACTGAAGGACTGAGATGAGCGGCCACCTTGAAGAAGCAGATTCCCGGTTCATGAGAGGCTTATCTGCATCCTGTCAATGCAGAGAGAGATGAACTTGGACTTTTAAGGTGCTAGAACTTAAACCCTTATGGAATACATCCATCAGCAGGTCAATGAGGACTGGGGCAGAAAGATTCTCAGGACTAAGATCCTTGTCCATTGCCCATTGATAAAAACTGACCATATCCTGTAGTAGGAATTAGAGATTAAATTCCTTCTGTCCCTCATTATGAGACATATGCCTCTGTTGGAGAGGCTCTAAATTACCACAGACTGCCGCTCAACCTCCAGGCTCCTAGAGGACATTGAACATTGTGCCTGCCCTGAATATGAATTGCCATCTGGAGAGCTGCATGATAAGTTGCCCAATCCAGAATTGGCATCTCCTCTTTCAGAAGAGTCTACTTCTGGCTCCCACTTGTTTCCTTATATAACATGCTGCTGGTCTATTTGAATTTTGACTGGATGTCCCTCTGGAAGACAGGAGAATTGATAAATTGCCTGATGTATAGCTCTCAATTCCAGGACATTCAAGGGCAGTTTCTTGAAATTGTCTGGTCATGTGCCCTGTGTAATGTGATTGCTACAAGTTGCACACCATCCATTTCTGCTGGCATCCATTGTCAGAGTGACCCAAACTATGTCCCCTTAAAGGAAGACCTTTGGAAATGTTGCTGAAGTTCTCTCACCACTCGAGACTTTTTTGGACTGGAGTTAGAATATGAACAAACATAAATGTAAACGGGTCAAAATGACTGTCCAACTGGTATAATAGGCTCGGCTGAAGAGGTCTCATGTTCCACCTGGCCCAGGTGACTGTCAGAATTGATGAGGAAGAGGACATTAGTCCCAAGAGCTTCATGTAATGCATGACTGGTCATTGGCTCTTCTGCCACAAGATGGCAACCTACTGAGAGATGTGCTAAGCCTTCTCCAGAAGAAATGACACCATTGCTACTGAAGTCTCAAAACAGACCTCCAGAAATAACATCCATTTTGTAGGCCACAGATCTTCCAATTCATTAACCACCCAGCTTGTGAGAAAAAACTGTTCTCGAAAAGAAGGTGCTGAGATATAGAGAGGAGAAGGATGTCATTGAGGTAGTGACATTTTCTTAGACCCCTGTTCCTTAATTCTTCAACTAGAAGGATCAGTACCTTAGTGAAGATTCTAAGAGCCGTAGCAATTCCTAATGGGAGACAGGAGAACTGGATTGCAAAATGGAGGTATTGCTGGTGATCTGAAATGAAGGGGATGTGCAGATTGGCATCCTGTAAATATAGAGAGACCATCCAAATATTAGGAAGTACTTGAGCGATTATGGTGTTGACTGATTCCTTTTTGAATGCTCTGATGTCCAGATGTTTGTTGAGGTATTTAAAATCTAGCACTGGACAGGGTTCTCTAAAGATCTTCTGGACAAAGAAGGAAGTGGAATATATTCCTTGACACTGTTCTTCTCTTGGAACAGGTAAAATGTATTTCTGCTGGAGCAGATGAAGAATGAAATTGTGAAGACTCTTCACTTTTGGGGGATCTTCTGGAAACTTTGAGGTCCTGAAAATGTTCTGACATGAAAATGTGTTGAATTCTAGATCTGAAACAAATTCTGTCAAAGCCTCCTGGAAAAGTCTCAATTTTCCCCCAACCTCCTCGGTTTGGACCAGGGCACTATCAGAACTTAGGGGAGTCTCTGAAACCTTCCTGAGTTCTGGATTTTACTGGAATGAAAAAGGATATCCTTTCTTTATGGACTTCCTAGATGGGCTGAATTCAAGTTTATTGTTTCATTTATCCTGTGGGAGAAATATGCTCTTGCCTTCAAGAAACCTTTTTATGCTCTAGTTGAAGATTTCACCAAATAGAATGCCAGCAGTAAAGGGCAGATTGCAACGATTATATTAGAGATATAATTGCATTCTAGGAAAGTAGCCAAGGTACATGGCTCTGGAGTGGAGTTTGAGTAAATCGATAGAGGAATCAATGATAAATGTGATCGCCAGCTTAAGTTCAGTAAGGGTATCAACTAAAGTCTCTCAGTGCTCTCCTCTGATGATGGCCTGTTCAACATTATCAATCAAGATCTTCATGGCCCTAGGGATGGAAGTCAAGGCTACTGCCAGATTTCAAGCAGACCCAATAGATAGAAGCAGCCACTTTATATAATTCTCTAGACGTCTCTCTTGTTTGCATTAACATTTCAAATGGCCAAAGAGGGACACTTTTGTTTTACGTGATGTTGCTGGAGGGCGGGGATGGTGGGTTGGGCATTATCAAGAATTTGTAGGTGATTTCATGACCTATGGACAACTCTTTGTGTAAGTGAATAAATTACTAGAGCAAGATCAAATTTATAAACACAAATTCTGAAATTTAAACAAACTTGAATGTGAGTTTTATTGCTGTGGAGCAATGTGATACAGTTATTTACATAGAGCACACAGTCTGATCTCCTACAAAGTGGGATACCAGGGTGGGAAAGAGGGACAGAGGGTTTGGGGGTCTCAAAGAGGGACTGTCCCTCCTAAAGAAGGACACTTGAGAGGTATGCTGTAAATTGACATCTCCATCTGTAAATCATTACATTAAAGCCGATAGTTGCCATTTACTGAGTTGGTTGCAAAATATCCCGTATGGCCAGTTTCATCGCCTGCGGCGCAACTGTAGTTCTTTGGAAGACTACGATAGACATAGTGGGGAAATGACTAAAGACCTTTTGGAAAAGGGATATGGAGAGACATTTACGGATTGAGATGAGAAGGAATATCAAATAAGGCAGTTTATTAATTACGGGACCAAATATGTAATTTACATGTTGGTCTGTGGGTCCGGTGGTAGGTATGTTGGCAGAACAGCAAGGTATCTTCGGGCAAGAGTGGAGGAACATCGGAGGAAAATAGTTAATGGAGATAGGGATCATGGTGTTCCTTGCCACTTTTGTAAGTGTCAATTTGGTAGTATAAAAAATCTAAAAGTAATAGGTTTAGAAACTGTGTCTTTAAGTGATCCAAATAGGTATAGAGTTTTATGTAAAAAAAGAAATGTTTTGGATCATGACTCTGAATACTCAGGTGCCTCTGGGGATGAATGATGGAATAGAGCTGAGTTCATTTCTGTGAGTGATAGGGTGAGTTGTGATGTAGTGATCTCTGGGGTGGGTTGTGGTGGTATAGGTGACGGGTGAATCTGGGCAGCTTGGAGGACATCAGTGGGGATACGTGGAACCAAAGGACCAAGTTGTGAATACCGAGACTTGGGGGTTAAAATCCAGTTAATGTGGCATTCATCAGAGGCCTCTGTGATATGTGAATACTAAAGGGCAGACTAGATGGACCAGGTGGTCTTTTTCTGCCGTCAATCTTCTATGTTTCTATGTTTCTATGAATACCCTAAGAGGGATTTTATTTTATTTTTGGTTGAACATCCTGCATACTGCACTTAGAGGATTGAGCTGTTTTTTTCTGTTTTTCTTTTCCATCGGTAAATCATGCATACAATAGGCTTCAGTAGGTCTGAATGGCTCATAAGGTCATTTGTCTTTATCAGATTCTAAACTGAAACAACAAATGCATATAGCAAATTATAAAGATTTAACTGACGGCTGTGAGAAGATCGCCTACATAGGTAAGTCAATAAAAAAAGAGAAAAATATCCACAACACATCATTTCTCTTTAGCCCTTTGAGTTCAAGAAGGGTGTGCAAGGCATTGCTCTGAACCCTTCTGGCACTCAGAGGAACTTAGAATTGTCATCAATGGAAATATAAATTAGCCGTAGCTTAATACCTGCATTCCCTGTATTTTCCTCTAGTTCATATTGACCCATCTTTACCTGTCATACACCTCCCTTCTCCACATTCTTTTCACATTAACCAAAGATTCCTGAGATACAAACTACCTGAACTGAGACAGGGGTAATTCCATGAGCTTTCTCACCAGATTCGATGATATCACCAGTCTGACAACATCTTATTGTGAGTACCACTCCTGTTAATTTAATTGCATTATTCTCACAGTGCTATACTATTGGGCACTTTCTTTTTCATTTTTCCACATACCCTATTATTATGCCATTGTGGAGAGCGAATGTGAAGAGAGCAACTACAGAATACTATCCAAACTATTAAGATACTGTACCTGGGGACAGTTATTCATTGCAGGTGACTTTTAGCTGGACTTCTTATAAACCATCCTTCTGTCATTACGTTTGTGAGTAGACACCTGTTGGGTGCTGATGGTGGTCATAACAACATTCCTGTTGACATGCACAGGGGCACCCCCTATTGTTCTTTCTCCTTTCATTTGTTTCTACGAGGGATTTTACAGTCCGAAAGCTAGTGGGATGTGCAGTTTATCAGTTTGTGTTTTCTTTACCCATGTATTGCCTCTCTCATCTGACTTGGATGTTTTTGCTGATTAATATTGCTGTTGACTTGATAAAGGGGAGTTGTTACTCTTGAAAGCTTGTCCTGAAAACTGAATGCAAGTAGAATAAAAAGGTATTATCATATATTATTACAGAACTGGAAAAAGTGTGAAGATATGCAACACAGCTGATAAAGGGATTGGAGGATCTGAGTTATGAAGACTGACTATTGTTTACATTAGAGAAGAGACGTCTAAGGGGTGATATGAAAACATTGACAAATATATTCAAGGTCAATACATAGCCCCTTATAAGGAGCTATTTACTCAAAGACTCAAAGATTAAAGGTGTTGGCCACAAGGCCAAATATCTTTTCAGGGCATAGATCATGATTGATACCTTGTTAGACTGGGGAAGAGCAGATACAATGACAAAACCAAATCATAAACTAGAAGAGGAGTCGGGGATGGGCTGCTATTAATAACAGTTCAGTTGTAATTGGCAGAAATGTAGGTTGTAGGTTGAGATTGTAAATGCTGAAATTATTTGTGTTCAGTAATGATGTGAACTTAAGTGCCCAGTGTTAATGAAGTTGTGCTCTCTTGTGTGTTATGAACACCTTATAATTTCACATATAGATTTTGTATACCTATTTTTAACCAAAATTCTAATAAAAGTTACATTTATTTGAGACTAGAATGCACCAAACACTACACTCTTTCCTTTCATTCTCTCAATGTTGGTAATCTATACTGTTCTTGTGCTAAGCCTCTGATGAATACAAGTAAGGCTAAGAGAAATGACCACATATTACCACTGGAGGTCACCAGAGGATTAATGCATGTATCTATACTTACATGTTTGTTCTGTATTGAATGCCTTTTTGTAATGTAGAAATGTGGTATTTACCCAATAAGAAAAAAATAAGAATCCCTTGATACCTTGCTTCAAAGGTAGCATTTTATTTAAATCTTCTTTTTGTGGTGACAAAATGTATCATATTGTTAAAGTTTGTCTGTTTTGTTTTTTTACACTTCTTTTGGCCTCCTTCAGTAAGAAGAGGTCTCACACATGGTTGAGAAAGTGTCCACCTGAAATATAAGCTATGAGGAAGCATTAACCCTTTGAGCATCTGAGCACAGCAATGCAGCACATAGCTTGGGTCTCCTGTATTAAAACGTAAAAAAAAAAAAAAATTAAAACATGACGGGTTCCTCTGAACCACTGCCTGTAAGCATTACATTTTTAAAATACTTTTTAAAAAATATTTTCATGAGACAAAACCACAGGGGATAACAGGCATCCAGGATGGGCTTAATGCTGCCTTACTGCTCCCCACAAAACTGGCAGTGTGGTGGTGGTGGTGGTGACGGGGGGTTTTAGTAAAAATAATATTAATTTAGCCCATAGGAATCCCCAGACTCTGCTAAATAAGTATTTTGACCCTTAAGGACCACATAGACCACATTCCAGGAGAAGGTTCATGTGAGCAATCACATGAATGAATGAATGAATGAATGAATGAATGAATGAATATGTTTATTTATATACTGCCACAAGTGTATGCATCGCTTTACAATTTAAGGCTTTAGACAATACAGGGTTACAAGTGCTTTGTAGAGTGAAAATTGGCTAGCAGCTCGCAGAAAGAGAGGCTGAAACTGACTGCTCTGGTCTTGGAGCAGTCAGTTTCAGCCTCTTGTAGTGATCACAGAGCACCCACAGGAGCGATGTGATCAAAAAAGTTGTGACAAGTCTGTAAAGCACTGACACGTGTGATGATCCTGGCATGTCACTGGTCAGTAACGTGTTAATATAGCACCATACATTTGCACAGCTCTTTACAGAAATATCAATAGTGCAATACAAAAATCCAGGGCAATATTAACTCTCTGAGTGCCAGAGGGGCACACAACGCATTGCTTTTTGTGTACCCCTCTGGCACTCAAAGTGTTAAAATCATGAGGCTAAAGTGTGATCACTGCATTTTTACAGGAGGGAAAAGTGCAGCAAAGCTAATCATAAATTGGTAAAGGAGCCCTGCCCCAAAGAGCTTACAATCTAATTATAGATGTAATATGGGCCATAGTTCCGAGCTCTGTCACAACAAAATGGAAGCCTTTTTTCTTGCACTTGTAGCGAATGAGATTGTTTCAATGGCACTTGATGAATGCAGAATAACTGGATTTCTAATTCTATTAAGATTGAATGTGAGGAAAGGAAATATTCGCATCTGCACCCAGCAGAACAAACTCCTGTAATAATAAAACAAATAATAATATATTATAATACAATAAATAGTAATACGGTTTTACAGTATATACTTTACTTACATTGATTGTAATCTTACTAGCACTAATATGCCTGGATGTTTGGTTTGGTTGTTTTCTAAGTCTTTGAATGCTCAACATATCTCCATCTAGCATCCAAATGGTTGAATACATGACATACAGAATGTGAGAGGCTTCTGGGAATGAACAACAGCACAATGGCCTGATCTACGGCTAGTCACCACCCAGAAACATCACATTTTAGCTCTCTAGTGCCATTACAGAGAAGAAATTTCCACATACATATTAGACTAATCCCACCCAAAAGGGCAGTCCAGTTCCAAAATGACGGGCAAGTCCCCCCTGCACGGGAACACCAGCTAACCCCCGATGTAAGTTTCAGCCTAGTTGGGCATCATCAGAAGGGTGCAGCTGGATTCCCTAGGCACTGAGAGCAAGGGGTCCACATCTGTATTACCCTTCACACTTAGGCAGACCCCCTAAGTGTATTCAAAATAGACATACAGAATGTGAGAGGCTAGTCAGATATTGTGAACATTTGGCTCATAAGCAAAGTTCAGTAGTCAGCATAACAAACAAAAAGTACAATGATCACGTGTTGATGAATAAAGTCATGGTTGCATTATGAGTCCTGGTGGATCAGCAAGGGAGCTGAAAGGTGGTCTTTAAAGAGATCATTGGTGCTCCCTTGCTTATCTTGTGAGAGAGCCTTAACTACAAGATTTTAATGTTTCACTGTTCTGTTTCTCTGGGCTGCCTGCACAGTGAGGGGACACCATAGGACACTAGATGCATGGGCTGAGTGCATAACACGTGAGCCACAGACTTCTGGGTTGCATTCCAGCCTGATGATCTGTTATATATATATATATATATATATATATATATATAGCAATTAGATTGTATAGGAAGCACTCACAGTTACTGATCAATAGCCTGGGTGCAATGTTAAGCCAAATATCATATGTAGATAGAGTAAAACAGCACTCACAGGACTTCTTAAACAAGAGAAAAATTTATTATTTGGTCAACGTTTCGGCCACATAATTTGGCCTTCCTCAAGACGTCTTGAGGAAGGCCAAATTATGTGGCCGAAACGTTGACCAAATAATAAATTTTTCTCTTGTTTAAGAAGTCCTGTGAGTGCTGTTTTACTCTATCTACATATATATATATATATATATATATATACATGGAAACGTTCATAGTGATAACCCTGAGATCACTGAAATATTAACTGATAATGTTCTCTATCATGTAGATTTTAGGTGACATGTCCCTGTTTTTTCTACCCCAGAGAAGCTCCAATCAGTTCTTAAGGATCCATTAATATGCAGCAGCTATGAGACCCCCCCCCCCCCCCCGCTGGAACACACAAAAGACAAGTAAGGTGTGATCAAATGACCAGGGGACACCCCTTGAGATTAGAGGAAAGAGATTATATATGTTAAAGGGATAGTAATACCTAAAAATTGCTATCCTGCATCTTGTAGCCAGTAAAAAAATAAGTTAAATGACCACAGCAGCATCTCTCAAGCCTTCATGGTCTGAGAGATATCTGCTTTCAAAGTTCCCTCTCCCCCGATGTCAGAGTTCTAGCTGACAGCAGGGGAATCCAGTCTTGGGACCAGCGGAGGCTCTTTAGCAGAGCCAAGATCACGTTATGGAAGAAATCCTTCACTGGTATTCTATGTGGGCTCGCAAACAAAGCACACATAGAAGACCATTTCAGTGAAGGATTTCTTCTTCCATAACATGATCTCAGCTCTGCTGAACAGCCTCCGCTTGCTCAGGGAGCGCATTCCCCTGCTGTCAGCTAGAACGCTGACATCAGGGGAAAAGGCAAAAAGAAAAACTTTGAAAGCGGATTTCTCTCAAACCATAAAAGTTTTAGAGATGCCGCTGGGCTCATTTAACTCAGTTTTTTTACTGGTTACAAAATGCAGGATAGTAATTTTTAAATATTACTATCCCTTTAAGGATGTGGTTATGGCAGATACAATGGATACATTTAAGAGAGGAGTAGATACATTTCTTTCAAATGGGAACACACAGGGTTATACTGTGTATTTGTAGACAGGAGGGTCTGATAAAAACAAACTTATTTGGTAGCAGCAAAGCTATATAATTCTCATGTCACTGTGTTATGAGGCAAGGGTTGAACTTGATGGACTTGTGTCTTTTTTCAACCTAATTTACTATGTTAGTATGTTACTTCTTACTCTGCCTTTCTGGTAGAAATGGCATCAATTTTGTGACTAAACAAGAAATCTCTCACCTTGAGAATCAGGTCCTTCACCCTGTGACCCTGAGATCTGTGTCTCAGGGGCAATGCTTGAGGGTTCCCAGGGTCATCCGATACCCCCATATGGTTAACAGGAATACTTTTTTGGGGCTACAAAGCATAGCCCCTTTATTTTCAATAACTCTGTTCCCATAAAAACAGAATTTATAAAACTTCATAATTAAGTGGATTTGCAGAAAATCATAGTTGAGGTCACTGCAAAGTTTAGGGATGTACCAAACAAAGGGTTATCCAGAAGTCAAGTAGGAATCAGAACACAGCAATAAAAAATGACAATCAGGTACTAATTAATAGATTCTACAGAAATCAATGTTTCAATACCTTTAAATAGTTCCTGTTACCTGTCACGACTCCTGACTCCAGATGCCATCTTTGTTAAAGGCAAATGAGCCCTCAATGTCACAATCACAAGCTTGTTGAGAAGAAAAATATATGCAGGGCCTTACACTGATACAATGCAACCCTATATAATAATTTGCTGACAGTGTTCGTCAGAAGCCGTCACGTGCAGTAGAGACGGCTGTGCGCGCTGCAGTCATGCTCAGTAGAGATTCCCCTCGTCATGGCTGATACAGAGCGGGGCACTCCAAATTCAGACCGGAGTCCTCTCTGCACACCTTCCTGGGACCGCTTGGTCCCAGGAAGGTGCGTAGAGAGGATTGTGGTCTGAATTTGGTGTGCCCCCCTCCGTATCAGCGACAGTGCATTTGGCCAGTCAGTATTGCTCATGACTACAGAACGGCCACTGACAAGACAGGATCCGGCCAGTTGCTGGGTGGCACTGTGGCCCGTGTAAACAGGTTTTCAACTAGTGTGCTATAAACAGTGCCACAACACAATGGATACCACTCTGGCACGCAAAGTTTTAACTGAAAATTTAGCCAATAATGTATAACTAATCTAATAGTAGGTAAGTCACATGGTGTTATTAATAGTTCAGACTATATTATTTCTCACCTGGTTAATTTGAATGAAAGGATTTTTCAGGATGAAAACAGGGATGTTTATTCCTGCTCTTAGTTTTTCTGCCAGAAAAAAAGAGAAAAAATAAAAAATAAAACAAATTAGCGGAGTCAAGATGTGCTAATACAGAAATCAACTGATAACAATATTGTTCTTACCATTTAAAAATTGCATCAGCATAACTTTGATAATATCCTCAGCTCCTCTCTTCTGCTTGGCATCCTGAAAGACCTAATCAAATTAATAGGGAGTTGAATCACAAAGTGATGAAAAACTGGAATTGAATATAATATTACAGGCAGGGATGTAATTTTTATGAAACATAATTGTCAGATATATAGATAAGAGGCTGGGGGATGTACTCTGGCACTGTACCACTAACTGGGCAGGAGTTAAGCTTTTTCCTGTTTGAGAACAAGTGAGTTAATCAAAGGCTCAGTTAATAATTTGATTGGCTCACCTGTATTCAATGAAATAAGTCCTTATGTCCTGTCCTGTTAGTGATCATTGAATGTACTGTTTGAGAACCACTGGCCTAGAGTTCTAATTGGTAACTCAGATTACCATGAAAACCTATACTACTGCACATTCCCAAAGACTCAAATTTATAGAAGCAAACTGGAGTAAGCCAAATGTTTCATACAGGAGACCTCTCTATCATTCAAAGGATTAAAAGCCTGATTTCATTTAACAGGAATTTTTATTTGTCCCCTATGGTGCATTTTATTTATTCCAGAACTCCAGAATATCCAATTTGCTTTTATAAGTATGCACAAAGACCCTTAGCAGACATCACTAATGGTTTACGAGAGCTGATTGCTTTACCAATTAATGCATTCTGTAATGTACAGTTTGAATACTAATTAGGACAGTTTCTTTACCAGTTTACATGCAATTTCAGTTGTTAGCTTATATTACACCTTGGATGTTAGAACGGTCTCAAGTACAGTGCAAGGGGTAAGCACTTCATTGTGTTTGTATATTATATGCAAAGTGGTGTTTCTAGACACTCTCCCATTATTGAGTGTTTTCTGTTGTGTTCTCTGTTTCTGAGTTACAGATTAACAACTGATTATGTTCCCCCACCTACCTCGGCTGTCGATGGGAGAGACGGCATTTTCTCTATCTCTAGATGAAATCTATAAGAGAAACAAATCCTATGAATAAGAAGTTGCTCAGTGTGGTCAAGCTTTTGAGTAATACAAAAGGAAAACTAACATGAAAAGATTAAAGAGATAGTAAAGTTTCACAATAAAAGCAGCTCTGAGTAATCTTCATAGTATATGGGCCATGGATAGTGTTATTTCAGTACTGTCCAAGTTGTATTTCAATAGTAATTGAATGATAAAGTATTCCCCTCCCACCCCTTTTACTGATGTAACACTGCTCACCTCAGAGCAGCAAGACTGTCCAGATGGATCACAGATAGGGACAATCTTCAGTGAGCATAAGGAAAAACCTGAAAAACTTATCAATGGGGCAGGGTTTTCCTTATGCTCACAATAAGAAGATTGTCCCTTGTTGTGAGCTGTCTGGTCTAGGGACCAGATTCCACATCTGAGGGGAGGTGGCTTACACTAGGTAAAAAGGGACGGGGAATACTTTATCATTCAATTATTCTTGAACTACAACCCTGACAGTATTAAAATAACACTCTCCTTTGCCCAAATACTATGAAGATCAATCTGAGCTTTTTTGTGAATCATGTATGTTAAAGCTCAGTTTTTCAGAGGTAATTTCTGCTACTGTCACATTTGGCAGTAGCGCTATCATAAAATACACTTCTTGGTGTACAGGCCCTTCCTTAGTGTTATCCTCTCCATGGGTATATCCTATTGGATGCTGCTATATCATATGCTCCTTTGTAGCCAGAGTGAGGCTACCATTAGCAGCTTCAGCTTTTACAGTAGGTGGGATAGAAACATAGTGGTGGGCATGTACAATTAGGGTTTTGGGTTTGTAATGCTGCTGTTCCCAGAGGTGTGGAATGATAATTGATTTTAACACACTTTTTTTCCATGTTAGCTGCCCTTGCAAAGCAATACACTGCTCAACCCTCTTAAACTCAAAAAGTTAAAGAAATGGACATGAATGACGTATTGTGTGATCCCCAAGTAGAGTATTACCTGTTTATATCAATGGATCCAGTGAGATTCCAGCCAGGATTGTTAGCGAAATTTGACATAGATAGGTTTGCACTAACGCTAACAACCTAAAAAAGAAGAAAATATGAAAATGAGAAAAAATATATTTGTCACAGTTATCAAAATATATTTATGTTATACATTATCATCAAAATTATGTAATATTGCTACTAAACATATTTATATTTTCCCTGTATTGATCTGTATAGAATCTAGTTAGTAAAATGGGATCTGGAACCAGTACTGATTCCCTCCCCATAGAGAAACTCACTGTTCGGGCAGAAAACAGAGTCACTCTTTCGGAATTAGGTTGAGAGGAAAAAGCATCTACAGATCCAGAAAATTCCACCGTCAGATTGCTTGGCTTCAGGTAGATCTTTGGTGCACTGGACGCTGATAAAGAAACTTGCATTGGTGCTTCCTTTGTAACATTTTGGGAGATCTAAAGGTAAGAAAACATACTCTGAAAGTTCAGCATTGCAGGGGAGATTCACTAAGCGATGATAAAGAGGTGATAAAGTGAAGATGACTTTTCCAGTGATGTCACTTCTCCACTTCCTATGTTATTGTATGGAGCCAATGCACTAAGATTTCTTCTGCTTTTGAGATCTTAGTGCATAGGCTCCATAGAATATTATAAGAACTGGAGAAGTGATATCATTGGAGAACTCTTCTCCACTTTATCACCTCTTTATCACCACTTAACTAATCTCCCCCCTCATTTTACAGAGCTTCTTTACTGCATGTTGACTAACATATTTTAACATTTTACTCACCTCTGGTAACAGAACTGAGAGCTGAGGGGGAGATTCACTAAGCATTGATAAAGAGGTGATAGTGGAGATGACTTCTCCAATTCCTATGTTATTCTATGGAGCCTATGCATTAAGATTTCTTCAGTTTCAGAGATCTTAATGAATAGGGTCTATAGAATAACATAGGAACTGGAGAAGTGATAAACAGAAGAAATCATCTCCGCTTAGTGAATCTCTCCTGAAATCTAGTTATCAGGAGTGAGTTCTGTATAATATATGAAAATGTGTAAGCAACATATGATTTTATTCTAAGCTACCTTGTTCTCCTTTAACATACTTACCAAGAAGTCAGAGAGGCGGAAGTTAAAGAATCCTCCATTGTAATAAGATTGGCTGGCAGAGTTCAATGAACTCTCGGAGATTCCAACATACAACATGGACTTAGACTGACTCACAAAAGTCATAGTTGCGGGGGACAGGGCAGTTCCTGATTTATTGTAATGAGAATAGAACATACCCTGCGAAAAGACACAAACTTTGAATGCAGCATGCACTGCTTACATTTAATACTTTTCCTAAAATATCAGACAATATGAAGACAAAAAGGTAGCCACAATAAGCACTGCAAATAGTATTTTTTGGAACAAGTCTCACTGAATAATAAGTGGCAGCACAGAATCCATTACTTACCTTCAGATGTAATTCAGCATACTGTTCTGAAAATATTGGGTTGCTAATCAGAGAGAGATCAATTCCAACAAAGTGATCTAGAGAGATGTTCACTGGAGAAAAAAAAATCAGGAAATGTTTGAATAAGCAGATTTCTGGCACCCTTTATTCAAATTAAAAAGTATCTATTTACTTACCAAAATAATTTGAATCAATGTTTATGTTCATAGATTTGCAACTATATAACAGAATTCTAAACAGCTCACTAGGGTCTGATGACCCCTTAAGGACCAGTGTGGTATTCACACATTGCTTATCAATGCATTTCACAACCCTTTGGTATTTAGGAGACCCCTTTAATGCGCCCTTAACTGTGTATGTATATATATATATATATATATATATATATATATATATATATATATATATATATATATATATATGTAAGGGTAAAAGCAACCAAATTACGTAGAAATGTGTATAGTGTGGAGTGTCACAATAATGAAAATGATCTATCATCTGTTGAATGACAACAAACACCTGATCTGCGAGTAGACAAAAAAATATATATATTTTTTAAAATGTTTAAAAAAACTTCTTAAACAACATAACCACCTACTGGTACATATTATATATGAATATGTATATATATATATATATATATATATATATATATATATATATATATATGTATATATATGAAAATATTCTCTGCTATTTAACCCTTTAAGTGTCAGCGGCGTACACAACTCATCGCAGAGCAATGTGTTGCATACCTCTCAAAGGGTTAAAGGATTAATAGATACAATTTGAAGCTGATGTACTAAAGGAAATGGAGTAGTTCTTCAATGAACCAACTACAGAATAGGGGAAGATAATAATTCACTAAATCCCCATTGATTTAACACTTTTAATGCTATAGATGTCGCCAAAGCATTGCAAGACAACGCATTGGCAGAGTCCTCCCTAATATTCAACAGGTAAATGTATTTAATTCAATAGACATTTGTATTTGTCACCAGCCCTATGGTTCAGTTCATTTAACCAGAATCACTCTGGGGTTGAGTGGGTGGAGGATACACTAAGGTGTAATTAAGAAGTGATAAAAAGGTAATAATGCCTGTAGCGTGATAAACTCTGCATTTCTATGATATTCCATGGAGACTGTGCACTAAGATTTTTCATGTTGGAATACTAAGTTGGAGAGATGTACAAGCTAAAGATTTGCAATGCTGGAATAAACCAGCTGCACCATAGGGTACAGAGAGAAATCCCCGCTCACTTAAATTCAGCATTTATCCCCTTGAATATTAGAGAGGTGTAAAATGTACAGGGAGAGACAGTCATCAGTGAGCATAAGGAAAAACCTGAAAAACCTGTCAAGGGGGGGCAGGGTTTTCCTTATGTTCACAGTAAGAAGATTGTCCCTTGCTATGAGTTGTCTGGTCCAGGGACCAGATTCCACATCTGAGGGGAGGTGGCTTACACTAGGTAAAAGGGGCATGAGGGGGAACTTTATTATTCAATTACTGTTGAACTACAAATCTGACAGTATTGAAATAACACTCTCTATGGCTCAAATACTATGAAGATTAATTGGAGCTGCTGGTTTTGTGAAACATTACTATCCCTTTAAGCCTGCAATAGAAGAAGACTTCCTTGCGCAATATTAATTCACCTGTTCAGCAATGGATGGATAATGTCTGGCCACCACTTATTCATCAATATGCGATGTCCAAACAGATCCACCAATTACATCCCTCTGGGGGCAAATGCATGAATACACATATTTTGAGTGTAACATATATGTGTGCGTGTCACCTGATTGGCACTATTTACTTAATTTATTGTAATATTTCCCTGCTTCACATATACAAGACAGGGAAATCTGACAGATCACTGGTGAATAATCTACTTTTTCTGGCCTAAGTGCTAGTTAGTTCAAATGCATACTAATTTACTTGACAAAATCACTTAAAACGCATCTTTCTATATGTTAAATTATTCCCAGTTATTACAAGACCTTAACCCCTTAACGACTGGATGATCTGCGCGGTGCGGTCAGTTAAGGACCACGGAGCATTTCTTTTTTCTTTCTTCCATGTCCGGACTCCCCGAACGGCGTGCAGCCGCAGGGGGAGCCTGGAATTCCATGATGATCATAGTACGTCATGGGTCGTTCAATCAGATCGACCCTTGACGTACTATGACCTTCAAGGGTCATTAAGGGGTTAAAGGATGAAATGGTCCAATAAAAATACATATATATTTTATACCAGGAAGCACAGAAAAATCAACTGCTTTAGTTGTACACTAGAGAAACAACACTCGCCATCAGCAATTTCACTCCATAGCTGTGGCAATTGCTATATCAAATTGCAGTAACTAGTAATTGTAGGTCACCAGTCTGGAGCCCCAACAAAAAATATTCTAAAGGGGGCCTAACTAAACCCACTAGGCCTGGGCCCAACTGCAACCGCCTCATCTCCTCTAGGAACAGTGGTAATTTGGTCCTTGGTCTTTTCTTATGTTAAGGACAGCCTTATGCCTATCCCATGCATGCTTAAATTCTCTCACTGTATTAACTTCTACCATTTCTGCTGGTAGGCTATTCCACTTATCTACTACCCTCTCAGTGAAGTAAAATTTCTTACATTAAGTCTAAACCTGTGTCCCTCTAGTTTTAGACTATGGCCTCTTGTCCTAACATTTTTAGTGCATTTTGTTGAATCCCTTCATGTATTTGAATGTTTCTATCATATCCCCTCTCTCTCTTCTCTCCTCCAAGCTATACATGTTCAGATCCTTTAGTCTATCCTGATATTTTTCCTGTAAACCAGTCACCACTTTAGTAGTCCTTCTCTGTATTTTCTCTAGAGTATCTATTTCCTTCTGTAGATGGGGTCTCCAGTACTATACACAATACTCTAGGTGAGGTCTAACTAGAGATCTGTAGAGTGGCATGACCACTTCCTTTTTTCTGCTACTAATGCCCATAGCTTTACAACCCGGCATCCTGATTGCATTCCCTTCTGCTTTATAACATTGCCTGCCTACCTTTATAAGTAGTTTAAAGAAAGACTTACTTAGGTAAGTGTATTTCTCACAAAAGTCAGGTATTTCCCTTTATACTGTTTTAGAATATTAATTGCTGTTTAATTATACAGTTTGAAAAGGTCATTCCTGCTTATTGATTCTATATTGAGTTGATTTTCACCAGAATAACCCTAGCTCTTTTTAGTACATGAGCCTTAGTAGTTTGGAAGCAGAGGCCAGCAAGTATGGTTAAGAAACATTTTGCATTGTCTTTTTGTTTAATTTGAAACAACTCACATTTTAAATTGTTGAGAGACTTGTTCCATTGTTGAATCTGTTCTTTCAGTGCTGTACATAGCTGTAATATAAGAAATAAGAAAAACTCAGGTTCCATCATTCAAAGGCTATAGTAACTAGATTCTTCCAGGGTTGGATTCAGGGGAGGGCTGGCAACTTGTGGCTTACGGGTTAAATGCAATCAAGTGGCCTATTTCTACTATTGTTCCAGTCCACTGTCCCACTCCACCCCCTTTGTTAAATTTTAAATCGACATTAATGTTTTGAAGTAAGGCAACTGAAACCACATAGCTTAAAGAGATAGTAATACTTCGTTTTAACTTTATTTTATTTTGTGGGCATTAAAAAAACATGAAGAACGATATAAGTCTTATCTCTCAAACCTTTATGGTTTGAGAGATATTCACAAGCAAAGTTTCCCCCTCCCGACCCTATTTCCTAGTGTAAGCCATCTCTTCTCAGATGTGAATCTGGTTGTAAGACCAGACAGATAATAGCAGGGGACAATCTTCTTTGTATGAAAGCAATGAAAGCCCTTCCCCCCTTGACAAGTTTTTCAGTGTTTTCCCTTATCTTAATTGAAGATTGTCCCTCTCTGCAGTCTACCTGGGCACCTCCCTTCTGATCTTGCTGAACAGGGGGGGGATACTTTGCTTGTGAATATCTCTTAAACCATAAAGGTTTGAGAGGTAAGACTTATATCGTTCTTCATGTTTTTTTAATGCCTACAAAATAAAATAAAGATAAAATGAAGTATTACTATCATTTTAAAGTTGAAATGTGTGTTCATTAGTGATACCATAGAGCTTACAAGAGAAATGGGTTATGATCCTAGTATAGTTTCATTTGGATTGTATCTTTGTGATATAATTTGTGTAGCTCCATTTCAATTATAAGCTCTGTGATATCAATAGTATATCTCCATTTACAACAGGAATGGGAGATTGAGTGAGGCAGTTGCCCACCGACAAAGACATATGACTAGCCCAGGGGACAATTGCCTAATGGAACTTGAGCCCTAGTAGTTGAATCTGTGAAGTCATATTTTTCTGTATTATAGAAATATATTCAATTCTTACCTGCTGATTAACTTTGGGGCGTATCAAATTTTCCATTGGCTCTTTAAGTCTATCATATATTTGGCTAAAGGTAAAAAACAAAGATATATCATCATAACATTATGCGATACATTTTAAATTGTAATACTCCACTTTTTCCCATTCTGCCCATAGTAACTTAGTTGATGAGGTTGAAAAAATACATGTTCATCATGTTCTGCTCATGCCATATCATCCCTGTTTATCCAGAGGAAGGCAACAAAAAAGTGTCAAAGTCATTTTCAGTTAAGCTCCTTCCTAAATCCAAAAGACAGTGGAATATTTCCCTGGATTAACATTCTATCTGCTTTGAACCCAACTGTCACAATTCTCAGTATTATTCTGAACAGTGTTCTGAATTATAACCTCTCATTTATCTTACTATGGCCATAACATTGCCCTTATGATTTGTGCTGCTGCTGATTGGTTAAAAAAATAATATCTTCAGTCTGTCCTGGTTGTCATGTCCATGCAGGGAGTTATGACAGTTGCTAGAAGGACTACAGGACCTCAAAGTTTACTTTACTTTACAGAGGTGTGTGTAATGTATTACTTCACAATGTGCTGCTCATCCCTCTGGCCCTTAACCCTCTAAGTACCAGAGAGATATCCAAAGCATTGCTTCACAATGAGTTGGATACCACTCTTGCACTCAAATAAAAGGTTTACATAGGTTCATGCACTCTGCTTGCTTAACAGTGTCATGTGACCCTTCATGGAGATGACATCAGGACTGACTGAAGATGTTATTTCTTGAACAAGGACACAAGGGCAACAATCATAGAGCAATTTGTTTTCATGGGCATAGTAAAGTAGGTAGGGGTTATTATTAGATGATGTTACTTTCCTTTAACCTTTTGAGTGCCAGAGGTACTCAAAGGATTACGTTCACCAATGCACACATTTTTTTTAGCAAGATGTTCCAGATATTGATGGTAAAATATGCTATAACAGACATAACTGAACTCAGCAGCTCTTTCTTCCAATTACACCAGGCTCAACAGTGAATAAACAAAGTCCTATCACGGGTTTCAAATTCCCTTTTGATTGTTTGTATGATAACTCCACTCAGTGTGAAACAATCTCTACTAACATAAGGATACAGTTATGCTTTGGGTGCAAGAAAAAGAGTTTCTCCTTATAATTCATAAATTCAAAACCAGAAAAAAATTGCACAACTGTAAGCAAGATAGAATCCGGTATTAAATCCAACGAAGCTTTATTGCAGTAATCAAGTTTAAAAAGTTTCAATGTACCTCTATTCTTGGCCATCAAATGTTACAAGGAGAGGCTTCAAACATGGAGCGACAAACAATAGAAGCATCCTAGTGGCATCCCACCAATCAACACGTTTCATGTCTGTAGTGCTTTATCATAATTAATCATAATCAAGCAATAAAGCTTCATTGATTTTAGTACCAGATACTGTCATGCTTATGGTTGTGCAATTGTTTTCTGGTTTTGAATTTTTAAAATATGCTATAAAACAGGGAATGACAATGGGAAGAAACATGAGTGGGAAAAACCAGTGCATAATTCATAATTAATGCAATCCTAGCTGAATTTTAGATTTTCCAATTTACTCAATATGTTTCCATGCTTACACTACTTACACACATACACACTTCCATTCTTGTATCTATTTACAATTTCTTTCCCTTACCTAAGTGCACCATTGAGCTTGACATTGGCCTCTTTGATATCAGATTGGCAGCTGTCTACAGAAACAGAAAGCAAGCCTAATGCATTTTGGTGTAGTCCAAGGAGCATGGAGGCAGATATCCCTTTTAAAGTCAATACACCTGATCCACTATCTTTGCTGAAACAAAACAAAAAAAAAAAGAGTTAAAAATGTACACCATACAGAAGTGCAGACACAGACATGTTTTTGTATGAAACCTTTTAAATCCTGGGGCTCACATTAGAAAGCTGTTAATTCTCCAGTTGCTGGTGATTGTAGCATTTTCCCCTTGAATGGATATCTGGATTCCTTTTCCTGGATTGAAGACTGCAGAACGTTTTGAACTATAAAAACTCACTAGCTTTATCCTGGAACAGAAAAGGAAGATACCACAAAAGGGAGGTGTTTAGATCACCAGGAGAATGGTGAGACTGTGTATAGCTGACTTTTTTGTCCCTGCCCTTCCATACTCACTGTGATAGCTCATAGTTTATTTCCTGTGACATAAGGGTGGCACTTCCACCAAAATCTGGGAACGTGAGTGAAGAGGCATGAGACAACAGAGAACGCATTCCCAAATCCAGCCCTAGGGGATGGGAAAGGAGTGTCAGCTGGAAAATTAATTCAGAACCACTTGATAAGACATAGTGCTCTCAAGAGTGGACATGCATTGAAGGGATAGCAAGTCTTAATATGAAAAAAATAAATATATTGCAGGGTTTATCCTTCTAAGTAAAACATGGCTACCTCCACTACTGAGAGATTTTTTTTGTCCAAAATTATTGGAATTCAGTTTTGGCATATTTTTGATGCAATTCTTCTGTAGCCTAACATTTTACAGTGGCGCTATTGCTGCAGCAATCTATGGTCAGCTATGTTCAGTTGATTATAAACCTCCATAAAATGTTGTAGCAATGGAAGATTCGAGCCATGGAGGCAGTTACCCAAATCTTTCAAGTTTGAACAACAATATCTTTTGAATAAAGCATCTCTCAGTGTTTTATGCACCAAGATAAACCCTGCAAAATATATTTCGGGGTTTTGTTTACATAAATCAGCTGATCAGTGCATAGTATGCTATGGACTGAAAATGTCTGATCAGTCAGCTCAGGTAAATACAGACCTGGTAGAGAAGCTGTTACATATAACTGCTCCTTTGCTGTTTCTTAGTATTGCTACATGATCTGTCAGTGAAGCAGGGCAGGGGATTATTCAGGTTTCAACAATAGCAGTTCCTTGTTCAAACTGTTGCCCACCATTACAGGATTTGGAGGCAATTGTTAAGTACCTGTAGGAGCCTGCAGGGACACTCATCCAGCATTTCTTTTTCTGCTGTTTTTCTGAGAAGCTATTCATGGATACTGCTCTCTGCAGCACATGATTAGGTGCTATTACCCAGCCAACTGTACACCACACACTCTGCTGCCACCTAGCTGCCTCCTGTCTCTATTTTCCCTCTGTGGACGTGCTGCATTTACACACTAACCCTTTGAATGCCAGAATGCTACGCAACACATTGCAATGCATTGTGTACCCCTCTGGCACTCAAAGGGTTAATCCAGCTCTTCTCCACCAGATCCTTCATTTTTTTTTAAGCTACTGACCAATTGTACCCCAGCCACAGCCGGGCCCCCTTTTGCGCTGGGCCCTCGGTCCAGGACAGAATGACCAACTGCTCAGTCCACCCCTGGTGATTACCACACATTAGCTGACATGCATCAGTATTGTTTCCAAGCGAGGGCTGGCAACATGGTAGCTGGAGGTCAAATACAGTCAAGTGGCCCATTTCTACTATTGTTTATGCCCACTGTCCCAGTCCAAACCTTTTGATAATATTAAAATTGGCATTAATGTTGTGAAGTAAGGCAAGTGATACCATGTAGCTTACAGTTGAAATGGAGCTGCACTAGTAATATTGCAGAGCTTACAAGGGAACAGGACTATGCTGCTAGTGTAACTCCATTGGATTGTAGCTCTGTACACCATGTACATTCATGTAGCTCCATTTCAGTTGCAAGCTCTGTGTTATCACTATTTTACCTCCATTTACAGCAGCAAGTTGAGATTTAGTAAGACAGTGCCTTACCAGCCTAGACAGATGACCAGCCCAGGGGACAATTGCCCCCCTGCTCCCAGGCCAACCTTCTCTGTATCACTCTTTAGTGCATCTCCCCAGGACATACTTGAAAATGAGAGAAACCTCAATGCATCTTCTTGGTAAAGCTCTTCTTAAATAAATAATATCTCTAAAGTTGTTACTGGAAAACAGATATTTTCACTTTATCTTGGCTTTTCATTAATGCCATAAATATTACCAGTTAACAACTGTTTGCAAACCTGTTACATCTGTCCTTTTAGGACAGTGTAATGGTACTGAGCATTCATATAAAATATTTATAACAGTGTTGGAGAATAGGTGTACCAGTGGTCGTTAGAGGCTTCTGCTGAGATCTCCATCCTGTCCTCTTACACAGTGGGAAGAAGAAGAGTCCCACTCATACAAAGCACATCCAATTATCATTATTTTTTAACCTTTTGAGTGCCAGAGGCAAAGGGTTAACTGAAAAAAGACAACATTTCCTTTTTGTTCCCCATAACTTTCTTCCTCAAACATTTTCCCTGTTTCAGTGCTACAGTCCTATAGCTTGTACTTTTTGTTTTCAAATCAGTTGAATAGTTCTGATTTACTAGTTGGGGAATCAAATCTTACCAGAGCTTTGTTCTCTGACCTGGTCAGATGAAGGCTACATAATTAATTACTCTCTTGTCCAGAAAAACACCTCTCTCCTTTTTAGACTATAGAACCTATCAGGTTCTGCTATGGTGTGTAACAAAATTGATGATGAATAATCATACAAATACTTTCAAAGTATAGGCTCCCAATGAGATGAGGGCTTGAAAAGGTAATGAATCATTTTTAAGTGGTCAGCAGATGAATTTACTGACACCTCAGAAGTTTCACACATGTCCTACCCATACTGTGGGGGGAAACTGGGGATAACTAGGTTGTAGTCAATTCATGGCAGTAGCATTTCAGTATCTGAAAATGTTTAACATGAGTGCAGTTTTTCACAAGAGGATTTTGTTATTTACACTGTTGAAACCTATTTTCTTTTCTGAATAGATTTCATCACTAATACTAAAATGGAGTTCCTAAAAATAGGCAATTGCAGATACTCTGCAAAAACATAGCTAGCTAGCTAGCTAGCTAGATAGATAGATAGATAGATAGATAGATAGATAGATAGATAGATAGATATGCTATTTTATGCTATTTCTGGTGCTTCAAAATAGCATTCATCTTGATCAGTATGCCCACTGTCCTGTATGCATTCATTTTATTGACTTACTTGGTTGCCACATATGCATTACGGTATTTGAACTGAAATGATTCCGTAGCTCTAGGTTATACTTAACATACACTTGAAGAATAGCTTAACCTGAGCACAGTAACACAAATTGCACTCACCATAATCCAAGGCTTTCTGTGTAAGCTGGACTTTCATTCCAGGATTGCTTGCAAAGCACATGTAGAACATTGCCACAAGAATACAGGTGGTAGATACAAAGCGAGGCATCGCTTTAGAATTTCTGTAAGTCAAAAAACAAAAAAAAGCAAAAATACAATATGAAGCAAAAAACCTGAATGCACTCACATGAATATATGATTAGACAAAGACCAGAGGGGAGAGTTAGGTGATAAAGAGGTGATAGAGTTGAGATTACTTCTATGTTATTCTATGGAGCCTATGCACTAAGATCTCCAAAGTTGAACAAATCTTAGTGCATACACACCATAGAATAGCATTGGAAATGGAGAAGTGAATACCTGGAGAAGTAATTTCCTCTTTATCGCCGCTTAGTAAATCTTCCACTGAAGTTAGACAGACATTAAATAAATTGTAAGTATAATATACCAATCAAATAAACTTACTGTGCCAGTGGTAACAAAAAAATGATGAAATGTGTGCCTTGGCCTTCTCTCTTCAGTATGGATATCAAGCGAATGCTGCCACTTTACTTAAATGCAGATCATGGACAGGAGACTAATAGCAAGCTATCATTAAAATGAGTGATCTGATTCTTCTTTAATGTTGGGAATGTAGGAGGAGCCCTCAGTCTGTGTGACACCACTTACATATATTTCATACCTCAGATTACAAACACATATATACATCATTAAATATAGATTTAGCAACATAGCAACATTGTAGATGAGGCTGAAAAAAAGACGTGTCCATCAAGTCCAGCCCATGCCAGATCACCCCTGTTGATCCAGTGGAAGGCAAAAACAAACAAACATTGAAGCTATTTGCAATGTAACCTCAAGGCAAACAATGCCATAGCTTTACTGCTCTTACTGTAAAAAATTCCCTACCTTTGTTTTAGTTGAAAATGCCTTTCCTTTAGTCTTAATGGATGACCTCTCACTCTTAGCTCAGTTCTTTGAGTAAATAATTAATTGGGGGGTTATTTGTTATTATACTAGATAAGATGATATTGTGTAGTGAAAACTCTTATTCTGATTTTCCCCTTAAAACAATTTTATCCTAATACTATACTAATTTATCCTATTGAAAGGACATTCCATTTCGGTATCCCTCCAAGAGACAGATGGTTGTCTAATGCATTAGGAAGCAATAAATTGGGCAATCCGCTATCACTCAGAGAGTTAAACATATTCATTTAGTCAAACGGGTTCTTTCTGAATAATGGAGTATTATAATGAGTCATAGATAATTATTGTATTCATTACTAAGCCAGCATCTGACAGTTTCCTGCACACATGCTACTAACATAATTAGTCATATTTTGGATGCTGATTCAGTTCCATTAATAATCAGGTCAGTCGTGTCAAGCTTGCATAGTAGGACTCATTAGCATAAAAATGTGACATAGTGATTGTTATTATATAATTTATATCGTACATGTCAGAGGAAACAATTCAACATGTAAAATAGGAGCTTGCATCAACAATGTATCCACTGAAAAGATAACATTTCATAAGAATATATACATAATACAAAATATATAATAATGAAATCAAGATCCATTGTTTGGTGATAAGCAAAGGATATGAGACAGCAGTCAGTTGTCCTCATGGGTATTAGTAAAGTTGGCTTATTTACTGCATAAATAGGGGTTTGGGGATTGACTGAAGGTCTTGGGATGTTAACATATTTTTGGAGGATGAGTGTTAAGAGAATGAGATGAGAAAAGTGAGAAAAATTTTCTGCATGACTATTCGCGAAAAACTGACGATTCTTAATTTTTATTGCAAACGTTTTTTCCTTTTCAATAATACTAAATTTTCCTCCCTTTCACCATTTCCAACAAATGTGCGCCTATGTTTCCTATGGTCAACATTTCCCACCACAATATTACTTCTTCTGAGGGCTGTAGTATAGATATACATTAAGTAGCTAAAAGTCAAAATTGTGAGTCCTACAGGGGACTGGCATGGTGTGATTGATGTATGTATGCATGTATATATATATCGGTCCTGATGTAGGACCGAAACGTTGACCTCCTGCTTTTTACTTTAAATATCTAATACATTTTTTCAATAAGACCCACTGGTGCTGCCTCCCTTTCTGCTTTCTGTTATAATCCTACTGAGGACTGTGCACCTGGTCAGAAGATACTATAAGAGTGAGCCAACCCCCATAAGACTATATATACAGGGGTCAAAATTTCCACTCTCTACTAGCCTTGATATATATATATATATATATATATATATATATATATATATATTACAGTTATTGGTCATAGCAGTGGTCCCAAGCCTGCTAGATGGTAGCAACTCTTTATCACATCCCTCCTCCTCCTCCTCCTCATTTGTGTTGCTGTTAATATATTTGCCCTGGCTTTCTCGATGATAGCTTTTGGATCATGACTGAAGTATTTCCATACTACGAACTTCATAGGCTAAGAAGTTCCTGAGGGACTGTTAATACTACTGAAGCAAGATGTTGCTGGTATTTGGGGTATTTGGGGTCAACCTTCTTTGCTCCCTTCTCAAACCACAGACACATCCAATATAGACATAATAATGACAGCAAGATCAAGTAAATTGGACCACAGCTGCCTGTATCTTGCCAGTCACACAGAATTTTGGGGTATTTGGGGTCAACATCCTTCCTCCCTTCTTCTCCCCCAGAGTGTCCCTCTAATACAAGAACAAATGTCCTAACTAAAAAGCTCTGTAAACTAAGCTTTAATTCCCCTTTACTTGCCTGTATTCTGTAGCTCAAAAACCTGCTGCTTTCTCCACTCACAAACACAGCATGGTATGCTGTGAGAGCCTATCACCCTTTTATATGCCTGCAGGAAAAGTAGAGAAACTGCCATGTGGTGGGGGAAAATTACATCTTCCCATTTATTTCAATGCAATTAGCCAGGCAAAAAAAGTGGGGAAACCTGCAATTTTTGCTGGAAATTTTTCATCAAGCAGGAAGTTCCATTTTTCTCCGATTTTGGTTTCAGGTGAAAATTTTTGCCTATCCCTTTTTGAGATGTGTTTTTTAGAGATGAACTGATTAATTGACCAGGTTATCAAAATATGAACAAAATAGACATTAGGGCCTAAATTTCATTGCAGCCAATAAGAGGAGATAAACCCCTTGATAAAGTTATTAACTACAATGTAATCAGGACCTATAAGAATGTATACTAATCATGGAAATCTACAGTAGGTTGGACCAAGAAGTGCTTATTTTATAGGATGATTAGTATTTAGCAGTTAGCACAGAAAATAAATGCTAAAACATGTAACTGTACATTGATCTACAGAAATACTTGTGATGTATTATTGAACCATTAAAAATAAGTGGTTTAATAGTATTATGCAATAATTGTACTGACAAATATAATGCAGTTATATGTACTTCACTTTTTATCCAGCCAGCTTGTTAACATAAACTTTCATCTGCATGTAGTCAATGTTGTTGTACATAATTACATAGCAAATTAGGTTAATAACAAGCAAACCCAGCAATTTCAAATTTTGCTACAACATACCCAGGCTATTTAATCCTTTCCATCTCAACGATGGGTGTTTGTTTACTGGAATGTCCTAATTTGAACCAATAACACATAACATAATCCTGCATATCTCCTTCTACTAGATTTGTATCCAATCATCTCTTAAATGTATCCCTTGTATCTGCCATCTCCACTTGCCTAGGTAAATTAGTCTACAATTTGACTTCCCTTGCTGAAGTTCAAACCTTCTTTCCTTTAATCTTAAAAGAAGATCCTTAGTTATTTGATCAGGTCTTGAAAGGAAAAGTTCACTAGGAAAAATCCTTGTACTAACCTTGCAAATACATATATTTTCTAATAAGGTCCCACTTAGGCATGCTTTTCTCTATAGTAAATGAAACAAGTATGGCTAGATCGTCTTCATGCTTTAGTTCCTCTCTTCTGTTAATTAATTTTGTTGCTTTTCTCTCCATTTCCAGATTATCCTGTTGAAGAACAAGTGACGCAAACTACTTCTTATTGCTGGTGAGGACTTACCAAGGAATTATACAGTGAAAAGATGATGTGTATTCTTGCATCAATACCCCATTTTATGCAGGTATCAAATGCATTTTTCAAATTTAAGATATGCTACATTTACCACTCTAGATTTGTTTATCAAGATCTATTCCTCATAAAATCGCATTGATTTCTACTTATAGTCTTGTTTTTGCAGTGTATTCCTGAATATAATCCCGTATTATTAATTCCAGATTTTGAATATTAAAATGAGTAGTCATGTTGCACACTGTGCTAGGTTCCTGAAGAACCCTTGAATATATACCAAAAGAGCCAGGTACTTTGTCAGTCTTAAATGTTAAGCCGGCCTTGACCTAAGAAACAAGTAAAAGAGAAAGGGACAAAAGGCACCATTAATGGTAGTCGATTATCAATGCAGAATCACCCAGACCCTCCAATGAAGAGATACAACTTTCAGAGTGTTAAATCTGCCACCAGGGGATAGTGACATTTAATAAAATAAGCCCAAGTAAATGTCTTTCGGATGTCCAGTTTTGGAAGACGTTCTTTGTCTCAAAGAAATGGCTCTGCACTTCACTCCCAAAGTCTGCTCATGGAATCCAACTTCCTCTGGCTTTGGGCTTTATTATGAATCAATAGAAATTTGACAGATATTGTAAAAAATGACCCTATGCATTTCATGCATCATACGTTTCATCAGAGGTAATCAAAGAGACAACTCCTCCATATTTAAATTTGCTGCTATAACACCATTGTACAAAACAAATATTATAATAAAAGTACATTCAGTGTGTAGTCTTGTCCTCCCTCAAACCAGTCATCATGCCTAGCTCTGCTTGCATTTCAAGTTAAAGTATTTTCAATGAACTGGGTGAAACAGAGACCACATCAGTCTCAATCCTTGAAGTGGACTCTGAAGGGGAGCAGTCAGAGAGAGTATCCAGATGGCAGAGTTAAGAAAAGTAAGCGTGGAATACATG
This sequence comes from Rhinophrynus dorsalis, assembly GCA_037306005.1. NCBI lineage: Eukaryota > Metazoa > Chordata > Amphibia > Anura > Rhinophrynidae > Rhinophrynus > Rhinophrynus dorsalis. Next base: position 42,077,086 of record CM074727.1, read on the forward strand.
GTTATTACTTTTGAATAAAACAGCTACTAACAGTTTCAGTGCCCTTGTGTTACTGCAGGAAGAGCCTACATATAGGATTTCATCCAAATGTTTACTTATCCTTTAATTTAGGCTTTTAATCCTTTGAATACTAGTTAGGTTTCCAACTAAGGAGACCTCACATTCCATTAAATCAAGGACACATAAAAACACAATCTTCAAGGCTGGACTAATTTCATAATCATCCCTGTATTAGAGGAATATGTGGTCCCTGTATCGCCAAAGCATTGTTAAGAAAATGTGTTGAGGCCTCACTGGTCATTTTGGGGATTCCACCCATAGTGCAGTTGCTATTCTCTGTAATTGTTATAGTCGTTCTTAGTGCATTTGTCTCCTTCACACTTCTCTCACCTTAGAGAGTTTCCTCCCTGGTATGTTCCAATTTCCTGACAAAATAAAAGCACCCTCCCTTATTGTACATACACGTTCCAGACTGAGTCATGGTGGAATGTCAATAGAATTCTTAAACCAGATTAAGATAACAATCTAATTTCCAGTCCTATTAAAAGATTGGGGAATTAGCCAAGTCATCCTCTTATAATTACAATTAATAGTCTTTTTATGTATGGATCAATTAATAACCATTCTTAGGTTTCAGCAGTTGTTATGGTTTTCAACCATAACAATAGCTATCTATGGATGTATTTCAAATAATTATTATATTAACAGCATTTTGTTTTTTTTCAGAATATGGTTCATTAATCAAATAACATTTTGTATGAAGGTAAAGTGGGGTGATGCTGAGACAAACTAACTGCTCCACAAAACAGTAATCAAAAAAGTAATCATTTTCAAAATTCCGTGACTTTTAATGGAGCTTGTAACAACTTGAATGCTAGAAAGTAGGAATTCCACTCAAAAAAAGAAAAGTGATTATAACTGCACTTAACACTTACTGCTGGAACTCCCACAAAACATAAAAAACTTCTGACAACCAACCTTGTCCCATCGTAGCCACAGAACCACAAACATTTATCTCCAGCATTGTTTTACTGCACTGGTACCACACATACTGACCTCCAGCCTTGTCCCACAGTAGCCAGAAAACTGCACATACTGACCCCCAGGCTTGTCCCACTGCACTAATAGCCATACAATCATACATGCTGACCGCCTAGCCTTGTCCTTCTGGTAGGTAGCCAGGATGGGCAATGCTTGGTCCTCCAACTTCTTCTAAACTACAGATCCCCTCTTTCAACTGGGGAGGAATGATGGGATTTGTAGTCTGGTAGCAGCTGGAAGGCTTCATATTACTAAACACTACTGTGACCCCCAAACTTGTCCCTCAGTAGTCATAAAACAACAAATACTAACACCCCTCAGCCATGTCCCATGGTTGTCATAGAACCACACATACCACCAAGTCTTGTCCCACAGCCGATTGCCTCCATGCCCTCCCCGGATACATCCTGTCCCTCCTCCCCCTGGGGGGAGGGCAGCAGGGTGGGGACTGGTGGGACACTGGTGGGGACTGGGGCGCACTGGGGACAGTCGAGTTACCCACAGCAGAGATAGTCTCAAAAAACACACATACCACCCACCCCCACACCTTATCCCATGATAGCCATAGAACCCCACATGCTGACCACCTATCCTTTTTCCCCTGTCTGGTACTATATACTAGGTGGTGAGGATGGGCCTCCAGCTCCTGCCAGATTGCAACTCTTTGTTCAACTGATGGAGAATGATGAGAGTTGTAGTCTGGAAGTAGAAGGAGGATTTCATGTTTCCAGCCACTTATGTGACCCCAACCTTGTCTCATGTTAGTCATAGAAACACACATTACAAATCCTCCTCCCCAGCCGTGTCTCATGGTAGCCATAGAACCACACTACTGGCAAGCCTTGTCCAACTATGTCGGTAACCTGTATTGTTTAAACCCTGAAATTCTAAATGGCTGTGTACACTTGTGGCACTATATAAAAAAAATATTTATTCATTCATTCATTCATCTCATGCCTTATTCCATGTAAGCCATATAATCACACATATTGACCTCCCAGCTTTGTCCCAGAGCACTGGTAGCCATAAAACTACACATACTAACCTCCATACCTTATTCTATATTAGCCAAACAATCAAACACACTGCCCCACAATAGCCATAAAACCACATATACTAACCCTCCCCCCCGCCTTGTCCCATGGTTGCAATAGCACCACACATGCTGACAAGCCTACAGCACTGGCAGACACAGAACCACTCATACTAACCCCCATGCTTTATCCCATGTTAGCCATAGAACCACACACATACTGACCTCTTAGCCTTGTCTCATTGTAGCCATAGAACCAAGCATACTTGATATTGTCTGATATTAGGTACTAGGTTGCCAGAATGGTCAATAAGAGGCCCTCCACCTCCTGTCAGACTATACCTCTCATTGCTCAACTGGGGAAGAATGATTGGAGTTGTATTCTGGCAGTAGCTGGAGGGTTTCATGTTTCCAACCACTGCCTTGTCCCACAGTAGCCATAGAACGAACTGACACACACTGACCCATCAGCCTTGTCCCACAGCAGTTGTAGCCACAAAATCACACATTCTAAGCTTCATCTTTGTCCCACTGCAGTAGTATAATTTAGTGGGTCAAGGGAACAGAAAATGGTTCCACAGGAAATTTACTGGGGTTAGTAAAAAAGGGAGCTTTTTTGGGGGGGTTCTATAGGTGGGGATTTTCATGAAAAAAGCTGAAAATTGCTGGGTTTCCACCAAAATCCTTCAGGAAAAATAATTTACTTTTTGCTCACGTTATTTTCAAGAGGATTAAAACCCCCATATAATGCAACAAAAACTTTCTTTGTCCCCTGTTATACAGTTGGTTTGCCCCAGAATATCTCCTCTTTGCCTTCATACATAAGTCCCACAGTGTTCTACCTTCCTATTGACTTTATTGGAGGACTTCACTCTAAATGTCTTAGAATAGCGCATACTGAATCTGATGACGCGAGAAGAACTGGAATTATTTTGGAGCAAACCATCTGTTCCACAGAGGCCAAATACAAACTCCACAAAATTCAATGGAGTTAACCATTTGTGTTTCCAAGGGGAATCAAAATCATTGCTTTGAAATGTGTTTACACTCCTCTGGCTCTTGAAGGGTTAAATGGGGCTTTCAGAATTAACAGAATCAACAGTATGCATTGCGTTGCATACTCCTCTGGTACTCAAAGGGTTTAGGACTGTGTATAAAGGAAGGATATTTAGAGAGATGTTATAGATAAAGCATAGAATAGAATAAGGGAATTTGATGTTCGATTTGTGATTATAGGTCAGAATAAACGTTATAATATTTTGAAATGTCATTGTACTATAGTAACATAGTAAATTAGGTTTAAAAAAGACACAAGTCCATCAAGTTCAGCCTTTGCCTCCTAACCCAGAGACCAGGGCTGGATTTGCCATAAGGCAGAGTAGGCACCTGCCTACAGGCGCACCCCACAGAAGGGCGCCTGTCATTAAAATACATTTTTTTAAAAAATATTTATTCACAACGCCTGTCGCATGGTAACACAAACCTGTAGCTGCTGTTGCTCCTCCTCATCGACTCTAATGCAGAGCGCTCGGAGATGACATCATCTCCCAGTGCTCTGCATTCCTAAATAGAAGACCGCGCAGGGTGCAACAGCAGCTACAGGTCTGTGCAGAAGCACAGACATCTCCTGCCGCTGGACCACCAGGGAGGTAGAAAACGGATACAGGGGGCAAAGTGAAGATGATGGGGGCAATGTGCAGCTGATGGCAATGTGAGGGCAAGTTGGAGGTGATGGGGGCAATGTGGAGATTATGGGGGGCAATGTTAGGGCAAGTTGGAGCTGATGGGGGCAAATTGGAGCTGATGGGGCAAGATGAAGCTGATGGGGGCAATGTGAGTGCAAGTTGGAGCTGATGAGAGCAATGTGAGGGCAATATGGAGTTGATGGAGGATAAGTTGGAGCTGATGGGGGCAATATGGAGCTGATGGGGTGCAATGTGAGGGCAATATGGATATGGGGGGTAATGTGGAGATTTGGAAAATTGTGGGGATGGCCAATTGGGGGGGGGGGGCGCTTCAGATTTCTGTGCCTACAGGCTCCTGAGATGTAAATCCGGCCCTGCCAGAGACATGAGAATTATATAGCTTTTCCGCTGTCAAATAAGTTAGTCTTTTTCAGATCGTCTTGTTTTATCTACTAATATTCAGTATAACCCTGTATGTTCCCTTTTGAAATAAATTAATCTAATCTTCTATTAAATGTATCCATTGTATTTGCCATAAAAAACTCTTCCTCTGCTGAAGTCAAAACCTCCTTTCCTCTAATCTCAAGGGGTGTCCCCTGGTTATTTGATCAGCCCTTGGAATGAATAGCTCACCAGAGAGATCCTTGTATTGACCTCTAATATACTTGTACATTTTGATAAGATCTTCTCTCAGTCGTCTTTTCTCTAGTGTAAATAAACCACACTTGTCTATTCATTCCTCATACATCAAGTTCTCCATTCCCCTAATTCATTTTGTTAATTTTGTTGCTATCCGCTGTAAACTTAAGAAAAGGCCAAGGACCAAAAAAGGTTTGAGGTTTTTACTGTAGGAAAATGGGCAGACTAGATGGGCCAAAATGGTTCTTATCTGCTGTCAAATTCTATGTTTCTGTGTTTCTAAAGAAGATAAAGGTCTTTAAGGGAATATAGATGATAAACCTTTAGTTGGCTAAAAAAAATTACCACAAAGCTCCTTTATTAAAAGAAGTATCTCCGAATCCATTAAAACCAGCTATATAGTGTGTCAATATTTATAAACAGCCGACATTTTTGTAGTGTGAAACACCAAAAGGTATGTTTACAAATCAAAACTGTGTATCTTGTAAGCAAATTAAGAAGTAATTAAAATGCTCAGGTGTAATTATGGTAATAAAAATACTTTTGATTTAGGAAAATATTTTAATTGTAAGGCTCATTATATATTATACATAATGAAGTGCCCACGTGGAGTTCACATTACGACTATTAGACAATTTAAGATGAGGGGCAATTACAAGAGGGGGGGTGTGTGCAAATTTGGAAATTATTTCCTGTATTAAAATTTTGAGTAATGTCAAAGAAAATATATAAAAACTTTACATTTTATGGTCCTTTAATTTCAGATTGTAAGAGCGCAACAACAGGAAGAAAGAGCGGTAGAGAAAGGCGCTCTAAGTTTAGTATATTTATTAAACAATGAAGTAAAACAATCAGAACAACAGCCCCCCTTCTCCCATTGCACTTACAGAATGCCCATCTTGGGCTTTGTGCATCTCAGGGGTCCTTACCCCTTACTGCCACAAAACTGTGCCCTCCTAATATTTCTTCCAATGTTGCAGTCTGCTGACTTCCACGATGTTGAAGTTATGATTCTGTCATAAACACTGGAAACTTTGTATCTTGAGATAGTTCAATATGTAAGCAACAATGTATATGTTGCACCACGGCGCAGAAGCGGCTGATACCAGTAGACAGTAGTGGACTCCAACAATATTCCACGTGGAGAAGAAAGATGCTAAACCAGAGTGATTTATGTGTCCTCGGCTGCACTGGGCCGAAACTGAGGGTTCTCACAGGGGGCGTAAATACTGCATTGATTACATTAGAACAAAAATGTATATTAACGTATAAAAACTGTAAGACCTTAAAGGGATAGTAATGTCTATAATAAGGTTTAGCACCAAGTCTTCTATATTGTTTTTATAACATGCAGCACTATATTTAATTACTTACTTGTTTGTAGAGCTGCAGTCGTGGGACCGGACGGATACAGCAAGGGACAATCTTCAGTCAGTTAGAATAAGAAAAACCCTGCCCCCATTGATGAAGGAGGGCAGGATTTTCCTTTTGCTTAATGAAGACTGTCCCTCGCCGCACTCCATCCAGACCAGAATGGGATGAAGTGTGACATGGGCAGAAGTGGTGGGAGGGGGATCCTTTCAGCTTGAATATCTTTTGAACTACAAACATGTAAGTAACTAAACATAGCACTGCATGTTATAAACACCAAACTTTAATATAGACTTTACTATCCCTTTAAAGGGATAGTAACACTTCGTTTTAACTTTATTTTATTTTGTAGGCATTAAAAAAACATGAAGAATGATATAAGTCTTATCTCTCAAACCTTTATGGTTTATGAGATATTCACAAGCAAAGTTCCCCTCCCCGCCCCTTTTACCTAGTGTAAGCCATCTCTTCTCAGATGTGAGTCTGGTTGTATGACAGTACAGATAACAGAAGGGGACAATTTTCTTTGTATGAAAACAATGAAAGCCCTTCCCCCCTTGACAAGGTTTTCAGCTTTTTCCATTATCTTAATTGAAGATTGTCCCTCTCTGCAGTCTATCTGGGCATCTCCCTTCTGATCTGGTCGAACAGGGGGGGGGGAAACTTTGTTTGTGAATATCTCTTAAACCATAAAGGTTTCAGAGATAAGAATTATATCATTCTTCATGTTTTTTTAATGCCTACAAAATAAAATAAAGTTAAAATGAAGTATTACTATCCCTTTAAATCTGATATGTACAATCAGAATTAACTGCTCTGTGTGATTTTCTTAGATATGGTGTATATATATATATATATATATATATATATATATATATATATATATATATATATATGTATCAAACAGAAGCAGATGAAGGAAAGCACGCACAGGAAACGTCTTAAGTTGTGAGCAAAAGTGGATTTATTCTAATCAACGTTTTGGCCAACACTGAGGCCTTCTTCAAGATTATTTGGAAATGCTGATTCCAGATTACAGTCTGTGGATATATATGGGGATTGTTTCATATGGAATTAACTGAATTTCAGTTGTATTATTAAATTGTGCATTATTTGCATTATGGGGTGAGCTTTAATATGTGTAAGTGCTCATGGGTGCCTGGGTGTCATGGTGGTGTAAGGCATTCCCTTGTTATTCTTGGGGGGTTTGAAGTATTTTCTATTATTGTATTAATGGAATTGAGTAGATCAGGGGTTAATTGCTAGGTTTAATGGGCAAAAGTTTTTTTTTTTTGCAGAAAATAGAACATTTGCCACTTTTTCAGCAGAAATTCCAGAGCATAGAAACTATGTGAAACGTCCCTTTTTTTCCACTGTATTAATGAGTTTCTTGCGAAACATGTAGTTTAATAGCTAGGGTGTGGTGAGTAAAATAATCATTTGCAGTAAGTAGTCTGTGTTGCTGCAGTTGCCTGTTGCACTCTTCAATGTCTATACAGAGGCATTCTGTCTAATACAGGGGTAGCCAACCATGGTCCTCAAGATCTACCAACAGTGCATGTTTTTGAGATATGTCTGCTCGAGCACAAGTGGATAAATCAGTGGCTTAGTCACTTTAATCAATCGACTTGCACTGATTCAGTATTTGTCTAAAAACATGCACTGTTGGTAGGTCTTAATGACCAGGGTTGGCTACTCTTGGTCTAATGAATAAGAGGAACTGGAAGACTGTTGATGATGCTAGCAGTGATACAAGCAGCAGTGGGGTTCAGAGTCCAGTGGTAAATCAATCAGATCATGATGCCACCAGCCCAGGGAGGCAATAGTATAACCTGTGTCATCATAATTACCCAGCAATAGAGTCTGGGGCCAGGTTAATACTAAAATCTCATTTGCATCCTCGAGAGCCCTCAGGGTTTTCCCTTGGCACAACCACAGACAAATCTGTCAACAGTACCACCAACAGATAGTAAATAGGTTCATGTAAGGATCTGACAGTATGCCTCCAGACATCACACACTGCTTGGTGCTATGGCCACACATTGCAATGTGTTAGAGACAAATACAGTTCAGGAGATAAGGGAGCATCTGCAGACTGCCCACCTTGCAGAATATACCAGGCTGATAAATCTTCTCAGCTATAATGTTTGATAGCAGTATGGAGTGCCACATACTCGCAAATTGCACACGAGACTGGATGGGCAGTCAACATGAAACTCAAATTTTATTCTGTTACTAGCAGTGTATCTCATATGCCAACAGCTGTTTTACACCCCACAACTTCTTTGTCAAAAATACAAAAGATTAGCTATAGATCTATTGTGCTATGCAAAGTCACTATAGACTGAGAAACAGCTGTCGATTTTGACAAGCATGTACTGTCCATGTCCCTATGCAATACACTACAAGTAACAGAATGATATGAGAGAATAAAATCTGAGTTTTCTGGTCAGTGCCTGCCCAGTTTCCTCATATGTGAGGAATGTAGCAAGAATATATTCCTCATTGCTCATAATGGAGACTATATGAGGATGCTGCTCAAAGCCTGCTAACATGTCCTTCACCAGCTGGTCCATGCTTGTGTTTTCATTGTTATAAGAATCAGCCATGGTTATAATTTTTTTCCATAATACATATTATTAGTGGAAGTATTTTACTGATTCCTGCACCAACATGTCTATCCAGCATGGTGACCTGCTCTAAAGTCTTCAGCAGCTAAGTCAGACATTAGATGCCATTGAATAGGTGCCAAAGAAGCTTTCTCCAAAGCCTTCCAGTTATGCACTCTATATTCAGTAACAGCGTTGTCCTGCTCATACAAATGTTCCAGCATGTATAATGTGGAATCCCACCTCTGTGATCTCCATTTTAAGCTGATGATGGAGCATGGTATCCAGGTCTGACTGATTGATAATGTTATTATGTTACTGCATTATGAAGAAATTTAATGCATACCCCTTTATCCTCTAGAGTTTAAACTGGAAAAATAGTCAGACACCATAAACCAAGGGTTGGTGTCTGATTCAGGAGCATTGAGACTGTGCTGGTCACTCTCACTTCTAAGCACACTGTACATTTCTACCAAAGCAGAAGCACCCTCTTGATTATGCTTCCCTGGGCAATTTCCTGCTCTGCCTAATGGAACCCTGCATGCACATTTTGCAGTACAGAACAGAATGTTGTTAGGATCCTTTCAATTTAAACTAAGCTGCTTTGTCACTCTCTTTAAATATCAGAACGTGCCAGCTTCTAAAGCTAATCTCTTAATTACATATTTCATGTTTTGCCTTTAACAAGTGTAAAAGCAACACAATGCACTGAATTTATATGTCATGAAATACTTGGCCCAGATATCTGTCACCTTATTTTCATACGCTAAGTCTCTTTCCCTCTTACTAAGCCATTTCTTGCCCAAGGATATACTTCACTTTAGCCAATCTGTAACTAGTTTCACAACAACAACTTCATTGCACTATTTCCGTAAGTATTTAATTACATCTTCTTATAAATGAGGATGATGAATCAGAAAACATCAAAAAAGTGTGATTTGAATACTGTTGTCCATCTTCTTAATTGGTTTTGATGCCACATGTTAAAGGTGAGTTTTCTGCATATTAGATCAATGATACTGTACTTTTTTTTTTAACCTGGGTTTACATGAGACCAGTGGAGCAATCCACTGTTATAGTAAAGCACAGAGTTTTGTCTTGTTGGTATCATGTCATGGTGCATTGCACTACTCTTTTTATGCAGTACTTTGCAGGTTACAGAAATGGTGCTTTGCACAACAGATCATATATAATATTCTGATGTTCTAGATTAATATAATATTGGCCCACTGGTTTCATATAATTCAGCATTTTCTCGCTTGTTTCGTGTAATTGTGTGTTTCACTATTTGGCTAATGTGGAACTCTCTGCTGGTCTCAAGTAATGGTTTATTTCACTTCATAGCTCATGTAATGCCCTACAGGTCTCATGCAAAGGTGCAATGCTCTGCTGTTCTCATATGATGCACTTCTGGTTGCAAATAATGTTTATTACACTACTGATCCCATGTAATATTCAGATTTTTTACTGTTAATTTCATGTAGATTTTACATTGTTTTAGTGTGTTAGTACTGTATATTGCTGGAGTATATAGGGGGAGGTGCACTAAGGGGTAATAATAAGGAGATAACATCTCCAGTGAAATCATTTCTCCAATTCCTATGTTATTCTATAGAGTCTATGCACTAAGATTTCTCAAGTGGGAGAGTTCCTGATGTATTGCCTTCATGGAATAATTTAGGAAATGGAGAGGTGATCTCACTAGAGATGTTATTTCCTCTTTATCACCTCTTTATCACACCTTAGTGCATAACCCCCATAATTTCCAGTTTAGGGAATACCACTTTTTTTAAAACAAATCTGGGAATTAAAATACTTTGGAATCTAAGGATCATTATATTACAAAGGAGCTTTAAACTATCAGCCTTGGGTAGTTGCACATGTAGGAGATTTTCTAGTACTGGATTAGGGTCTCAATTTTAAAGGGATAGTAATAATATATCAGGCACACGTTTTAGACCATTCCAATGAAGGGATTCCTTGTAAGTAACGAGATCTCAGCACTTCTCAAGCGCCTCCGTGTCGACCGACACAAATCTCCTGCTGACAGCTTTACAGCTGTCAGTAGGAAACAGCAAACTTTAAACGCCTGTATCTCTTAAACCATAGCGGTTTGAGACATACATTTTTTTGCATTTAACTCAGCTTTTTAAGCTCTTCTAAATGCAAGAAACTTTTTTTTAGACATTGCTAACATTTAAAGGACAACTATCACTAGGATTGTACCCCATTTGCAGATCTGCAATGTGTTGGAGAACTTTATATTATCTAAGGGGCTAATTATTTAAATACTACCTGTCTAATTGTAATAATGTAGGCATTTCACATACATCGGAGTCTTTGAATCCAAGGCATAGATTCCATTTAATCAAAAAAATGCAAGGCTATTTTCAGCATCCACAGATTATTCTAATATTCTTTTCTGCAATAACATTATGACTGAGGGTCAGAATCTGAATGCCAAATTGCATTAAAGGGATAGTAATACTTGATGTGTCAAATTACTGATATTGTAGTATGTGTCCTCCTGAGTAAAACAAGAGTATTCCCACGGCTGAGATGTGTTTTATTCAAAAGTTATTGGAGCTAAAACCCGAATCTTTTAGGTACAGTATGTCAATGACCTGATATTTTCCTTGGTGCTGTTGTTACACCATCCTATGGAGTTTTATGGTCAACTGATAAGAGCTGTCCAAAGGATAGTGTAGCAACAGTGCCACTGGAAAATTTCAGGCCACTATGGTATTGCACCTTAAAAAATCATGTCTGAACCGCAATAACTTTTGAATAAGACACCTTTCAGCAGAGGAATTACCATTGTTTTACTCAAGTGGATAAACCCTACATATATATAGTTTTTTGCATATTAAGCGTTACTATCCCTTTAAACAATATCCTACTAGGATCCTTATGGAGCACTTAGAAAAATATCCCAAATGATCCTGAACTGAGGCTCAAGAAGCCTAAGGGAACTGATCAGACATTGGTTACCTCACTTTGTCTGGATCAGGCAGGTAAAAATAGGGGGGCTAACAGACCTCCCAGGCCCATGCCAGATCCCACGTGTCCCCCGTGTTAAACTCTGTGTAACGGGCCTTAGGCCGTTACTAGAGCCTTGTCTGGGCATGGCATTTATTCTCCCCTGGGCCCAAGGATTATGGATATTGGACACTCTTGGACACTCCTTTATGCCCGGGCCTACGATCTCTCAAGCCCTTACCCTGGACTAAGAGACTTTGGCTAGCCTTATGTGGATAGGCAGCTGTGCCAGAGGAAAGAACAATTCAAGGCTTGGGTGCTGCAAACTCTTCTGACCTGCAAAGGGTTAATCATTTGAGTTGAGCATATTTACTTTCAATATGTATTGTAGTCCCCCAAGCCTTTTGCTTAATTACTCAACCCCTGGCCATTGTTAAGGGATTATATATTCTGGCCACAGAAGTCATTGTATTGAGCACTGTCCTGTGACCTCCTGCTGTGTGATTAATCCAATCATGTCTGCCCTATTATGTTTCCCTGAATCATTTGTTGTTGTTTCTTGGACCCTTTGTGGTGACTGAATTATCCCTGTGACTACCCCATTGTGTTCTGCTCTACCAGGAGGAATTGTGATTGTATTAAGTCTCATGTACTGTAATCCAAGTTAGTGTGGTTTGAAACTGTATAAATATGCTGTGGGTTGTTGTAATAAAGAGTTAGTCTTCTTGAAGAACTAAGAAGGAGTCCTGGTTTTCTTTATGCTCTTGTGGTTTAAAGTATCCTCTCTGATGCCCACCTGAGCTGTGTATCCTGCATTGCCGACCGTCTGCTGCCAGCTATCTGCGAATCTAATTTGGTATGCTGTCAGGCGGCGGCGTGGACTCCAGGCTCCCTTGCTTCCAGCGATCCGGCGACTGTTTCCAGTGACTGTCCGTACTTTGACTGGGGAATCTGACGGAGCTTATCTGGCGTCAAGAAGGAGAGACCTGGGAACGACGGCAGAAGGCGACGCGGTCCCTTCTAGCTTCCGTTACACTGGTGGCAAGCGGTTGGATCGAACTGAAACCAGCTTCCAGGGGGAGATACAGCCGCTGGCTTGACCCCGGTTTCAGCAACGCGAGATCTAACTGAAACCAGCTTCCAGGGGGAGATACAGCCGCTGGCTTGACCCCGGTTTCAGCAACGCGAGATCTAACTGAAACCAGCTTCCAGGGGGAGATACAGCTGCTGGCTTGACCCCGGTTTCAGCAACGGGATTCGAGCTTCTCTCAATTGAGGTTTCACACAACACCTGGGAAAAGGCTGCCTGAACTATGGCACACACCTACAATAATGCAACTATGGCATCACTAAAGGAGATGGGGATCCAGAGAGGCCAAGATGTGGAAGGGCTAAGAAGAAAGGATCTGATCCAGCTGCTGCAGGAGATGGACGAGAACGATGCCGAATTAGCTCGAAGCACACCGTTACCGAGGGATTCCAGTCCAGTTCGACGTCGATCGGTCGACAACCGATATTCGACGGAAAATGGAGAATTGAGGCAACCGGAGTTAGGGGATAATGACCCGGTGGCGACCATGGTAGCTCGCCGACTACCGCTCTACGGCCCTAACCCCTCAATCGAACTGATTAACCAACTCATGGAAAAGGCTCGAGAGGATCATCTGCAGGAGCTGGCTATCCGACACCAGGGTATGAGGCTACCTCCTCCTGCGATGGCCGAGAAAAGCAGCACCGGGCTGCCCCTTACACATCAGTCCTTTTCCATGTTCGATGACACACAAGGAGATATTGATGGGTTCTTACAGGACTTTGAAAGATTATGCAGACTCTTCCAAGTGGACCAGCAGCACTGGTCGGGCATCCTTGCCGGAAAACTGACCGGGAGGGCCAGCGAGGCTTACCGCACGGTGCCTGACCAGGACATCGGCAATTATGCCGCGGTCAAGAAGAGACTGTTGGCTAGGTATGCCATTACACCAGATACCTATCGCCGGAAATTCAGGGACACTAAGAAAAAGGGTACAGACACCTTTTCAGAATGGGGACATACCTTTGAGCGGGCCGCTAGGAGCTGGCTTCAAGGCTGTGGGGCTACCACTTTTGAGGAGTGCTGTCAACAAATGCTGCTGGAACATTTTTATCTAAATATTCCTGACCCAGTGCGGGATTGGGTGCGGGACCGGAACCCCACTACCCTCAGCCAAGCTGCCTCGCTCGCGGATCAGTATGAGGACAATCGGAGCATGGGCCACAAAGTACCATCCATCCCAGGGGGAGGGGGGTCCTGGGTCCCTGCCCCTACCCCTAATGCATACCGGTCGGGGCCCCGACCTCCACAGGCCCCCTACCACCCACCTCGTCACACTAACCCCCCGGCGCTGTGTTTTACATGCCAGCAACCTGGTCATCGCCAAGCCAATTGCCCCAGGAACAGGGGACCCACCGCCAGGTATCAATCTGCCCCTCGGGCAAATCAGAGCTCCACAACAGGTAGGGGGCCCCCACATCAGGCCCATTGTGTAGGGGGGGAGGACCCCTGGAATACCTACCCTAGACCCTATGACCCAGACTGGCCCCGTCCAGTGGATATGGGTGAGGCTGCAGGAGACCGGCACGAATGGGGCTATTTCCATGAAGTTACCCTGGCCCAGGAGGACTCAACCGACAACCGGCACCAGCACATCCAAACGGTACGTCTCAACGGGCACACCACTCAAGGAATGCGAGACTCTGGGGCCACTCTTACCTTAGTGCAACCTCACTGCTTACCCCCCAGACTCAGAGTGCCCCGAATGGTGGAGATCCGGGTGGCTGGAGGCCGAGTGTACAAGCTTCCCATGGCCAAGGTCCAACTGGATTGGGGGGCAGGACCCCAAGAAAGAATTGTGGGGGTCATGCCAGGACTTCCCACGGACGTGCTACTAGGGAATGACTTGGGAAATCTGGAGAGTTACTTCGGCACCGCTAGGGACCAAGAGGACTGCAATGTTGTCACAAGATCCGCGGCACGTCAACAGAGGGTAAGCTCAACACCACCTCCCGCCCCTACAACAGTAGCCCTTGACGAACCCAGTATAGCTTGGCTGCCGCCCCCAGCTTTCCGGTCTGCTCTCCAGACAGACCCCACTTTAGCAGGGTACAGACGACAGGCAGACACCAGAGCCATTGGGAGGGAGGGGGAACAATTTGTGTGGGAGAATGGGTTGTTATACCGGACAACCCCGACTCCCTGTCAGGGCCCCAACACAGTCACTCGCACCCAGTTAGTAGTGCCCCTACAGCATAGGGAGGCCCTCATTGCCCTGGCCCATGACATTCCCTTAGCAGGACATTCGGGAATCCGGCGCACTGAAAAGCGCCTAACCCGAGCATTCTTTTGGCCCAAAGTGTCCCGGGATGTTCGCCTCTTTTGCCGCACCTGTGACACATGTCAGAGGGTAGGAAAAAGGGGAGATCATCCGCCAGCACCCCTGCACCCTCTACCCTTGATAGGGGAACCTTTTCAACGAGTAGCCATTGACATCATAGGTCCACTCGCTCGGCCTAGCCACACGGGTAAGAGATATATCCTTACTATTGTGGACTTTGCCACCCGGTACCCGGAGGCCGTGGCACTATCCAGCATCTCTGCTGAAAGCGTCGCAGATGCGTTAGTCAGGGTATTTACCCGGGTCGGATTCCCTAGGGAGATAGTATCGGATCGAGGCACACAGTTTACCTCAGATATAATGCAACAACTCTGGAAACTATGCGGGGTTAAACCCCTCCATACCACACCCTACCATCCCCAGACAAATGGGCTCTGCGAGAGGTTCAACGGAACCTTGAAACAGATGCTCAAAGCTTTCACCCAGTCACACCGTGATTGGGAGCGCTACCTGCCCCACCTACTGTTCGCCTACCGGGAGGTGCCTCAGGAGTCCACGGGATTTTCCCCCTTTGAACTATTGTTTGGGAGGAAGGTCCGGGGACCCCTGAATCTACTCCGCGAATACTGGGAGGGGAAGTGTGACTCTGAGGAGACACCTACCGTCACCTACGTTGTAGAACTGCGGGAAAAGTTGAAGACCCTTATGGGACTAGCCCACCAGAATTTAGCTCAGGCCCAAGCGACCCAGAAGCAGCAATATGACCGTAAGGCCCAACACAGAACGTTCCACGTGGGTCAGCAGGTCTTAGCCCTGCGCCCAGTGAGACAAAATAAGTTGCAGACCGCGTGGGAGGGTCCCTACCGGGTAATTGACCAGCTAGGGGACACCACATATGTTATTGGCCGCGGGAATTCACAGCAGGACCAAAGGACCTGCCATGTCAATTCCCTTAAAGCATACCATGCTAGAGAGGAGGCCGTAATGGCCATCTGTAACATGGAGGGGGAAGACCCAGAGGAGCAGGATATCCCTGACTTCCTAGCCGAATCCCAGACCCAGGCAAACAGGCACCCCTTAAAGCTAGGGACCCATTTGAACAAGGTTCAGCAGGGACAAATTGAGAAGATAGTGCAAAAATGGCCCGCGCTATTCTCCCCACTTCCCGGTTCCACTACAGTAGCCCAACATGAGGTCCACACCACAGGGTCCGGGCCATTACGTCAGCCAGCCTATCGGGTCCCTGAGTCAGTCAAGCGTAGCATGTGGCAGGAGTTGCAAGATATGTTAAATATGGGGGTCATTGAGCCGTCCGCCAGTCCTTGGGCCTCCCCGGTAGTCCTAGTACCCAAGAAGGACGGAACCACCCGGTTCTGTGTGGACTACCGGAGGCTCAATGATCGGACAGTCACAGATGCGTACCCCATGGCCCGGGTAGATGAGTTGCTAGACCGTCTCGCTGGAGCTAGCATTGTCTCCACCCTCGACCTGAGTCGAGGGTACTGGCAGATTCCACTGGCCTCTGAGGCGGTGACCAAGTCCGCCTTCATCACCCCTTTTGGCCTCTACCAATTCAAGGTAATGCCATTTGGGATGAAGAACGCCCCGGCTACCTTCCAGAGGTTGGTGGACCATCTGCTGGCAGGGGCACAGGAGTTTGCCTGTGCCTATCTGGATGACATTGCTATCTTCAGCGACTCCTGGGAGGAGCACCTCCTACACCTAGAGGCTATTTTAGGGAGGATAGCCCGTGCCGGGCTCACCATCCGGCCGGATAAATGCCAGATAGGGATGGGGGAGGTCCAGTACTTAGGTCACCGGGTAGGAGGAGGGCAACAACGGCCCGAGCCAGCTAAGATTGAAGCCATCCTAAAATGGCCTACCCCCAGGACCAAGAAGCAGGTCCTGGCCTTTTTGGGAACCGCAGGGTATTACCGTAAATTTGTGCCCCAGTATAGCACCATAGCCAAACCCCTGACGGACCTGACCAGGAAGGCCCTGCCCCGTAATGTAGACTGGTCCCCGGCTTGCGAACAAGCCTTTCAGACCCTAAAAGAGGCGTTGGGGCGGGAACCGGTGTTGGCTGCCCCGGATTTTAACAAGACTTTCTTGGTTCACACAGATGCCTCCGACTGTGGGCTAGGAGCTGTCCTGAGCCAGGTTAACCAAGAAGGAGAGGAGCACCCCATTGCTTATCTGAGCCGGAAGCTATTACCAAGGGAGACATCCTACGCCGCTGTGGAGAAGGAGTGTCTTGCACTAGTGTGGGCCCTGAAGAAATTCCAACCCTACCTGTACGGGAGAGAATTCACCGTACTAACGGACCATAATCCACTGGTATGGCTCAACCGAGTCTCAGGGGACAATGGGAGACTGCTTCGGTGGAGCCTGGCATTACAAACCTTTAATTTTTCCATTCAATACCGGCCCGGCAAGGACAATCGTAATGCTGATGGGCTATCTCGCCAGGAGGACCTATGAACTTTGGATTTTCCGAGTTTATTCCGGACCCTGGGTTGAGTTTAAAAAGGGGAGTAATGTAACGGGCCTTAGGCCGTTACTAGAGCCTTGTCTGGGCATGGCATTTATTCTCCCCTGGGCCCAAGGATTATGGATATTGGACACTCTTGGACACTCCTTTATGCCCGGGCCTACGATCTCTCAAGCCCTTACCCTGGACTAAGAGACTTTGGCTAGCCTTATGTGGATAGGCAGCTGTGCCAGAGGAAAGAACAATTCAAGGCTTGGGTGCTGCAAACTCTTCTGACCTGCAAAGGGTTAATCATTTGAGTTGAGCATATTTACTTTCAATATGTATTGTAGTCCCCCAAGCCTTTTGCTTAATTACTCAACCCCTGGCCATTGTTAAGGGATTATATATTCTGGCCACAGAAGTCATTGTATTGAGCACTGTCCTGTGACCTCCTGCTGTGTGATTAATCCAATCATGTCTGCCCTATTATGTTTCCCTGAATCATTTGTTGTTGTTTCTTGGACCCTTTGTGGTGACTGAATTATCCCTGTGACTACCCCATTGTGTTCTGCTCTACCAGGAGGAATTGTGATTGTATTAAGTCTCATGTACTGTAATCCAAGTTAGTGTGGTTTGAAACTGTATAAATATGCTGTGGGTTGTTGTAATAAAGAGTTAGTCTTCTTGAAGAACTAAGAAGGAGTCCTGGTTTTCTTTATGCTCTTGTGGTTTAAAGTATCCTCTCTGATGCCCACCTGAGCTGTGTATCCTGCATTGCCGACCGTCTGCTGCCAGCTATCTGCGGATCTAATTTGGTATGCTGTCAGGCGGCGGCGTGGACTCCAGGCTCCCTTGCTTCCAGCGATCCGGCGACTGTTTCCAGTGACTGTCCGTACTTTGACTGGGGAATCTGACGGAGCTTATCTGGCGTCAAGAAGGAGAGACCTGGGAACGACGGCAGAAGGCGACGCGGTCCCTTCTAGCTTCCGTTACACTCTGGATCACAGTAATGTCACTATACTGATAGCGACGGGGTTAATAATTATGTGAAAAAAGTCAGCCTGCCCAAAAATGATTGGCTCTTCTGTTGCTAGCTAGTCACACTGGCAATAGACTGGTTAATCAGTATAAATAATAATAATAATAGTAAATTGTAAAATAAAAAAAAAAATAGGGAATATTACTAGGACTATATCTTTATATCCTGAAGACTTTGACTCTGACTTTCAGAGGCCATTTTGTCAGAATGCTAAAGCATGATTATTTGCAATTCTGAAGAAACATTACTACACAGCTGATGTTCTACAAATTAAGTGAGGTTTGTTATCAATAATTAAAATGCATTCTGCAATTCAGTTTGCAGCCTGAGGCTATAAATGAGAGAAATGGAAAATGTGTTGCACACACTACATATTTGAAGGGATAGTAATGTTTCACAAAAACAGCAGCTCCAATTAATCTTTATAGTATTTGGGTCATGGGGAGTGTTATTTCAATACTGTCCGAGCTGTAGTTCAAGAGTGATTGAATGATAAAGTATCCCCCTCCTGCCCCTTTTATTAATGTAACACTGCTCACCTCAGAGCAGCAATACTGTCCTTATGATCACTGAAGATTGTCCTTCTCTGCGATCCATCAGGACAGTCTTGCAGCTCTAAGGTGAGCAGTGTTACACTGGTCAATGTCAGCAAAATAGGGGCAAGGTCTATACAAGGAAATTATAGACCTATCCTGTGAGTTTGGCCTCCACAATAAGATATTATGAGGATTACTAACTGTATTCAGACCAACAACATTATTAGTAGGAGTCAGCAAGCTTTTATGTCAAACTAATTTAATGACATTCTACAAAATGGTAAGTAGAAACCTAGACAAAGGTTTTGTTATTGGGGTAGTATAATTGGATTCTGAAAAACAAAATTCCAGTGCCTTGCAACTGGTTATTAAATAAATTAAAAGGCTTCAGTTTGTGGGGTGATATATGTGCATAGATACAGAATTCCTTGAAAGATAGAGTGGAACTTTTTGAAGTTGATCTAAAGCTGTAAGAGATGTGCCAGGTTCAGTCCTTGGCCCAAATTAGTTTAATGATCTTGAAGTGGTTATTGAAAGAAATATCTTAATCTTTGATGATTAAAGTAAACTTTGCAAGGGCATACTTTAAATGCAGGAAGTTTTTCCTCTGCATAAAGATTTATACAAACTGAGTGAATGGTCGGAAAAGTAGCAGATACAATTTATTATAGATATATGTTGTTTTATGCATTTGGGGTGCAGAAACAAACATGCTGCATACACACTAAATGGGTAAGGGCTCATCTAGAATATGAAGTACGTGCAGAGATGTGCAACACAACTAATTTATAAAGTTATAAAGAAAAACTAGCAAAAGTGGGTTTGTTTACATGAATCCCTTAACAACCGGCCGCGTGGGCGTGTTGCGGTCACTAAAGGACCACGGAGCATTTTTTTTTTTTTATTCGGATTCCGGACTCCCCTAAAGGTGTGCAGCCGGGGGGCGGAGCCCAGAATTCCATGACGGTCATAGTACGTCATGGGTCGTTAACTCAGATCTACCCATGACGTACTATGACCGTCAAGGGCCGTTAAGGGGTTAAGGAAGAGACTGTTAAGGAGTGATATGATAACTATTTACATATATACTTGAAGTCAATACAAAGAACTCTCTGAGCAACTATTTACTCAAAGAGCTAAGCAAAAATCAAGAGGTTATCCATTTTTTCAGTAAGGGTAGGAAAGTTGTGGGGATTCTTTGCCTAGGGATGCTGTGTCTGTAGTTGCTGTAGTTGCTTTCAAAAAAAGTAATGGATACCTTTCTATTTCAGAATAATATTGAGAATATTTCAAAGCAGATAGGATATTTATCCATGAAAATATCTGACTGTCTTTTGGGGCGAGGAAGGTATTTTTTACCCACTTGGGGTTTATTGGAATACGAATGTTTTTCATTCCTCTGTGTCACATCACCTTCAAGATGTAACTGTAACTGCTTCAGCTTGGAATGATGCTAAGGATCTTTTGGCATGAAGACCATGGGGCCAATTCACTAAGAGGTGATAAAGTGGAGATGACTTCTCCAGTTTTTAACTTCTCCAGTTCTAATGTTATTCTATGGAGCCTTTGCACTAAGAGTTCTTCAGCTTTGGAGATCTCAGTGCATATGGTCCATAGAATAACACAGAAACTGGAGAAGAGATATCACTGAATAAGTCATCTCCACTTTATCACCTCTTTATCACCGCTTAGTGCATCTCCCCCCTGCACTTCTTGGCCTAAGGAAATAGAGGAACTTGGTTCAGCAGGATATTTTTTGGAACCGGGTAGCTACATGTTCATGACCTACTAGAACTTTCCATCCTTCCTGATTGACCTGTCATGTCAGCTGATCCCTCTCAGCAGCTATTTAACTAACCCATTAAACCTTTTCCTTACTCATTCAAGAGTCCAGTTTGGTGATTTCACAACACTCCTTAGATGGTGTGTTTTGTGTACCAGACTTTGGCTACTTCCTGACTATGATTCTGACACTTGATTCCTGACTCCAGTAAGTTCCAATCCAGACTATGATCTTGTTACCTATGCACCAGACCCTAGCCTGTCCTTGATGTTTCTGCATCTATGTTTGCCTTGTTGGTTGACTCTGTGACCTTATTGATCTGCTGCTAGTACAGATTGGACTCGGTGGCGGTGCTGTCAGTCTCCAGATCAACTGATTCTAGTTATCATTCATTATGGTTGGCACCTTTAATATAGCCTATCGCCACAGCAAGACCACAACTACCATCAACAATGCTCTTTAGCATTGCTCACCAGCATTCTCGCCAGCTTCTTGGTAGGTCCTGATCCATCCAGGTGCCTCTGATCAGTAGGTCATTTGTCCAGACACTCTGGATCAACAAGGGTGATGAACTTGATGGACACATGTTTTGTCTGACTCATCAACTATGTTACTATGTTTTTAACACATAAGACAAAGAAGAATATAGGTATATAGGTGGCATATTGTTAGCCATTGAAAAAGCAGGAGACTAGTACAGTTAAAGTTATACATTTACTGGCTAAGTTGCTCAACTTCATTTGTGTGGTACATTGAGGAACCTTCCATTGTAATATAGGTAAAAGTGATATGTGTTAGCCATAGAAAAAGCAGGAGATTGGCAGAGTAAAAATGTAACTTTTTGGCTAAGTGGCACATGTAGTAACAAGAAGGAGGAGGAAAAAATTGCACAGTTTACACCATCTACAGCAGTTGGGACCAGTGCTATAAATATTGATGAGTGACTGACAAATAATAGTCTTATGTTGTATTGGAAACATTATACTGCATTTCATTTTTCTAACATTCCTTTCTAGTCATCATCATCATATATTCACAACCATCATCGACATCTACTACATTAAATTTAACCTTTTATTTTTTTAATTATATTTATGTTGTTGAATGATGTTGATTATAATTTAAAGGGATAGTAATACTTCATTTTATCTTTATTTTATTTTGTAGGCATTAAAAAAACCATGAAGAACGATATAAGTCTTATCTCTCAAACCTTTATGGTTTAAGAGATATTCACAAGCAAAGTCCCCCCCACCGTTCAGCCAGATCAGAAGGGAGGTGCCCAGGTAGACTGCAGAGAGGGACAATCTTCAATTAAGATAAGGGAAAAAGCTGAAAAACTTGTCAAGGGGGGAAGGGCTTTCATTGTTTTCATACAAAGAAGATTGTCCCCTGCTGTTATCTGTCTGGTCTTACAACCAGATTCATATCTGAGAAGAGATGGCTTACACTAGGAAAAAGGGACGGGAGGGGGAAACTTTGCTTGTGAATATCTCTTAAACCATAACGGTTTGAGAGATAAAACTTATATCGTTCTTCATGTTTTGTTTAATGCCTACAAAATAAAATAAAGATAAAACAAAGTATTACTATCCCTTTAATGTCATCATCATTTATGTATATAATTTAAAAATTACACTAGAATATTACACAAGGGTAATAGTATATTTTGATTCACAGTGCACAGACAACATATAGAGAACTTTTCAGTATTAATGCACACACATTCAATCTACAATATATAACACTTTATTTTGGAATAGAGACTGGGAGATACTTTTATTTCCAAGTTATTATTTTAAGTTCTCAAACTCATCTTGTTTGTTTCCATTTTAAAATTACACTATCAAGACTAACAGCAATATGTATCTCAATTCAGATAACGTGACATACATATTCAGCAGTTATGCCTTTCCAAAAATATTAACAGGGCTACTACATTAATATGATGGTGGAAGGAGGATGTGTGTATTGGAAGTGCATTGTAGAGCAAGAAATTGCTAGGTAAGCCTTTAAACAATGGTTTTACAATCCATAACCTTTCCAGAAACTATCTTCAGAAAGGCATAGACAGAAGGGTTAGCCAGCCAATGAGTCAAAACAGTTTTACAGCTGGTTTACGGTCTAAGTAAACCATTCAAAAATTAAAACAGTGACTTACTCATTGGTTACAATATGCAAAAAAAATATTATAGTCAGAGTAACATTCAGATAAATTGTTAGAAAAGCCTACTACTGCAAGGCAGGTCTTGACAAAAATTATAGCATGCTTATTTGGAAAGGCATGCCTTAAAAATATTGTTAGTAGGCTTATACAAAAAGACAAGTTTTGAAGAAAAATATAAGCAAGCTAATACAGTAAGGCAAGTTTTGAAAAGATTACTAGCAGGCTTATACAGCAAGGTGAACTTTGAAAAAAATGTTAGCAGAGTTATGTATAAAAACAGTCATATACTGGGCCACGTTGGTCTTGTCTTTTGGGATATACAGGAGGCAGAGTAACAGCAGCACCTGATTCAGTCTTGGATGAATGGTTAAATGTGTTCAACATGCACTTCAGGGTGCTATGCTGCATGTGCTTTATTAGGGTGGATTTGCCAATGTTTAATCACTCCATCCCCCTCTTCACAACTGGGGCTGATTGCATACTACCATGTATAGTCAGGTGTTAACCATCTGAGTAAGAATTCTGAGAGATGTTTTGTTCAAATGTATTGCAGTTCAAACCTGAATACTTTGGATATAATACATGTATTGCCTGGAAATTTACAGTGACACTGTTGCTACAGCATTCTGCTCATGTTTACGGCCAATTAACAATAGCTGTCCGTAGACGGCTGTAGCAAAAGTGCCAGAGAAAAAAGTCAATTTGGGTATTTGTTACAACAAATAATGTTAGTCTGAACTGCAATATTTTTTTAAATAAACTATCAATCAGCAGCAGGAATACCCATGTTTTACTTGGATATACTATGCAATATATATTTTCCATATTAAGCATTACTATCCTTAGAAATTGTGAAGGAATATTCAGCTGCCTCAAATGAGGCAGCTATGAATGTGATCACAGTCATAAAAATGTAAACTCACTATTGATTCATTAAAGTTTACCTGGGCTTTAACAAAAGGGATAGTAATACTTAAAAATTACTATCCCTCATCTTGTAGGCAATACAAAACTGAGTAAAATGACATCAGCGGCATCTCTCAAACCTTTATGGTTTGAGAGATATCCGCTTTCAAAGTTCCCTCTCACCTGATGTCAGCATTCCCGGGACCGGCAGCGGCTCTGCAGCAGTGCAGAGATTGCGTTAATAAAAAAGAAATCCTTAACTTAAAAGGTCTTCTACGTGTGCTTGCAAACCAAGCACACGTAGAAGACCATTTTAGTAAAGGATTTCTTTTTTATTATCGCGATCTCGGCTCTGCTGATCCCAGGAAAGGATTCCCCTGCTCTCAGCTAGAATGCTGACATTAGGGGAAAAGGCAAACTGCTGAACTTTAAAAGCGGATATCTCTCAAACCATAAAGGTTTGAGAGGTGCCGCTGGTGTCATTTTACTCAATTTTTTATCGTCTACAAGATGAGGGATAATAATTTTTAAGTATTACTATCCCTTTAACAAATTTATTAAAACTCACTTTGCTGCTCAGTCAGTACACTTGTTTGCTATGCAAATTTAAGTCCAATTCTGTGAGTTACAAATTGTTGTGTTTGCTTTATAGGACCATTCAAGGGAAGGATAATGTGGACAATATGGTGGTTGTTGTGCTGGAGCTGCATCTCATTGTCTGGATGTGATCACCCTGGAGTTATTATGAGAGTGTCCCAGAAATGGCTGGACTATGGTTAGTTATCAGAGAAGTGGATGTCTGTCTTTTCACAGAGCAAATTATGAACCCCCTTGATGATCAGAGGGGTCTCACCACTCTGATTTTCAAGAAGTGAAACCTGATTTTTCTTACAATTAAATAGTAAAGAGGACAATGTGTGTACTGTTGTTTCAATAATTGTTCTTGATGTATTTTTTGGGGTTATAACATGCTTTTGTGTCCCCAGTTCGAATGGGGGGAATGGACGTTATTCGTCACATGCTCTTGCAAGAACCTCTTCCAGAAATCTCTGGTTCTACCCGAATGTTTGGAAAAGTAGAGTACACAATTTCAGGGTGAGTGTGAGTCATCAGACAAAATTAAAGAAGCAGTAAACTTTTTTTATGAAAAAATATATTTTGTAGGGATTTTCCTATTGCGTAAAATAAGGGTACTCCCACTGCCAAGAGATTTATTTTTCCAGAGTTATTATGGTTTAAACCCATGTTTTTTTTTACATTAGCAGTGCCCTCTAGTGTTCAAATTATAATTATATTTCTATTAGATTCTAATGGAGAGGAACGTCAGAAAAGTCAGAGACATACAGTTCTCCATAGAATGTGATAGAAACTGCCTGTCACTTCCTGTCAGTTAGAACTATCAGGAAGTAAACACAGTAAATTCACTTCCTGATTTTTTAAACTGCTATAATTTTTGAATAAAACATCTGACAGCTGTGGGAGTGACCTTGTTTAACCCCTTAAGGACCGGAGGTTATGGGACATTTCCGTCCCATAACGTCCGCATAGGGGCACTTTGACGAGCCGGTACACGTGACCTGTCACGTGTATCGGCGCGTCACTATGGGGCTTGAAACAGATCGCTCCGATCTTGGAGTGGTCTATTTCATGCCCTATTTTTACTTACATCGCTCCCGGTAGAGCGCTGTAAGTAAAAAGTATGTGACGTACCAGGACCGTCAAGGGTCGTTCGAGCAAATTTACCCTTGACGGTCCTGGTACGTCAAGGGTCCCTAAGGGGTTAATTCAGTAGGAAATGCTCTATAAAATATGTGTTTTCATAAAAATGTTTACTGCTCCTTTAAGTTCATGCTGTACTCACTGTACCAGCTACACATCTGTATACACTCTAAGACAACATATTCTTTTTACTTCTCTCTCCAGGGTCCTAATTAAAGAGTTTGAATTTTTGCATACATCAGCTCTTCCAGCTCCTCCAGCAAATGTTAATGTTTCCATTGAAAGTGCTAATGCACAGGTTTGTGGACAGTGGCATGTCAAGCATTGGCTAGTGTAAGTATCCAACCATAACGACATGTGATTAGTGTGTCAATTAGGACAGTTGACACACAACCAAAGAAGGGTTTTATAAGACAACAACATAAAGTAATTTCATGCCTACCAAGTGTCCCTCTTTAGGAGGGACAGTCCCTCTTTTAGACTCAAATCCCTCCATCCCTCTTTCTCACCCTGATGTCCCTCTTTTTAGCAAATCAGACTGTGTGATGTATATATAAGTGTATCACATTGCTCCACGGCAATAAAACTCACATTATTGTTTGTTTAAACTGAAGTATATGTGTTTATAATTTAGTCAGTGTAAATAAAATACATTGGTCTTGTTATAATTCATTTATTAGGTTACACAAGGAGGTGTCAGTAGGTCAAGAAATAGCCTAAAAATTCTTGGTAATGCCCCGCCTACCAGCCACACCCCCAGAAACACCCCCTAAAACACAAGTGTCCCGCTTTGGCAATTTGAAATGTTGGGAGGTATGTAATTTTGATATCAGTATCTGAGTACTAGTGTTTGTTTAATGATAGGGGTGTTTCACCCTGTCCTTGCAGTAGTTGTTGAGATACAACTCCCATAATACAGTACCGGAGGATACAGGAAGTTGGAATTCAACAAGAAATGGAGATTAACCCTTTGAGTGTCAGAGGGGCACACAACACATTGCTTTGCAATGCCTTGCATAACCATCTGTCACTCAAAGGGTTAAAGATACACAAGAAAACTGATGTTCTAATGAAAAATGTATAAATTCTAGAAAACAAATTATACAAAGGGAACAAATTTGTTCATTGGCAAATCTATTAAAACAATGTCAACTTTACCCAACCATTTAACTTTTCCAGTTGTATATGAGCACCAGACAATTATTTTATGTACTACTAGCAATGTGGGACGGCGTTGCCCGTCATTTTATCCAGGGAATGTTTTTTTTTAGTTTTTTTTTAAATAAATGTTATGATAGTGAAATATGGCGTAGGGTGTATATGTCAGAAAGGTACACACAGTGATACATGGACACATGTGCAAACACACACATATACAGGGGGACACACAGTGATAGAAAGAGACGCATGCAAGACACATACATACACACACATGCACTGACATACACAAACAGTAACACATACATGCAAAGCAGAACATACATACATACATACAGTGTGAGCATGGTAAGTAACATACCTCCCAGTATTTCAAATGGCCAAAGAGGGACACTTGTGTTTTAGGTGATGTTACTGGGGGAGTGGCTGGTGGTGTATTTCAGAGAATTTTTAACCCTTTGAGTGCCAGGGGGTAAGCAATGCATCGCATACCCCTCTAGCATTGAAATGCTTAAGTTACCCTTTGTGTAAGTGAATGATTTAGAAGAAGATGAAAGTACTTTTACACAGACTAATTTATAAGATATATACAGAAGTTTATACCCACATTACTGTGGGTTTTATTGATGTGGAGCAATTTGATACACTTGTATATACACCACACAGTGTGATGTCCTAAATAGAGGAGCAGAGGGATTTGGGTGTCAAACAGGGACTGTCCCTCCTATACTGTATAATGCCAGTCCTTATACACAGACACATGCAGACTGTATACTATACAATGCCAGACCATATATAACTAGTTTGTCATATATGCTATACAGTGAGCTATGTACAGCATGGAGATGGTTGCAGGAACTTGCACCTTTCTTACACATAGAATGGCAAACAATCTGCTCTCTTTCTCTCTCTTTGTGAAATATATAAATACAGTCACAACCATGTCTCTGCCACTTACCAGCTCAGCTGAAGCCCTGCTCAGCACTGCCTGATCATGTCTCTGCCGTTGTTCCCCTTTCCCAGCTTCTCTGTGATAGCAAGTCAGCTCCCCAGCATCCTGCCTGCTGATTGATTAGAAATCAGCTCACTTGTAGTAACTGGCAGGGCTGTGCAGGGTCACAGACAGGGAATGAAGAAGCTGCATATGAGTGGTTAATGGTAGCAAGCCCATAACCTTGTATCTATGTGCTGGGAACCCTAATTCATAACATAGATTTGGACCATGGCCTTCCAGCTGTAGCTTGAACATAGTTCCCATCATCCTCAGCTGCTCAGCATGGGTGTGTGTGTTTCTCTGTATGAGTGTGTGGATATGTGTGTATGTGTCTGCCAGTGTGTGGGGGGCATGTGTGTGTGTCTGTGGAGTAGGAGTGAGTGGCAGCCATTTTTTTTTTCAGTCTTAGATAGTGGTGGGTGGGCTGGATAGTGGGGGCGAGCCAAAAATCAAACCCCCATTGAATCACCCAATGGGAGCAGTGACTCCTCCTTACTGCCACTCCTGGGTGTGTTTTGCCAGGCACAAAATCTTCTTTATATATATATAGACAGACTGATGCAATAACAACTGAAGTAATTTTGGGGACAAAAAACTGCATCATAGGAACAAATAAAAAATACCAAAAGTCCCATTTATCTACATTAGTTTTTTTCACTCCTTTGAATATTAGAACTTTTCCAGTGCTTTGCACAGTTTATATTAATGCCATTTTATTTGTTCTTTACGTTGAAGATAAATTTACTCAGAAATGCATTACATTTTATTAGTACAACAGCCTCAGTTTTCTATTCCCAAACCCGAGTTTACATGCATCTTGTCCTTAAAGGATTAGTAAGCTTGTTTCCTAAATAAATATAGTATATGGCTTTTCCTGCTGGGTAAAATACGTCCTTCCACTGCTGTGAGATTTTTCTTTCATCCGAAAATGTTTTTTTTTTAATTAAGCAAAAAAAAACCCAAAATGTTAATGTAATAAATCTCCCAACAGCAGAAGTACACTTGTTTTCCTCAGGAGGAAAAGCCATATAGCATATTTGTTCTAGTAATAATGTACTGCTTCTTTAAGTCCACTTAACAGACAGTAGAATGGTCACGCATTTACCATTTGTGATATTTGTTCATTGTATTTGGTCTTGAAACTTTGTGTCTCGTTCAAACAGAAAAAGCAGCGGCACTTTTACACTTATGCTCTCTGGAATATCCATAGTAGCCCAGCTGACTACCTTAAAAGACTCCACGGGGCGACCTTCAGTAGAACGTTCAACGTGTCATTCTGAAGTAAATAATGCTAAAATCCACTTGTCAGGTGGAGCCAGGTAAGCAAAATAAACCCTATGAGATAGCAGCTGGAAACATATCTCATCTTACTTACATAATAGAAAGTTGAGCTCTGTGAACACACGCCATAATATCTTAATCCCGGCAATAAAGATTTATAAAGACTAAGTAATGCAGATTAGCTATCACAATATCCAAGTGTACAAATACCAAAAGGGATCTGTCTAATACAGATGGAATATCAAATGAGAAATTCTACCCTGCTTTGTCTTTTTATTTGTTTATTTTATTTCTGCCCCATTGTGAATTCATCTCATTTACTCTTCACAGTTGGCTGTTCAATCTCTTCACTGTGTTTCTGGAAAAGCCCATCAGAAACAATGTTAATAAAAAGGTAATGTTTTCTAATAGTGTAAAATATTTTATTCAAAATGTTACTTTTATTTTTCATAGAAATTATCCTTATGAGGAACAGATTAATGCATTACATTCATATCTGGTCCTCAAAAGATTGAGTGGGTTGTTCTAAAGGGGCAGTAAAAATGCAAACATGCTATTACATGATATTATAAATAGGTAGTTATTGTAAGTATATATTGCACCTTTAAAGGAGCAGTAAACTTTTTTATGAAAACACATTTTATAGAGCATTTCCTGCTGAATAAAACAACATCACTCCCATCGCTGTCAGATGTTTTATTCAAAATGTATAGCAGTTTAAATAATCAGGAAGTGAATTTACTGTGTTTACTTCCTGGAAGTTCTAACTGACAGGAAGTGACAGGCAGTTTCTATCACATTCTATGGAGAACTGTATGTTTCTGACTTTTCTGACTTTCCTCTCCATTAGAATCTAACAGGAAATCTAATTAGAATTTGATCACTAGAGGGCACTGCTAATGTAAAAAAACATGGCTTTAAACTGTAATAATTCTGGAAATATAAATCTCTTGGCAGTGGGAGTACCCTTCTTTTACTCAATAGGAAAATCCCTACAATATATATTTTTTCATAAAAAAAGTTTACTGCTCCTTTAACCCCTTAAGGACCGGCGGTCCTGGGACATTTCCGTCCCATAATGACCGCATAGGAGCACTTGGACGCGTCGGTACACGTGACCTGTCGCGTGTATCGGTGCGTCATTATGGGGCCTGATAGAGATCGCTCCGATCTTGGAGCGGTCTATTTCAGGCCCTATTTTTACTTACAGCGCTCCCGGTAGAGCGCTGTAAGTAAAAAATACGTGACGTACTATGACCGTCATCGGTCCTTGAGTATTTCAAGGACCGTGACGGTCCTGGTACGTCAAGGGTCCTTAAGGGGTTAATAAGCATTTGCACATAAGCAAAACATAAACAGAGAGAAAAGAAAAGAGAAAGGAAAGGGAAATGGGGGAAAAGAACGTCATGTCTCACATGTCTCAATTTTATTTCTTTTTTTGTAACTTAGTATGAAGGTTAAATGTGATATAATTTATTTTTTGTATTGTAATGTGTTGTGTTGTATAATTAAAAACAGAAAAAACAAATATTGCACGTTCAAAACTCTTCTCATAAACCTAAAACTATACATATAGGAAAAATGGTAACTTACTGCGCTTCGCAGTCGGTTTCCTTCATATAGCAGTCACATACACATATATCTATTTACATAACTTTTATATATGTGATTGCCTGTATTTCTTAAGCACCATTTTAGTTAACTATTTGGTTGTCACCTCCATGCAATTAACAATAGATTGTATCATCCTGAATGAGATTACCTATGCAGAGAGAGACCTGTCCATGATTCAAATGGGACATGAAATGTACTCAGGGTATCAATGGGCGGAGATTCACTAAGCGGTGATAAAGAGGTGATAAAGTGGTATTAACCCTTTGAGTGCCAGAGTGATACGGAATGCATTGCAAAGCAATGCATTCCGTACCACTCTGGCACTCACAGGGTTAAAGGGGAGACGACTTCTTCAGTTCCCATGTTATTCTTTAGAGCCTATGAATTAAGATCTCCAAAGTTGAAGAAATCTTAGTGTATAGGCTCCATAGGATAACATAGTAATTGGAGACGTGATAAAACTGGAGAAGTCATTTCCACTTTATCACCACTTAGTGAATCTCCCCCAGTATAGTCTTAATCAGTTATAGGCTATAACAGTGTTCAAATGCAAAAACAAACAAACAGTCAATAGATATAAATGACTGCTGTATGAAAGACACATTACTAAGCAAACCATTTCAATTAAAGGAGTAATGCCTCTTAAATGTAAAAAAAATATATATTTTTTCTTAACCCTTTGAATGCCAGAGACATACACAAGTGCATTGCAAAGAAATGCGTTACGCACACCTCTGGCTCTCAAAGGGTTAATGCATGCGACTTTGCATCTCAAACTTTAACCCTTTGAGTGCCAGAGGGGTACATAACACATTGGTTTTGCAATGGCTTGTGTACCCCTCTGGCATTCAAAGGGTTAAACGTGTACAAATTGTACATCTGATTCCCTTGTTTATGTCCATTTCTTTAAAAGTCCCACTAATGATCAAAAGTGGTCTCTAAAGGAAGTGTAAAGTAAAACCATGAACTGGCAGGGCTGTGTGATATCTGATCAGCTGACATATTCACATTAGAAACTGAGGGTAAATGCTCAGCCCATTGCCACAGCAACCTGGTAAACTTATCATACTGTTTTTTAATGTGTATATATATATATATATATATATATATATATATATATATATATATATATAAGATATTATATGATAACCCTTATAATTCAGAGGGATAGATCAATTTTTCTCCTTATGACACAGCTGGTTTGGTCCAGTTTTGTGGTGCGCTTTAACTCTTTAAGGACCAGAGGGGAGTGCAAATATTTGCTCAGCAATGAGTTGTGCAAAGATGTAAATCATATATACATAATCACTTGTCTATGTCTGTTTCTTAGCTGTGCCCACGAGTGGACAAAGCAATCACAATCCTACAGAAAGAGCTCTCCACATTTCAAGGTAACAATGTATTTATTATGCACTACAACACGTGCTAATGAATTGCAATGGACTGCTCAATCCTCTTTCACTCAAAAGGGCTAAACATTAGAAATGGGCAGAACTTTCATCTTAAATATGAAATGTGAAAAACAGCCCTTCCCACCTTCCATGGGTAATGTAAAAATGTATTTCCCTCATCACCTATTACTGCCATGATAATGTAAAAAACTGAGATCTCTGTTTATTGCATGTTGACCCTCTGTGTTTGGGGGAGAGAGAGAAAGAGAGAGAGCACCTGCCTTTTGTATT
This sequence comes from Rhinophrynus dorsalis, assembly GCA_037306005.1. NCBI lineage: Eukaryota > Metazoa > Chordata > Amphibia > Anura > Rhinophrynidae > Rhinophrynus > Rhinophrynus dorsalis. Next base: position 42,109,166 of record CM074727.1, read on the forward strand.
CAGCTAGTTTAGGCAGATAAGCAAAGAGAGGCATTTGGAGTTTTTAGAAATCAGTATTGGTATCGACAGTTGCATGGAATGTGGGTGTGAAATTTGCTGTTATCCACTTTCAAGGGCCGCAAGAATTCCTACCAAAGTTCCGGGGGGCAGACTCAGTATGTGTGGTTCTATGCCTACTAGTGGGGCAAGGCTAGTGGGTCAGTATGTCTGGTTCTATGGCTACCATTGCAGAGGGACAATCCTAAGGTATAGGTATGTATGGTTCTAAGGCTACCATTGGGACAAGGAAGGTGGGACAGCATGTGTGGCTATGGCAACCAGTGCAGTGAGAAAAGGTTGAGAGGTCACTATCGGTGGTCCTATGGCTACCAGTGAGATAAAACTGGGGTCAGTATGTGTGGTTCTATGACTGTCAGTGGGACAAGGCTGTTGGGTCAGAATGTGTAGCTTTATGACTATCATATGGGCAAGCCTTGCAGTTGCTTTCTCTTTATCTCTTGTAATAAAAACTTACAATTTGATAAATTAACTGACATTCCCTTTTATACTGAGTTAGCATACCAGAATACATGGGACATGAGGAAAATGCTACATTTTTTGAGTGGAAGGATGTCTAGCATTTCAATAGCTAATAAATACACTGTTAATATTATATACATGCAAGAACACCATACCTTGCTTTGTCTGACACAAGTAGATGAATAAAAGCATAATTCATTGTATGTCAACAGTGCCACCTTCAGGAATTAGAGAACTATGACTAGATTTATTGTCCATTTAAACATCCTTTGAAAGTCATGTGTCCACACACATGAATATACACAGGAATGCACTTACCAGAGGTGGGCAATTTATTCCTACAGCTGTGGTTAGGCTATAGTTCACATCATTTCATCTGAGCACAGGAAATTGAACAAGAAGAAGACCAAAGACAAAATAGTTAGATGAAATTACCAAATTTGATGGTACATAGTGACAACCAAAGGTTCAGGACCAAAGTTGTTGGAGGCCTGTCGAGGAGACCTTCATCCTGCAGTGGATCGACAATGGCCGAAGATGATGATGATGATGATATATATACATACATAAAGGACTTGAAAAATATCAGTAAGGTTCACCAGTAAGAGATATAAGTTGCTGGCTAGGATTCAGGAGATTAAATATTATTCCTTTTTTATATACCATTTTTTTATGTATACATTGTTTTGCCCCCATTCTGAGCAAAGGAAGGGTACTCCCCACTGTTGGAAAATGAAAATAGTAATATTGCTCTTGCTGTCTAGGAAGATTGTGACCATTTTATCAGTATTTAAGTACAGTTTGTTTTCATTGATCCATCTTTTAACCTCAGAGAATTGTTTTGTAATACAGCCTCAAGTTGTGGGCTTTGTGTGTAGGTTATGATGTTGCCTGCATACATGTGCATCGTACAATCATTGCAAACCATGGGCAGATCATTTATAAAATGTGAAAATTAAAGGTGCCCAAGAAAGGATATATTGGGGAACCCAAATGTAATTTAAACAGGGAGAGAAACACTGTTGGCAATAAACACCTACTGAGTTTTATCTGATACTGAGGAGCAATACCAGTTTAGTGAATGATTACCTATACCTGGGTTTTAAGCTTATTTATCAGAATATTACGGTCAAAAAATAATCATGTGAATCCTGTCAAGATGGATGTTCCCTACGAAGCTTTAATTTGAACAGATGATAGATAGATGTAAACAACAAAACAATCATGAATGAAAGATATCTAAATTCCAGTGCTTGAGAACTTCTTATCACTTCCCAAACAGGACTGGGAACATTCTTAGTCACTCTGACACATAAATAATTGTTGTACAAATTGAATATGATACTTAAACTTGATTCCATTGATTCAAGAATAACAACTTTTTTTGATGTTCTAATCTGTGTTTTTCTGCTCGTAGTCAGTCCACGTCTTGACTCAATGAATGAAATTGATTATGTCCTGATAAGTCCTCCACGGGTAGAGAAGACTCATATAGATCTGGATCTAAAGGTAATCGGTCACCCACATAAAATGAATAAAGGAATAGACTAATTTTACTAACAGAATTTGCATGATTAGATGAAAAATAGAAGGGATGTAAAACTTATATATGTGTTTTTGTCTTCAGTCCCATCAGTGATAATGTTATTAAGGTTAGTGGAGGATTTCTCCATCAAACTAACTGCACTAGAAGGGGACAAATAAAAATGAGCATTGAGTGAAATTATGCTTTTAACCTCTTAAATTGTATAGAGCAGGGCTCAAAATCTCCACTCGCCACTAGCCAATGGCGAATGAAAATTTAGCCCTGATGAGTAGAAATTCAGCCCTGGTGGGTATGTTTTGGCTTGCAGTGGAGAGTAACTTTTCAGGTCTGGCTAGTAGCAAAGGACTTAAAATTATATGCCCTGGTATAGAGGTCTCAAACACTTTGCACATGCTAAAAAGATGTCATGTGCCAGACCAGTGCAATTGGCATATGGTAGCCTTCGTGTTTTTGCTGTTAGATAAGTCATTACTGATAGAGACATAATAGGTTATGTACCAGTAAAATTGTTTTCCTTTTGAGTGGATACTGCTACCTCAGTTCTCCCCTTATGGAATCCATCCATCCTACCCTTCCCATATCCTTTCCCTCTACTCCCTCTCCCATTTTCCTCCCCCCTGCATTTCGTGTCACTCATCGCTTAGTCTAGAGGTAGTTAATGTCTGTTGGGAACAATTCCTGTCTTCTTCAACCAACGGCTCATTGAAAATGATAGCAGCTGTGGTCCTCAACAACTGGAGTTCCAAAGGGTGTCTATGAATTGCCAGTGTTACAGGTGGCAGAGTGCTGAGAAATATATTTTTAATTCTTTATAATTGGAATGTTTGTCTCGTAACACCCTGAAAGTAGCTGGTTTGCCACGTGTGCTTCCAATTATGTGCAATATTATCAGCAAGCTGTACATCAACTAGTATGATATGTACATAAGTATATATTCTGTTTGGTTTTTTTTCCTACATATTAGTTGATTTATATTTAGAAGTATCCAAAAATTGTGCTTACTAATGGCCTTGTTTCTCAATTAATTGATTATTCCAGTTTTGAGTTAATTATTATTGCTTGTCAATGTATGCTTATTATAGAGTGCAGAGCTCTCAGCCTCAGAAATAGGTTCTGTGGAAAATAGACCCTTCTGTCAAACTGTGTCTTAGGTTGGGAATGAGTGAAATAATGTGTGTTTGAGTGTGAGTGCGTGTATATGTGATGATGTATGTGTACCTCATGACATAAGGGTGAGAATGTCAGAAATAAGGTACAGAGATAACTGAACTCGGTGAGGGAACTGTGAAACTCTGCGCAGTATTTAAGAAGAAAGTTTCCCCTGACATCTTAGAGTTAATCTATTTTTAACCCTACCAGGGAACCATCCATCCCATCGGATCTGCTCCGCAGGAATCCTATCCTGTCAGCTCCATCACTCTTCCAGACGGGAAAGAGTCCATGATTTATCTTGGGATATCTGAATATTTTTTTAACTTTCTTGGAAAAATCTACTTTAACTCTAATGTTTTAAAACTGACATTATCACAAGAGCAGGTAAGAAAAATGCAGTGACTACATGGCCTACTGAGGCTGATGTACTTAGCAGAGCAATACTGTAGAACATCAATGGAATTTTAACCCTTTGAGTGCCAGAAGGGTACGGAATTCATTGCAAAGCAATGCATTCTGTACCCCTCTGGCAATCAAAGGGTTAAGGGACAAACCAAGAATCAAATTGATTGAAAAGGGCTTTTAGGGCATTCTAGCAAATACGTAATTATGAAAAAGCTTTCAAAATCTCCCATGTTTATGTTAGTGCTTTTTTTATTTCAAACTTTAGTTTATGACATCTTAATCCTTATTTATCTGCCAGTTTATTAAAATAAGCTAGTATTGGTCTGCAGGAAGTGGCAGTTGGGATGGAAGACAGTGTAGAATGTCAGTATCTGGCATGTCTGCCTTTCAGCTTTGGTTTTAAATTACAAATTAAAAGGATGGTAATGTCCCATAAAATAGTTTTTGCATTTTGTAGTAGTGAAAAAGTGGAATTGAATGCAAAAAAACATATCTCTCAAACCACTACGGTTTGAGAGATATCGGCATTCAAACTTTGATGTTTCCTGCTGTCAACTGTAAAGCTGTCAGCAGGAGATCCGTGTCGGTTGACACAGAGGCTCTTCAGCAGAGCCGCAATTGTGGTTTTTAAAAAGAATGACTGCATTGGAATAGTCTACCAAGTGTGCTTGCAAACCAGGCACACTTGGTAGACCATTCCAATGCAGTCATTCTTTTTAAAAAATGTGTTTGTGGCTCTGCTGAAGAGCCTCTGTGTCAGCCGACATGGATCTCCTGCTGACAGCTTTACAGCTGACAGCAGGAAACATCAAACTTTGAAAGCCGATATCTCTCAAACCATAGCGGTTTGAGAGAGACTTTTTTTCAATAAATTCCACTTTTTAATTACTACAAAATGCAAAAAAATGTATGGGACATTATTATCCTTTTAATTTGTAATTTAAAACCAAAGCTGAAGGGCACACATGCCAGATACTGACATTCTACACTGTCTTCCATCCCAACTGCCACTTCCTACAGACCAGTACTAGCTTATATCATAAATTGTTTTTTAAATTAATAAAGAATTGTATGTATGTATGTATATCTTTATTTATATGGCGCCACACAGTGTACGTAGCACCTTACAATAGAAGTAAGTTACATTAAATAAGAGGGGATAAAATAAGTGCCACATTCATAGAAACATTAGGAGAGAGGTCCCTGCCCCAAGGAGCTTACAGTCTAAATGGGTAATAAGAAACAGACAACAGGGCAAGAGGGTGTTAAGTTCTGAGGTTACAAGTGCTGGCTTTGGAGAAAGGTGGTGCATGGTCCTAGTGCTCCAGAAGATAAGATTTCAGGGTAGACTTAAAGACAGAGGGGGATTTTTCTAGATTTAGGGAAACGGGTATGGGGTTCCAGAGGTGGGGAGCAGAAAGTGAGAAAGGTTTGAGACGGGATAGGGCAGAGGGTGTGGATGGTGTAACAAGAAGGACGTTGTGTGCTGAGCGAAGAAGGCAGCCAGGAACATAAGAGGAGATGAGGGAAGAGATGTAAGGAGGGGTAGCAGTGTGGAGAGCATTAAAGCTGAGAAGAAGGACTTTGTAATTGATGCGTTTGCTGAATAGGGAGCCATGACAGATGTCTAAGAATTATGTGAGCAGGTTCAGTTTTTCGGGAGAGTGTGGTTATTCGTGCTGCAGAGTTTAAAACTGATTGCAAAGGTGAAAGGTGAGTAGCAGGGAGGCGAGTTAGTAGAATATTGCAATAGTCTAAGTGGGACAGAATGAGGGCATGTACAAGAGTTTTAGTAGTTTGTTGGGAGAGGAACGGGTGGATTTTAGCAATGTTGCGGAGAAAGAAGCAAGATGTTCTAGCAACAGAGTTAATGTGGGGGGAGAAGGAAAGAGAGGAATCAAATATAGCTCCAAGGCAGCGTGCTAAGCTGACCGGATCAATGTCAATTCCATCAACTGTAATGGTGAAGCTAGGTGTTAGGCAAGGATTTGGAGGGAAAATGAGTAGTTCAATTTTGGACATGTTTATCTTCAGCTGACGGTGTGCCATCCAGGAGAAAATGGACAAGAGGCAGTCTGAAATTTTAAGCTAGATTTGAGATGAAAGATCAGGAGTGGAGATGTAAATTTGGGTATCATCAGCATATAGATGGTACTTGAAGCAAAATGAATTAATAAGTTCACCCAATGAAAGGGTGTACAGTGAAAAAAGCAATGGACCCAGAACAGAGCCTTGAGGCACCCCCACAGACAGAGGTACTGTGGAGGAGGTGTTATTGCCAGAGGATACAAAAAATGAACGTTGTGAGAGATAGGAAGAAAGCCATGCAGCAGCTTTATTTTCGGAAACCAAGATTGTGGAGAATCAGAGGAAGAAGAGAATGGTTAACTGCATCAAAGGCAGATTATAAGTCAAGTAGTATAAGTATAGAAATCTGTCCTTTGGCTTTTGCAGTCTGGAGATCGTCAGCCACTCTACAGAGAGCTGTCTCAGTTGAGTGACCACACCGGAAGACAGACTGCAAAGGGTCCAAAATATTGTTAGAGCTGAAGAATTTGGTTAATTGGGAGAAGACAAGGCATTCTAAGCGTTTTGAGGTAAGTGGTAGAAGGGAGACAGGTTGATAGTTAGAGAGACAGGAGGGGTCCAAGTTAGGCTTCTTTAGTAGAGGTTTAATTTGTGCTTGTTTGAATGAAGGGAAGGTGCCTGTGGAGAAAGAGGTGTTGAATATGTGTGTTAATATAGGTGTAAGGACTGGTGCAAGTGGTTTGAGTAAGTGGGAGGGCAAAGGGTCCAAGGAGCAGGTGGTGAGGTGGGTGGATAGGAGAAGCTGAGAAACGTTTTCTTCTGTTACAGGTGTAAAACTATCAAAGTATGATGAAGGGGATTTGGGGAGAGAGAGTTCGGAGACAGAGGAAATAGTGGGATGTTTTTGAATAGATTCCACCTTGTGTTTGAAGTGTTCTGCAAAAGCTTCAGGTGAATGGATGGGGTGAGAGGAAGCTGTGGGAGGATGGAGCAAGGAATCAAAGACTGCAAAAAGATGGCGAGGATTAGACTTGTTGTTGTGGATCAGTGTGGTGTAGTATTCCTATTTAGCTTTAGATAAAGAAAAATGTAGAAAGGACAGCATAAATTTAAAGTGGATGAAATCTGCATGTGAGTGTGATTTCCTCCAAAGGCGTTCAGCAGAGCAAGTGCAAGAACACAGTCCTCACATATCACAGGGACATTTGTCCACAAACATGCTTTCATATTCCCTGACAGAAAGCTCCCTCCAGAGAACCAGAGAGCTCGTTTTCAAGGATGTAAGTGTAAAATAATAATTATAAGTCATTTGAATATACATATTTTTGTAAAGTCAAAATAAATGGAGCATTTTCTTTGTTTACTGTTGTACATATAGTTTGCACCAGAATCGTTCCAGTTTGTTTTATACATAAAGACCAATACATTGTTCACAATGTCCTCTTTTTATCTCTCTTTTAACAGTTTCCTCATGCTTTCTGGCTACGAACAGGGGACTATGGGGCAGTAATTCCTCAGGTTTGTGATTTGTTTAACCATATGCCATCCAACCTTCTTGCTACAGGTTATCACAATGCCCCAAGCCCTTGTTTATGTGCGTGCGTGTGTGTGTGTGTGTCTGTGAGATTTCAAAACAATTCCAAGACATGGCATAATCTTAAATCTTATCTTAACAATCCATTGTTCCTCAATCCTTAGGGCCCCAGAAGCACTCAAAAGGTTAAAGCACTGTAATGAATGCATTAACCCTTTGATTGCCAGAGGGGTACAGAACACATTCATACCTCCCAACATTTCAGATGGCCAAAGAGTAACACTTTAGTTTTAGGGGGTGTTGCTGGGGACGTGGCTGGTGGGGGGGACATTACCAAGAATGTTTAGGTATGATTTATGAACTCATATACTGAAGTTTAATCAAGTATTAATGTGTTTTATTGCTGGGGAGCAATGTGACACACTTATATACACCATACTGTCTAATCTCTTAAACACAGGGACACCAGGGTGGGAAAGAGGGAAAGAGGGATTTGGGTCTCAATGAGGGACTGTTCCTCCTAAAGAGGGACACTTGGGAGCTATGCACATTGCAAAGCAATGTGTTCTGTACCCCTCTGGCACTCAAAGGGATAAAATACAGATTTTAACACATTGGGGTCTATTTAATAAAATTACACCTGAAAACCACAGCAAAATAGGTAATGTCCTTAAAGGGATAGTTTTACTTAATGTTGTAGGGTTTATTTCCCTGAGTAAAACAAGGGCACTCCCGCTGCTGAGAGATATTTTATTAAAAAATTATAACAGCTCAAACTTGAATTTTTTAGGTGCAATATCACAGTGGCCTGAAAATTTACAGTGGCACTGTTGTTACACCATCCTATGGACTGCTCTGGTCTACCATAACCCTTTGAGTTCCAGAGGGGTACGCAACACATTGCTGCTCTGCATCCTGCCACCAATGCAGTCATGCAGTGTAGAGACTGCCCAAAAGCAAATAATGCTCCCATCACAGAACTCCCAGCATTCTGAGCTTTTGAGCAGTCTCTACTGTGCATGAAGGCTTCTGACAAACATCATTTGCGAATTATTATATAGGATGCTCTGTTTTCTTAGAAGCAATGAGAATGTTTTTAGCATTTTTAATATTTGCTGACATTTCTTACAAATGATGAACATTTTTAGAAGCAACAGTCATGTTTATTACCAATGCATATTTTTCTATGAGCAAAGCAAATTTTATATCAGCAATTCTAATTTGTATAAGAAATGTTAGTTTTCAGGTACAACATGTAGTTTTTTTGGTATTCAATATGACAAAGGTATTTTTGCATTTGTAAAACTCAAATGTATTTAGTAGACCCTTACATTATGTTATCATGAATTAACACCTCCAAATTAATATTGCATTACCTTAAAGTGGAGCTTTATTAGTTTTCATGCAATAATTTCACATGGAAAAGAACATATTGTTACCTTTTTATTCACAGTCTTTCTCACATGTCTATGGAGCAACATGTGAGTAATTGAGAAGGAAATGAATTATGATACAGATCCTGAAGTACCCAATAGGCAGATCACATTCTATCAGAAGATCACTGGTTACTGGTAGATAATGAGAAAACTCATGTTTATTTATCCTGTCTGTATTGAAAAAAAAGTGGGCCAGAACAACTAGCACAATACTGTAAAAAAGGCAAATAATTATGTGGAAAACCAATGTGTACCACAAATGTCCCACTAATTTAAATTAAGCTGTTAAACCCTTGAATACTATAGAGGTATCCAATGCAACACTGGATACCACTATAGCATTTTACCACAGAATCATTTGCTATCTCTTATAGTATTGTGCTTGTTGTTTTGGCCCAGATTTTTTGTAATACAGACAGGAGATATAATCATACATATGTTGTGCAACATGTTTGGTTGTGATGAAGAGGGGTAACAATGACACATTCTAGTAAGGAAAATAGATCATATTGTGATGACAATGAAAGCACATTAAACCCATTTCTCTAAAGTCTGGGCAGACATGTGGGATTATGCTCTAAGGTGTAATAAAGAGGTGACAAAGTGGAGGAGATATCGCCAGTGATATCTTTTTTCCAGTTCCTATGTTTTTCTGTGGAGCCAATGTGCTAAGTGGGAGTAATCGTGCATAGGCTGCAAAGAATAAGATAGAAACCAGAGAAGTGATATAACTGGAGAAATCAACTCCACTTTATCACATTTTTCTCACCTCTTAGTGCACGGCCTCCATGGGAAGATGCACAAAGGTGTGATAAAGAGGTGATAAATTATTTTAATCTCTCCAAGACCTATATTATTCTATGAAACCAATACAGTAAGATTTCTCCAACTTTACACATACGAGTGGATTGGCTTCATAGAATAACATAGGAATTGTTAAAGTACAATGATTGGAGAAGTCATCGCCACTTTATCACCTCTTTATCACCCCTTAGTTCATAGTTCTTAGGTCTTCCTGTGGGAAGTATACCATAGACCCTCACTAATTCTTTCCACATAGACAAAAGGTTTACAGTACCTACCTACCACCTTGAGCCAGCCATAAGCAAGTTGGTAATAGGAGGAAAGTAGCAGTATTGTCTAAAAACAGAGTTACTCTCACAGAGCCTTACAATCAGAGGAGAGAGGCCTCACTACATAAAAATACATTTATCCTATTAGATGTTAGAAAAATCTCCAAAAGTATTTAAATCAACATGTTGGAGAAGTTTCCAGAACCCAAGGGGCTAAAATAACCTTTTTCCTTTTATAAAATATACAAGCTCACGTGGTGATATGATTTTTTATTTCTTCAAGCACGTTTGAACCTGTGCTGAAGGGTATGTGTTAATCCAATTTAGTACTAAATGAAGTGCCTCAGTTTACTGTTGCTGTGACTGCCTATTGACTATGTACTAATCTATATATGATGAACTTTCTCCCACTTACTCCACTTGCATGAAGGGGTGGGCAGAGTAGGAGGTTATGGTTGATTTGGGGTGTTTTGTTCCACTGCACCTTGTTTAACTCCTTATGCTAACAAGACACAAATGAATCTTTTTTGTATTATTTTTATTGAAGGTGAATAAGCTTAACAGCAATAATGGGTTATAAGCATGTCCATACAATGTAGCAAGAACAAGATAAATACAAGCTGCAGGAAATAGACATATATCAAAATAAGTGCAGCGGTGACTAATACATGAGAAATTCTCCCTTATGATGCATATGAGTCTAAAACCATCCTAACACAGACTCAAAGGGCGAGATGTTCAAAAAGTCATCATAATGAAAATTCATCTAAAGAATTAAAAGTGATGGTAAGAAGATCTCATTGAACATTGCCGTTAAAAATTCTGATCTTAAAAATTGTCTTTGATCCAGATGGACGTTACATTCTTCTCAGAGGCCTGCTTTACAATAAACCATATGCCAATCTTAATATTTATGGCCCGAATAGTAACCAGATCTCATTCCTTTCTACAGTATGGGATCTCCTGACCGACCTACCTGAGGGCAGACTAATAGTGGGAGGAGACTTAAATTTGGCCCTTGACCCTTTCTTGGACTCCTCCATGAGTAGATCATGCTTCAAACTCCCCCATCTATGGAATTTGCGCAAACATTTAGCTAAATTTACCCTCATTGACACCTGGCATTCCCTTCACCCAGCAGATAAGGATTACTCTTTCTTTTCTCCTCCACATTCTACTTATAGTAGAATTGGCTATTTGTTCCTTTCACAATTTCTGCTCCACCATCTGGAATCCTCCTCCATTGATCTAGTCTCATGGATGGATCACTCAGCTGTCAACTTTACATTTACCCCTCCTGAGGCACTCACCGCTCCCAAGATCTGGTGTTTCAGCGAGAACATCTTGCAAAACCCGCAAGATACACAGAAAATTGCAGATGAACTGAGAGAATACTTCAGCTTAAATGTTACCCCAGACACCTCTGGTACAACAGTATGGGAAGCCCACAAATGTGTGCTTAGGGTTATCCTTATTAAGTTACGAGCCTCCAAACGCAGAGCGAAGTGGAAACAAATTGAAATCCTAATTGAGAAATTAAAACAGTTGGAACTTACACATAAATCAACAAACATAGCTTCTACACCATCTTCTATACTCACTACTAGAGAAGAACTCAATCAGCTACTTAGGACAAATTCTGTTTGCTCTTACATGTGGTTCAAATACCACCAATATGTTTCCTTTGACAAAGGGGGCAAATCCTTAGCCAGACTGGTGAATCATAAACTTCAACAGATTGGTCACCTCTCTACGTCACTCAAACGGTTTTGTGGTAAATAAATTTCCGGATATTGCCAACCTCTTCAAGGAGATTTATAAGTCCTTTTATAATCTTAATCCTAAAACGGCATCTCCATCTGCTGACTGGCACACTAGATTTGATTCCTTTCTTCGACAATCCAATATCCCTACTCTTGACACAACACAATCAAAATCTCTAGAAGCCTCTATTACTAGTGAAGAGATTCTGTCTGCCATCAGGTCAACGAAAGCAGAGAAGAGCCCTGGTCCAGACAGTTTCTTTGCTTCTTACTATAGGAATTTTCAAACTATTCTTATTCCCCACATGCTTACTGTATTCAATGAAGTCCTAACAGGGTGACCATTCCCTGTACAAGCGCTACAAGCACATGTAGTAGTATTGCCTACTAATTTTCACCCAATCTCCCTTATCCATGCAGCACTTTGCCACAAGATCGCGGAGAAAGCTTTAGATAGGGTGAACTGGCATTACATCTGAGGGACACTAAAATATCTAGGTCTTGGCCCCTGCATGCTCTAAGCCATCATGAGTTTATATACTAACCCATCGGCGCAAGTATTGGTTAATGGCATGTTATCGGACTCTTTCCCCATATTGAACGGTACTAGGCAGGGATGTTCCCTGTCACCATTAATATTCATTCTCACGCTGGAACCCCTACTCTGCTGTGTGCGAAATGACCCTTTGATACATGGAATCACCCTGGGGAATAAAACCTTCAAAATTTCCAATTTCAATCGGCAGACTCGAGCATTAGGTATCTGGGTGTTCGACTGTCAGCAGACCTAACCATACTCCCTGCCCTAAATATGACCCACTTACATTATCTATATCCAAAGACCTTAGAGCCTGGAGCGGTTTACCCCTATCTTGGTTGGGCAAAATTAATGTTGTCAAGATGATGGTATTACCTAAAATCTTGTTCATACTCAATGCACTGCCTATTTCGATTCCGCAAAATCTTCTTAACCCCATTCAAGCGACTATTTCTGCATTCATTTGGAATCATAAAACTCCAAGGTTAAGTCTCTGCCACTTATACAGAAATCTCGTGATAGGGGGTCTCGCTATGCCAGATGTGAATAGGTATTATAGAGCAGCGGCTATTGAAAAATTATTTGACTTTGCATCTCAACCTCCTAAATACTGGACTACTACCACATCTTCAGTTTTTGGTGGTACTCACTTCCTCCAGCTGGGCTGGAGCTCATGATCAGGTACATCGGCCCTCCCACTAGCTCACTCCATATTACAACATATTAACCATATTAACTGGTCTTGCTCCAATAATGTGCTGAAATTAGCCCCATTCCCTTCACCATTATCATCTATCATTGGTAACCCAGACTTCCCCCGCTGGCCTCCAGCAACAATCTTTAAAATGCTGGAAAGAAAGGAACGTGACCACTCTTCTAGAATTGACAGGGGAATCTGGATTCATGTCCATCAAGTCTTTACAAGATCTTCTTCAAGTAACTAAAGTTCCATGGTGGCAATTGCTCCAAGATAGGGATTGGTACAACTATTCTTTACGTGCATCTCCTCTTAGATCTCTGACCACCTTTGAAATGCTCATAAAAAATCCTCCCACCACTCTATGCCCACTCTCATTCTGTCATTCCCTTCTCGTCCCTAAAGTCTCTGACCCCACCCCTTATTATTTGTCAGCCTGGAACAGAGATCTAGGGCGGTAAATCATAATGCCTCAATGGTCCTCAATTATTAAATCTTGACTTAAATGGGCTTGAGATGTGAAAACTAAAGAACTGAACTTCAAACTACTAACACGTTGGTTTTATTCCCCCTCTCACATAACCCAATTCAGAGACACTGCATCAGGACTTTGCTGGAGATGTTCAACGCATAGGGGCTCTCTCATACATATATGGCGGCATTTCCCCCTCCTTTCGTCTCTCTGGTCCTCCATGGTTAATCACATCAATCACTCTCTTGGGTTGCAGCTGCAACTGGATCCCTTAGTATGCCTATTCTTTCCTGCTTTACAAACTAAATCTAGACCCCATATACCTGAGTGGGACTGTGTTCCACTCCTTTTGAATGCAGCAAATTAATTAATACCGTTAATGTAAGTAAATGTAACGTTGACTATGGAACGCTGCCATGCCATATCTACAAATTCAACCAATTCATTTGCTCATACATGGTCCACATGGCTCAGATCCCATCCTATTCAGCATATTTTAGACTAAAAATTGTCTTTGATTTTGTCTTTGAAACAAAAATTTTCAAAGAGACAAAGACTTTTTGTCTTTTAAACCAATTTTTCTTCTCCAAGTTTAGACCATTTTTATTATGTCGGGAAAAAAATGACGTTAATCAGACAGAAAATTATGTTCAAATGAATATTTTTTTCTGAAAATACCTTACATTATGACAGAAGATTAAACCACACCGACTTTTAAGATGGCTTTTTCCCTTTGACGGAGATCACGGAAATGGATACAAAAAATGGCAGAAACATGTATGAGAATTGATGGATCCTGGTATAAGAACTTTCTTATTCTGATTACAGACAATTTCAGTTACCACCACTTTCTGAACATCTCGCTCAAAGAGTGAGCAGTGAGGCAAGAGTATATGCATGGAATACAAGTATTTTCCCGAATTAAAAAAGTAAATATCTCTTAGAGGGAGGTTGAGGGAAATAAGCATATAATCTGAAGCGGAGCGGTTAATCAGAATAAGTAAGCATATCAAGAAGGGAAAAGAATCAGATAGTAAATAAGGACAGCAGGCTAAGAGGGTTTGGGGGAAAGAAGATGTTAGAAAGGCCTAAGAGTAGGTTAAGGAAGAAGAAAATAGGAAAAGACAGATGGGGGCTATGTAGGCAGTCATAAGGGTAAGGGTGATTCATAATCCACTGAGTGTGCAGCCGAATAAACAATCCATGTGGCAACATGTGTAGCTGCATGCTGTATCCACAGGGACCAGAAGGACTGGAAAAACCATAAGAGTTGTGTGTCTATGGCATGGATTTTTTCCATTTCAAATACTGTATTAACTTTTTGGACCCATTGGTACCGGGAAGGTGGGATAGGGGTTTTCTACTGCAGAGGAAACAAATTCTTAACTGCATTTGCGAGAAAGAAAATCAAGGTCATGGCCTCTTTAGATAAAATGGGAAAGAGGGGAAAATTTGTTGCAAAAAGAAGAGTCACTAGGTCTAAGGGAAGGGTTAGGGCAAGAACTGAGTTTACTGTTGAAAGAACATCTCTCCAGTAGGAAACTAAAGCCCAACATGACCACCACATATGCAAGTATGTCCCAATGTCAGGTTCAAATGAAGAGTAGGCATGCTTGGGCTTTCTAATAGGAGAGGGTTGAGTTGCCAGAATGGGGTGTTAAAGTTCTCAGGGAATAGAGACAGGAAGATAAGAATGGGGGCGTTGTCAGCCCAAGTGGTAATATGACACAAGGAATCTGATGTAAAATTGGTTAACTTTCCTGAACATGCTATAGGGGAGGTATTGGGGCTTGCTAACAGCTAATTTTTAAAGCACAGATGGACCGCATGTTCTAACAAAACTTGGAGGATTTCTGGGGTACACCAATTGCACTATAGGGAAAACCTTCCTATTGAACTACATGACGATTTTAACTCCTTTAATGTTAGAAAGGTATTCAATGCATTGAGTTGGAGACCTCTCTAGCAATCCAGGGGTTTCAATTCTCATTAAAATCAATGAGATTTTTATATAATTTTTAGTTCTCTCCCCCGTTCATCACTTTTATACTGTAGATGAGTGGTTATTACTCAGTCACAGAGTATGATACTGACTGTAACAGCCATCCCCTTTTATACTGTAGATGAGTGACTATTTCTCAGAGTCACAGGCTATGATACTGACTGTAACAGCCACAAAGTCTCCTGTGGTCAGCTTAACCCCAGGGAAAGTCAAGATGGAGATGAATGGACTTCTAGAAGCTCTGGTTGTCCTGCCATATTTTGTCACCAAACAAGTATTTTCTGCGGATCTGGTAAGTTTCGTTTTTATACTGTGCATGAAAAGTGTATGCAGATGAGGCCACTGTTCCTTTTAGGCTTCATGCAAATAAAAAAAAATAGAAGTAATTCTGAGGCAAATCAGCAGCACCATAGCAGATGAATTAAAATATGTCATTTGATTTAAAAGATCAGTATTTTTTTTTTTTTTTTGTGGTGGGGCAACATATATTATATGCAGAAAAAAGAAGAAAAAAGAGGCTCTTCCTCGTATAATATTGTAAGTACTCAGTGACACCACACCTCCACCAATGTAAACGTACTCACAGGAGAACGATGTTAGACTCCCACATACGTGTAGTCTAACCGATATAACTCAGGGATCTAATTGCCGTCCCTTATAAGGCTTTCTTTACCATCTGCTGCCCTTCCAAGACACTCCTCCACACAAATAGGGTTAAGACATGGAAATAAAAAACAAAAACACGAAGGGCGCCAATAGTGCCTTATCATTCACTCACCAAATCAGCAATAAAAAATATATCATCACATATATTATATGGCTTTCACTTTCTGAGTAAAACAAGGATTCCACCACTGCTGGGTAATATTTCATTCAAAAGTTATAACAGTTTATAAATCACATTGCCTTTTAATCTCATGAATTCTAGGGAAGTCTCAAATGCACTGATTTGCAATGAATTTGTGCCTTCCCTAGCACTCAAAGGGATAAAGGGTCCATTTAACTCAAAAGGCATCTTTCTATGTCCCATCTGGTTCTTCAAACTTTTTTGTCCAAAATTTTTATCTTAAATTCCACAATATTTTGCATTTCTTTGAGGGTTTTTGATTCTGAGAAGAATCAAGTAACAATTATACTTCAGAAATGGATGAAGCAGAGCTCATGCACCATATCTGCTATTCTGAAAGCAACTGTTATATTAGGTGCTTTGTTAGTACTTACAGGAGGCAAATATAGTTTTTGATACCTTTTATTGGCTAACTAAGCAGATTTAGGATGCAAGCTTTCAAGACCTTAGGTCTCTTCCTCAGGCATGTTATACAGATAAATATGAAAACATCTCTCTTAAATACAAGTACACATCACATTGTTTAGCAGATATCTTTGATCAGTCAATGGTAAATTGACATTGACTGATCAAAGATATCTGGATCTGGACTGCATTCTGTTATCTGATTTCCATGCTAAACAATGTGATGTGTACTTGTATTTAAGAGAGATGTTTTCATATTTATCTGTATAACATGCCTGAGGAAGAGACCTAAGGTCTTGAAAGCTTGCATTTAAATCTGCTTAGTTAGCCAATAAAAGGTATCAAAAACTATATTTGCCTCCTGTATTTCTACGGCTAACACGGTACCAACTCTCATCTGTTGTTAGTACTTGGCAGACACAAAGCCAGCTTTCAAAGAACTATTCTCCTATGACTTGATGCAGTTTCTTTAACATTTCTACAGCTTAGTGGGACTGTGTCTCATTTTCTACATGTATAAAGTGGGGTATGCCGATGGCATGGACTACTCGATAGCTGACGTTTAGTAATAGTATCAAAGACAATGTTACTTACCACTGATGAAAAAGATGTCCAGTGAGAAGTGATAGTCATATAGTCTGTTCTCTGACCACTTGTCCACATATCTGTAGTCTCAGGTGAACTTTTTTGTCAAATGACGTTCCCAGCCCTTTGTCCACCACACTAACCACCTGCTTGTGCAACTCTGGAACAGCCATCCTTGATAAATAACTGTGGATTGCAATTTGCCAGTAGATTGCAACACATGACATCAGTACTTTAAAGGAACAGTAAACTTTTTTATGAAAACAAATATTTTATAGAGCTTTTCCTGCTGAATAAAACAAGGTCACTCCCACTACTGTCAGATTTTATATTCAAAAATTATAACAGTTTAACTAATCAGGAAGTTAATTTACTTTGTTTACTTCCTGATAGTTGTAACTGACAGGAAGTGACTGGCAGTATCTATCACATTCTATGGAGAACTGTATGTCTCTGACTTTTCTGACTTTCCTTTCCATTAGAATCTAACAGGAAAACTAATTAGAATTTGACCACTAGAGGGCACTGCTAATGTAAAAAAAACATGGGTTTAAACTGTAATAACTCTGGAAATATAAATCTCTCCGCAGTGGGAGTACCCTTATTTTACTCAATAGGAAAATCCCTACAATATATATTTTTTCATAAAAAAAGTTTACTGCTCCTTTAAGAACTTTGTTTTCAATAAAAGAATAAGGCAGCATATCAGCAGCCATCATTTTGGAAACTTTGTGATTCCACAAGAGTACTATTATATTTTTTGTGCATTATTTTCTTCTTTATAAGAACTAAGTAAGTTTAGTTAGCAGCACACAGAAGACAAAAGCAGAAAAAATAGTTAAGCTTTCACTTTTCATGGGACTTCCTGCAGAAAGCAGGAAGTGCTGTTTTTTAAGTGTCTCTTTTGAGTTGGCAGGCTGAAACATGCATTAGGGGACTCTGCACCAAAATCAGTAGGTCTAGATTTTTGGTGATAAAGTGGGGTCCCTTAAAGCATGCTACTGCCCAAAGTGTGTAATTGAATGGGAAATTCAGGCTCTTTTTAATGGCTTCCAATTATTCAATTTTTATCTTTAGTCATATGTTGTTTTGTGACAGCAAAATAATGTATTGTGGATTCAGCATCACAAGGACCTTCCAAAATTACTGTCTGTGTGAGAAATGCAACTCCAACATTCAAAAAGGCATTTGTCACATCTAAGTTATTTCATCACTTTCATTTTTTCATATAGGAAGCAACTCTCATTGCCGATAGTCTACATCTTGCAGATCTGAATCTTGATATCTCCTTTGTTATTGAAAGGTAAACATTTAAGGTCCATAAAAATAATAACATTTGAAATATAAATGGAATGAGCTATATTGCAATGAATATGAATGCAGGTCAGTTTCTCCATACTTTTTCAACACTTGCCAGGTCATCTTCTGGTATTCCATGAAGTAGACATATATAATGGGTTACAGTTAAATGTCTAAAACAAATGAAAAACACATCTTTAGCAAAAAATCCATAACATACGAAATTTCCACTGCATTCTCAGAATTACATGCAGAAACATGAAAATGAATGCACACAGTGCTGTCTCCTTTTGTTCACCGTAACCATGTTGATCAACAGTGATTTATGAATCTCAAACTAATAAAATACATTTTCTTTTAGATTTCAGTTCCATGAATTCAGGAGTTCTGTGGGCAAAATTGATGTGAGTAGTTGATTTAGTATCCATAAAATCAATATCAATATTTTACGGTATTATGTATGGTTCAATATGTTGGTAACAATCGTACAACAGTGCTGTATTACCCTCCAAAATACATCGGTAGATAGTTAGATTTTTTGTCTGATGAGTCCCAATGTATGAAATTGCAATCAGACCAGAAGTAATGACATTTTATAAAGTTTAATCCTTCTGTCTTGAGAGAGAGAAAAACAGAGAGAGAAACACAGACAGAGAGAGATATCTTAAGAATTCTTACTCTGGTGATTGAGTAATTCACTCTAGCAATTAACTTTATATTATTTTATATAACAGCTTGGTATACAACTTTCTAGATCAAGGGGTACCTCCAAGTCGTTTACACTAGACTGGTCTCAAGGGACAACCAGACAGAACTTGTCCATTAACCACTAGATTTGTTTGCACTACTCACAGGAGAGGTGGGAATCCGGACCTTCAGATACAGCCATCCCGTCGCAATTGGCTTAGGGCAGTGACATGGGTAGGGTCTCACACTTCTACATACTGGAACAAGTCAGCGGAGAATGTATCATCCCCTCTACTCCAACTTCTTGACCAGACAGGCTGTAACCCCTCTGCCTTGTTGCTGCAATACAGGTTTCATCTCCTCTGCTCCATCGTCTCCACTAGGCAGGTACTAAGTCCTCTGCCTTCTTGCTGCAGTGCAAGCATCACCCCCCCTCCTGCTCCAATGTATCCAAAGCTCTGTGCCTTGTTGCTGCAGTGAAGATATCATACCCTACTTTCCAACATCTCCACTAGGCAGGCACTAACCCCTCTGTCCAATAGCTCAACATCACCTTTCACAAACCAATTCTATTGGACAGAGATGTTAGTGCCTTCCTAGTGGAGATGTTGGAGAAGAGAGGGTGATACCTGCACTGCAGCAACAAGAGAGAGGGCTTAGTGCCTGACTGGGGGAGAAATTGGAGCAGAGAGGATGGTATCTGCACTGTAACAAGAAGATAGAGAACAGAGTGCATGCTTTGTGGGGATACCAGATGGTATTGAAAAGACCCCGAGGTACTTGCAGTCTTGAAACTGTGCAGTCGAGTGTAGTTAGCACATAGGATTTGGATAATACCTGTGGTTCCCAAATAGGGCCCAACCAATAGATGATGGAAATGAGTACACATGATTTAGGATTTGGGATAATACCTGTGCTTCCCAACTAGGGTTCAACCAATAGATGGCAAGACTGAGTAAAAAGAAAATATATGCGCCAAAGAACGTATGTTGGCTCCCATCTCCACAGTCCTGGAGGCATCCAGTAGCTCACAAGAGTAAGGGTCAGGGCCCATTCCAAGATGCTGATTCAGGAATCTGGTGCACTCTGCTCTGTTCTTGTGGCACTGCTTGACCTAGTAGTTGGCGGGCTAGTGGGTCTTACTGCTGCCTACACAAAGTATGCACCACATGTAACAAAACAATTTTGGCTACATATATCATGCAATGTTAACGCTTCTAACCAGCAGCTTAGCTTTAAAACTGACTTAAAAGATCTCAAAATACATCTGACTTTAAGTACATTGACTGGCCTTTTATAGTCTACAATTAACTTAAGGTGACACTAAGGTGACACTAAATGCATATAAAAGTACCAGAATATGTGGAATATGAAACAAAAAAAATTGCAGAGTATAATTTTTGTGTAGTGTAGAATGGGGGGGGGGTGGATTTAAGGCAGTACAGACTGGAAATACAGAAATGGCAAAGGTAACAGATTTGCATACTGGCTGGTTATTGGCCACTAACATTGACCTTACAGGTTATACAATACTGCTATGCTTGGCATCAGCCAGTAGATGGCAACAATGAGTACACAGGAATTTGGGATATTACCTGTGAAACAGGGTTCAACCAATAGATGGCGGTAGTACACAGGATTTCGTTTTTGGATAATGCCTGTGCTTCCCAAATACACCTCAACCAATAGATGATGAAAGTAAGTACACAGGATTTAGGATTTGGGATATTACCTGTGCTTCCAAACCAGGGTTCAACCAATAGATGAGGAGAATGAGTACAAAGAAAAGGGTATAAGCCCAAATGTTGGCTCTCATCTCCAAAGTCCTGCTGGCTTCCAGTAACTCACACAAGTAAGGCAAGGTCCCATTCCAAGATGCTGATGCAAGAATCTGGTGCACGCTGCTCTGCTATCACTGCTGTTATGACACTGGCTGATGTGGCATGTTGGTGTGTTGATGGATCTTACAGCTACCTATTCTAACCCCTCTGCCCTGTTTCTTTGGAGAAAATATTGTCTCTTCTGCTCATTTGATATCACTCTCTCTTCCATTTAAGCTCCAACAATCAGGCATTAGCCCATCTGCCTCATATCAAAAGCTCCACCTTTAACAAACCTGTGCACCTTCAGCTGCATAGGTTTAGACAGACAGTACGCTTTATTTAAAGATAAACTTTGATATTCTCTTCAACAATCACAAATTCAGCTAACTTGAAGTACAGTTCCTGGCCTCTTATAGCCTGCAGTAAGCTTAAGGTGACACTACATACATATAAAAATATCATAATGTGTGGAATATGAAATCTAAAAAAAAAAATCACAGAGTATCATTTTAGTGGAGTGTAGAATTGGGAAAAAATGAGGCAGTGCAGACTGGAGGCAGAGAAATGGCAACAGTAACAGATTTGCATACTGGCTGGCTATTGGCCACTAGCATTAACCTTAGAGGCAATACAATACCGTTATGCATGTCATCAGCCAATAGATGGCAACAGTGAGTACACAGGAGTTAGAATTTGGGATATTACCTGTGCTTTCCAAACAGGGCTCAACCAATAGATGGCGATAGTTAGTACATAGGATTTAGTTTTTGGATAATACCTGTGCTTCCCAAATAGGACTGAAGCAATAGTTGATGGAAGTGTGTACACAGGATTTAACATAATACCCGTGCTTCCAGACCAGGGTTAAACCAATAAATGGTGAGGGTGAGTATAAAGGAAAGTGTATACAATGAAGGTCATATGTTGGCTCCCATCTCCACAGTCTTGGAAGCTTCCAGTAACTCACAGGAGTAAGGCTCGGGACCCCTTCCAAGATACTGATACTGATACAGGAATCTGTGCACTCTTCTCTGTTATCACTGCTGTTGTGGCACCATCTATTTCACAGCTATTTGACACCACACAGACACTAGTATCTCTGATCTGTTAATATGGAGTAGGTATTTCCCCCTTTACTATGTTATTTCCACCAGGCAGACACTAGTCTCTCTATTTTATATGATAGCACACTCTTTAATAAAGCAATATTGGTTATCTGGGGTTTGGACTTTCAGTACTACTTTTTATACAATGCACACACAACTTGAAGTACAGTACCTGGCCTTTTATCATCTACAGTTAACTTAAAGTGACATTACATGAATATACAAATACCATAATGTGTGGACTATGAAACCTAAAAAAATGCAGAGTATCATTTTAGTGGAGTGTAGAATGGGGGTAATTAAGGCAATACAGACTAGAGGTACAGAATTGGCAACAGTAACAGATTTGAATACTGGATTGCTATTGGCCACTAGCATTGGCCTCACAGGCAATACAATGCTGCTATGCATGGCATCAGCCAATAGATGGTAACAGTGAGTACACAGGAATTTGGATTTGGGATAATATCTGTGCTTCCCAACCCATCCAAACAATAGATGGCGAGAGTGAGTACAAAAAAAGGTTTTGCTCAGAAGCACATATGTTGCTCTCACCTCCACTGCTCTGAAGGCTTCCACTAGCACACTGGATTAAGTATCGGGCCCATTCCTAGATGCTGACGCAGCAATCTGGTGCACTGTTATCTGCAGTCTCTGCTATTGTGGCACTGCCTGACCTGGTATGTTGGTGTGCTGATGGGTCTTAGAGCAGTCTATTCCACAGCCACCATTATGGGAAACTGCCTTCCTCACCCTGACACCAGGAAGGCACTAACCCCTCTGCCCTGTTCCTGTGGAGCAGGTATTAAACTCTGCTCCATCATCTCTACCCGGCAGGTACTAGCACCTCTGCTAGGCTGCTGTGGAGGAGGTATCACCCTCTTTACTTTATCATCTTTATCAAACCCCTCTACCCAATATCATAACACCACCTTTAATAAGACAATTTTAACTAGACATGCTTACTGCAATCAATTCTAAAAAAAAATAAATACACAATTCAGCATCACTTCAGAGGTAACAACATGCTTTAATTAAGCAATATTACTTACCCAGGTTTTATACTTCTGATACTCATCATTGATTTATTTAATTTTTTACTTTACTTTACTTTACTTTACTTTACTTTACTTTACTTTACTTTACTTTACTTTACTTTACTTTACTTTACTTTACTTTACTTTACTTTATAACTAAGCTTTAAAATTAACTTCAAAAATCACAACCCACTTAACTTGAAGTACAGTGCCTGGCCTTTTATAGTCTACAGTAAACTTAAAGTGACACTACATGAGCATTAAAAAAATACCATAGTGTGTGGAATATGAAACAAAAAAGAATTTGCAGTGTCATTTTAGTGGAGTATAGAATGGGGGTTAAAATTTTAAGGCAGTACAGACTAGAGGTACAGAAATGGCAACAGTAACAGATTTGCATACTGTCTGGCTATTGGCCATTAGCATTGGACTCACAGGCAATACAATACAGCTATTCATGGCATCAGCTGATAGATGGCAACAATGAGTACACAGGAATTTGGATTTGGGATAATATCTGTGCTTCCTAACCCTTCCAAACAATAGATGGCGAGAGTGAGTACAAAGTAAAGGGTTTACTCAAAAGCACATATTTTGGCTCCCATCTCCAATGCTCTGGAGACTTCCACTAGCTCAATGGAGTAAGTATTGGGGCCCATTCCAAGATGCTTATGCAGGAATCTGGTGCACTGTGCTCTGCTGCCTCTCCTGTTGTGGCACTGCCTGACCTGCTATGTTGGTGGCATAAAGGGTCTTACAATGAAATGGGTGAAGAACATATGTTGTATCCTATCTCCACAGTCCTGGAGACTTCCAGTAGCTCACAGGGGTAAGGCTTGGTGCTCATTCCAAGGTGCTGATGCAGAAATATGTTGCACTGTGCTCTGCTATCTATCCTGTTGTGGCACTGCCTGACCTGATATGCTGGTGGGCTGAAGGGCCTTAAGGCTGCCTATTCCACAGCCACCATTCTGGGAAACTGTCTCCTTGTCCATGACACCAGGTAGGCACTAACTCTCGACCCTGTTCCTGTGGAGCAGATATTGCCCCCTCTGCTCCACCAGGCAGACAGTAGCACCACTGCTTTGTTGCTGTGGAACAAGTATCACTGACAACAGTGAGTATACAGGACTTGATTTGGGATAATACCTGGGCTTCCCAAACTAGGCTTACCCAATAGATGGCGATAGTGAGTACATAGGACTTAGGATTTCAGATAATATCTGTGCTTCCCAAACTGGGCTTAACCAATAGATGGTGACAGTGAGTACACAGGACTTTGAATATGGGATAATACCAGTATTTCCCAAACCGGGCTCAACCAGTCGATGGAGAGAGTGAACATGACTTTTGTTGGAAAAGTCCATGTCAGTTGTGTTGTCTTAATAAGGGATGGGTGAAACTCTCCGCCTCAAACTGAAATCGGCGAAAAATGGCACTTTCCACTTGGTGAAAAATTTCCCATGAAAAGTGCAGATTTTCTGCTTTTTCCGCTTTTTTCATCCATTCAAATAAATGGGAAGATAGAAGTTACACATAACACCATAAATTAATATTTAACTTCCCAAAGGCATAATATAAAAGGGGCATGAGGGTGCCTGTGTTGGTGGGGTGTGGGGAAATAATAAGTTGAACGGGGAATGTTTATGGGGGGTTGTTTACTGGGATTGGGGGACACTTAATAAAAAAGAAATTGAAATAAAAAAATAATAAAATAAAAACCATAAGACATGGTATAAAGGGGTGTGAGGAGGGTGCCTGTTTTTTGCGAATGAATGAATCATTTGAACAGGGAATTTGTTTTGGAGGGTTTTCTTGACTGCTATTGGGGGTACAGTAAAAAAAATAAATCAAAACAAAATATGACATTTGTATTTAAAGTGACAGAGACAGGAACCCCCTGACATAAGCTGCCACAGGGGCGGACTGATAATTGACTTGATAGAGTATTTTGTAGAGGATGATTTATTTGATTTGTTGTTAGAGGCCATTGAAGGACGTAGACTTATTAGATGCCCAAACCCTGAAGAAACATTGATTTGTAGGACTTAAGCTTATTTGACACAAGCCCTAAGGAAACATTGATTTCTAGGACTTAGGCTTGTTAGAAACAAACCCCACAAATATTGTTTAATTTTTTGTAGGACTATTTTTTTTCTTCAAAACACAAGCCCTGAGAAAAAAATAAAAATGCTCTACTGGCCTAATGGCAGCAGGTCATGTTGACCAGTGGCCACTGTCAAATGTCCTCCTGAGTCCTGAGTTGCAACTGCTGTTCGTACTGCTGCTGCTGAGTTGTTTAAGCAGCAGGATGATTAGGCAGCTGAAAGGAAATGGGATCAACAATAGCAGTAACATGGAATATGGATGATGAAGGTTCCATTTGCCATGACTGGCTCCAGTGATGTGCCTGAGGCAGTAGCAGCAGAATAAGTAGCCCCCACTATATGTGGAGAAAAGAATAAGTTGGCCATTAAATCTTCTCCACCTGCCCCTCCTCCAAAATCATCATGGGTGTGTTGTTATTAGAATATATATTTTTCCCTTGAGAACAGGAACTGTGGCTTCCATCAGCAACTGCAATGTTCACAGTGTGTGTGTGGTAAATAACATCTGGGGGCACAACTGTATCCAAACACCATGACACCCAAAACCAAGTACTGCCACTATCACTGTACCCCTTGTCCAGACCCCGCTAAGGACACGTGACAACTTGCTGACAGTTTAATAGTAATGATGAACCCTCCCTGCCACCATCTTAGCATATTCTGTGGGATGGAATCTTCTCATATGCCACCTGATGACCTGGTATCGATTCTCCTCCACCACACTGACATGTGCGGTCAGTGTACCACACAGTGTGCAATGGGTAGAGATGAACTGCCATATCCTAACAGTAACAGAGCGGCTATCATTTGGCGGGGAGGTAACGATGAATGAGGTGGATCGGCAGGAGATGTACTTGTTACCCTAGAGGAAGAAGATGATGTTGATGGCGAGCTAGTTTTTTTGCTCGTCATGGAACTTCCAGTGTCTGTCTGGGTTTCTTTATTCTTCCTCCTCTTTGATCTCCACCTTTCTGGAGAGTCATGGGGTACAGTAACAGCGGTGCTAGATTTCTGTAATGGGTGTTTGGCTTTAACATGTTTGACATAAATGTTATGGTGTCTGTGTTTCATGTCTGTTATCAGGGAGGTTGTGCCAAGTTGTGTTCCCTCCTTTCCCCTTCTCACTAACTTGTCACAAATTTTGCACTGTACCATTGTTGATGATGACTGCACTGTGCCTGATGGAAGAGAATAATAGTCCCACACCCATGACTTCTGGTGGGAGGGATAGGGAACAGGTGGAGAAGAAAGTCCTCTTTCTTCTTGTCCTCCACATTCCCCTTCACTTTCTGTGGCAGCAGATAATGTTGCTGCCATTGCTGCTACTGCCTCAGATTTAGCACTGCAACTAGGATCAGGAGGAGTATTGCTACTGCTGGCAAGTGGAACCTGTCCTAGTCCCGCATCACTTGTTGACCCCATTCTCACTGTGTCCACGGTGGTCTGTGGCACACTATCCTGCTCCTCAGCACCAATAATTGTCCTGTTTGTAGAGGAGTAATAAATCATCATACAATTTTTCAACTTCATCATCACTGTGCCTCCTTGTAAGGGCAATGATTTGAAGAACATAGTAACTGTGTAGTTTGATAGCACAGGAAACAACATATTTTCATTTACCATTTTATATCAATGTATTTAATGATTTACACATTTTAATTCAGATATATCAGCTTTTAATGTAACAATTCTATTTACAGCATTTGAATCAGAGTGGATGTGTACAGTCTATAACTTCTTTCTAAAAAAATGAACAATTTTGACAGCATCCCAGTGGTCATTATGGCAACCTGCAAGTGAGCACTCATATGCATTGTGAACACTCCAGATGATATTTTATTGACAAATAGTGTCGATATATGAACCAATAGTACTTGATTCAGTCAGTTACGTTTGAGACACTGTATAAACCATATTGTATTAATTTTTATAGCAATCATCTAGAGTTTGAAGACCATTGTTCTGTGCAAATACAGTAGGCCACACTTAACCAGTCAGCATACCAACATCTTTGTTCTCCCTCAAAGCATCAGACTGTATTTTACAGGTTGAAGCATTGGAGAGTTCCATGGGGCGGACATTACAAGAGTCTATTCTGAGAGCAATAAACAGTAAGATTTTGTAGTCTTTTCTAGTTTATTTCTATGTATGGAAAGATATTGGATTGACTTCATTTATTTTTGTTGCTTTTCCCTAGGTGGTCTTCGTAGACGTATTCCCATGCCGTCTCTTGCAAACATCACATTACAAGAATCAGATATTAAAGTGACTCAGGTGAGTCTCAGGAAATGGCTAAAGGGTTGTATTAAGATATCTGAGGAACAACTGTGGCACAAACCAACTGTACCATAGAGGACCAATGGAAATCCCCATTGGATTCTAACCTATGGAATGCTTAAAGAGGTTTCTAATCCACTGGGAAGCAATGTGACATAGATCTATTTATCAAAAAAAAATAAATAAATAAATCACTGGTGATTTTAGGAATCTTTTTATTTGCCCTATAGTACTGTTGGTTTGCTTGAGGGCTGCTCCTCTCCGGGGGGAAGATTCACTAAGTTATGATAAAGAGGTGAGAAAGTGGAGATGACTTCTCCAGTGATATCGCTTAGCTTTCTTGTGATAACTTGAGCCCTTTATCGGGTTTTCATGGCTAAAGCAGACATTTGAATTGATATTTACAGTGTTTTCATCATTTTCAATGGGTGAAAACACCTCTTACCTATATCACATGACTGCTCTTGTTTTTTGCCGGCATTTTTTCACAGTACAGGCATTTGACTAGCTTACTGTGCTTGAAAAAATGCCGTTGGCAGGAAAAACACCCGTCTCCAACATTTGGATCCAGCCCTTAGTGAATAGGCTCCATAGAATAAGATCTCAATTTTATCACCTTTTTATCACCTGTTTATCCCCCCTGGGGGGGGGATTCACTAAGAGGTGTAAAGCAGTGATAAAGTGGAGATGATTTCTACAGTTTATCACTTCTCCATTTCCTATGTTATTCTATGGAGACAATGCACTAAGAATTCTCCCACTGTGGAGATCTTAGTGCATTGGGTCTGTGGAATAACATAGGAACTGGAGAAGTGATACCACTGGAGAAGTCATCTCCACTTTATCACCTCTTTATCACCTCTTAGTGAATCTCCCCCCAGGTTTCCAGTGCAGCCCAGTGAATGTAAATGGAGCTTTTAATTACTTAAATGCTGGGGAGACCTGCACAGCATATTCCTTTTTAACATTTGTCTTTAGTCAGAATTCTGAAAGATTATATGTAAGGATAATATTTAATTAATATGTGATTTATAGACCAATAATTATATTTCTTTACACCTTGAACTGAGTGAAGGTGGAGAGAGATTGCATGATTAAACTATTTGGGTATTGCTCTCTAGACCTCAGATTAACTTTGTTTCAGTTTCTCAGATAAGGAGCTAGGGATCAAAGGAACCTCCTACCTTGGCATTTGAAATTATTATGGTGTCTCTGACAGACTGAATATACACAGACTCACACGTCCATCCTCAATTGCCAGTTAATTCAAGGAGCACATGGTCATGTTCACTAAAGTTTGATGTATCCCTCCTGATTAGATGGTGACTATATCATCTTAATTGGACAGCAATACTGTCATATGTGAAGGAAAAGGTAGGGTTGATGTATGCATCCTAGTGCAACTAAATCACATTGATGGAACTAGTACTCTAGCAATAGCTGTAGGAACAGAATTTGCCGTTTTTATTAGGCATGAAAATAAGGGGGCAGATAATATTGGGGAGAACAGAGCTGAAAGGGAACAGAGTATGGGATGACACAGGGAAGATAATAAACACATATAAACCATACAGAATTCCTTGTATAGAGGCGGTTTTACAAAGGGTTTGATCTTCAATATCAATAACAGGTACAGAGTTGTTATCATGGGTCACCACAAACAAGAGTTTCAACTGCTAGGAAACATAACTTTAGTTATTGTTTTATTAAGTCAGTAAGTTTGATAATCAATTAACCCTTTGAGTGCCAGAGGAATACACAATGTATTTTGGTGCAAAGTGCTGCTTACCCCTATGGTGCTCAAAAGGGTCAGGTTTTTTTAAAATCAGTACTGTATGTGTGTGGTGTATGTATATATGTTTTACTGCACTTTACTATTAGATGTGTAGATACTCAGTCACCTCTACAAGGTGGTATCAATACCTTGCAATCACCAACTTTGCTCCTTGTAGTCAAGAACTTATTTATTTCAGTGACAATCTGAGGAATGGAAAGATAGTATAGTCTGCACCAGAAAGTCTTGGCACCCAAGGGAGATCAGATCAAACAGTGCCACCCTGTGGTAGAGAAAAGAAGAAACAAAGTAGCATCATTGTAATATAAAATTATCAACATAACAATGTTAGCAATCAGACAGGAAACAACTAAACACATTTTGTTCATTTAAACCATAAGGGTTTAATGTACGTATTAAGTCCCTGGATCCAATGGCACTCTCGCTGCAAAAGTTTTTTAGCTCTGTCACCACCAAGTTTGTCAATTGGAATATGCTCAATACCTATGAAGTTAAAGTTAGTGGCTGCATGTTTGTGGTTCGAATAGTGTTTAGCCACCGGCTTCTCAGTATGTTGATCTCGAAATGCCATCTTGATGGCTGAGCAAGGTCCTGCCGTTCTTTCAGGTATGGTACAGGTGGTTTTACCGATGTATGCTAAACCACGTGGACATGTTATCATGTATACAACATGATCTGTTGTAAACGTAATGTGCTGTTTGATCTGGTATTTCTTATTATTGTGGGGATTAGTAAAGAACTTACTTGGTCACATTGAGCCACATGTAGTGCAACTTTTACATCGATAACATCCTGGTGTAGACGTTTTAAGCCAAGTCCATTTACTCTTGGTATAACTGTTAATAGGATCTGTCCGGACTAATAAGTCACGTAGATTCAGTCCCCTCCGATATCCAATTATTGGAGGGTTTTTGAAGCATTTGGGAAGACTTGGATCTTTCATCAGAATCTTCCAATTGTTTTGTATGCATTTGTGTATGTGTTGCAAAGCTGTTGAATATTTGGTGGAAATAACCAATCTGTCTGTGTTATTTCTCTTATCGTCGGTATTGATAGATTGTTGTTTTATCAATCCCCTACACAGTGATTCCAATTATTTCCTTTGATATCTGAGTGCGGTAAATCTCTGGTTCATTTCTTCCAATTGGACCTTGCGGATCTGAATGGTTCCTAACTGCGCTTAGGAGTTGAGATTTTGGCAAAGAGAGCTTCAAGTCTGGTGAATGAAAAATAGACATATGCAAAAGCGTATTATGAACTGTTTTTTTTCTAAATAGACAGTATCCCAGATGGTTGTTATTGCAAAATATTTTAAGATCCAGGAATGCAATCTCATGTTGGTGATGTGTCAATGTCAATTTGACCTGATGATCCATCCACATTCACTGATGAAACAAATGTGATTAGCGATTCTTCACTGCCTCTCCATGCAATGAACACATTGTCAATAAAATTCCAGTATAAAATCAGATGTTGGTCATATTTGGTAAGAATTAATCTCTTCTCAAAACTATACATAAAAGCATTTGCTTAAGCCAGAGTCATGCTGGCTCGCATTAAAGTGCCAGATTTCTGCATATAGAAAGCTCCTTCAAATTAGAAGAAATTGTTTTTAAGGCATATTTCCAGTATGGAGAGCAAATATTCAGTGAGTGGTCCTGCGTCTGTGGATGAGGCTGATAATATTTCACGGACTGCTTCAATCCCGTCTTTGTGGGGTATGATTGTGTACAGGCTTGTTATAACCAAAGATGCAAGCCAAATTTCACTATCATCCAGTGTAGTCATTTGCAATAATTTAATGAGAGATGGAGTATCCTTCAAATATGTTGGTAACTCTTGAATCACTGGCTGGATATAAAAGTCAGTGTGCCCAAGGGTTGTAAAACAGTGTCATGTGCTGAAACTATAGGCCTCATTGGCGAGAATACACAGCTTTTGTCCACAATATTCTATGCTTCTGTAGCACCTGGTGATATATTATATTTTAGCATTGAGTAAATATTCATTCTATATATATATATATATATAATTTTAGAGAGATATTCACTGAATGTGTCACTTCTACCAGTATTGTAGGTATGTTTGCTGAAAGTATTATTGTATGAGATTTGTAATTTGGTGGATATCACATTATTGTAGCAATTATTGGCCTTTATTTCATGGATTAAATATTCTCCTGACAAATAGTGATAAAGATGAAGGGGGCAGAGATTGTGGGCAAGAGAAGAGCAAATAGGAAGTCTGGAAGATAAGTGGTAACAAGTTGAAATTTTGAAAAGACATCATTGGAAGGAAGGGAAGGAAAAATAGACATGGGGGCTTTGAGACACGGAATAGCAACAGAAAGAGTTAGGGGGAGTATAACAATCATAAATGGAGGAGAGAGAGAGAACAACAATGATCTGGGCTAGAAAAAGTGACAGAGGGGGCATGTAGAGCAGGACAGAGACAAGGATTGGGGTAGAAGAAACTAAGAGGGAAGTGGGGGTGATATAGTTACATAGATCCTCATATGAAATTATGTATATATCAAGATATACAGTATGATTTTCAATCTAGATGTGTAGCAAGCTAACACATTAGGATATATGGTCCATCCACTTGGCATGACACAGTATAGTATCTGATGAATTCTATGTCAAAATAATTGGGTGGTGATTTCATTATACTGATTAGGTAACAGATTAATGGCTTGGTTTACCATTGTCTTTCTAAAGCTTTTCAACTGCTAGCAATGTTTAAATGGATTTAAATCATAGCTGGGAACTCTCAGGAATTTTATTGCTGCTAATTACAGGATCTCCGGGGCAGAGGATGACTCTCCAGATGTGGGGAGTTTTAATAAAACTCTTCCCACTTCTGTGTCTTCCCAGTCTGTTCCTCCCACTCCCTGCCCACTTCTCTGCCATTCCCCAACTCCTACTATAGCCATGTATGTTAACCCCTCCCATTTTTGACACAAATCATGTCATTTGTCTCCACCAGTGGCACCACAGGACTCCCCTCTGGGCCACAAGAAATATTCCTAGGTATGATTTAAACTAATGAGCATGACCATAGATTTGGGGTTTGAATTGCATGTTTTAAACATCGAGTTGTCAATTATTGGATCTCCAAGTATTGGAGGCAACATTCTGTCATCTCCAACCAGACAATAGCTGGAGGTCGAAAGATTAACTTTTAAACTCTCATTTTCAGTTTCTTTCTGATGTTTGTGTTAATTAACCCTTTGAGTAAAAGAGGGGTAACGCATTGCAGAGCAATGCTTTGTTACCCCTCTGGCACTCAAATGTTAACATGATGTACTTGCAAATTACATTCAACTTAAATTGGACCTGTCACGTTTAGACAAGTTTCGTTTTATCCTCGAGAGAATTAATATCTCCCCATATGATGTAATAGCAACTTTTCTATAAAACAAGTTGTCTTTGAGAAATTAACCTTTATGTTTTGCTGACATTATAATGTAATTTCCCTGCAATGTGTGCTAATCAGTTATGTTTGAGACTAAAGTTATCAGTTACTGTGCTGTCAGAAATGTCCCAAGTATGTAGACTCTGTCTAGATTCATCATAGTACACTGTGTGGCAATATTGGGTCAGCACAGAAAGTATAACTATCAATTGCCACAATATGTCACCAGCAAATAAAGGTTAATTTCTCAACACCTATTTCTATTCCAAGCAAATAGTATATAGCAACATATAGGAAGCCTCTAATTGTTGTTATACTTCACTGACTATCAAGTTACTGGTCCATTTTGACATATACATACTGACTTAGAATTGCAAGACTAAAAGGAATTTAAAGGGATAGTAATGTCAGAAAAAAAGTATTAACTATATGGTATATACAATTAAAAGAGTGTACTTGCACTTATTTGTATCTCTCAAACCGTTATGGTTTGAAAAATATTGGAAAATAAAGTTATCTGGCCCCTCCCCTTTCTGTTTGATGAGCTGTAAAGCTGTCAGAAGCAGATTCTGGTCGCTTGAAAAGATGTGGCTCTTCAGCAGCGCCGATATAACAATATCTAAAGATAAATACTTAATTTGGAACGGTCTACAAAGTGTGCCTGGTTTGCAAGCACACTTTGTAGACCGTTCCAATGAAGTATTTATTTCTAAATAGCGTGGTTTCAGCTCTGCTGAAGAGCCTCTGTCTGGTCAAATGACTGGAATCTGCAGCTGTCAGCTAGATGGCAGACTTGAGTAAAACAGCCAGGAAAAGGTGACTTTAGCAAGTTCTATCTCTCAAACCATAAAGGTCTGAGAGATAAGACTTATATTGATGTTAATCTTTTTTTAATGTCTACAATATTAAATCAACTTAAAATTAACCATTACTATGCCTTTAATTCCCACCACCATTGGAAAGATGGTTATTTTCTTCTCCTTTCGTAAAGGAGCTACACTTTACACAATAGCAACAAGGAAGCATGACATGTCTAATAATTCATATTGCAATTCTCAAAGAGATTTCACAATGAGGTTGATGTTGAAAGAAATTCTAGAGCAAGCCTACTGTGTCATAAGGAACAATTAAACATTTCCAAAATCCTTACTGATTTACATGGTGCATTTAAGTTCTTAAATGTTAGAGAAGTCTTTAAAGCATTGCAAAACACCATTTAAAGAGATAGTAACGTGTCACAAAAAAAGCAGCTCCTATTAATCTTCATAGTGTTTGAGCCATGAAGAGTGTTATTTCAATACTATCAGAGTTGTAGTTCAAGAGGAATTGAATGATAAAGTATCCCCCTCCCACCCCTTTTAACACTGCTCACATCAGATGTGGAATCTGGTTCTAGGACCAGACAGCTCACATCAAGGGACAATCTTCTTAGTGTGAGCATACATAAAACCCCGCTCCCCCTTGACATGTTTGTCAGGTTTTTCCTTATGATCACTGAAGATTGTCCCTCTCTGCGATCCATCTGGATAGTCTTGCTTCTCTGAGGTGAGCAGTATTATATCAGTAAAAGGGGTGGGAGGGAAATACTTTATCATTTAATTACTCTTGAACTACAACTCTGACAGTACTGAAATTACGCTCTCCATGGCCCAAATATTATATAAATTAATCAGAGCTGCATGTTTTGTGAAACATTACTCTCCCTCTAAGTCAATGGGAATTATTATTTGTCCCTTGAGCTGCTCCTGTTTTTCTACAGAATTAGTTCTTAGTATATCAGACTCAATATGACTAATCATGTTCAGTATAAATGTGAAGTTTTCTGTAGTATATGGCACTGGAAAAGTCATTTTTAGTAATGTTCATCATGTTTTCAATTATAAAGGGGAGTTAAAATTATTAAAAATATCAGCAGTCATTGCAAGTGTTTTTGATGTTATTGATTTAGCCCGAGGTGCTCTGCAATCTTAGTGCTTGACATCCCGTGCTTCCTGATCCAGTCCGTGCTCTGTGTCCACTTGTGGGTTTCAGTGCATTTCATGGGGTCAGATCAGCCTTCAGCCCCCCCTCGCCATCAAAGGTTTGGGGTACCCTTTGACCTCTCCTCCTCCCTATGAAGGGAGAGAAGGGCATTCACCCCAGGGTCTTCCACATTATAGCTTCCAACCTTAGGGCATCCATCTTTGGCTCCCTCTGAGGAGAGAAGCATCCAATACTTAAGGGGAGTGGCCATTCAGCTCCCCCACCAAAGATGAGATTCCGACCTTGCCACACAATAACAATTTAAGTGTTTAATTGCCCAGTTTTCGTGAAGTACTCCAGAAAAATAAATTGTGCAAAAATCCAACAATCGACTATGCAAAAGCATGCAGTGAAATATATAAATAATAAAGTGCTTGTTAAAGCGGAATTATGGTGAATAAATCTACATTATTGAAGTAATCCACCTTCTTTGACAGGCATCTAAGGCACAGAACTTACAAGAGAAGCTCTGTGCGCCTGCACAGGAAACAACTTCCGTTACCTTAAGGTGACCAATGAACGTCATCATCAATCTGGAAAGTGCATGGGACAGACAGAGCAAACTCAGAGGCAACTTCCCTCTAAGATGTCTGCTCTGTTGTCCACTGGATGCCTGCCGAAAAAGGTGGATTATTTCAATAACATAGTTTTATTCACCATTATACAACTATTATTTTGCCTATTTCTATATTACTAATGTATTGGGAGGCAATATTATAAAGCTGAAAGTTCCGCTTTAAGGCCCCAGACTCCCGGCAGGAATTTAAAAAATTCTTCACTGCCAGTCAGAAGTCTAGGCAGCAGAAATGAGAAAAATCATAAATACAAGTATTTTGCTAGTGCTCCACTGTTACTCAAGTCCAGTGTAAAACATAAGCCTTCTGCACCTCAGGCTTGTGCTGCCCCAGGTGTCTGACTAAGTGTAGCAGGAAACCCCTGCTCAGGCATCTGCCACCTACCTGAGCAGGTACTACACTTGATCTCAGCCAAAAGGCCAAGAAGCGATGCAAGTGTTTTTGACAGTTTTACTCACACACACTAACACTCTTCTTGAACCAGCTTGCAAAATCCCAATCTTCACAAACATACTTGCTTCCCAGTTTGGCTTGTTGAGACCTGAAATGCTTAGCCAACTTGCAAAACTGGCTTGGAAACTGAAACATGATAGGTTTTATCACCTACACTATTGGGTTGAAGTTTTTTGGGGTGACAGGAATGATAATCCCAGTGGATGGTCTAATAATTTACTTTTCCTACATTATTTTAACTCTAGATATAAATAAGTCTCACCAGAATGGTTTGTTTTATCATGGAACAGGCTGCCTGGTTCTCTCGTGATGACCTTGCTTGCAATCTATATAACAGCCAATTCTTTGACAGTTGAATGATTTGCTTGTTGGGGATTGTGGCAAATAAAGAAGGATTATAAAATGTGATGCTATGATTTTTTATTTTTTTTAGGGTTCTCTTTTAGTTTCCATGAACATGTATTACCTGCGATGGAAAGAAATAATGGACAGTGTACACAATCCTGAATTTTGAGATAGAAATGACACACAAACTGGAACTGGACCCAAATTCAAAGGGCAACAATATTCTGTCAATACAAGAGTTTGTACTATTTACTGCAGTTTGTTTTGTGAGATGTGCAGTTAGTCATCTCTACACACAATTCCAATTTATTTCAATAAAGCAAGAAAAAAAGAATATCATATTCTTCTACAGATTTAAATGTATTATCACACTCTATGGTCTTTTAAAGATAGCTGGGACAAGAACAGGATTTGCAGAGGGGGATTTTTAAAGGGAAAGTAATGTTTCATAATAAAAGCAGCTCTAATTAATCATCATAGTATTTGGACTTTGGAGAGTGTTATTTCAATTCTGTCAGAGTTGTAGTTCAAGAGTAATTCAATGACAAAGTATCCCCCTCCCGCCCCTTTTACTGATGTAACACTGTTCAGCTAGATCAGAAGTGTGGTGAACAGGTAGACTGCAGAGAGGGAAAATCTTCAATAAATATAAGGAAAAAAACTGAAAAACTTGTCAAGGGGGGCAGGGTTTTCATTGTTCTCATAGGAAGAAGATTGTCCCCTGCTGTTATCTGTCTGGTCTATGGACTGCATTCCACACCTGAGAAGAGATGGCTTACTCTAGGTAAAAGGGGCAGGAGGGGAAACTTTGCTTGTGAATATCTCTCCAACCATAAAGGTTGGAGAGATAAGACTTATATTGTTCTTCATGTTTTTTTAATGCCTACAGAATAAAATAAAGATAAAAAGAAGTATTACTATCCCTTTAAATACAAGTATATAACTGTAGATAACCAGTGAGACCTCTCAAGGGGAGAGCTTCACTAATAGGTGATAAAGAGGTGATAAAGTGGAGATGACTTCTTCAGTTTATCACTTCTCCACTTCCTATGTTATTCGATTGAGCCTACACACTAAGATCTCCAGTTGAAGAAATCTTAGTGCATAACATAGGAAATGGAGAAGTGATAAACTGGAGAAGTCATCTCCACTTTATCACTGCTTTATCACCTCTTAGTGAATCTCTCCCCAAATTGGAGATGTCTTCTCCAGTTTATCACTTCTCCAATTCCTATGTTATTCTATGGAGCCTATTCACTAAGAGCTGGATCCAAATGCCAGTGGCATTTTTTTCAAGCACAGCAAGCTAGTCAAATGCCTGTGCTGTGAAAAAATACCTGCAAAAAAAGAGCTGTCATGTGATAAAGGTAAGAGGTGTTTCCACGCATTGAAAATAATGAAAAAACTGTAAATATAAATTCAGATGTCTGCGTTAGCCATGAAAACCCGATAAGGGACTCAAGTTATTGCAGGAAAGTTAAGACCCGTTTTTTTTTCGACTTAAATTCCTTATCGGTTCTTCAAACAGCCGACACAGAAACCTGAATGCAAAAAAAGTTAAAAAACAGTCCTCGGTGGATATATTGATATGGAGCCCTAAGATAGAGGACTGAAGAGAAGACTGAAGGAGAAGGACAGTGGATGACTGGTAAGTGTAAGACATATGAGTTAACGATCGTTGCATTGCAGTATGTCAGGCACTGATCGTTAGCTTTTTTACTGTGAAGTTCCCAATACTGCTGTTATTTATGGGAACTTAACGTACAAAATGGACGTTTGGCCACAAACAAATTTTGTGGTCTAAAGTCCATTTTGCTTTATGCCGGTAGGACATTTGAATACCAACCAAGACATTTTCTTTTTGTTGGCCGTATGCATTTTGCCCTACCGGCTTTTTTAGCACAAAGATTTGTATTGAGGCCTAAGATTTGTTCAGATTTGGAGATATTAGTAGATAGGCTCTATAGAATAACATAGGAACTGGAGAAGTGATAAACTGGTAACATCATCTCTACTTTTTCACCTCTTTAACACTGCATAGTGAATATCTCCCCCTGTAGTACGATGTACAGCTCTGGAGACAGACCACACCAAGAAGGACAGTAATAAATTGGAAGCAGTTTAAACAAAGCCACAATTATAGAGTCTCCATGAAAAACCTACCATATACATTTGGCTTGGAAGTAAGGAATGAAAGGGGGGTATGATAGAAAATTTTGAATATATTAAAGGGTTTAATAAAGTCCTCAAGAGAACCAATTTTCAGTGAAAGATGAATACTAGAACAAGAAAACATGATTTAAAGTTAGGAGATGGAAGACTCAGGAGTAATGTGCATGAGTCCTACTTTGAGGAA
This sequence comes from Rhinophrynus dorsalis, assembly GCA_037306005.1. Taxonomy (NCBI): domain Eukaryota; kingdom Metazoa; phylum Chordata; class Amphibia; order Anura; family Rhinophrynidae; genus Rhinophrynus; species Rhinophrynus dorsalis. The sequence goes on from CM074727.1 coordinate 42,147,468, forward strand.
ATGGTGATAGATTAATGGAACAGCCTCCCAGCAGAAGTGGTAGGGGCTAAAACAGTAAGGTAATTCAAAATGTCTAGGGCGCACATACGTCTATTCTGAAAACTATGTAAGATTGTGTATATTTTCCAGAGAAGAAAATGGGCAAACTGGGTGGACTGATTCTTTCCTACCATCAAAATCTATGTTTCTATACAATGATAATATCTAGCATTGATTGTGTGCACTAATGGATCTAAAATCTGTGACTGTCTGTGCCCAGACCATGGGTGGATGACTTGAGGGCATCCTCCAGTTGTTGTTGAACTACAATACCCATCATCCCAGAATAGCCAATGGCCATGTGAGAGTGATGGGACTTGTAATAACATCAGGAGGCTGCACTTGTCCAACAAAATCAGAAAATATTTTTCTTTTTAGGAAGATAAAGTTCTATGACACTCTGATCTGATAGGGTAGTTCTCAGCAAGTGGAAACTCCTTTGTAGGATTTCAGTGTTTATTCATGTGTGTGAGTATGTTGTGTGTGTGTCTGTGTATGTATGTAGGGCTGGCGCCACCTATAGGCGAAGTAGGCGCCAGCCTAGGGTGCACATGTACTGGGGACGCAGGCATGTTGCAGAGAAGAGCTGCACCCAGGACCGGCCATTCCCGCTAGCAGGACTCCTCCACCGGGCACTGCAACACAGTCAGGTCTGTGTAGCTACTCCGCTCCCTCGTTGCCGTCGGCTCTTTAGTAATGCAGAGAACGCTGGGAGTCAACATCTCCCAGCATGCTCTGCATTACTGAAGAGAAGACCACGAGAGAGCTTCAGCAGCTACAGGTCTGTGATGGGGGCAAGTTGGGGCTGATGGGGGCAAGTTGGAGCTGAGGGGGCAAAGTGGAGAGGGTGGAGCAAAGTGATGCTGGTGGGGGCAAGTTGGAGCTGATAGGGGGCAAAGTGGAGCTAGTGGGGGGCAAGTTGGAGCTGGTGAGGGCAGGTTGGAGCTGATAGGGGCAAAGTGGAGCTGATGGGGGCAAAGTGGAGCTGGTGGTGGCAAGTTGGAGCTGATAGGGGGCAAAGTGGAGCTAATGGGGGCAAGTTGGAGCTGATGGGGCAAGAAAAGAGGTGTTGTACAAGTAGGTGGGGTATAAAGGGGTGGAACACAAGGGGTGGAGCCTAGGGTGGCAAAAATCCTTGCACCAGCCCTGTTTGTATGTATGTGATTGTGTATGTATGTGTGTGTGTATGCATATGTATTTGTGCACATATATCTGAAAACACAGGCTATTTCCCAAGAATAAAAGTTGAATTAAACATTTTTATGAAATCTGATTCATGTTTGAATAATATAGCTACACCACCCTTGGTAGAAGTTTTATTAGCTGGCTTTGGTATCATCAACAGTATTGGTACCAGCATGTCACAGGTGTGTCAAGCGTGCATAGGAAGGACTTACCCTTTTACTGTGAAAAACCTAACAATAAAAATTAGCATTGCTGCTATCATCAGCTACACCAGAGGCTGAGTAAGCGGTTTCCATCTTCCTTATATTCCAGACTTTTTTCTAACTAGATTTTATGGTTACAGATCCAGCCAGAGAAATGTACAGGGCAGGTAAAATTAATCTAACAGCAAAATGAATGCATGGCAACATCCTTAAAACATTGGTCTTAGGATAGTTGTTTGGCCATGCAGATCTGGTGGAGATGCACTAAGATGTTAGGGGTTATTCACTATAGCTTGATAAAGAGGTGATAAGGTGGAGATGACTTCTCCAGTGATATCACTTCACCATTTCCTATGTTATTCTATGAAGCCAATGCACTAAGATCTCCAAAACTTATGAAATGTTAGTCAATTGGCTCCATAGAAAAATATAGGAATTGGAGAAGTGATATCACTGTTCAAGTCATCTCCGCTTTATACCTCTTTATTACACCTTAGTAAATAACCCCCATTATAAAGCAGATATATCCAGTGATATCACTTCTCCAATTCCTATGTTATTCTTTTGAACCTATGTACAAAGATGTCTCAGACTTTAGGGATCCTAGTGCATAGACTTTATAGATAACATAGGAACTGGAGAATGATATCACTGGAGAAGTTATGTCTGCTTTAGAACTGCTTAATCACACCTTTGTGCATCTCCCCCAGATGTTGCTTCAGATGGGTGACTTGGGGGGTATGTTTATAAGAAAAATTTGGATCAATTCTGGAACAAACCATCTGCACCATAAGGAACAAATAATAATTCCCATTACGTATAGCTTTTAACCCTTTGTGTGCTAAAGAGATCACCTAGAGATCACCTATTGTCAAGCACATGGAAACGGAATGTTATTATACAATCGTTTTGGTTTATAAAAACATGTTTTTTGGATCTTCAGGCTATATACATAAAGTAAGGATCAGCAATTCTGGAGCAAACCAGCTGCACCAAATGAAGACAAATTAAGCATCTCATTAACCTTTGGAGTGCCAGAGAGATAGCCAGTGAATTACAATCCATAACAAATTAGAAAGTTTCACAGGGCTGGATTTACATTCCAGGCTTCCCTAAACAAGGCACTCTGGGCACCCTTAGCTCTGCCCATGGCCACAACCCACTCCTCACATGAACACGCCACCAGTATCATCCACTACAACAAGGATATATCATCCACTACAACTAGGATATAAACGCTTTAACACATTGGTTGCTAGAGAGATCTACAATGCATTGCTCCGCAAAGCATTGGAGATCTTACTACCAACCAAGGGGTTAAATAATAGCCTGTAAAGGGGTGTATAAGCTACTGCATGGATACAGAGATTTCTCTGGCCCCACCCACAATTCAGAATGTGGGTGTGGCCAGCATAGCTGAGGAGACCCCAGGGCCGGATTTACATCTCAGGAACCTGTAGGCACAGAAATCTGAAGCTCCCCCCCCTTGGCCATCTCCACTGGACACCTCCACAATGCTCCTAATCTCCACATTGCCCCCCCCATCTCCATATTGGCCTCACATTGCCCCCCATCAGCTCCAACTTGCCCCCCATCAGCTCCATGTTACCTTCACATTGCCCCCATCAGCTCCAACTTGCCCCCTATCAGCTCCACATTGCCCCCACCATCTCCATACTGCCCTCACATTGCCCTCCATCAGTTCCAACTTGCCCCCCATTAGCTCCACATTGCCCCCACCATCTCCATGTTGGCCTCACATTGCTCCCCATCGTCTCCAACTTGCCCCCACCATCTCCATGTTGCCCTCACATTCCCCCCCCCCCATTGTCTGTTTCCTACCTCCCTGGCAGGGAGATCTGTCATCTGTGCCTCCTTCTGCACAGTCCTGTAGCTGCTGGAGCTCCCGTACGGTCTTCTCTTCAGGAATGCAGAGCGCTGGGAGATGATGTCATCTCCCAGCGCTCTGCATTACTAAAGAGTCGACAAGGGAGCTCAGCAGCTACAGGACTGTGCCAAAAGAGGCACAGACCTATCCTGCCAGGGAGGTAGGAAACAGACAACGGGGGGGCAATGTGAGGGCAACATGGAGCGGGCACCGGGTGGGGGGATTATTGTTATGCCACTGCGCAGACAGCGAGGCTAATTTTAAAAATAAAATAAAAAAGCTATCCCAATGACAGGCGTCCTTCTGTGGGGTGCGCCTATAGGCAGATGCCTACTCTGCCTTATTGTAAATTCGGCCCTGGGAGCCCCTCAAAATTTGGAGCTCTAGGCAGGTGCCTAGTCTTCCTATTGGGAAATCCAGCCCTGAAGTTACATTACAAAAATAAAACTTCCAGCTCTGGGCTAAAATAACAATAAATAATTTGCTATTGATTTTATTTTCCTTGCCAGAAAAAGATTTATTTTTTTGTTCCACTGTCACTGGGCATATATTTCAGTTATGAAAATTGTACTTATTATCCAACCTTGGGCTAATTCTTTAAAGAGAGAGTAATACTTAAGGTTTATCCTCCTGAGTAAAACAAGGTGAATCCCACTGCTGATAGATGTTTTATTCAAAAGTTATTAGAGCTCAGACTTGAATTTTTTTAGGTGCAGTATCACAGTGGACTGAAATTATATAGTGGCGCTGTTGCTATATCTTCTTATGAACAGCTCTGGTCAGTTGACCATAAATCTCCATAGGATGGTGTAGCAACAGCACCACTGTACAATTTCAGGCCACTGTGATACTGCACCTAGAAATTTAAAGTTTGAGCGCTTATAACTTTTGAGTAAAACACCTTTTGGCAGTGGGAATGCCCTTGTTTCACTCAGGGAGATAAACCCTACAACATATTTTGTTTTACATTTTAAGTATTACTATCCCTTTAAAGGGATAGTATTACTTTAATATTACTATCCCCCATATTGTAGATATTAGCAAAATAATTGAATACCCCAAGGTTCATCTCTCAAACTTTTATGGTTTGAGAGATAACCAAAGGCAAAGTTACCCCTCCCTCCCCCTTCCCTGAAGTCAGCGTTGTACTGACTGCAGGGATATCCAGTCTGACTTTCATCAGGTGGCTCTGCAGCTGAGCCGAGATCACGCTAGTGAAAAAAAATGATTTCACTGAACGATCTTCTACATGTGCTTGGTTTGCAAGCACATGTAGAAGACCGTTTCAGTGAAATAAATATTTTTCACTAACGCAATGGCGGCTCTGCTGCAGAGCCGCCTGATGACCGGATACCCCTGCAGTCAGTACAACGCTGACTTCAGGGAAGGGGGAGGGAGGGGGAACTTTGCCTTCGGTTATCTCTCAAACCATAAAGGTTTGAGAGATGAACCTGGGGACAATTAAATTATTTTGCAAATATCGACAATATGGGGGATAGTAATAATAAAGTATTACTATCCCTTTAACTATGAAACTTGGCACATAACTGTGCCCCTGGCTCTCTTCTGAGATTTTTGCCTGTTCCTGGAGGAGGCCTTCTTAACCTGTCATTCAGTGCCAGATAGGTATCCAATGCATTGCAACTCATTGAACTGGATACTTATCTATCACTCAAAGGGTTTAGCAGTATTTTGCCTGAGTCCTTTGAAGTTGTGGAATGCTGCCCATCCCTCTTTACTTATTTGTACTTGTAATGTGTTTGCTTGTATGGATGGCTAACAGTAACCCAGAGTGCATTGTACACAGAAGCACACGCTGTGGGTGTCATCAGCAAATCTCCAAACAGTGGTATGTGTACTCAGTCTATTAAGTCCTGTTATTGTATGCTGCCACCCGCTAACACTCAGAAAGAAGATCAAGAAGACAAACATTCAAGGTGTGGCAACATTGTTCTGCTTAAAGGAATAAGGAAGTACACATAATTAAATAAATAGGAACTTGATGGTTTTTCTAATTGATATGACTTTAACAGATTTTCATTGTTGTGCTGTCCAAACTGGCTCCCTGAAACCCTTCACTGATTGGTTGCTGCTGGAATCGTCTAGTCAGTCTCAATTACAAGGCGTAGTGGAATTTCTCACATGAATGAAAGTGATTTAAATGAAGGAGCCCATTATAAGCCAGTGATTGATACAGAAAAACCAGGAAGTTGGACCTTTGAGATTTAAAATATAGTGGTGATAAAATCATGTAATTATGGTCACAAGTTTAGACCTGCAGCCTAACATAGACTAATCAGGAAAAAGCAATTGTTGCAGCATGATTCTGATGAATCAGAGATGTGTTAGACACAAGGGCCTGAGTCCCTTTTATAAACATCCTATATAATAATTTCCTAGAATGCTTGTCAGAAGCCGTCATGCGCAGTGGAGACATTTGGGCAGTCGCTACTGCGCATGATTGCATTACGTGAGTGAGGAGACGCAAGACTGCATCTCGTGGAGCAGTGAAGTAGCTGCCGTTTAACCCTTTCAGTGCCAGTGGGGTACACAACACATTGCAAAGCAATGCATTGCGTACTCCTCTGGCACTCAAAGGGTTAACATTACCCTGACCTTGGGCAGTGTACACGGACTTTTAAACTAGTAAAATATATTTTGACTAGTTGAACAGCCCGTTACACGGGCCACAATGCCACTGCCACCCGGTCGCGGGGAAGTCACGCACAGTAGAGACTGCCCGCGCCACGGCTGATACAGAGCTGGACGCTCCTTCGGAGCGCCCAGCTCTGTATCAGCTTCGGCGTGGGCAGTCTCTACTGTGCGTGACTGCAGCACGCGCAGCAGTGTCTACTGCGCATGTTGCGGCGTTAAACATGATTTAGCAAATTATTATATAGGAGATGAGGCAGTGAAAGTAATAAGACAAACAGGAGCACATCTCAGGTGCAACCAACTGCACTGTGTGCTGGAGTCCTTTATCTCATTCAAATGTTAAAAGCCCCATTTAAATCAATCAGTGTGGAGAATTTTTAGGACCATTTCCAGAAATTCAAAAGTGAAGCGATTCTGCAGAAAACAAAGGGCTGGATTCAAATGTAGGAGAAAAATGTTACCTCAAAAATGTTCCTATTGAAGTCTATGGGGATACCTGGAGATAAAGGCAGAGATAAAATTAGCACTTGCAATAGAATCCAGCCCTAAGTGCACCATGGGGAACAAATAATGGTTCCCACAGTATGAGACTCTTAAGGCTGGATTCAAATGCAGGTGCTAATTTTATCTCTGCCTTTATCTCCAGGTATCCCCATATACTTCAATAGGAACATCCTATATAATAATTCACTAGGATGTTTGTCAGAAGCCGTCATGCGCAGTAGAGACTGCCCGAATGCACAGAATGTTTGAAGGTGTAGGAATGCTGGGAGCACAGAATGTTGGGAGGTGTAGGAATGCTGGGTGGTCTGTGCTAGGAGCATTCTTTGCTTTCGGCCAGTCTGTACAGTGCCTGACTGCGTCGGCAGCAGGACGCAGAGCATGACCAGCCTCTTAACCCTTTGAGTGCCAGAGGAATACATAAACCTTGGCCCGTGTACATGGGCTTCTACACTAGCTTTTGATAAAATGGGAGGTCTCATTTTTCCTGTGTTTGAATCCAACCCTTAATCAATGAAAGGAATAGTAATGTCCCAGAATTTTTTAGCATTTAGTAGTGCTTAAAAATTTGAATGCAAAAAAAAAACCCATATCTCTCAAACTGCTATGGTTTGAGAGATACCTGCATTCAAAGTCTGATGTTTCCTGCTGTCAGCTGTAAAGTTTAAGTAATAACTTAATCCTTTGAGTGTCAGAAGTGTATGCACTGCATCTGAAACCAATGCATGTGCCCTTCTGGCACTCAAAGGGTTAAAGTATTTTTAAAAGAGTTTTTTTTTTGTCAGCCCTGCTTTATTTAAATAAATACAATAAAATATTTCAAACTACTGATTGAAATAAAGATATAGAAGATTTTGAAACTCTTTCAAAATCATCTAAATTGCTATACAGAGCTTGTTATAAGATATAAGTGGGCTTTAAGCCTTTCAGTGCCAGAGGGGTACTTTGACACTGAAAGGGTTAAGGGAGAGGAATACTGATGCATGTGTCACGTTGAATAATGGAATGAGCATTTGGAATTGTGACATTTTTCTTTTTTAGCACATATGCCACCATCCCAAATCTGATGATAAAGCATAGGACCTATTCAAAAAAGGGGTTAGTAAGGGCTGCTGCTGGTCTACAAATCCCATCATCACCCTCACCAACAAATGATTGTAGTCCAAAAACAGCTATAGGAACTCTAACTGAACTCTTTTCTCATAGAGGGTGAGGATGTTTATACAAGTATAAACAAACAGCAAAGTCCATGCCATTTTTTTTTTTAGCTCTATGCCAGATATCATCAAGAACAGTATGTGCCATGCCACGCAGATTTTTTTGCCTCAGTGGACTTCCTATAAATGATCCGAATAACTCTGAACTGAAGAAACAACAGGGCAGAAACAAATAAGGGAGGTGCTTTGGGTGAGGAGTTAAAGAATACTGCAAGAGTTGATTCATCCAACAGAGATGTACTTATGATTGCCAAATTCACAAGAAGCAGAGCTTAAGGCAGCAAGGAACACTGCTGATTATGGCTTTCCGTAAGTTTTCATAAGTATATTCTTATATAACCTGCTGCAAAAAAGACATGTTACAATGGTAGATTTGGACTGGAGAACATTTTGTGTATCTAGATGTGTTGCAGAATATTATTAGATTTTTATTATAAATGTTTTTCATCTGTCTGCCTGACTGTCTGTCTGTCTGTCTGTCTGTCTGTCTATCTATCTATCTATCTATCTATCTATCTATCTATCTATCTATCAGGGGAGGGCTGGCCTAGGGGGCAGGGGGGCAATTGCCCCCTGGGCTGGTCATATGTTTGGGCTGGTGGGCCACTGCACCTCACTAAATCTGCTGATTGCTGCTGTAAATGGAGCTACACTAGTGATACCACAGAGCTTACAATTGAAATGGAGCTACATAAATGACACTACAGATGTACAATCCAAATGGAGCTACACTAGTAGCATAAACCATTTCCCTTCTAAGCTTTATAGTATCACTAGGTAAGCTTTACTTAAATTGTAAGCTTTGTAGTTGCGCACTAGTGTATCACCATTTCAGCTGTACGCTATGTGGTATCACTTGACTTAAGTCACAACATTAATGCCAATTTTAAAATCAACAAAAGTGGGTGGGCTGGAACAGTGGGCTCGAATGATAAGAGAAATGAGCTGCTTGAATGTATGTGCCCCCTGGTCCACAATCTGCCAGCCCTCCCCTGCTATCTATCTATTTATCTATCTATCTATCTATCTATCTATCTATCTATCTATCTATCTATCTATCTTTCTATCTGTCTGGAGGCATCCTATATAACAATTTGCTAAAAGTTTGTAACGATGCAGTCATGCGCAGAGAGAACAACGGTCTGAATTCGGAGTGCCCCACTCCATATCAGCAGCGTCACGGGCAGTCTCTACTGCTCATGACTTCACCACGACCGTCCGGCACTGTTGCCCGTGTACACAGGCTTTTCAGCTAGTTTGTAGATAAAATTCTAGTTGACGTTATCAGCTATAATACAATTCTGAGTAAGAAATTAATGGAGTTGTGTTTATTGCTCAATTATGTAAAAAAGTGGAACAGTTTTGGGGTAAACCAACTGCACATTAATTTGCATATGTTTTTAACCCCTTGAATGCAGAGAGATCTTTAATGCCTTGTTTTGAAAACATTCTTACTTTATAGCATTTTTCACGCCTGCCTATGACTTTTTGCCCAGTACTGTACATTACTGACTGCTGCATGGAAGGCAAATTCCTAAGCAAGTCCTTTAATTAAACACATTAAGAGCTAAATATTTCAGAGGAACATTTTACTTTACGGAGAAACTAACAAGAAAAGAAAGAAATATCTACTAATAATGCTGTATACAACAATATATTGTGTTTGTTTGTTTTCTTTAAACTGATGCTTTAAGAAATGACACTTCTTAATAATAACTGCCATTTACCTTGCTGTGGTAAAAAAAAATAATAATGGATACCTATGAATTTTTTGCTCCTTAATTAAAGAGAAAACATTGAAAATCATGGGTGTCATGTTCAGTAGGCAGACTTGTTGTCAGTAGGAAGATAAGGCACAAACTTCATGCAACGCAATGCGTTGGATACCCCTCTTGTACTCAAAGAGTTAATGATCAGAGAGGTATGCAATGCATTACTTTGCAATGTATTCCTCACATTTCTGGTTCTTAAAGAGTTAAATAAGCATATGCCTTCTGTCTGCTTCCACGGACATCACATCCAAAACTGATTGAAGATGATAACTTTTGAAGCAATGCACAAGGACAAAATTCACTGGGGACATTAAAGCGGCACTACCACCACATAACAAGTTTATCTTAACCCCTTAAGGACCGGCGGTCATGGGACATTTCCGTCCCATAATGACCACATAGGGGCACTTGGACGCGCCGGTACACATGACCTGTCACGTGTATCGGCGCGTCATTATGGGGCTTGAAAGAGATCGCTCCGATCTTGGAGCGGTCTATTTCAGGCCCTATTTTTACTTACAACGCTCCCGGTAGAGCGCTGTAAGTAAAAAGTACGTGACGTACCATGACCGTCATCGGTCCTTGAGTAGTTCAAGGACCGTGATGGTCCTGGTACGTCAAGGGTCCTTAAGGGGTTAAATAACTTCCCATCTGGCGACTAGCTGCTTAGCTCTAGTCACCAGAATTGTTAGCTTATTAAATAGATTTCTCCTTTCTTCCCTGCCTGACAGGCAGGACGGAGCACGGACATCTTGCCATAGTGACGTCCGCACACCTGCGCTGTCAGTCCCAGTCGGATCTAGGAGGCTTTTCTAGGAGCCGTTCGGCTCCAGAAGGGACTGACAGAGCAGGCGCGTGGACATCACTATCGCAAGATATCCACGCTCAGTTCTGCCTGTCAGCCGGGAAAGAAAGGAGAAATCTATTTAATAAGGTAATAATTCTGGCGACTAGCGCTACTAAGCAGCTATTCGCTAGATGTGGAGCTATTTAAGATAAACTTGATATGCAGCGGTAGTTCCACTTTAAGCTTTCTGGAAATAGTAAGGTAAAAGGGGGTTATATGTACTATATGTTACTTTTCTTTTGATAAAAGTTAATACCAATTATTTCCCCAACTGCTAAATTAGCTGATTGTTAGTGGTGTATGGCAGATATGGAGGATGACAATCTCCATAAAGACACATTCACTACAATTTTCTTTTTTGAGATATATTGCATGATGTGTCTTATGAATAAGCTCTGTATAAGCATGAAACGCGTTGATTGACACCACAGTCAACAACTTGCTGTCTACCCACTCTGTAAGTTAAGCTGTATATGTTTTGGAGACATCTGGAAAGCAGGTATGGTTTTTAATTGTCAGATAAAGATGACTGATTTTAAGAAGATATAATGAATTAAATTGTCTGCTTTGATAATAAACATCATAAGTGGTGCATTTACAAGATTATACTGGACATGAGGGTTGCAGTACCAGTGGTGACATGATGAGAGCTTTCCTGGCTTTTACAGGACATGGTAGGGAGGAGAAGTCTCGCCACCACCAATAGCATTATGCTGTTTGATCATGATAGAGTTGTAGTTTCTGACATTCCAACTGCAGAATCGTCTGAGTCCCAGTACAACCAGCATCATGAAATGTTGTAGAAAGATCAGTCTAGTGTGTCCACCATGCTGAGAACTGGTGTGAATGGTATAATAATCACCCCCATACATGACCCGGTTTACGTCTCAAACATCTCTAAGCACAGCACCCTCTGGTGCCCTTAGCTTTCCTTGGTCCCACTATTAACCGCACCCTCTTTTGTGGCCAAACCCATTTTTAGATTTTTTTCTTCACAGTAATTTGAAATTTTCCAAAAGAAGATTAAAATGCTCTATTTTTTTGTTCCGGTTTGGAGAAATCTTAATACATTGCCTCAATAGAATAATTTTGGACTTTTGTTGCTATATTTTGGATGCTCAGTTTTCTTGCACAAAGATCTCTTTATTCACACAACTCAAAAGCTGTAGACATTGGCTCCATCGAATAACATAGGACTTTGAACACCGCTTTGTTTTATATCATTTTCTTGTTCCATTCTTTGCTCTGTTTTCTTGCTCCATTTTTTGCACCTTTAGCTCTATTTTCCTGCTCCATATTGGCGAAATCTTAATACATTGGCTCCACAGAATAACATTGGACTTAGAAATCTTTTCTTTATTCTATGTACCAAAAGTCCTATGTTTTCCATTGATCCAATGAATTTGGATTTCTCCAAAATAGAGCAAGAAAATGGAGTAACAAAGGTGCAAAATAGAGAAAAATTGAGTAAGAAAACTATGCAAAAATGGAGCAATACAATGGTGCACAAAAGCACTGGAGGACTGAACCTGGACACCTATGCTCTAGGGAGCCAATGCACTAAGACCTCTAATGTTTGAAAAATCTTAACACATTGGCTCCAAAGAACAAGATAGAGATATTTTATTTAGTCAATGGATCCAATGCACTAAGTCCTATGTTATTCATTGGAGATCTCGCTAGTTTCTAACAGGTTAAATAACAGACTGTAAAGGGTTATGTAACTGGTTCATAAACATTAAGATTGCTCTGATCACACCCACAATTCAGAATGTGGGTGTAGCCAGCTTGTTCTGTTTCCTTCCTGCTCATTTTCTTCTTACTCCATTTCCTTCTTGCTCCATGTTTTGCTCCGTTTTCTTCTTGCTCCATGTTTTGCTCCGTTTTCTTCTTGCTCCGTTTTTTGCTCCATTTCCTTCTTGCTCCATGTTTTGCTCCGTTTTCTTCTTGCTCCGTTTTTTGCTCCATTTTCGTCTAGCTCCAATTTCATCTTGCTCCATTTTTTGCTCAATTTTCTTTGTGCTCCATTTTTTGTTCCATTTTCCTCTTGCTCCGCTTTCTTCTTGCTCTGTTTTCTTCTTTCTCCATTTTCATCTTGCTCCATTTTTTGCACCATTTTCTTCTTGCTCCATTTTCATCTTGCTCTATTTTTTGCATTTTCTTCTTGCTCCATTTTCATCTTGCTCTGTTTTTTGCTCCATTTTCTTTGTGCTCCATTTTTTGCTCCGTTTTCTTCTTGCTCCATTTTCATCATGTTCTGTTTTTTGCTCCATTTTCTTCTTGCTCCATTTTCTTCTTGCTCCATTTTCTTCTTGCTACGTTTTTTTGCTCCGTATTCTTCTTGATCCACTTTCTTCTTGCTCCTTTTTTGCTCTGCTTTTTTCTTTCTCCATTTTCTTCTTGCTCCACTTTCTTCTTGCTCTGTTTTGGAGAAATCTTAATACACTGGCTCCATAGAATAAGATACATCTCATTTTTTTAGACTATGCATCCAATGCACTAAGTCCTATGTTAATCAATGGAGAACTCTCTAGTATCCAAGAGGTTAAAGGAGTATGTAACTGGTTCAGAGACATTAAGATTGCTCTGACCACACCCATAATTCAGAATGTGGGTATGTCCAGCACAGCTGAGGCATCCCGCAATATTTGGAGCTCTAGGCAGGTGTCTACTCTGCCTATTGGGAAATCCGGTCCTGCCCCCATAGAATCTGGTAGTGGAAGTGCCAAGAGAGATATGTGACAGGGGAAGTTCCACTTGCAACTACTTGTGCTTCAGGTGATTGCAGAGAAAAGGTGTTTAGTCAAGAAGATTATTTTCTAACCCCCCCCCCAAGAAATAATGGGTGTGGGTATACATTCCCTTTGGTGCAGGGATTGTGCAATCATCCTAAACTGTGATGTACATGACCTGTGACAAGATCATGAAGAGGGAGACATGGGGGTCATACCATGGCACATCCTAATAAAGTTCATGCAGCATAAGCAACCTGAAATTCATGCTGGATGTGTAAAAACATCCCCCAAGAATAAAAATCAGGTGCTGCTATCGTTGTATCCCTGTCCACCCATACTTTCATAAGCAATGTACCCTTCCCCCCAAAAAAAAAGAAACAGTTAAAAAAGGTGACACACTCAGTTAGTCTTTCCATTCCGTCGGACAGATTTACACCAGAGAAACAGTTCAGGAGTGATTTAGTAACATTGGCAGAATATGATTCAAGGAGCACATGATTACCCCTTTGAGTGTGAAAGGGGTAGGCTACACATCCTATATAATAATTCGCTAAAACGTGTGTAACGCTGCCATAATCTTGCGCAGTAGAGACTGGTGCGTGTGCTGCAGTCATGCTCAGTAGAGACTGCTCGCCCTGCGTCTGATACAGAGCTGGACGCTCCTTCGGAGCATCCAGCTCTGTATCAGCCACAGCGTGGGCAGACTCTACTGCGCATGACTGCCCCGCGACCAGCTAGCTGTGGCACTGTGGCCCGTGTAACGGGCTCTTCAACTAGTTAGCAATATAATGATGGAGATGCACTAAAGTGTGGTAAAGAGGTGATAAAGCAGATGACTTCAGTGATAACACTTCTACTATGTTGTTCTACGGAGCCAATGCAAGATGTCTACAACTTTGGAAATCTTAGTGCATATCACCTCTTTATCATGTCTTTGCTTGAATATTCAAAATATTTCTAATGTTATGTTTTGTAATGCAATCCCATTTGACTGACCATGAGACACTGTGTGGGCTGCTTTGTGTGTGGAAAACAAACCCCAGAGCTAATCTATTTTGACAGTGTGAGAAAAACCTCACCCTTAACATAAATGTCTCTATAGAACAAAGAATGATTACAGACTCAATCATCCAACCAGGGCGAAAACTGGTAAAAAAACAATAGAAGAGAAGGAGGGAAGAGAGTGCAAAACCGTATAGTGTAGTATGTCAATTAAATAGAATAAAATATTTAGTCAACCATAAGAACTTCAGTCATACAACACAAAGGCATTAGACCATGTCTGTGAGTTCATACATTAAAATCTCAGTCTCTGATCAGTATTAAAGGGATAATAATATTTCATAATAAAAGCAGCTCTAATTATCATAGTATTTGGACTTTGGAGAGTGTTATTTCAATTTTGTCAGAGTTGTAGTTCAAGAGTAATTAAATGACAAAGTATCCCACTCCCACCCCTTTTACTGATGTAACACTGCTCAGCCAGATCAGAAGGGAGGTGCCCAGGTAGACTGCAGAGAGGGACAATCTTCAATTAAGATAAGGGAAAAACTTGTCAAGGGGGGCAGGGCTTTCATTGTTCTCACAGTAAGAAGATTGTCCCCTTCTGTTATCTGTCTGGTCTATGGATTGCATTCCACATCTGAGAAAAGATGACTTACACTAGGTAAAAGGGGCGGGAGGGGAAACTTTGCTTGTGAATATCTCTCAAACCATAAAGATTTGAGAGATAATACTTATATCATGTTTTTTTAATGCCTACAAAGTAAAATAAAGATAAAATGAAATATTACTATCCCTTTAAGGCAAAGACTGTTCCTGGATCATGCCAGTTCAGCAGGTGGGTATATCTCAATCCATTTAGTCAGCTGTTGCTCCTGCTGTCTCTCTAGTACAGCATTCAAACGCCTCCAAGACCAAAATTGTAGTCAACTGGGAATTCAAACAAGAATTCTTAGTCCTAGAAAATGCCTGCACTTAATCCAGCCTTGAATGGAGAAGAGAAAACAGGACCACACCCCAATGTGTTTCATGGCTTTCTAGGAGCCCCTTCCTTGGGGTGAATTCAGAAATGGCAGAGTGGGTATAAAGATCCATTTTGCATAAGTTAAACAGAAATAGGCTGTCACAGAGGAGTCAGTGAAGTTGACATACTTAAAGGGATAGGAATGTTTCAAAATAAAAACAGCTCCAATTAATCTTCATAGTATTTGGACCATAGAGAGTGTTATTTCAGTACTGTCAGAGTTGTACTTCAAGAGTAATTGAATGATAAAGTATCTCGCTCCCTCCCCCTTTTAGCTAGTGTAAGCCACCTTCCCTCAGATGTGGAATCTGGTCTTAAGACCAGACAGCTCACAGCAAGGGACAATCTTCTTACTGTGAGAACAATGAAAACCCTGCCCCCTTGACAGGTTTTTCAGATTTTCCTTTATGCTAATTAACCATTTGACTGCCAGAGGGGTACGCAGCGCATTGCAGTGCAATGCGGTTATTATCTTTCTCGCATTCAAAGGGTTAAAGCTTGTCCCTCTCTGCAAGTCATATGGACACCACCTTCCTGCTCTGAGGTCAACAGTGTTACATCAGTAAAAGGGGAGGGAGGGGGATACTTTGTCATTGAATTGCTCTTGAACTACAACTCCGACAATATTGAAATAACACTCTCCATGGCCCGAAAACTATGACGATTAATTGGAGCTTCTTGTATTTTGAAATATTACTATCCCTTTAAAATATTTAAAGCTATTACAGACAAACCCAACACAGAGGTCAGATACAAGTTTCCGAAACTCTAATTGAGTCAAATGAGGCTTTTTTAACCCCATGTAGGCTAGAGAGGTCACCACTCAAAATGAGTTTGAGGTCATGCTAAAATTCAAGGGGTTATAATTTTCATTTACATTTATGGTATTTTGTTTTAATATTTACACCTATAGTGCAGACAGTTTAAACTAGAATTAGAACTAAAGCTCATTAATTGTGTTAATTTACAAATAAAGGCTAACTAAAGAAGATCAGATGGAATAGGAGCCACAGTACCATACGGAGCATGGGGTATAGGCATACTTGGGAACTCTCTGGATTTGCCCCGGAGACTCCGGTTTTGGCACTGCTTTACCAGGTCTCTGGGGCAGAGGCTGAGTCCTCCAGATGTGGGGCGTTTCTATTGAAACTCTACCCACTTCCACTTTCCCCCGGTGTAGCTCCTTCCCCCCAAGCCTTCTTTTAAGCCCTCCCCCAGCACTCGAGTTAAGACCCGCCCCTTTTTGACGCGATACGTGTCATTCTTCACACCACCCATGGCAGCAGAGGAGACAACAATAAAAAGTTCCCAGGTACGGGTATAGGGTCGATGTATAGGAAAAGTGGAACAATTCTGGAGCAAATCAACTGCACCCTAGTGGATAAATGAAAAATCAACACATTTGTTTGAGTTTTAATGGAGTTTTAACCCCTTGCATGCTAGAAAGATCTCAAGACCTCTCAAGCATTCAAGTATTTAAAGGGATAGTAATACTTGCAAATTACTAATCCCCATATTGTAGCTTTGTTAAAAAGAAACTTATTGCCCCCAGTGTCATCTCTCAAACCCTTATGGTTTGAGAGATGATAGCGCTCAAAGTTCCCCCCTCCCTCCCCATTCCCTGACTGAAAACTGAACGCTGACTGCAGGGATATCCGGTATTACTTGCATCAGGCGGCTCTGAAGCATTGCCGAGATTGCGTTTATAAAAAAGAAATCTTTCACTAAAACAGTCTTCTACGTGTGCTTGCAAACCAAGCACACATAGAAGACCGTTTCAGTGAAAGAATTATTTTTTATAAACGCGATCTTGGCTCAGCTGCAGAGCCACCTGATGCACATAAGATGGTCATACGACAGCTTCCCCTGTAGTCAGTGTTCAGCGTTCAGTCAGGGAATGGGGAGGGAGGGGGGACCTTTGAGCGCTACCAACTCTCAAACCATTAGGGTTTGAGAGATGACACTGGGGGCAATAAGTTTCTTTATAACACATCTACAATATGGGGATTAGTAACTTGCAAATATTACTATCCCTTTAAAAGCCCTATTAAAACAATAGGAAAGTTATTTGTTTACTTTGGTGCAGCTGGCTTGTTACAGAATTACACCACCTTCCTCGGTACATCAGCCCCAATGTCTAGTTATAAAGTAAAAGACAAGTCATTATACATATTTTCTTGTTGGAATAGAAACCGTGGGAGACATATCTAAATAGTTTTTTGAGTACTAGAAGAAAGGGAATGAATTAAAGTGGACCATGAGGAACATGGAATGACGTTATCCATTGGACAGAGAACAAAGTGACTACACAACCCTTGTTCTTTCAAAAAAGACTAGAACAACACTAGACTGTACAGGAATATCACTTTATAAAAGAGTATGATCTAATTGTATTATTGGTGGGAACACCTAGACCTTTCCAATTTATTAATGATCAAAATAAATTGTTAACTTTCTGATTGATTTACAAGATTTAAATATCAGAAGACGTCTTTCACATTCTCTTGTTTCCCATACGCTCACACTATCACACCCTGTTTCAACAGCACCAGAACTTTTCAAGATTGACTCTGAAAGAATCAAGAATGGTCAGGAGCACAGAACACAAGATATCCAGAGCAAAGAGCCTACTCTCCGCAGAGGACAGCCCTTCATATTCAAGCTTTTGTTCCGCTATCGAGGAAAAGAAGGGAAATTGGAGAACTTAAACCTTATAGCACAAACAGGTTGGGTATATCACACACAGGAAAAAAAAAATTCCCCTTGACTATCCTGCCATGTTATGTCCCTTTTGCACATCTACAGACATTTAAAATTCCTTTTTCAAGCCTATCTTCCACTCACAGATGGCATAAACAGAGCATTAATGTTAACACTATGCTATCTATTCCTCACTCATGCCCCTTTTATGTTGGTCTTTACAGGTCCAAAACCATCACCACAAGCTGGGACACATATCAAATTCCCAGTATCCAAGCTCAGAGACAGCAAATCTTGGAGTGCAGAGGTGGAGAGTGAAAATAGTGGTGTTTTATCAATCTCAATCTGTACCCCTGCAACAGCTAGCATTGGTCGATACACCATCTACCTGGAAGGAACATACTGGGGAACGCCAACATCATACACTTTGGGAAACATTGTTCTGCTTTTTAATCCCTGGTGCAAAGGTAAAAAGTCATGAGAATGAATCAACATGAGTAAGTGAATGCAGGGGATGGATGAATTCAGAGCTAATATTAATCTTATGTGAGATAATTCACTGTGGATATGAGCTGATCACCATACTACTTTTGGTGCTTCCACAAAGGCAAACAGAAGAAGGCACCAATGTGGGCAGATAAAAAATTCTATTGATTTATGTGGAGCTTTACACGATAACTTCCTATATAGTTCTGAACTGAAAAAACATCTTACTCTGTGTGTATTTCTTTAAAGGGATAGTAATGTTTCATAAAAAATGCAGCTCTAATTAATCATCATAGTATTTGGACTTTGGAGAGTGTTATTTCAATTCTGTCAGAGTTGTAGTTCAAGAGTAATTTAGTGACAAAGTCTCCCCCTCCCGCCCCTTTTGCTGATGTAACACTGTTCAGCCAGATCAGAAGGGAGGTGCCCAGGTAGACTGCAGAGAGGGACAATCTTCAATTAAGATAAGGGAAAAACCTGAAAAACTTGTCAAGGGGGTCAGGGCTTTCATTGTTCACATAGGAAGAAGATTGTCCCCTTCTGTTATCTGTCTGGTCTATGGACTGGATTCCACATCTGAGAAGAGATGACTTACACTAGGTAAAAGGGGCGGGAGGGGAAACTTTGCTTGTGAATATCTCTCAAACCATAAAGGTTTGAGAGATAAGACATATCATTCTTCATGTTTTTTTAATGCCTACAAAATAAAATAAAGAGAAAATTAAGTATTACTATCCCTTTAAAGAGTTTAGCATTATCAGCAATGATTGAGATACCACTTCTAAAACTTACTTCAAGATCATTAATATGCAAATAAAAAAACATTTGGCACATAATTTAGTAATTTAGAACAACTGAAAAGGTTTCATTTGCTCCAACTCTGTATTCTATCATTTAACACGTGTTCTAGATCTATACAAGTATCATATCCCAGTCTGATCCCTATCAATGTATGTATGGACCTCTTGTGAGGTAAACTAACAAAGGCTTTAGTAAAATCTGAGTATACTACATCCACAGCAATGCTCTGGTTCAAGCTACCTTTTTATACAATGCAAGTCAATTACTCTCATGTGATTTATCTTTCATAAAACTATGTTGACTCAATTATATAGTTGGCCATTACATAATCCTGAAAACTATTTGTTAATAAACCATCTTTGAAAATAGCATCCCACTGAACACCCTCTAAAACTGCTCTCTTTTAGTATTGTAATATTTAAAGAGGAACTGTCACATTGTATAAAGTTTCCCTACAATATTTAAACATATGGCGACTAGCTTCAGAATAGTTCTATTACATCTCAGAAGTACCTGATTCTACAGTTATCCTTAAAGGGATAGTAATGTCAGAAAAAAGTATTAACTATATGATAGATATAATTAAAAGAGAGTACTTGCACTTAATAGTATCTCTCAATCAGTTATAGTTTGAGAGATATAGGAGAATAAAGTTCTCCGCTCCCTTTCCTTTCTGCTTGACAAGCTGTAAAGCTGTCAGAAGCAGATTCTGGTTGCACGATCAGATGCGGCTCTTCAGCTGCACCAATATAACGATATCTACAGATAAATACTTCATTTAGAATGGTCTACAAAGTGTGCCTGGTTTGCAAGAACACTTTGTAAACTGTTCCAATGAAGTATTTATTTCTAAATAGCGTGCTTTCAGCTCTGCTGAAGAGCCTCTGTCTGGTCAAATGACTGGAATCTGCAGCTGTCAGCTAGATGGCAGACTTGAGTAAAACATCCAGGAAAAGGTAACTTTAGCAAGTTATATCTCTCAAACCATAAAGGTTTGAGAGATAAGACTTACATCAATGTTAACCTTTTTTAATGTCTACAATATTAAATTTAAAATTAAAATTAACTTAAAAATTTAATTTAAAATTAACCATTACTATCCCTTTAATGGTTTGAACTTTGGAGAGTGTTGTATCAATACTGTCAGACTTGTAGTTCAAGAGTAATTCAATGACAAAGTATACCCCTCCCGCCCCTTTTACTGATGTAACACTGTTCAGCCAGATCAGAAGGGAGGTGCCCAGGTAGACTGCAGAGAGGGACAATCTTCAATTAAGATAAGGGAGAAACCTGAAAAACTTGTCAAGGGGGGCAGGGTTTTCATTTTTCTCATAGGAAGAAGACTGTCCCCTGCTGTTATCTGTCTGGTCTATGGACTGCATTCCACATCTGAGAAGAGATGGCTTACACCAGGTAAAAGGGGCAGGAGGGGAAACTTTGCTTGTGAATATCTCTCAAACCATAAAGGTTTGAGAGATAAGACTTATATTGTTCTTCATGTTTTTTTAATGCTTATAAAATAAAGATAAAACAAAGTATTCCTATCCCTTTAATATTCGGAGACCAGAAGCCAGGCATCAGAGGACATCTTGTCTTAGAGACATCTGAATGCCTGCGCTATCAGTCCCAGTCTCCTCTAGGATGCATTGCATATTACCTTAAGTTAACCGGAAGGGACTGGCAGCGCAGGCACACAGACAGCATTAACCTGGCCATCAGTCTCCAAAGATTAAAGATAACTTTACAATCGGGTACTTCTGAGATGTAATAGAACTATTCTGAAGCTAGTCGCCATATGCTTAATTATTGTAGTATGACTTTATACAAGGTGAAAGTTATGCTTTAACTTTTTAAAGTTGAATGTTCTCATGATAAATTTTGAAGGATACCATAAAATGGTTGCTGCTACCCAAACGCTCCATCAACTGAACATTATATGTTGTTTCAGATACTTTGTTTTATCTTTATTTTATTTTGTAGACATTAAAAAAACATGATGAACGATATAAGTCTTTTCTCTCAAACCTTTTTTGGTTTTAGAGATATTCACAAGCAAAGTTTCCCCTCCCGCCCCTTTTACCTAGTGTAAGCCATCTCTTCTCAGATGCAGAATGCAGTCCACAGACCAGACAGATAACAGCAGGGGACAATCTTCTTCCTATGAGAACAATGAAAACCCTGCCTCCCTTGACAAGTTTTTCAGTTTTTTTCCTTATCTTTATTGAAGATTTTCCCTCTCTGCAGTCTACCTGTTCACCTCCCTTCTGATCTAGCTGAACAGTGTTACATCAGTAAAAGGGGTGGGAGGGGGATATTTTATCATTCATTTACTTTTGAACTACAACTCTGACAGAATAGAAATAACACTCTCCAAAGTCCAAATACTATGATGATTAATTAGAGCTGCTTTTATTATGAAACATTACTATCCCTTTAAAGGGAAAGAATCACATAATATACCGAAAAAATGTATATTGTTGCATTTACCTTCCTGAGTAATGACAGCGCTGAGATCTGTTTTATCCAAATGTTCTTTTACAGCCCAAACTTGCATTATTGGGGAGTGCAGCATGGCTGGAAATTTTACAGCATTACTAATCCCTTAAACCCTTTGAGTGCCAAAGGGGTACGCAACGCTTTGAAGAGCAATGCGTTGTGTACCTCTCTGGCACTCAAACGGTTCATTCTCTTTAAAGTAAACTGAGCTAATCTTAAGGTGACAAGTCCACTTATTCAAAAAAGTAATGCAAATAATCACAAAATTATATTTATGTCAGTACCACAGTTATAAATTTAGTTGAGGTTAATAAGCTGTCAAAATGAAGAATTATTTAGTGAGGCAATATATGAATTTGTAAACAGCAATCAGAATTTCACAAAGAAGTTAGATACATTCCAACAAAATTATTTCATCAATCAATTAAGTAGAGAAAAGAGCAATAAGAAAATTGTTGGCAGCTTGATTGGAAGAGAGGTGAGTTATGCAATGTCTTTTAGTTGAAGAGAAGGGACCTAGGATGATATATAACAAATGTATTTTCAAGGTTATAAGTGGGGTGCCGCAGGGTTCAGTCCTGGGCCCAGTGCTTTTTAGTTTGTTTATTAATGATGTAGAAGTTAAATTGAAAGTAGCATCTCAATTTTTGCTGATGACACTAAGCTATGTAAGGAAATACACACAGAGCTGGATGTTTTTCCCTACAGAAGGATTTAGATAAACTATGTGAATGGGCAGAAAAGTGGCAGATGTCATTTAATGTAGATAAATGTAAGGTTATGCATGTGGGCTGTAGAAACAAACTTGCTACTCTAAATGGGAAACAACTTGGGGAATCCTCATTAGAGAAAGATTTAGGAGTACTGACAGATGATAGACTTCACAGCAGTGTGCAGAGTCACTCAGCTGCTGCAAGAGCAAATAGGTTACTAGCCTGCATAAAAAGAGGTATAGATGCAAGGGATGCTAATATTATCCTAAATCTGTATAAATCCTTGATTAGGCCTCATCTAGAATATGGAGTACAATTTTGGGCACCTGTTCTAAAAAAATACATTACTGAACTGGAAAAGGTGCAGAGACGTGCAACAAAACTGATAAAGGGATTGGAGGATCTGAGTTACAAAGAGAGACTAGCCAAACTGGACGTCTAAGGGGTGATATGATTACCATTTACAAATACATTCTGGGTCAATACAAATAAATATCCAATGAATGATTTATGCAAAGAGCTGAGCTAAGAACAAGAGGTCATCTGTTAAGACTAGAGGAAAGGCGATTTTGACTAAAACAAAGTCAGGGATTCTTTACAGTAAGGGTGGTAAGGTTATGGAATTCTTTGCCTTGGGATGTTGTGCTTGCAGATAATGCAACTGCATTAGAAAAAGCAATGGATGCCTATCTAGCACAGAACAATATTGACAATTATGACAGATGGCTTCAAAGCAAATAGGATATTGTTCCGGGGAACTATTTGACTACCAATTGGATTAAGGAATGAATAATTCCCCCCCACACACACACACACACACTTGGGAATAGATTGGAAATGGCTCCAGAGGGCTTTTTTTTGCCTTCATCTGGATCAACAGGGGTGTTTTTAGCATGGGCTGGACTTGATGGACACATGTCTTTTTTCAGCCTTATCTACTATGTTACTATGTAAGGGAAAGTATTCCATAAAAAAATCAATAATCCTGGATTATTTTACACAGTAAAGCTGGTGTACACTGCTGCAAGGAGATGTTTTATCCAAAAGTTATTACAGCTAAACCTTGGAATGATTGGGTGAAGTGCTTCTATGGTCTGAAAGTTCACGTGACTCTGTTGCGATAGTATCCTATGGACAATAACAGTCCATAGAAAACTGCAGCAACTGACAGCGACAAAAAGCCTCAATAGGTTGCTGTAGCAATAGCACCACACTCAAATTTCAAATCATGGAGGTACTTCAGTCAAAAAATGCAAGTTTAACCATAATAACTTTTGAACAAAGCATCTCTTAGCAGCAGGAGTGCAATGTTTTACCAACCAGGGTAGTTATCTAAAATTAAAGAATTAAAATCTCAATTTTAATCAATGAGAATTCTCATTTGTCCTCTAAAATGCATATAGTTTGTTTTAAAATTTTCCCATTCTTCTCACATACAGTACAGAAATAGGCAACTTTTAGTTCTCCTTTTGGTGGACACTACATTTCCCATTATGATTCATCATATTTTTGGGGCTGAATGAAGATTTATTCTTCAACAGCTTGAAAGCCCATATCTGTCTTATAACATTATCATCATGTGCCTTTCTCATATTACAAGGGCGACACAATGAAATACTGGACTATGTGTAAGAGTGCATGTTCTTTCACCTCTTTGCATTGTGGACATGAGCTGACCACCATTCTACTTCTGGTGTTTGCACATGACAAAAGGGTACAGGAGGGCAGAAAAAACTTTCCATTGATTTAAAAGGATAGTAATACTTTATTATTACTATCCCCCATATTGTAGATATTTGAAAAATAATTTAATAGCCCCCAAGTTCATCTCTCAAACCTTTATGGTTTGAGAGATAACCAAAGGCAAAGTTCCCCCCTCCCTCCCCCTACCCTGAAGTCAGTGCTGTACTGACTACAGGGGAAGTCTGTTATACGACAGGCTTGCGGCTCTGCAGCTGAGCTGAGATCCCTTTAGTGAAAAATAATTATTTCACTGAAATGGTCTTCTACATGTGCTTGGTTTGCAAGCACATGTAGAAGACCGTTTCAGTGAAATAATTCTTTTTCACGAACGCGATTGTGGCTCTGCTGCAGAGCCGCATGATGAAAGTCAAACCGAATATCCCTGCAGTCAGCACAACGCTGACTTCAGGGAAGGGGGAGGGAGAGGGGGACTTTGCCTTCGGTTATCTCTCAAACCATAATGGTTTGAGAGATGAACCTGGGGGCCATTCATTTATTTGGCAAATATGTACAATATGGGGGATAGTAATAATAAGGTATTACTATCCCTTTAAAGGGATAGTATTGCTTATATGTAAGTAATTTTAATATTACAGAGATTAAAAATATGAATAAAATGAGGTATGCCCCCTCTCTCAAACTTTTATAGTTTGAGAAATCGAAGCATCTAAAGTTCCGGTTTCACAGAAGTCTGCCATCTAGTTGAGAAAAGCAGATTCTGGTCCCAGGACCATCCTACGGCTCTTCAGCAGAGCTGAAATACAGCAATATAGAAATAAATACTTCATTGGAACATGTTACAAAGTGTGCCTGGTTTGCAAGCACATTTTATAACTAGGGATGGGCAAAAGTTGTCGCCATGTTCTTGTGAAAAATATCACAGGAAAATCAGCTTTAAAACTAGCGGTTAAAATTTTTGCAACTTTCGCCCATTGGCCAAAATCTTTCGCCATTTTTTCAATGGCTAGAAAGTTTCCGTCCATTGATTTACATTGTTTTCGCACTTCTGCTATAAAACGTGACGTTTTCGCTGAAGGCAGACACAACAGAAGCAGCTACAGAGCGAGATACAAGTGCTGTATGTTTTCTTGTGATATTTTGGAAAAATTGAGGCAGGAGATGCTCATAGTGACTGCTATCACTATGAGCAGGTTTAAAACTAAAAAAAGGAGGAACTGGAAGGACCCTTATTATGTGCCTACGGAGTCTGAGGAGGAGGAGGAGGAGGAAGTGACTAGCAGTACTGAACTAATGCTGTCCAGTCCTCCTAAATCACCCCAAGGGATCTTGGGGACTTAAATTGGAAGGGAGGGAGAAAAGGGAATGGGAAGGAATGGAGAAAAGGGTAGTACTAGTGAGAGCAGGACAGGTCAGCTGCCTGTGCCTGCTGTGAGCCGTGCTGCCCTGCTGCCATTTCACCATTGCTGTACCTGCAGCCAATAGTGTTGCACCTGCTGCCAGATGTGCTGCCCCTGCTGCCTGTGCAACCATTGCAGTACCTGCAGCCTTTAGTGTTGTACTTGCTGCCAGGCATGCTGCCCATGCTGCCACCAGCGCTGTACCTGCTGCCAGTGCTGAACCTGCTGCCAGTGCTGAACCTGCTGATAGTGCTGAACCTGCTGTCAGTGCTGAATCTGCTGCCACCAATACTTTGTCTGCTGCTAGTTTTTCTTGTAGGGGGAAGAAGAAAATGATGCCAAGTATTACAGCAAGGGACCCTAAATCACACTTGCCATTCCCAAGCAGTTCTGCCAATGCTAGTACTACTGCTACTAAGGTCCAGCAGCTTGTTAGCATTAGGAGTGAAGGAGGGGGTAATCAACAACATCCTGATATTACTAGTGACTGTGAGACTGAGGAGGAAGACTCTGAGGCTGAACTTGATGTGGTTGGTGTTAGTAGTAGTAGCCGTAATGGTGAAGCAGCCATAGTGGTAGGGGAAACATTTGACCAGACTAGCTGCCAAGGGAGCCCACACCATTCCTCTGACCCTGGACCGGGAGTCCTCCCCTTTCCTTCTCTACAGTATCCAGGTGGAACATGATCCTGAAGAGGCCAGAACTGGTGTGGGGGGAGGAGAGCAGGCTCAGACTTAATCACCACCAGCAGGAGCACAGATGAGCTGCGTGTGCCTGCTGCTACTGCTGCTATTGCTAGTCTGCCTTCTTCTTCAGGTCAAAAGGAAATGGCTAGTGTGACATTAGGGGACCCTCTGTCACATTGCTCATCACCTCCTCCAAGCAGCAGTGATATGTCTGGAATAGAGCAGCAGCACGTAGGAACTAGTGGTGGTGGTGATGATGATGCTAGAGAAGCTGGGGTGGAAGAGACATTGATGTCCTTTTTAGCAGAAACTGAGAAGAAATGGGAGACAAAGACGAGGATGGGCATCACCACCACCACTAGCAATGACATTTTGGAATTAGAGGAATTTGCAACTGCTCTAATTCCTTCTGATGCTGAGATGCAAGGGCAGCAGGATGCTGAGGAGCAGGCTAGTATACCACAGACCACTGTGGCCACAGTGGGAATGGGGTCAACAAGTGATGCAGGATTAGGACAGGTTCCACTTGCCAGCAGTAGCAATACTCCTGATCCTAGTTGCAGTGCTGAATCTGAGTCAGTAGCAGAAACAGCAGCAACATTATCTGCTGCCACAGACAATGAAGGGGAATGTGGAGGACAAGAAGAAAGAGGCCATCCTTCTCCATCTGTTCCCTTTCCCCTGAAGTCATCATGGTTGTGGTACTATTTTTCTCTTGGGGCAGGAACAGTGCAGTCATCAGCAACGGCACTGTGCACACTTTGTGATGTCAGTGAAAAAAGGAAAGGAGGGAACACACCTTGGCACAAGCGCCTTCATATCACACATGAAACACAGACACCATGACATTTATGTCAAACATGTTAAAGACAAACACCCACCACTGAAATCAAGCACCGCTTTTGCCTTCCCTGACTCTCCAGAAAGGCAACAAGAGGTGAGGCAGAGATCAAAGAGGAGGAGGAATAGAACAACACAGGAAGAGACTGGAAGTTCCAGGACAAGTGAAACAACTAGCTCACCATCACCTTCTTCCTCTAGGGTAACAACTACATCTTCTGCCAATCCACCTCGTTCATTACCTCACCTGCCAAATGATAGCCACTCTGTTGATGTAGGGATGTGGCAGTTCGTCTCTACCCATTGCACACCGTGTGGTGCACTGACCACACATGCCAGTGTGGTGGAAGAGAATCACAATCAGTGCATCAAGCAGCATCTGAGGAGATTCCATCCTGCAGAATATGCTAAGATGGTGGCAGGGAGGGTTCATCATTACTATTAAACCGTCAGCAAGTTGTCATGTGTCCTTAGCGGGTCTGGAAAAGTGGTATAGTGACAGCGGCAGTACTTGGTTTCTGGTGGCATGGTGTTTGGATACAGTTGTGCCCCCAGATGTTATTTACCACACATACACTGTGAACATTGAAGTTACTGATGAGACCTGCTGTTCCTGCTCTCAAGGGAAAAAATATATTCTAATAACAACACACCAATAATAATTTTGGAGGAGGGGCAGGTGGAGAAGATTTAATGGCCAACTTGTTCTTTTCTCCACATACACTGGGGGCTACTAATTCAGCTGCTACTGCCTCAGGTGCATCACTGGAGCCAGTCGTGGCAAGTGAAACCTTCATCATCCATCTTCCATGTTACTGCTATTGTTGATCCCATTCACTTTCAGCTGCCTAATCATCCTGCTGCTTAAACAACTCAGCAGCAGCAGTATGAACAGCAGTTGCAACTCAGGACTCAGGAGGACATTTGATGGTGGCCACTGGCCAACATGACCTGCTGGCATTAGGCCAGCAGGGCATTTTTATTTTTTTCTCAGGGCTTTGTTTCTAACAAGCCTAAGTCCTACAAATCAATGTTTCCTTAGGGCTTGTGCCAAACAATCTTAAGTCCTACAAATTAATGTTTCTTTAGGGCTTGGGCCTCTAATAAGTCCTACAAAGGCCTCCAGCAACAAATCAAACAAATAATCCTCTAAAAATACTCTATCAAGTCAAGTATCAGTCCACCCCAGTGGCAGCTTATGTCAGGGGATTCCTGTCTCTATCACTTTATATACAAATGTCTTATATTATTGATTTATTTTTGTTTAACTGTCCCCCCAATTCCAGTCAAGAACCCCCCCAAAACAAATTCCCTGTTCAAATGATTAATTCACCAACACAGGCACCCTCCTCAGACCCCGTTATACCATGTCTTATGGTTTCTATTTTATTTTATTTTATATAGGATTTATTTTTTATTAACTGCCCCCAATCCCAGTAAACCACCCCCCAAAAAAATCATCCCCTGTTCAACTGATTCTTTCCCCACACTCCTCCAACACAGGCACCCTCATGCCCCTTTTATACTATGCTGTTGGGAAATAAAATAATATTTGCTATGTGTTGTGTGTAACTTCTATGTTCCCATTGATTTCAATGGAACGAGACAGGTGAGAAAAGCGGAAAATCTGCACTTTTCACGGGAATTTTTTTGCCAAGCGGAAAGTGCCATTTTTCACCAATTTCAGTTTGAGGCAGAAATTTTCTCCCATCCCTATTTGTAACCCATCCCAATGAAGTATTTGTTTCTATATCTCTCTATATCAGCTCTGCCGAAGAGCCGCAGGACGGTCCCGGGACCAGAATCTGCTTTTCTCAACTAAATGCAGACTTCTGTGAAACCAGAACTTTAGATGCTTCGATCTCTCAAACTATAAAAGTCTGAGAGATGGGACATACCACATTTTATTCATATTTTTAATCTCTACAATATTAAAATTACTTAAATATAAGCAATACTAGCCCTTTAAGTGGGTCTCCAAAGTATTGCTTTGAGTCTATTGCTTCATATCATAAGACACAATAGAACTTTGCTGTTATGCAAGTCATGTAGCAGTCTTTTTTTTTTTTTTACAGTACAAGCAAAGAGATCAAAACATTAATGTCTGAAATTAAAAGTTAACTGAATGTAAAAGAGAACACCCTCAACTATATATTGAGGCTCATATATTAACTAGGGGGTTAGATACTAAGGTGTGAGAAAGATTATCTAATTCTCCATTGAGTTAAATTATTTGATTCTTATGTTATTCTACGGAGTCCCTGAAGAAAGCCTCCATCTTGAGAGATTTTACTGCACAGACGCCATAGAGTAATATGGTGATAAACTCACAAGCATTAATCTCATCTTTATCTTACCTTCGTGCGCCTTTCCCTGGAGTAATTCTGAGCCAATCAACTACACCATAAGAGACAAATAAAAAATGTTTACATTCCCATTGATTTAAATGAGTATTTAAATGGATAGATCACATCAGACTAATTTACTTGCAATCTAGCTGGACAGATAAAGACAAACAGAAATATAGATAGATATATAGATAGATAGATACATAGATAGATAGATAGATAGATAGATAGATAGATAGATAGATAGATAGATAGATAGATCAGACAGAGAGATAGACAGACATAGAGAGAGAGGGAGGTGGATAGATAGATATTAGATAGACAGTTAGATAGATAGATAGATAGATAGATAGATAGATAGATGATAGATAGATAGATAGATAGATAGATAGATAGATAGATAGATAGATAGATATATCAGACAGAGAGATAGACAGACATAGAGAGAGAGGGAGGTGGATAGATAGATATTAGATAGACAGATAGATAGATAGATAGATAGATAGATAGATAGATAGATAGATAGATCAGACAGAGAGATAGACAGACATAGAGAGAGAGAGGTGAGTAGATATATACTAGATATACAGATACTAGATAAATACTAGATAGATAGATAGATAGATAGATAGATAGATAGATAGATAGATAGACATTATGTTAAACAAATCAAGAGTCACTTATTCCTACAGTTCACCGTTAATTTTCCAGACAATGGAAACATATTACAGTGACAATAATACCTGCAAAAGTGAGTTTCTTACATAAATGGTCACATTTATGGCAGTCATAATATACCATTAAAACTTTTTTCATGATCTTGTAACTTATTTTAACTTTATAGAATGTATATTTTCTATCAATTGTCAGTACAGCAAGGATGTTTACAACTGACAGGGCAGCATACATGTTTACAGCTGGTCAAACTAAATTAACCTAATAAAGGTGTCAGTTTAATATAACCACTCTTCTAATCTGATGTGATCAGTCAATCATTTTCCTAAAGCAAAGACAGATGTTTCAGTGGGCCCCAAACTCCAGATGCCCCAAAAAAGATCCTTCATAATTGTTCATGTGTGAACTGGATGTCTCTAACCAGAAAACCAGTCAATCTGGGCCCAAAATTCCTAGAACCACTTGTAAATGAGTGCCAAAAGCACATTTATTGGTTTTGAGTGCATATGAAACAAAGAATGAATCAATGTTTTGTTCATACCTGGGAACTTTCAAGACGGGCTGACCCTGAGATCTTTGAAATATTAACCCTTAAAGCTTCCCATAATGTAGATTTTATGCACTATGTGCCTACTTGTTCTAACACATAGGTGCGAGGGACCTTTAACATGCCACGGTTTGGATAACTCACTGCCTGAACACAAACAAGACAAGCAGGACATCTCCCACTGTCTTTCTGGTACTAATAGCACCAGTTTAGAGGCTAAGGAAACATTTAATTGGGGAAATTCATATAGTAGGTGACACAGACCTCTTTCACCCTGAGAATTTGGCTCTTCACCCTGAGACCCTGAGATTTGGGTCAAAACCCTGAGTCTCAGGGTCAAACCCTGAGAGTTCCCAGGTATGGTTTTGTTGCTACACAAATGATATATACATCAAAGAATACTTTGTATCTATTGATACAATTAATGCATTATAGATAACCCTGCTCTTGTTTTTGGTTTTAACTTTCAGATGATGATGTCTTTCTGGATGTTGAGAAATTAAGGCAAGAGTATGTGATGAATGAACATGGCTTTTTGTATCAGGGGACCAAAGACTACATTCAAGACATACCCTGGAACTTTGGACAGGTTCGATTTTGGTATTATCATATGAAGTTATTTATACCAATATAAAATAACAAAGACAACATGATAAGATGAAAGATAAAAACATTTCAGACATGTTAACTTCAAATATATTTGTGAATAAAGTTATCATTAATGAGACTTATCTCACTGAACCAGATCACATTCATTAAAGAAGCAGTCATTTTTAATTAGGAAAAAAGGCATATATTGTAGAACTTTTACTACTAAGCTAAATAAGGATACTCCCACTACCAAGAAATGTGTTATTCAGGAGTTGGTATTTGCATTAAAAAAAATCATAAACAAAAAAAAAATGTTAAAACAGTGTCAACTGGTGAACATGGGGCTCTGTTATATTTTTATGTTGCTGACAATGATAGTTTTTGGTTTAAAGGGACAGTAATGTTTCATAATAAAAGCAGCTCTAATTAATCATAATAGTATTTGGACTTTGGAGAGTGTTATTTCAATTCTGTCAGAGTTGTAGTTCAAGATTAATTCAATGACAAAGTGTCCCCCTCCCACCCCTTTTACTGATGTAACACTGTTCAGCCAGATCAGAAGGGAGGTGCCCAGGTAGATTGCAGAGAGGGACAATCTTCAATGAAGATAAGGGAAAAATCTGAAAAGCTTGTCAAGGGGGGCAGGGCTTTCATTGTTCTCATAGGAAGAAGAACGTCCCCTTCTGTTATCTGTCTGGTCTATGGAATGCACTCCACATCTGAGAAGAGATGGCTTACACTAGGTAAATGGGTGGGATGGGAAACTTTTCTTGTGAATATCTTTCAAACCATAAAGGTTTGAGAGATAAAACTTATATCGTATGTTTTTTAATGCCTACAAAATAAAATAAAGCTAAAACGAAGTATTACTATCCATTTAAATTAAAAGCTCCACATAGCCAACAACAGCAATGCCAACCAGCACCATTTATCAACAGCAATGGAAAAGTGCAGTTTAATAATAAAAAATAATAACCTTTTGATGAAACATCTTCCAACTTACTGATGATGGAAATAAAATATTACCCCTCCTCATATACTGTGTTCATAGAATATCTTCATGTCATTAATATAGCAAATGGATTTGGCCACATACATCTGACTTTTTAATACATGCTCATAACAATGGAATTCTACAATACAGTGTCAAGCTGATGCTGGAACAAGTGGAATATGGGAGGGGTTAGATAACCCCTCTGTGAGGTAACCAATGTTGTTTATATGTATACCTAATTAGTAATAAGATGATTCAGTTCAAATTTCATTGTCGTTCCTTTGATGATTTCCAGTCTCTTATTTTTTTAGTTTGAAGAAGGAGTGGGTGACATTTGTCTGAGGATCCTAGATATGAATCCTAATTTCCTCAAAGATCCATCTATGGATTGTTCTAAGAGGGGAGATCCTGTGTACGTTAGCAGAATTGTTTCTGCCATGGTGAGACACAATCAGTGTTTAGCTTCTATCAAACAAAGTATAAGGCTTATGGAGTTAATTCTTCTCTATTTTGTACTATAAGGCATTCCTGGATGTAACATCTTGTTTTCTGTTCTGTCTGTATCACTTACAGATCAATTCCAATGATGATCGTGGAGTGATAGAGTCATGCTGGGATGAGATCTTTCGAAATGGGACTAACCCAAGTACATGGAATGGAAGTGTTGCTATACTACGGTTATGGGATAGAAGTGGCTGCAGACCTGTGAGATATGGACAGTGTTGGGTCCTGGCTGGAGTCATGTGCACAGGTAAGCACCATAATCAAGCATGATCGGCTGTTAACAATGAGCAACAAAGGACTTTTCAAGCAACAAAACAACGGAAACATGTTGATTCAACCCTTTGAATGCCAGAGGGGTATGCAATGCATTGCTTGTGCATTGCATAGCCCTCTGGCACTCAGGAGGTCACCTAGAAGAACTGGAACAACTCTGGAGCAGCATAACTGCACCACAGAAGACAAATAACAATTTATTTAAAACATTCTGTTGATTTAAATGGGGCTTTTAAACCCTTAAATGAAGTTGGTTTGCCCCACTTTGCTTTTTTACAGATGGGACAATAGCCCTTATGTACAAAGGCTCTGGGGCAAACCATAGCATGTCATGTAAGTAGGACCCCGAATGCCCAGGAGGCTGGAGGAAGTGATGACACAAAAGGAAAGTACAGTCCATATGGCTTAGCTCTATGTATCAGGATAAAGTTAGAATTTATCACTGGCTCTGTAAACAGTAAAGTAATACATAAACACATGATAAAGTATTTCCTATCTATCCCTTATTGACAGGGATATAAATAAAATGTAATATAAGCAATGAATTTACCATCCCTGATAAACGCTTTAGTCCTCCGAAGTTTACAATTACAGGTCAGGTTCTATATAATCTGAGAGCTTTTCTCCTGTGCTCTCTGGGCCTCTCCTGACTAAAGTCCTCTGACCACGTTTGCATTCTACCTATCAACTACTACTGACAAGTCCTTCCTCCCTCCCTTGGAGAAGTGACAGTTGCTATCTCTCTGGCTTTCCCTTAAAGGGGACAGTATTTGCTAACACTTCTTCACCCCTTTTCTGGGCTGTCTGGACTACATTGTCCCTTTGCCCTACCCTTGTGGCTGAAGTCTTTGCTGTTTCTCTTGGCTCTTGTTGAATTTCTTGCTTGCACAACTGGGCTCTTGGCAGCTGCTAGCAATGTCCTCTGTTTTGCTGTTTTCTGGTACTGCTCGGCTGTTAGTTCGCAGGACCGTTTCTCACAGTTGACCTCTGCTGGCTACATTAGAATGCAGACTTCACTGGAAATGATCTCTCCATGCAGATTTTCTTTGTTAAAGGGATAGTAATGTTTCATAACAAAAGCAGCTCTAATTAATCATCATATTATTTGGGTCTTGGAGAGTGTTATTTCATTTCTGTCAGAGTTGTAGTTCAAAAGTAATTAAATGACAAAGTGTCCCCCTCCTGCCCCTTTTACTGATGTAACACTGTTCAGCCAGATCCGAAGGGAGGTGCCCAGGTAGACTGCAGAGAGGGACAATCTTCAATTAAGATAATGGAAAAACCTGTAAAACTTGTCAAGAGGGGCAGGGCTTTCATTGTTCTCATAGGAAGAAGATTGTCCTCTGCTGTTATCTGTGTGGTCTATGGACTGCATTGCAAATCAGAGAAGAGATGGCTTACGCTAGGTAAAAGGGGCGGGAGGGGAAACTTTGCTTGTGAATATCTCTCA
Organism: Rhinophrynus dorsalis; assembly: GCA_037306005.1. Lineage (NCBI taxonomy): Eukaryota > Metazoa > Chordata > Amphibia > Anura > Rhinophrynidae > Rhinophrynus > Rhinophrynus dorsalis. The sequence goes on from CM074727.1 coordinate 42,181,741, forward strand.
ATCCATAAAGGTTTGAGAGATAAGACTTATAGTGTTCTTCAAGTTTTTTTAATGCCTACAAAATAAAATAAAGATAAAACAAAGTAATACTATCCCTTTAAACTGAGCTCTGCAGCAGAGCCTGTGATTTAAACTCTTTTATTTTTGAAAGCCTGCTCATTGGTGTTAACTGTCTATATGAGTGTTTCCTCAACATTAGACCCTGGAACACATCAATATGTCAGCTTTTCAGGATATCCCTGCTTAAACACAGGTGAGTGATCATTGGCTCAGTCATAGTGATTGAGCTGAATATGTCTAATTAGAGAGATCCTGAAAACCTGACTTGTTGCTGTGTGTGTGCTCCAACCACTAGGTCTGAGAAACATTGGTCTACATGCTGTAGGTCTCAGGAAGAAGGGTGTGGTTGAGTATGATGAATCCTCTCTGCTCTACAACTTGAGCTATCCAGTGAACTGATCCACAACAGCAACAAAATAAATTCCCTATGCATTTTTTAATAACTTAGCAATGCACTGAAGATTTTCATTCTTGCACTATGGTGTCAGTGGTTTGCCCCAGAATTGCTTCAACTTGACTTTGTCTGAACACATGAAAAAATAATTCAATAAGCACAACCCAAAATGCAAAAATGTAAAAAGGTTTCCCCTAAAACCTTGCAATAGAGTCTACTGGAGAGGTGATCCAAGCTGTCCATATCAGTAATGTACTGAATGAACTATCCCTGCCTCATTCTACAATAAAATAAATAATTTTCTTCAGCATCTTATAAAAAATATGGAAGACAGAAAGTGAAGGGCCAACTCTCAAGGTTGGAAGTCAAGTTTGATGTTTTTTGAGAAGCTAAATAAATATATTTTTCATTTTAATTTTGATGGAAGAGGAGTGCCTTTACTCTCTACTTGCCTTTATACATAGGGCACAATATTTTAGCAGCTTACAATAAATTGGAGAAAAAAATTGAATGGAAATGATCTCAAATTACACACAAAGAAGTGATAACACTCTGCTTTTGTCTCACTCCTTTTACTACAGTAATGAGGTTCCTGGGTATCCCAACTCGCTCAGTAACCAACTTTGAATCTGCCCATGATACCAACTGCAGTCTAACCATTGATGAGTATTATGATCAAACTGGAAAAAAACTGGAGAAGGCTGAAGGTGACAGTGTTTGGTGAGAGAACAATTTTTACCAAAACAAAGTGGAAGAGAAAACAAGCTGTACAACGGGGGACAGACAACCGTTCCCAAATGTTCAATTGTTTTAAACAATGTTTAACCCCTTGAATGCTTTGCAATGTGTTGGAGACTGTTCTAATAGTCAAGAGGTTAAAAGCTCAGTTTAAATCAATGAGAATATTTATTGGTCCCCTATGGTGCAGATGGTTTGCTCCAGAATTGCTCCATTTTGTTTTGATACGGAAGGCCCATACAATCTAAATTAGTTGTTAAATGAACTTTCACTTGTAATAATCATGAAGATACAGATAAACTGTACATTTTAAGATTAATATCACATTATTAGCATTCTACATTTACACAATATATGCTTGTGACTTGATAAAGGGGGGTTGTGGCTCTTGAAAGCTAGTCCTGAAAAGTGTAATATATATATATATATATATATATATATATATATATATATATGTAATTATTTCATTTTTTTTTATTAAAATGTATATTATAGGGTTGATCTTCTTGTTTTTATATTAAACAAACAGTAAACTTTTTTATGAAAAAATATATATTTTAGGGTGTTTTCACTGCTAATAGATGTATATTTCCAGAGTTTAAACCTTTGTTTTTGTAAATTAGCAGAGGCCTCTAGTGGTCAAATTCCAATTAGGTATTCTGTTACATTCTATTGGAGAAGAAAGTCAGTGACTTACAGTTCTCCACAGAATGTGACAGAAACTGTGTGTCACTTCCTGTCAGTTAGAACAATCAGGAAGTAAACACTCAGTAAATTCACTTCCTGTTTATTTGAGCTGTTATAAAGTTTGAATAAAACAGCTGACAGTGGTGGGACTACCCTTGCTTTACTCAGCAGGATAAGCTCTATAGCATATAGGTTGTAAAACATTTACTGCTTCTTTAAACTGGCAATAATGCAATTTGGTGTTCAGAAAGTTCACCTGGTGTCCAGACAGTTATTCTAAATATTCTATGGGAGATTTAATTCTGTAGCTACAGTTCTACATAGAAAGTGGCAATTAACAGCTCCACCAGTTTGTGACAGTTTCAAATGTAATAATTTTTGACTAAATCATCTGTCAGCATTGGGAGTACTCTTGTTTAGGGATGGGTGGAAACATCATTTTCAAAGAGAAAAGTGCAGTTTTTCCTCTTTTTTTATCATGCACACATTGACCCACAGCCTCAACCCACTGTACAGGTAGCCATATAACCATACATAATGGACTCCAATTCTGCACCATGGAAACCACAGAACCACACACTAACCTTTCAGCCTTGTCCTACTGTACTGGTAGCTATGGCACCATACACACACACTGATCCTCATCCTTGTTCTACTGCACTGGCAGCCACATAACAACACATACTGACCTTCAGTCTTGTAGGGTGGTAGCCACAGAATCAAACATATCGATACCTCAGCTTTGTACCACTGAAGCCATAGAGCCACACATAATAATTCCACTAAGCCTTGTCCCACTGCACTGGAAGCCATAGGTATGTACAGAATAAGAGCCTACAGATGCTGTATGCCACTGTAACGGATCCTACCCGTTACCGTTGAACGTTTTAGTTATTGTATGTAGTATGTTCGAAGGTTCATTCGAGAGGTTCGGGAATTTCAAAAAGAGGAAGAAGAATGGGGGGTTAACGCATCTGAGGAGGACTTCAGTGACTTTGAGGACCAGAATTGTGTTATCCCTGTTCACTCCACACTGGTGAGTGGGAATTCGCTCCTCACAAGTGTCCCTTGAGTTTTACCCACATAAGGGAGTGGGACAACAGTCCTCCCTGATAACCCTTTTACCCTGGATAATGTTTTGCCTGAGCCGAGGAGTGGGAAAGCGTTCCTCCTCAGCCAAGAAGATGCATCTGCATCAGGGGATGGGACAAGCGTCTCCCCTGATAGGCATGTTGCCCCTTCCCCTGCTTTCCCAGCTGTGGTGGAGGAGACTCAGGTTCCCATCAGCAGCAATTGTATGCCCCTTGTGAATCCCCTGCTGTGGTGAGTGTGGAAGAGCTCACCAGCAGCCCCAAAGTGATGCACCCTGTTGTTTTGGAAAATTCCCTGGAAGAGGAGCAGTGTGTGCTCCCCAGGGCCACAGATGATGCCGCCTTGAGGGATGGGACTGTGGTCTCCCTCAAGGCAGAGAAGGGCCTTGCGAGTGTTGGCCTAGGAGAGGAGGACCCCAGCGGGCTGGAAGAGAGCAGTGCTGCTGACCCTACTGTGGAAATGTTTTGTGAACTGGTGGGTGGAAAGGAGTGCCCCACCAGCCTCCCTGTGAACCCTGGCCTGGTGAGTGGGAGCGAGCTCACCAGGGCCTGGGAAACCCCTGCTGCGGTGGAAGAGATGCAGGTCCCCACCAGCAGCCCCAGTCCGTCCCCTGTTGTTGCTGCCCTGGAGAAGGGGAAGATTGTGTTCTCCAGGTACCTGAATAAAATTACTAGGAGGATTGGGAGTACCTCCCTGCTAAAGAAAAGAAGTGGCCCAGAGGAGGGGGCCCCAGAGGACAAGGAGATCAATGGATTGCCCCTTTGCAGTGCTGATGCCTTCAATACCAGCCCCTATGTGACCCCTGGCCTGGTGCATGGGAGCAAACCCACCAGGCCCTATGAATCCCTGGCTGGGGTGAGTGGGACAACAGTTCTCACTCCCAGCCCAACAGTGATTCCCCCTTTTCCTGTGACCCCTAGCTGGGTGAGTGGGACTGCGGTCCTCACCAAGAATGCTGTTTGTGCCCCTGTTACCTGTGAACTGGTGGGTGGGAGTGCGCTCCCCATCAGCCTCCCTGTGACCCCTGACCTGGTGAGTGGGACCACAGTCCTCACCAGGGATGTTGTTATGCCCCCTGGATTCTCTGATCCCTGTCTGGTGGGTGAGAATGTGTTCCCCACCAGGTCACCAAAACCTTGGATGCCCCTGCACTTGGGGAGAAAACCATCAGCGTTTTCAGAGGCCCTTTGAGTATTGCCCCAGCCCAGGAGAGTGGGAATAACATCCTTTCCTATTCCTCTGGGGCACTTGCCCAACAAAAAGGGGGAGATGTGCCCCTCTCCCCACACTTTGTTTCCCAGGCCATTGAGAGCCCAAAGATCCAGTCACTGCAAAGAGATCCCCCTTATAGACTGACTTTGGACCCTGAACCAATGGCCCCGGACCCAGGAAAGTCTGACCCCAGCTCTACAGGGAGCCTGGCCCAGGAAGGGCCTCCCAATTTGATGCTAGCCAGGACCAGAAGGCACCAATTTCCCTGGTCCAGGATCAAGGACCAAAGTTGTATCCCTGGCCCAGGACAAGGGGCTTGCTTACTATTTCCAGGCCCGGACAAGGGGCTCACATTTTCTACTGGCACAGGACAAGGGGCTTGCTTATTGTTTCCCTGGTCCAGGACAAGGGGGTCCACAAGTGGTTCTGGTCTAGGACCAAGGCCTAAGGACTGATGAACTGTCCAGACAAGCGGCTCACAGCAGTAAGGCTCTTCTAGAGTCCCAAGCCAGCATTTACTACTGCAACTGCTGGCTTGGTACAAAAAAGGGGGAGAAATGTAACAGATCCTACCCGTTACTTGAGCCCTTGTCTGGACCTCAAACTATTTATCCAAAGACTATGGACATTTATTACCGTTTGGACTCTATGCTGGGCCGTGTTGTACGAACTGTCCAGCTATTACCCAAGAGCAAAGATTTAAATTCATAGACTTTGGATCATATACTATGCTTAATGTATGTTGAACGTTTTAGTTATTGTATGTAGTATGTTTGAGGGTTTACACACTCACCGATTACCAGTCGGTGGGGACTGGCGCGGTGTGCGATCAGCACCACCGGATCGAATGTTCGGCAGTGGGGGCAAGAGGTGAAAGCTGGGTCACTCAAAACCCTGGAGTAAGCATGCAAATATCTTCCATAGCCTAAGATGTGTATTGCAGCCACTCCAGCCATTTGACTATGTGTACTGTAGCTAGACCCCCTGCTGTGTGTTAATTAAGCCATTGTGAACTGCAGTCAGACCCCCTGCCATGTGATAATTAGTTCAAGCCCTCAAGTCTTTGTTCAATCAAACACTTTTGTATCTGAAATGTAATCATGGCTAAGTTATTTTATCTGTTAAAACCATCTGTTGCTGGCCTTTGTCTGATGTATTATGATTGGATCACGCCCTATTGTATCTGGTTTCCCCCTTAAAGTGCAATGTAAAGATTTGTGTATAAATACCTGTGGTTTGTGTCAATAAAGTGAGTTATGTTTGGAGTGAACAAGGAGTCCTGGAGTCTTGTAATGCTTATGGTCTAAAGTGTCCACTCTGATACCCATCTGCGCCAAGTATCCAGAACTGTCTACCGCCTGCTGCCAGTTTCCTACGTCCTAACTTCGTATGCTGTCAGGCGGCAACGTGGACTCTGCCTTGCTTCTTCCAAGTTCCAGTAGAACCTTTGATTCGTCCACCGGGACATTACCTGCTTGACTGGTGCGTACGATGGCGCCAGTCCGTCGTCGAGAAGGATAGACCCAGGAACGATGGCGGAAGGTGACGCAGTCCCTTCTTAGCTTCCGTTACAGCCACCAATCCAAACAAGCTGTTGTCTGGCATTGAAATTAGATCTGTAGTTTGGCAGCAGCTGGAGAACTTCAGATTATCCTCCACTGTCATACATACTGACCCTTCAACCTTGCCCCACTTCAAAAGTGGTCATACAGCAACATATACTGACCCCTCCAAACCCTGTCCCCATTGCACATTGCTTTACATTTTAGGTTGGATTCTATTGCGGATGATAGACATTATCCCTAGCTTTTGTTCTCAGAATCCATGGGGAACTTTGGCAGTAAAAATATGATAGTTATCACCTACAATGGAATCTAGCTGAGTGAGTTTGAGCAGTTTGCTCAGTGAGTAAAACAGACATTAGACTCAAAAAATGGTAACAGGAAAAACGTGTTTGTTCATTTTAATTTTGATTGTTTGCTTAGAGATAAATGTTTTGCATATTGTTGGCTGTTATAGTCAGAGGTATGTTTAAAGTAGAACTAATAGCAATAACAACTTACATGATTAAGAAAGAGCTTTCAAAATGACCTATATGTTATGTTACACATTTTTTAATTTAAAATATTATTTAACATTTTATTTAAAATGTTTCAAGATATTTAGATTTATCTGTTGGTTCAAGCAAAGCTGGTAATACTGGCTGGCATAGCAGCTCAGTACTAACATTCCACACTGCCACTCCCTGCACCAACTAATTTCCCATAAATTCTTAAAAAGTATAGTTTCAAATAAAAGTATTTGGTTAATGTAAAAGACAGATGATTTTGAAAGCTCTTTCGCTCAGTGCAGATACTTTTTCCCTATAATGAATGTCCTTCCACGTACTCTGCATTAAATGTGACAATGACACTTTGCAGGAATTTTCATGTCTGGAACGAATGCTGGATGGCTAGAAGGGATCTTCGTCCAGGATACGATGGCTGGCAGGTGCTGGATGCCACCCCACAGGAGATCAGTGGCGGTATAATATCTCATATCACAGTGTGCAGTAATGTATTTACTGAAGCAGAGGTTGGCAAGCTAATGCCATCCTGCTGTTGGTTACTACAACTCCCATTATCCCCCATCAGACAAAGGTTTATGGGAGTTGTAGTCCATGGCATCTGGTGGTCCTCAGTTGTCCACCCCTGTAATAAGTCATTCTGTACTACGATATGAACTAATTAAGGACTAAATGGTTGAGCAATGCAACAAATGTGCAACAAAAGCAACACGTGTTGCACATACTTCTGATATGAAAAACAGTTAACTGATAATTTGCTGCATGCAGTGTGCATTTCATATGGTGTTTAAAACCCTTTGAGTGCCAGACAGCTATCCAAAGCATTGCATTGCAATAAGTTGAATACCTCTCTGGTACTCAGTGAGTTAAGAACCGTATAGGCCCATATTTATAAAAGCCTACTGCACCATAAGGAACAAATAAAAATCCCTAATTTCACTTGTACTTTAACAGAACCTTTTAAGCACATTGAACAGTAGTGTGGTCTACAGTGTATTGGAGACCTCTCTAGTACCCAAGGGGTTAAAAGCCCCTTTTTAATTGAATGGAATTTGTATTTGTACGCCATGGTGCAGTTGGTTTACTCCAGAATAAATATGGGCCCTTATACTTACCAAAGAGTCAGAGCTAGATTTCAAACTCAGGTGCCCCTAGGCATGGAATCTTAGGTACCCTTAGGCACACTATTGGCCACAAACACCTCCCTCCCATGACCCACCTCCAGTCCTATTCACTGTAGCCTGGTAGGATATACAATCATCTATAAAATTCAAGCACTATCTCTTAACTAATTGGATGCTATAGCACTGAGCTGGTCAAATAAAAGAGAGAAAAATGATGTGTAAACAAGTAAATTTATTGGTCTAATACAGTGATTATCAACGTTAGTCCTCGAGGCACACCAACAGTGCATGTTTTCAGGTTGTTCCTGATTAATCACAGGTGAATAATTAGTGGCTCAGTCGGTGTGATTGATTCACCTCTGATTAACTAGGGATATCTTGAAAACATGACCTGTTGGTGTGCCCCGATGACTGGAGATGAGAATCACTGGTCTAATAAGTAGATAAATTGGTAAATAAACCAACCATCAGAAATCAGGAGCAAGTGACTCCTGCAAGGGAATTTGGTTGGAGATGGCCCCACCGACAACTCGGAAAGTGAGAGTGACTAGCACACCTGAGACTCTATTCAAATATTCACACACTAGACTAGACATCTTTGCTGATGAGAAATCCAGACCTGCAAGATAGTAATCACCCGACTAATGTGTTTTGCATCCTTTATTATATAACTTAAATAGATACAAATCAATTTCCTAAAGTGAAATCCCTAATTGGGGGATGCAATTCTAATATTATATTGTGGCATTAATCTCAGATGTGAAAAAAAGGTGTTATTGTATCCTAGGTACTTTTTGCTGTGGTCCAGCTCCAGTGAAAGCAATCAAAGAAGGAGATATGGATGTGAATTATGATGTTCCTTTTGTGTATGCTGAAGTCAATGGAGATATTGTCCACTGGATTCTACAAGAAAATGGAGTAAAGAGAGGTCAATCAGACTCACTTTCCATTGGAAAACACATTAGCACAAAGAGTGTTGGAACTAACAGCAGAGAAGACATAACAAACCAGTACAAGTATGAAGAAGGTAATTGGGTACAGATTGCTTTATATTCAATTTACGATAATAGACAATATTTATTAGAGGCATTATTAATTTGGCTATACATGGGATCATGTATTTTAATGCCACACTCTGTCCATAGACTGTTTTCCCTCTGGCCATTAGTTGGAACTGTTGCTTACAGGTGGAATGAAAATCAAGTATGAACTATCATAACATTAGAATGAAGCATCATTAAGCATTGGGAGTGCCCTCATTTCATTAAACACGAAAAATCCTTCAATATACATTTTTAATAAAGAAACATCTGTGCTCTTCTCTTATCAATCATTTGCAATCTGTTAACCCTATAAGGACCAGAATGTTAAGTAACATGTTGCTTTGCAATATATTGTGCATTCCTCTGGTCCTTATAGGGTTACATAAAATGATTAAAGTTGTTTTGGGGTGGTTCCTCTTGTTTATTTGTTCTGGACTCTAGATCATACTGTAAACTTCAGGCTTTAATTCCTAGGATCATCTCAGGAGAGGGCTGTGTTTGAAAAAGCAGTCAAGACAATAAAAATGAAGAAACCATATTCAACAAAAGAGTCAGAGGTGGCTTTGGACTTTGATATCTCCGTAAAATTAGCAGAGTCCCCATTGATTGGAACAAACATAATCCTCTTATTCCGGATTAATAACAAAAGTACTGAAGCCAAGAGTTTTTCAGTAAATTTCAGTGCCCAAGAGATGCAGTATAACGGTAATCCACTGGATCAGTTCTGGACGGACGCATTTCCCGCAGATGTAAATGCCAAGACAGGTAAGTGGTCATGGAACCAGGAATCTTTTTATCGGATACATGCTCAATCTGTCTACAAATATTGTCCATTACACACAAATATGGAGATCCCTAATTCAGGGGTAGGCAAGCGTTGGTACTTCAGCTGTTGGAGTCTTCAACTCCTATCGTTCAGATGGATTACAAGGAATTATGTGAATGGCAGTGCCCTACAACTAGTGTGCAAAAGCTTGCCTAATTTTGTATTAATTGATTAGATTCCAATGTTGGTCATAATGTTATCACTAAATAATTCCCCATAGAGACAGATAACACCTTCAATCATTTTTTATGCAATGGAATCCATACCCATGTCTGATAACTATACATGGGAACTCTCAGGGCTTGACCCTGTGACTAACGGTTTTGGGCCAAATCTCAGGTTCTCAAGGCAAAGGTCCAATATTTCTGGAGTTCTTACTATAATATCTACCAATGAATTACTTCTTTAATCTCTAAATTGCTGCTACCACAAAAGAATAGCAACAAGTCCTGCTGGTCTTATGTGTGTTAAGCAGTGAGGGAATTCAACACATTACATAGCAGTATGCTATGCACCCCACTGGCATTCAAGTGTTTAACTCTCAACCACTTTGTTTTAGTTCCATCTACAGCTTACATCCTTATAACAAGCTGAGAAAGAAAAATACAATGATTTATGAAAGATTGTTATAAAGGGGACATGAAATCCCCTGAAGATCAGAGGTGATTTTAATTTGTTGCATGCTCCTCTGAACTTCAAGGTGTTAATCTAAATGTAAATCTTCTCCTACTGAGAAAATGTATCCAAATTCAAGGAAATTAACCATTATAATATTGAGTTCTCAATGTTCCATGGCTTTCTATGGAGCAAGGCAATTTGATATTCTAATACTTTACAGCATGGGCATCCAAAGCGTGACCCATAGGCCAAATGCAGCCAGTCTGACCCCAGGGTGCTACTCATATGAGGTTTTTATCAGACACCTAATTAACTAACACACATGAACTAGTAGGCCAGCAAGGCCTGACTATCTGCTGGAACCTCACAGTTTAAGAATTGTTGTCTGTTAAATAACAGTATTGTCATATAATCTTGATAAACAAATAAATACATATCTTGAATAGCTGATGGGATACATTAGCCATTGTTATCTATAAAAAAAAGAATGTGACCATCACACGTATGGCTTTCTGATCACCTGACCTGTGACTGAAAAAACTTAGATGCCCTTGCGCAACAGCATCATCTGCACATGCAGTTCTGGCTTATATCTAAGGCACCCCTAAGCAAAAGCACCCATGGTGCCCCTAGTTCCACCCATGGCCAAACCCACTCACCTAAGACCCTGCCCCTTAGCCCAATCCACTGTTGCTTGGTACACACAATACTCTTACCCTGTAAGCATAGTCTGAGCTGTGGGTGTGGCCACAACAATCCCAGTGCTCCTGGTTTATGAAGGCATGTTTATTTGCCAGGTTACAGACCCATTTACTGGCCATTTTTAACCCCTTGGTTTACCCTATAACATACAAGAAGAAAGAAAGCTCTTAACCCCTTGGTTGCTAGAAAGCTGTTCAATGAAATGTAAAGCAATGGTTGGAGATCTCCCTAGCAACCAGGAGATTAAAATCTTTCTATCTTCTTTTATGTTATAAGGCAAACCAAGGGGTTAAAAATGGCCAGTAAATGGGCCTGTAACCTGGTGAATAAACTTGCCTTCATAAACCAGGAGCATTGGGATTGTTGTGGCCACACCCACAGCTCAGACTATAGGCATCAGCAGCACAGTTGAGGCTCCTCCCCTCAGAACTTGGTGCTCCAGGCAGTTGCCTACTTTGCCTAATAGGAAATCTGCACACATGCAGTAGAGTAATTCAATGGTGGTGGTGGTGGTGGTGGGGGGATTGGTTTGCATGATATCACAGCTGATTACAAACAATTGCAAGGTGAGCTGACTAGCCCATGCATTTCTTTATCGGTAGCATTGCACAGCTCCATATGGGAGCAGAATTTCATTACAAGTAAAACTTCCATCACCATCGACATCATCATGTTCTAGAAAATACAATAGATCAAAAACATATGGTTGATACATTAAAGTAAACTGGTAGAGTTACTTGGCAAATTAATTGGACCATAGGGAGTAAATTTACATTCTTATTGATTCAAATGGGGCTTATATTTAATTGATGCCGGAGAGGTCTTCAGTTCACTGTTCTGCACGCTACAGATTTAATAAAAGGAACAGGACTGATTCTGGCATAAACCATACACAACATTTCTGACAATCGTAAATTGAAATTTCTTTGCATATGTCAGGGACCATTCTAACATTCAAGGAATTAAAAAACTCATGTGATTCAATGGGAAGTTAGGTAATTTGTATTTAATCCATTTTAGCTGTTGGTTTGCTCCAGAATTGTACCATTTGTCCCAAGTTCATCATCCCCACAGGCTCAGACCACTGGAAGAATCAGAATATAACATTTCTTCATTGGTGATAGTCATTTTGCTTGACCTTGTTTTCTTTTTTTCAGTTATAGAGGGAAAACTTGAGATTCAGCCTTACCAGTACCAGAGATTTGTAAGATCTGGTAACAACATCAGAGTCACTGCACTGGCAACAGATCTAAAGACCAAAAAACTTAAGTTTGCAGCTAAAAACATCATTTTTGAGTTGCCTAAGATAGATATCAAAGTAAGTGTTAACATGCCTGTTGACCAGTGGTCCTCAGTAGGGATGAGCGAGCACCCCGATGCTCGGGTGCTCGGGTGCTCTGACCGAGCACCCCCTGATGCTCGAGTGCTCGGCCGAGCACCCGAGCCCCATTCAAATGAATGGGAGCACTCGAGCATTAAACCAGGCACCCCCTGCTCTGATGAGCGGAGGGTGCCTGGTCAATGTCCCCCTTCATCTCCGCTATGCCCCTCTTCCACAATGTCCCCCTTCATCTCCTATGCCATAGCGGAGATGAAGGGGGACATTGTGGAAGAGGGGCATAGCGGAGATGAAGGGGGACATTCTGGAAGAGGGGCATAGAGTCTATGCCCCTCTTCCACAATGTCCCCCTTCATCTCCGCTATGCCCCTCTTCCACAATGTCCCCCTTCATCTCCTCTATGGCATAGGAGATGAAGGGGGACATTGTGGAAGAGGGGCATAGCGGAGATGAAGGGGCACATTGTGGAAGACGGGCATAGCGGAGATGAAGGGGGACATTGTGGAAGAGGGGCATAGAGTCTATGCCCCTCTTCCACAATGTCCCCCTTCATCTCCGCAATGCCCCCTTCATCTCCGCAATGCCCCCGTACCTCCATTCCCTGGTGGTCCAGCGGAGCGTCTTCGGATCTGTGCCTCTTCCGGCACAGATCCTCTTCACCCGAACATGTCGGGCGAGCACATGGCGGTACTCGTTCGAGTACCGCCATGTGCCGAGCAGAGCGATGCTCGAGCCGATCCGAGCATCGGCCGAGCACGCTCGCTCAACACTAGTCCTCAGCTCTGGTTCTTAGAGTGCATTAAAAGTCCAAGTATTCACAAAATCCTTACATAATAAATGACTTAGTCAATAGGACATGAGGTCCTATCACAATAACTCAGCTAGTGACTGATCGTCCTCTTCTCATGCATTTAGACCATAAACACCATGGGCGAGATTCACTAAGTGATGATAAAGAGGTGATAAAGTGGAGATGACTTCTCCAGTAATATCACTTCTCCAGTTCCTATGTTATTCTACGGAGCCTATTCACTAAGATCTCCAAAGCTGAAGAAATCTTAGGCTCTGTAGAATAACATAGGAATTGGAGAAGTGATAAACTGGAGAAGTCATCTCAGCTTTATCACCACTTTATCACCTCTTTATCACCGCTTAGTGAATCTACCCCCATTTGTCCCAAGGCTTAGTTGCAAGCTTTTGATATAAGCCTTCAATAAAATGTTAAGCCTACAGAAGCAGAGAAGCAATGTGAGCGGCAGGACTTCCCACCTCCCTCCCAGCAGCCCCTGAGGTTGCAACCTCAGTAGCATGGTAAACTGAGCGCGGTGTCACGTTAGCCCAGAAAAATGCAGCTCCGAAGAGAGGTGCGGACGCGCGCCCCAGGGGCTGCTGGGAGGGAGGCGAGAAGTCCTTCAGCTCCATGCCGCACATACACGGTGCCGCAGACCCGGAAGTGGCATATTTCAAAGATTAATATCTCCACTCTTAGGTAGTGGAGAAAATTAATAAAGCCAGTGCTGATATTGCTTTATATTTTAAAACCAATGGTGAACATTTTTGGAAATGTGAATGTTCCCCTTTAATTCCTAGTGATTTTATTTTTCATCTTTTTTTGGCTGTTTTATGTATTTTTTTATTACTTTTTTTGGGTGGCTTATACTAGTAATTTTGAGGTTTTTTTATCGCTTGGTATGGGATTTTTTTTTATTGGAATTGTTTAGATATGGGGTGGTTATATTGGATTAGGATAAGCTGGAATAGTGTTAGACAATGTTCTAATGATGCAACATTTTAAACACACCATTTTAACACAATCAATATTTTAAACCTGCTATTGTGATAGTGACCAATCTGCTGGAGGAAGCATTTAATGCACATGGAATATGAAGTATTAAACTGATTGGTTGGAAATTTGAAGTGTATATATCCAAAGTATGCGCATCCTATTTTCTGCAGCTGTGTGGCACTGTTGAGTCACATTGTGATAATAAGAATAATATGTAGCAGAGCATTTTCTTTACAGACTCTCCAGATTGGTGTTTTGAAAATCTGAGTTTCATAAAACAGAGATTTATTATATATATATATATATATATATATATATATATATATATATATATATATATATATATTAAAGGGGATCTCTCACCCCTACAAAAGTTAGGTTTATTATGTAGAGTAGAGTATATATACATAATGTTGAAAATGTTATTGATTTTTTAAAAAAAAATGCTATTTGTCTGTAAGCTAGAGCAATCTCATTGGCAGAGATTAATATCTAGCCAATGAGATCTCTCCAGCTTACAGACAGACAGCCTCCATCATCGGAGGAGGCTGGGTAGTGAGAAGGAAGCAGGGGTAGTGCAGCAACAGAAGTGTATGTGGAAGTAGGGTGCAGGGCACTCTATAAGCAATTGTTTTAACCCAAATAGCTTTTTTTTTTTTTTTTTTTTTTTTTTTTTTTTAATTAATAATGTTTTCAACATTATCTATAAATACTCTACATTATAAGCCTAACTTTTGTAGGGGTGAGAGATCCACTTTAAGGTTTATAATTATGTTTGAGGGATGTAACATATGTATAATTAATTTTAACATATCCTTTTTGAAAGTACATGATATTTAAAATTATATCAATGTTTCATATTTAGATGTTAGTGCTTCTTTAAAACAAAGGGATTTTATATCACTCTCTGTATTCATAGAACTTATTAGTTCAGCTATTTGCAGGACAATAGTTTTGCTAGTTTAATAAGTGTATATTAATGTGTGAAACTGTTAATGCTGAGTTTTATTTTAACTGGTAACATATATTGTTCTGCCCAGCTTTACTGGAACACAAAAACAATTCCTGATTTTTGCAGTAAAATGTGAGTAGTTGCCTTATTATTGATGTGACATAACATTGAGTAATAAAATAAAATTAGAATGCACAATCAATAATGTCCTCTAAGGACTTTGCTTTTAGATTTATCAATTTTTATCCACAGAGGGGTGTTATCAAAACAGGAAATTGTCCAATTATTATAACATACTAACAATAGGAGGGTCAGGGCCAGATTTCCCAATAGGAAGATTAGGCATCGGCCTAGAGCTCCAAAGCTGTGCTGGCCACACCCACATTCTGAATTGTGGGTGGGGCCAGAGCAACCTCCGTATCCATGCTTATAAACCCCTTTACAGTCTATTATTTAACCCCTTGGATGCTAGAGAGCTCTCCAAAGCATTGCTCCTCAATGTGTTGGAGATCTCTCTAGCAAACAAAGAGTTAAAGCCTTTTTGTCCTTGCTTGTTGTAGGCCGAAGGTAATTTCTACAAATTCCTTTTGCTCAAAATAGTGCTTTCTCCCATAGTGAAGCTAGAGAGCCCTCCACCACATTGAGGGAGATTCACTAAGTGGTGATAAAGTGCTGATAAAGTAGAGATGATTTCTCCAGTTTACCACTTCTCCAATTCCTATGTTATTCTAAGGAGCCTATGCACTACAATTTCTCCAGTTACAGAGATTATAGTGCATAAGCTCTATAGAATAACATAGGACCTGTAGAATTGATAAACTGGAGAAGCCATCTCCACTTTATCACCTTTTTATCACCACTTAGTGAATCTCCCCCATTGCTTCACATTTGTTGAGAATTGTTCCCCCTTTTTATAGCTTATAAGGATCACTGTGTAACTGTAGCTGGAGATTCAACCCCTTGGGTATCAGAGGTGTATGAAAAGCATTGCGCATTTATCTTGTTCTCAAGGTGTTACAGCATCATAAAAGGATTTTTAGGTTGAAAATGCGTGTGTGTGTGTGAGAGCATGTGTGACTGTGTGGTTGGATGGATGTGGTGCGTGCGTGTGCATTTTGTATTAGACTTTTTTTCTTTTTAATAGTCATCCATTGAACCCTTCATTTAACTTACTGTGTTACCCTTACTACACTTCCTTTCAGTTTTTATATTTTATTGTAAGAACACTCAAAGTTTATCTAAGATCAATTACTTTATTTTCTTTACAAAGGCTGTATAAAACCAAAAAATCTTTGTTATTCTTAATGTTGTATAAAACTATTTGAGAAAAAAAAGTGTGCATATATGTGTATGCATGTGTATGTGTGCATGTGTGTTTGTGTGAAAATGGGAAAAACATGATTCTTCCCTTGATTTGGCTAGACTTGCTTCAGGATATTTCTTTTCTGTGTATTACGGCACTTGTCAGAGGTCAAGAGGAGTTCAATAACCAGCCTCTGTTCCTGTAGGCCATAGCTGTTCCTATATAAGTCCATCAACCCCAACTTGAGTTGATGATGATGATGAGCCATGAGAAGTGTATTTAAAAACAATTTAGTTGCCAGTGGGATAAGCAACATATATGACTCATCAATGTGTTGCACACTTCTTTGGAAGTTAAGGGTTACAGTTAAAAATAAGGGAATTTAAAAGTGCACTTCCATGTCCTGAAGTGCTAAGGAGATCAGTTTTTCCCTTATCTTTCTAAAATGAAAACATTTCTAACTTAATCAATGACGTAGTCCAAAAATTGTGGACATAAATAACAGGCATAGAAGTCATAAACACCATGGAACATTGGAGTTTTCTCTGGAGACAATAACTAAACAAACCTGTGATTGCAAGACCTTCCATACACAGCTATTCATAATTTAGCATTAGCATCTTCAGACTCAGAGTCATGTTCTAAAACATACTTACAGGTTGAGAACATGATGGATTATATGTTGGCTGAGTTGTGCCATCTGTCTTCCATTTTTTGTAGTGGGAATCGTGTAATCCATGTTTCATCCAAGTTTGTATATGCACCTTTGTGACTCTTTATACAAGGACTTATACAGCTGTTACAGTACAATTTATTTTCAGGTTCTATTTCCTTACAGATATATGGGGTCCCAGAACTGAACCGGCCATTGAGTATCAACCTCTCCTTCTTAAATCCCTTGAATGAGGTACTCAGTAACTGTGTCATGACTGCTGAAGGTACTGGCCTCTTCCTTAACGGACCCATAACTGTATAGTGAGTATCTTTCATTTTATTGATGTAAGTGATGCAAAACAAAGTTGTAAAATAAGCATCCTTCTCTGGTGTAGCGTAAAGGAGAAAATTAATAAATAAAGCAACTGACTAGAAAAGAGGTCTTAATACATTGTCATTCAATCAAGAACATATTTTGTAGTCTTAAGAAATGTATAATTTCAGCAGTTAACTACAACTGTTAACTATAACTATACATATAATGCCTAAAAGGAACAGTCAAGTAAGTTAGCTGTACAGTTGTAGTGTATTGAGTGTACTGAGGACAACATCGCCGGAAACTTAGATGTGGAATTATAAAAACAGAGCAAGCAGAAAAAAACTGAAGTAAAAGATTGAGGGACACCAAACGTATCCTGATCATCAACTCATGATCAAAATATGCCCCAGTCCTAAACTAAAAGAGTATTGATGTCATCTTTCCATGACTCAGTTCTAGAGTTATAGTTAGATGGTCACTTATGAAATAACTCATGATCGTTGCAGTAGAAAGAAAAAATGAAAAATTGCCAAGTCATACATTCTAATAAGTGTCACAAATATTTGAATATGATGCCCCATCTCCAGTATCAGGATGCAAAGGTACAACAGGCCCCAGCAAGATGTCACCTCCTCACATTCTTCATCTTGGAACTATCAGTCAGGGTACACAGAGAACATGCATCAAAGTGACCTTGGTGCTCCCATTTTGTTCTGTTCGCCTAACCACACCATGTGCAGTGCTGAAGCATTGCAGAGTGTGTAATGTTCTGCATTGTTTGTTGGAAGTCAGGACAAAGTTTCTCAGATTTACTTGTCTCCAGGGCTCAAAATTAACTTTGATGAAGAGGGAAGGATGACATCTGAAGCAACAGGGGAGGCTAGAGCTGCTGCCTGTGTCTGTGCTTGCTTGATCAATGTGTTTGTGAGTTTCTGCTTCACATGCGGTGCTCTGGCAAAGCTGGTGGATTTGCTTTGCCAATTATAATCAGCAGTGAAACTAGTCTGACCCATCCCTATGATCATTTCATGGACCCTCTTCAAATGAAGAAACATACTATTGGTTCCCTGGTTGTTAAGTCACTGACTGCTCCATCACTTTTCACAAAGGCACTGCTTGCAGGTGACCACTGCTGAGTTTTGCATGCTACACCACCTCAGAATTCATAGAACTCCCAGGCAGAAGACCTTGTTTGGGCCCCATGAGTGATGCACTTGAAACAGGTGTGGTGGAAAACTGTGGTATTGAAACCTGGCTGAGCAGCACCAGAATGAACTGACAAAGTTTACAATTGAAATGGAGTCACACAAGTGACACAGAGTTATAATTAAAAAGGAGATGCACAAGTGATGCAGTAGAGCTTACAGTTTAAATGGAGCTATACCAGTAATACCAAAGAGTGTGCAATTGAATATAACTACACTTGTGATACCAAAGAGATTATTATTTTATGACAACATCAAATTATAAACTCTGTGGTATCACTAGTGTAACTATATTTCAACTGGGGAAGAGTGAAGGCAAAAGGGTAAGAGGAAAGCAAATAGGGGAAAGAAAGGACAAATGGGGGAAGGGATGGAAATGGTAAAAGGAGGCAAGAGGGCAAAGGAGGGAGAAGAAGGAAAGGTGAGAAATAAAGGCAAGGGCATAGAAATGGGAGAGAAAGGGGCAACAGAGAGAATAAATGTGACATATCAGTAATGGGGTGGAGAGATATGCGAAAGGTGGATGGAGAGTAAGGAAATGTTTGGGGCAGTTATATTTTGCAGATTTTAAGCTCACAGCCTGTTATGTATGCCATCTGAGTGCTGTATTTATTTTCTATTTGTGACAGAAGAAGTTGCCTTTCTTAGAAGTCAAGAAACAATGAAAACAATGTCACTATTGAGTAAAAGACATGGGATAGATAGGTTCCACACTTTAATTTTATGAACCATGCTCTGATTTCACATTTCATAAAAAACAAATTGAATGCCAACACCAGTTGTGAGGCACAGACTGCGCTGATCTGCCTGTACAGATGGAATTTGAACTGTGCTGCAGTTCTGTTGTCTGAAGCTGCCTACAGTGGAAGACATTTTGGCAGGTCATGTGGTATCCAGATTATAAGAAGTACTTCCTGTCATCTTTAATGTTGTGAGTATTGGATGTACAGTGGATGTACAGTGGAAGACATTTTGGCAGGTCATGTGGTATCCAGATTATAAGAAGTACTTCCTGTCATCTTTAATGTTGTGAGTATTGGATGTACATACATTTGATTCCTTTGGAATTTCTATTGCTGGTTTCCACTCTTCCTGCCTCTTGATTCTATATTCCTGTCATCTGGTCTGCCTTGAGCAGGACCAGATTTTGAAAACTCTTGCTTTTCTCTCTGCTGTTCTCCTTTCTCTGTGCAGGAGGACCAAAAACCCTAAACCCCTTTACTGTGGTTGCCTATCTGCCATGCTCCTCTCCCTGTCACACAGACAGCCACTGAAAATCTGAATGTGACTTACAGTAGCAGTGAGATCACATAGACTGAAACATTATGGGACTGGAAATAGCTACGCATAGATCTGCCAGCATTGCCAGCCCAGACCAGCCTATCTCTGTCTTCTGTCCCTCTGGTTAGTGCCTCCATCGGTGGGCTCCTTTTGATATTGGCCCTGGGCAAATGCCCTCTTTGTCCATTGGTTAAAGTAGCCCTGAAAATAACATTTGTTTTTCTTTTTCTTTTAATGAGGGTTATAGGCTCTCAGCAACATCATATACCCTTCAAACTGGAACATGCCTCTGCCTCAGTAATGGTAATTGCTTACTTCTGGGAATGGAAAACCAGGCTGTTTCTGATAGCTGGGCTTTTAACACACATACACTACAGTCAATATTGACTGCACTCTGTGTATGATTTTATGGATTGCAATGGTTTATTTTTATGGCTCCCAGGAGCCAGAGACACTTGTCTGCAAATAACAGCCCAGTTAAGTCCCCTGATGGCTAAAGGGGAGAACTGTGTTGACTAGCAGTTCCCTCCGACAGTTTTGGGGCAGGCCCCTATACTATACACAAGTTTTTACATAGAACTATAGTACACTAGTAAAACATGGTTTGATCTATTTCCATCACTTAAGAAAATACTGAATTAGTATTATTATATTCAATATCTTTTTTTCCCCACTAATGTTACCTCGTTGGAATGTGTTAACATACTGCAGAGGGCATCAGGGAACCTAAATTGCCACTACCACAATTATTTTTCAATTATTTAATTTCATATGCCTGCATTAAAATGGTTATAAAAAAAAAGCATTCAATTATGGAAAGCAGGTAAATGTCTACATCAAATGAAGTGTCAGTTGTGTTTCTGCTGTTCAAGTGAGTTGCAAAATAATTTTCAATGGTGCTGGTTGTACAGGTGACATATTGAACGCATCTGAAATCATTATGCAATAAAGTCAGTAACAGATGAGAGTTGGTACCGTGTTAGCCATAGAAATACAGGAGGCAAATATAGTTGTTGGAAGAGACCTAAGGTCTTCAAAGCTTGCATACTAAATCTGCTTAGTTAGCCAATAAAGGTATCAACAACTATATTTGTCTCCTATATAAAGTCAGTGTACTTTGACAGTTCCTCTAGTGGGATAGAAGACATCCAATTTTAGAGGACAACGTAAATACATTTTCTATGTCCCACTAGCCTCACAAGCGCACACGCATCCACAAACTCTCTCACACATATGTATACACACACATCCAGACACACCCACACACACACACAAACAATGGGAAGATTCACTGAGCAGTGATAAAGTGGTGATATAGAGGTGATGACTTCTCCATTGATAGCATTTCTCCAGTTTCTATGTTATTCTATAGAGCCTATGTACTAAGAGCTACAAAGTTGAAGACATCTTAGTGAAAAGACTCCATAGAATAGCATAGAAATTGGAGAAGCGATAAACTGGAGAAGTCATCTCCACCTTATCACCGCTTAGTGAATTTCCCCCTATGTGCTGGAGATATAGCTGGCATTTAAGATGTTATAATGTCACATCCAAATCAATGTGAATTTTAATGTGTTGCCTTTGGTGTAGCTGGTTTACTTTAAATTGACTACTTTTATGTGCATACAGCTCTGGATTCCATTACAGAAGGATGCGTAATGTAGGTAACTGTAAAGGTGAATTTGTACAAGAATTATCTCCTGTGTGGTTTTCCAGCTAATACTTACAGTAATTCTCCTATTTTTCTCCTAGCATGGACCAGATTTTCCCTCGCCGTCCTGGCTATGTGAGGATTGTATGTGTGCCTGTAAAGCGAGGGGCACTTCAGCTGCAAGTGAATTTCTCTTGTAACAAGATTCAGTTTGTGAAGGGAAGTACAACCATTATGGTACCCTAGAGACCAATCCAACCTGTGAATCTAAGGAATATATTGGCTGTTTGTTAGCTACACATCAAGCGACAACAGATCACTGCGATGGACATACGCAAAACAATGTTAAACAGTTTTATATTATATCACTGAAATATTATATTTGACATAATTTATTGCATTTCTGATTTTCTCCTTTTTTCATTTAACTTCTCCTAGAAAGTAAATCAAACTGAATGTAATTATTAGAGGGGAATGAGAAATTAGGGCACCCATAACTGGCATTTTTAAGGGCACAGTACAATGTTTAAA
The DNA here is from genome assembly GCA_037306005.1 of Rhinophrynus dorsalis. Lineage (NCBI taxonomy): Eukaryota > Metazoa > Chordata > Amphibia > Anura > Rhinophrynidae > Rhinophrynus > Rhinophrynus dorsalis. Next base: position 42,203,323 of record CM074727.1, read on the forward strand.
CTTTATTCCTGTATAATGAAACCAGGGAACTCTCAGTGTTGGGACATTTTTCTTTCTATATGTATGGACGCTCAAGCTTTTTTTCACTTTAACCGTCAATTTCCTATTGTGTTCACCAGGTGGCACTGTTACTATCATCAACTATGGCTGGCATATGGTTGAAAGTTTCAGAGGACATTATAAGACAACTTGCATTTTGAACACATATGGCACTACAAACAAACTGAGCTTTCATAACTTTGGAATGAAAAAGCTCCCAAAGATGGCATAACCATAATTTTATTAAGCAGTAAGCAGTGCGTCCCCCTACTCACAAATTCTTTTCCATATGCTTCTTTAAATGAACTCTTATTAATTACAATCACTGAAGATTGCCCTCTCTGCTGCTCTGAGGTGTTACATCAGTAAAAGGGGTGGGAGGGGATACTCTATCATTCAATTACTTTTGAACTACAACTCTGACAGTATTATAATAACATTCTCCATGGCCCAAATACAATGAAGATTAATTGCAGCTGCTTTTATTGTGAAACATTACTATCCCTTTAAGGACCAATGGGATTGCAACACATTGTGAAGCAATGTGTCGCATACCTTGAACAAAAGTAGAGCCAAATCCTGACTTTTACAAATAAATAATGTATGATTTACTATAAATAAAACATTGGGGATTTAGATGCATGTTTTTGGTCAAGTTCATGGTAAGCCCGGCTGCCCTCTCAAGGCACCCCAGATTCAGGCAAGTCCCTATCTGTCTACAATCTGTGAACATGTATTTAGTATAATGCATTTAAAAGCCACTATACCTTACTGTGAAGGAAATTGGAAGGTATTTATAACTTCCCTAATCAGCCATACCCTGCTGGGGAGCTACCAATCAAAAGAGGAGGAGCCAAACCCTCCCAAAATACCTCCAAAAAGTATAAAATATACAGATTCCTGGCAAGCTCAAAATAGTCTTCATAAGTGTGTCACATACCTCTCTGGTTCTTAATGGGTTAAACCACTTAAGGCTCATATATCTTGGTCCTATTCCAAAAGGAGCTTTTAATTTGTAACATTTAGTGGTTTTCTTTAATTATATTGAGCTTTACGGTCTGAAAAGCAGATCTGTCCTAAATCTAGATGGTGCTCAGACCATCTTTAACAAAAGCCATGTGAATGGAACAAGGAAGTTAAAGCTAAAAGCAAACTGGCTCCATTTGGTACTGATTCTAAAATAGCTGTTGATTTCACCTGCCACTTTCCCTAGCAAAGGATTTGCTGTTGTGGGCTTGCTGTTGTATACTGTTTGCTACTATGGTGAACGCATTTCCAGTCTGCCATTCAGGGACATGTGGTTACCCTAGTCCCGTGCCTGAGGCTCCCGCCGGAGCTGACCATCTTTCTGAGGCGTCGGCGGGAGCCTTAGCCGAGGGTCTCACTCGCAGTGCCAGAATACCTGCGCCATCCCAGATGTCTCGCATGCATCAGTCCAGCCAGCCAATGAAATGTATTTTCTATATGGTCCTCATTGGCTGGCTGAGCCAGCCGATGAGTATCATATAACAAATACATTTAATTGGCTGGCTGGACTGGTGAGTGCTGAGCTATGTAGGTATGCTGTGAGTGCCGGCTTTGTTGTTCCATTCCGGGACTCTTTGTTGTCCCAGTGGGGGTTGACCCAGGACGCGGGACACAGACCTCCAATAAGGGACAGTCCCAAGCATTCCTGGACGTGTGGTCACCCTATTTGCTCCTGATTTGTGTTCTGGCTCCTTTTTGCCTTTTGATTAACCCTTTGTATGATGCTAGACTTGTTCTTGACTTGTGACATCTAGTATGGGTTGTGATACAATACTACACGCCTCTGTTTGAGTCCCTGAAGAACTAGAGTCCCTCTGAGTATCTCTCATTCAGTTACAACCCAAGGGAGAAACACTGCTTTTAATCTCTATCTTGCATTCAAGGGGTTAAAAAACTAATTTTTATCAATGAGAATTTTGGGAATTCTAATTTCAACCCTATGGTGCATTTGGCTTACTCCAGAATCGATAAAAAAAGATAACAGCACAACAAGAGATCTAAGTGCTGTAAAGTTAAAAAATGAAATGTATTCACAATGTGAATATAATACTTCACAAAATTAAATACATTTTAAGGGATAGTAATGGTTGTTTTTATCAAAGTTTAATATTGTAGATAATAAAAATATTAATGCAATGAAGTACGTCCCATCTCTCATACATGTATAATTTAAGCGATATAAGCATCTAAAGTTCCCCCCTTCCGCCCCTTTCACAGCGCTCCAGCTGACAGAAGGAGATCCTGGTCCTGGCACAGGCAGACGGCTCTTCAGCAGAGCCGAAATAGCGTTATATAGAAAGAAATACTTCATTGGAATGGTCTACAAAGTGTGCTTACAAACCAGGAACACTTTGTAGACTGTTCCAATGAAGTATTTCTTTCTATATAACGCTATTTCGGCTCCGGGTCAGTACACAGGAGCAGGAACATAAGCCAGGTTGGGTCGATACACAGGAGCAGGAACTGAAGAGTAGTCAGGCAATCCGGGTCGGTACACAGGAGCAGGAACTGAAGAGTAGTCAGGCAGGCCAAGTCGGTACACTGGGAACTCTGAGCAGTAGTTAGCACTGGTACAGGAGCACCACGAAAGGGCACCGTATGGGTGCAGGAGCCCAGTATATAAAGGTCACACTGGGCGGGCTCAACACAGGGCAACCAATGAGAGCAATGCACAGGATAACTGACAGCAAAACAAAAACAAGGGAGCACGGGCATTGTGATAATGGTGAATTAGGTTGAATAAAGACACAAGTCCATCAAGTTCAACCTTCTCCTCATACCCCAGTAACTGAGAATTATATAGCTTTTCTGCTACCAATTAAATTAGTCTTTATCAGACCTTCCTGATCAGCCTACAGATAAACAGTATAACTCTGCATGTGCCCTTTTGAAAGAAATTTATCTAATCTTCTCTTAAATGTATTAATTGTATCTGCCATAAGCACCTCCCTGGGCAATAAATTCCACAATTTAACAGACCTTACTGTAAAAAAACCCTTCCTTTGCTGAAGTTTAAACCTCCTTTCCTCTGATCTCAAAGGGTGTCCCCTGGTCACCTGATCAGGCCTTGGAATAAATAGCTCACCGCAGAGATTCTTGTATTGACCTCTCATATACTTGTACAATGTGATAAGCTATCCTCTTAGTCATCTTTTCTCTAGAGTAAATAAACCAAGTTTGTTTAGTTGTTCCTCATATGTCAAGTCCTCCATTCCCTTAATTAATTTTGTTGCTCTCCGCTGTACCCTCTCTATTTCTAGTATATCCTTTTTCAGAACCAGTGCCCAAAATTGCACTGCATACTCATGGTGAGGTCTTACCAATGATTTGCATAATGGCAAAATAATGTTATCCACTCTTGCTTCGATACCTCTTTTTATGCAAGACAGGATTTTGTTTGCCTTTGCTACTGCTGTTTGACACTGGTCACTGTTTCCAAGTTTGTAGTTGACAAGGATTCCCAGGTCTTTCTCTAGCAATGAGTCCCCTAAAATGATTCCATTAAGTTCATAAGTAGCCTTGGGATTGTTTTCTCCCAAATGCATGACTTTACACTTCCCCACATTAAACTTCATATTCCATACGTTTGCCCAATCTGACATTGTATGTAAGTCCCTCTGTAGAGAGAAAATATCCTGTTCTGAATTAATGACCTTGCATAATTTTGAATCATCTGCAAATATTGATATTTTGCTTTCTACAACTATTTCCAGGTCATTTATAAACATGTTAAAAAGCAGCTGACCCAATACTGAACCCTGAGGTACTCCACTCTCCACTTTAACTTTATTGGAGAATTTTCCATTACAACCATACACTATTCCCTATCCTTCAACCAGTTTTCTATCCAATTGCAAAGGTTATCTCCTAGCCCCAATTTCCTTATTTTATACACCAGCCTTCTGTGTGGCACTGTATCAAATGCCTTTGCAAAGTCTAGATATACTACATCTACTGCCTTGCCATTGTCAAGGTTGCTGCTTACCTCCTCATAGAAGCTGAAAAGATTAGTTTGCTCACCTCAGAACAGAATGGAGGTGTCCATATGGCTTGCAGAGAGGGACAATCTTCAATTAGCATAAGAGAAAAACCTGTCAAGGGGGGCAGGGTTTTAAGTGTTCTCACAGTAAGAAGATTGCGCCTTGCTGTGAGCTGTCTGGGCTTAAGACCAGATTTCACATCTAAGGGGAGGTGGCTTACACTAGGTAAAAGGGTTGGGAGGGGGATAATTTATCATTCAACTAGTTGAACAGCCCGTTACACGGGCCACAGTGCCACTGCCACCCGGTCGTGGGGCAGTCACGCGCAGTAGAGACTGCCCGCGCAGAGGCTGATACAGAGCTGGCAGTCTCTACTGCGCATTACTGCAGCACGAGCAGCATTGTCTACTGCGCATGTTGCGGCGTTACACACGATTTAGCGAATTATTATTAGGATTATTCTTGGACTACAACTCTGACAGTATTTAAATAATACTCTCCATGGCCCAAATACTATGAAGATTAATTGGAGCTGCTTTTATTTTGAAACATTGCTATCCCTTTAATGTCTTAACTGATCATTCATTCCAGTGCCTAACCAAAGTGCAATGACGCATGCCTTAGATTGGAAAATAAGCTGCACTGGTGGGATTCATGCTTTTTTCCCAACATCTTTAATCACTGAATGACATGTCCATAGAGGCAGATATGTCTCTTGTTGGCAGTGCTCTGGGACCCCAATCTCTGCCCGCTGCTGTATTAGTACCACCTGTGTGCACATGCATAATGTCTGTTATGATGTTTTGGCTATATTAAGTCAAGTTGGGGATACTGTTAGAACATGTTGGTGCCCATTTAAACATAAGAAATATCAGTATTAACCTTTGGCAGTGTTATTTTCACAAATCTCCCTCCATCTCCATGATTTGTATTTATGTATTTATTTTGTGAAGCTCATGTGCCATTTCAGCTTTACCTGCATTATCCCACTGTGTACAAACAGTGTTTTTTATACCATGCAGTTTAACCCAACCTTGGAAAGACTAAAACAGTAAATACTTCTCAGTAAATTAGAAGCACCCTGTTCATGGCTAGTAAGGAATTGATAGTCACAGACAACAAACCAATAGACAAGCAGCAGTATCTGAATGCAATGCATAATTTATTCAAAATATGAAATCTTTATAAATACATAATGCTGATTTCACACTGAAAGATTAGGTCAAGCAATCTGTTATAGCAACCCTAGCCTGTGATCTTTGGAGAATAAAAGGAATCAAATTTAAATTTCTCAGATTAAAATTTATAAAGCTGCAATGTGTCCCAAATGCCACTGCTCACTTTGCATTGGAGCAGAAAAGTCAACCATTCTTCCTCTGAACTTTGCAGGCACCTGTAAAGAGAAAAATATTACATGAATATAGATCAGATTAATGTGACTTGCTATATTCTAGCTCAGAGACTGGCACCATGAGGCACTAAAGATGCTGCGCCTGGACTACAAATTTCACTGCATTCCCCCAGCCAGAGGCTGTCAGAGTATGATGAGAATTGTAGTCTATCAATAACTGTAGGTTCTCAAATTATTCGGCTCTAGCTGTTGCTGGGCCTTATCTTTTATTATTCTCAGCCAACTTTCATGGATTTTCTCTGTACTAACTTCTCTAATTATTTCCCTTTACCTTACAGTTCTACCCAACCAGGGTTATACTCTCTTCCCCTCACTTTTCTTCTTTCCTACAATGCAAAGATGCACTTGTTGATCATATGGGCAGTAATTATGTATAACTGCATGCACTATGTCTATTAAACTAGCCTGGCATTGAAGGAATCCACCCAGACCTCACAATCCACCATCCAGGACCAGATTTTTTACCTCATGTGTCCCTAATCAAGGAACCCTTGCTGCCCCTAACCCCACCCATGGCCACATTTACATCCCTCAAATAACCCAGCCCCCAGCAAAGTTCACAGATGTCTAACACATAATATGATAGCAGAAAAAAAAAACCTCTTAAAAAACTGGCCTGGACACAGGTATTTAAATTGGCACACTAGGTATATTATCTATATATTATAACAATATATAAACTGTTAAATCTCTATAAACCAGGAGTGGACTTTTAGTGCAGGTGGTTCTGAACTGTGTTGGCCAAACCCACAACTCAGCACATGCATGAGGCCAGCAATACAGAGACATCCCCCACAATGTTGAGCCCTAGCTAGCTGCATATATATTAATGGAACATTTGTCCATTCAGTGAATATTTTCCTTTTTATCTTGTGCCTAACCTGAATACAAACTGCTCTGCTAATGGCAAGCAGACGTGTAGGATATCTTAGGGAAGACAAATCACCCAATTTTTCTGAGCCATGCTTATATAACTCTTTGAGTGCTAAAAAGTTGTGCAACTCATTGCTACCCATCGTGTTTGACACTACTCTGGCACTCAAAGGGTTTAAAGGGGTAATTTAAGGAAAAGTCTTCTTTACCTTTATCTATTAAACAGCCACAGAATGGTGGTAGATATTGGTTTTTAAATGCAGGAATCCACTATAAGAAAACATACAAAGTTTAATTTGTAATCTGAAGAAACATCTCACATTCATCTTATTAAATAGACTATGACATGATAGTGATTAAGGGGAAATATATTAACAAATATACTGGATTTTTATCAAAGATAAATCATGTCCATTATCTCGTTTCAATCTTTTTGTTTTCTTTATTTGCACAGTTATGCCTTCTATATCCAAAACTGATCAAAATATTACATATCCATGTTTTTAAAGGGATAGTAATACTTCGTTTTAACTTTATTTTATTTTGTAGGCATTAAAAAAACATGAAGAATGATATAAGTCTTATCTCTCAAACCTTTATGGTTTAAGAGATATTCACAAGCAAAGTGTCCCCCTCCCTCCCCTTTTACTGATGTAACACTTTTCAGCCAGGGCAGAAGGGAGCTGCCCAGGTAGACTGCAGAGAGGGACAATCTTCAAATAAGATAACGGAAAAACCTGAAAAGCTTGTCAAGGGGGGCAGGGATTTCATTGTTTTCAAAGGAATAAGAGTGTCCCCTTCTGTTATCTGTCCAGTCTATGGACTGCATTCCACATCTGAGAAGAGATTGTTTACAGTAGGTAAAAGGGGCGGGAGGGGGAAACTTTGCTTGTGAATATCTCATAAACCATAAAGGTTTGAGAGATAAGACTTATATCATTCTTCATGTTTTTTTAATGCCTACAAAATAAAATAAAGTTAAAACGAAGTATTACTATCCCTTTAAGTACATCATTCATTTAATGGGGGTCAACAGTGTCTCAACTAAGTCACTGATCACTTTGAAACATAGTAACATAGTAACATAGTAATTTAAGTTGAAAAAAAGACTTGCGTCCATCTAGTTCAACCCTTTTCCTATTCCTGTTTACCATTGTTGATCCAAAAGAAGGAAAAAAAACACCCTCAATATTTGTAATAGATTTACTTCTGAACTAATGTTTAGCTTTTAAAGAACCAGAGAAATGTGCAAAGTACTGGTCGTTAAAGGAATAATCATGAATATATTTGGCATTAAAGGTGTGAAATAATGTCCAATAAACAGCTATGTAAACTGATAAATCAACTGGCCACAATAGAGCAGGGTTATTTGTATTGTTCTGCTATAACCACCGCTTACAATGTAGGTGTGGCAAGGACAGCTCTACTCCTCGAAATGTGGGGCCTTACACCATTGCCTACTCTGCCTAATAGGAAATTCAGTCCTGTAACACAGAAAATAGGCTGGCACATCTATTTCATAAAGAGGAACAGAAAAAAAAAATCCATCCTTCTCCAGCTGTCTGAAAACAGCACATATTATTTAAATTTCTAGCAAGCTATGATAACTTACTTGTGCATATTATTTATTTATATACAGGTTAAATAAACCTCATGTCCTACTCACATGTGTACTGTAGATATATATAATATCTCTTTGGAATTAGAACCTATTTTGTCTTGAAGGATTAATTTTACTTCTGTTTGTCAGTGCCTGTCCTGGATTACCTTGGAACTAATCATATTTGTTTTAGTGCAATGGATGTTAGTACTTACATGATAAGTCACATAAGCTAGGAAATCTGCATTCAGTTTCACAGAGTCCACAGTTCCCCTGCAAGATACATTAATAAAGGTTAAAGAGATTATACAATTGTAGCAGTCATCTCAAGCAAAGGTCATATGAGAACATGTACATTCTCAAATTTTAAAAATATAAACATGGAATATAACAGCAGTTAAGAGCCCAAAGATGCATGCAGTCAGTGAATTCAATTCAGATATCTATTCACCGGGAGTACACAACCTGTGGCACTCCAGCTGTTAGGAACAGCAAATTTCATCATCAACCAACCGTCAAATGGTTTGGGAAGATGGTAGTTGCAGTCTCCATCAATAGGGAGGAGGAGATACACTAAGGAAGAATATAGAGGAGATAACTTCTTAATGGGCATACACTGAGCATTGAGTGCATAGAATAACATAGGAACTGTAGAGTTTATCCCACTTGATAAATTATTTCCTCTTCTTCACCACCTTGATCACATCTCTTCCTCCCCAGCAGTGCTAATGGTTGGTTACCCCTGATATTCACTAATGGTTCTAATATCTATTGTAAGTATTTAAATATTAATAAATGCAATATCAAAATATCTATGAAAGCAAATAATTTACAATGCATTATCACCAAGAATAGTGATGGACAATTGAAATACAATACTACACATAAACCAAAACATAAATTCAGAAAGTTTATTTGCAAAACACAATTTCACAATATCAAATATTGTAATTCTCAATTCCCAAAAATAAAATCTAATAATTTAGCTTTTTTATTTTATTTTGTTTTATTTTTTTAAGTAAGACTTTGAAGAAGTAAGTGGCAGACAATCATTTAAAGCAGAACTACCACTTAATATAAAGTTGACTCCCCACTGATTATACATATGGCGACTAGCTTCTTAATAGTTCTATTATCTGCCGCAAGTACCAGCATCCGAAGTAATGCTTTTTCTTGTGAGACTGATGGCCAGGCATCTTACTTTAGAGCTGTCTGTGCGCCTGTGCCATCAGTCTCTTCCCGTGCATTTCTGCTCCTTGCGATACCTCCTAGAGGAGACCGGGACAGAGAGCATAGGTGCACAGATGTCTCTAAGCCAAGATGTGTGCGCGCAAGCCTGGCCGCCGGTCTCACAAGAAAAAGGATTACTTCGGATGCTGGTACTTGTGGCAGATAATAGAACTATTAAGAAGCTAGTCACCATATGCATAATTAGTGGGGGGTGACTTCATATTAGGTGGTAATTAGTGATGAGCGAGCATGCTCGGCCGAAGCTCGGTTCGGCTCGAGCATCGCTCTGCTCGGCACATGGCGGTACTCGTACGAGTACCGCATGTGCTCGCCCGCCATGTTCGGGTCTCCTCCCCGCACGTTTCGCGGCTGCTGCGCAGCCAATAAACGTGCGGGGAGGCTCTGACATCAGTGTAATGACAGCAGCCATGTTGGCTGCTGGCATTACACTGATTGGCTGGCCAGAACCCGTGATCGGGTGCTGTATAGCACCTGACCAGCGAGTTCGGCTCAGTCTTAGCCAGGGAGAGATGAGGATAGGAAGGGAAAGTCAGTGTAGGGAGAAGAAAAGTGTTGGAACAACATATAAAGACCCAAAAGTCCTTTTTAGGACTGTTGTGTGTGGGGGCAGCAGTTATATTTTGTTTGGGGGGGCACAGATTTAAAAAAAAAACGTCACATATTCCGTTCACTGTGCCTAGCCGCAGATTAGCAGCACATTCTTTTTAGTGTGCAAAGTTGCAGATTAGCAGCACATTCTGTTTAGTGTGCAAAGTTGCAGATTAGCAGCACATTCTTTTTAGTGTGCAAAGTTGCAGATTAGCAGCACATTCTGTTTAGTGTGCAAAGTTGCAGATTAGCAGCACATTCTGTTTAGTGTGGAAAGTGTAAAAAATAAACGTCACATATTCCGTTCACTGTGCCTAGCCGCAGATTAGCAGCACATTCTGTTTAGTGTGCAAAGTTGCAGATTAGCAGCACATTCTGTTTAGTGTGCAAAGTTGCAGATTAGCAGCACATTCTGTTTAGTGTGCAAAGTGTAAAAAATAAACGTCACATATTCCGTTCACTGTGCCTAGCCGCAGATTAGCAGCACATTCTGTTTAGTGTGCAAAGTTGCAGATTAGCAGCACATTCTGTTTAGTGTGTAAAGTGTAAACAATAAACGTCACATATTCCTTTCACTGTGCCTAGCCGCAGATTAGCAGCACATTCTGTTTAGTGTGCAAAGTTGCAGATTAGCAGCACATTCTGTTTAGTGTGCAAAGTTGCAGATTAGCAGCACATTCTGTTTAGTGTGGAAAGTGTAAAAAATAAACGTCACATATTCCGTTCACTGTGCCTAGCCGCAGATTAGCATCACATTCTGTTTAGTGTGCAAAGTTGCAGATTAGCAGCACATTCTGTTTAGTGTGCAAAGTTGCAGATTAGCAGCACATTCTGTTTAGTGTGCACAGTTGCAGATTAGCAGCACATTCTGTTTAGTGTGCAAAGTGTAAAAAATAAACGTCACATATTCCGTTCACTGTGCCTAGCCGCAGATTAGCAGCACATTCTGTTTAGTGTGCAAAGTTGCAGATTAGCAGCACATTCTGTTTAGTGTGGAAAGTGTAAAAAATAAACGTCACATATTCCTTTCACTGTGCCTAGCCGCAGATTAGCAGCACATTCTGTTTAGTGTGCAAAGTTGCAGATTAGCAGCACATTCTGTTTAGTGTGCAAAGTGTAAAAAATAAACGTCACATATTCCGTTCACTGTGCCTAGCCGCAGATTAGCAGCACATTCTGTTTAGTGTGCAAAGTTGCAGATTAGCAGCACATTCTGTTTAGTGTGGAAAGTGTAAAAAATAAACGTCACATATTCCGTTCACTGTGCCTAGCCGCAGATTAGCAGCACATTCTGTTTAGTGTGGAAAGTGTAAAAAATAAACGTCACATATTCCTTTCACTGTGCCTAGCCGCAGATTAGCAGCACATTCTGTTTAGTGTGTAAAGTGTAAAAAATAAACTTCACATATTCCTTTCACTGTGCCTAGCCGCAGATTAGCAGCACATTCTGTTTAGTGTGGAAAGTGTAAAAAATAAACGTCACATATTCCTTTCACTGTGCCTAGCCGCAGATTAGCAGCACATTCTGTTTAGTGTGGAAAGTGTAAAAAATAAACGTCACATATTCCTTTCACTGTGCCTAGCCGCAGATTAGCAGCACATTCTGTTTAGTGTGCAAAGTTGCAGATTAGCAGCACATATTCCGTGTAATATGAAGAAGGCGGGTAAAAAGGGACGGGGAAGTGGACGTGATCCTGATAGTTCAGGGCGCGGGTCAGGACGCGTAGAAACTGTGCCTGGTGCCAGAGCACAAGAAAGAAAGACATCCACCATACCTAGCTTCATGTCTCAGTTTACAGGGCGTCACAGGACATCACTCTCGAGGTCAGACCACTGCGAACAGGTGGTCGGTTGGATTTCAGGTGATACTGCTTCCAGTCGGTTAAGCACCACCCTGTCTTCCACCAAGTCCACTCTCAGTAGCCAAGAGTCTGGTCAACATAATCCTCACCCTGATCATCCTTCCTCCCACCATAGAGGGTCTGGCCAAAGAAGTGATCCCACACTGGGATATAGTGAGGAGCTCGTCTCATCACCAATCCTTCATTTGAACCTCTCTCCAAACACGCTTGCAGAGGAACATGAAATCTTGTGCCCTGATTCACAACCTCTAGAGGGTACCCAATCACAAGAAGATGACAGAGGGGAACGGCATTTAAGGTCAAAGGAAGTGGATGATGATGATGAGACACAGTTGCCATCAAATCAACCACTATTACTGTCTCAAGACCTTGATGAGGAGGATGATACACAGTTGTCAATGACTGAGTATGTGGTGGGATCAAGAAATGAGGAGGATGATCAGAGTGAGGAAGTGGAGGAGGACTTGGTGGACGATGAGGTGACTGACCCCACCTGGGAAGGTGGAGAGCCGAGCGATGACAGCAGTCCTGAGGGTGAGCCATCTGCAGCACCGCAACAGGCTGGAAGAGGCAGTGGTGTGGCTAAAGAAAGAAGGCTGACCGCACCAAACCGGCCCGCAAATGTTCCACGGAGCACCCCCTTGCGTAAATCTCCCTTGCCATGGGCTAGGTGTTCCGCGGTATGGCGTTTTTTTAAGGAAAGTGCGGACGACAAAATAATTGTAGTTTGCAACCTGTGCCACACCAGAATGAGCCGAGGCATGAACACTAGCAACCTCACCACCACCAGCATGATCCGACATATGGCATCCAAGCACCGTAATAAGTGGGAGGAACGCCCGGATCGCCAATCTGTGTCTGCAGGCCACACCACTGCCTCCTCTTCCCCTGTTTTCGGTGCCGGCCAATCGCCTGTCGAAGGCGTAGGCCCGTATACCTCCCGACCTGCACCTGTACCATCTGAAGCACCATCAGCGACCACATCCACTTCCCTGTCCCAGCGCAGCGTCCAAATGTCGTTACCCCAGGCATTTGAGCGCAAGCGAAAATACCCAGCCACCCACCCACAGGCCATAGCACTAACCTCACACCTTTCCAAATTACTGGCCATCGAAATGCTGCCATTTAGGCTTGTGGAGACTGAGTCCTTCCTCAGCCTGATGGCAGCAGCTGTCCCTCGGTACGCAGTCCCCAGCCGCCACTACTTTTCCCGGTGTGCCGTCCCCGCCTTACACCACCATGTGTCCTGTAACATCACCCGTGCCCTGACCAACACAGTTACTGGGAAGGTCCACTTAACGACTGACACATGGACAAGTGCTTGTGGCCAGGGACGCTACATTTCCCTGACGGCACACTGGGTGAATGTCGTGGAGGCTGGGAGCGACTCGGACCCTGGGATGGCACAGGTGCTACCCACGCCGAGGATTGCGGGCCCTACCTCCATCAGGGTTTCCGCCAGCACCTACGTTATTGGCTCCTCCTCCTCCGTTTCCACCTCCGAATTCTCTGCGCGCAGCGCCACTCACCCATCAGCCGGTAGCTGGAAGCAGTGTAGCACTGCAGTGGGGAAGCGTCAACAGGCCGTGCTGAAGCTGATCTGCCTTGGGGACAAACAGCACACGGCCTCAGAGCTGTTGCAGGGGATTAGTCACCAGACCGAGCAGTGGCTCTCGCCACTCAACCTGCAACCAGGCATGGTTGTGTGTGATAATGGGCGTAACTTGGTGGCGGCTTTGGAGCTCGGCAAGCTCACACACGTACCATGCCTAGCGCATGTATTTAATTTAGTGGTTCAGCGATTTCTAAAAACCTACCCCAATTTGCATGATCTCTTGACCAAGGTGCGCCGCGTGTGTGCACATTTCCGTAAGTCATCAACAGCTTCAGCCGGCCTGTTGAAGCTGCAGCAGCGCTTACAATTGCCAGCTCACCGGCTGCTGTGTGACGTGAGCACGCGCTGGAACTCCACCTTCCACATGTCGGCCCGGCTTTGTGAGCAGCAGAGGGCAGTAGTGGAGTACCAGCTGTTACACGGTCGTCGCCTCTCCGTTCAACTTCCTGTAATCAGAAGTGAGGAGTGGGAATGGATGTCAGACCTCTGTGAGGTTTTACGAAATTTTGAGGAATCGACACAGATGGTGAGCGGCGATAACGCTATTATCAGTGTAACCATCCCACTTCTGTGTCTACTGAAACGCTCGCTGCTCACAATTAAAACCGACGCTTTGCATGTGGAAGAGGTGGAAATGCGGGAGGAAGAGCTTACACAAGGTGATAGCCAGAGCACCCTCACTTCGTCTTCTCAGCGACAATTAGAGGAGGGGGAGGAGGAGGAGGAGGAAGACACGGTTGCCTCCGCTACAGAGGGTAGCCATGGAACTTTAGTTCCATCTCTTCAGCGTGGGTGGGCAGAAGAGGAGGAAGAGGATGAGGAGATTGAGAGTCATCCTCCTGGTGAGGACAGCGAAATCTTGCCTGTTGGTACTCTGGCACACATGGCTGACTTTATGTTAGGCTGCCTTTCCCGTGACCCACGCGTTATACGCATTTTAGACAACACGGATTACTGGGTGTTCACCCTTCTGGACCCCCGCTACAAAGAGAATTTCTCATCTCTCATTCCTCCGGTGGAGAGGACAAGCAAAATGGTGCAATACAAGAAGGTTCTTGTTGAAAAATTGCTCCAAAATTTTCCATCTGACAACGCTGGCGGCAGAGTACGTGCTACCTTGGCCAACCGAGAAGGGGAGAAAAGGGGAGCACACAGCAGTTCCGACAAAGGCAGGGCAACACTCTCCAAGGCGTGGGACACCTTCATGACACCCCGCCAGCACCCTCACCCTGATGCGCAGCCTAGTGTCACAAGGAGGGAAAAGTTTTGGAAGATGGTGAAGGAGTACGTAGCAGACCGTGTCAGCGTCCTCAATGATCCCTCTGTGCCTTACAACTACTGGGTGTCCAAGCTGGACACATGGTATGAACTGGCACTCTACGCCTTGGAGGTGCTGGCCTGCCCTGCCGCCAGCGTTCTGTCTGAGCGGGTATTTAGTGCTGCTAGTGGCATCATAACAGATAAGCGTATACGCCTTTCCACCGAAAATGCTGATAGGTTGACACTTATAAAAATGAACAAGGCCTGGATTTCCCCTGACTTCTCCACTCCACTGGAGGAAAGCCCCGGGTGAACATAAAGTGACTTTATATATGTTATTTACAATGATGGGAATACTCTGTATTCCCATTCACCCCTTCCACCCAAAAAACGGGTATATGGTTGACTCTCTTCCATATACCCTGTGATATAATTTTTATATAGGGCCAGCTCACCAGCGGGCCCTGTGATATAATTTTTATATACGGCCAGCTCACCAGCGGGCCCTGTTTGACAATTTTTGTATAGGTCAGCTCACCAGCGGGCCTTCTCATATAATGTTTTATTGGGTCAGCTCTCTAGCGGGCCCTCTCATATAATGTTTTATAGCGTCAGCTCACTAGCGGGCCTTCGCATATAATGTTTAGGATGGTCAGCTCCGCAGCAGACCCTCACCCATAATGTTTTAGATGGTCGGCTCAGCACACGTTTCCCTCTTAATCATGGCCCCAGTTCAGAAAAATCGAGGACATTTTTTGCAGAATTTGCCTCTGCGCACATTTCCCTCTTAATTATGGCCCCAGTTCAGAAAAATCGAGGAAATTTTTTGCAGAATTTGCCTCTGCGCACGTTTCCTTCTTAATCATGGCCCCAGTTCAGAAAAATCGAGGAAATTTTTTGCAGAATTTGCCTCTGCGCACGTTTCCCTCTTAATCATGGCCCCAGTTCCGAAAAATCGATGACATTTTTTGCAGAATTTGCCTCTGCGCACGTTTCCCTCTTAATCATGGCCCCAGTTCCGAAAAATCGATGAAATTTTTTGCAGAATTTGCCTCTGCGCACGTTTCCCTCTTAATCATGGGTCCAGTTCCGAAAAATCGATGACATTTTTTGCAGAATTTGCCTCTGCGCACGTTTCCCTCTTAATCATGGCCCCAGTTCCGAAAAATCGATGAAATTTTTTGCAGAATTTGCCTCTGCGCACGTTTCCCTCTTAATCATGGCCCCAGTTCCGAAAATCGATGAAATTTTTTGCAGAATTTGCAGATGATATACAAGTAAATATACAGCAAATACTGTTTGGTAACAATTTTTCGCCTAAAGTCGTTTTTATCTTTCTTTTTGTGTGTTTTACGGTCAGTCTGTAAAAATGGCGTACTACGGGCGAAACATCGTTCCCAGCAGCGACGTTGGAGTCCAAGATGCATCCAGACATCCTCCCTATGCTGTCCCTGAACCATTTCTGTGGTGTTTCCATCATTTTCTGCCCTTTTCCTATGGACCAGGCACCCTCCCCTCATCAGAGCAGGGGGTGCCTGGTGTAATGCTCGAGTCCTCCCATTGACTTCAATGGGGCTCGGGTGCTCGGCCGAGCACTCGAGCCTCCGGGGGTGCTCGGCCAGAGCACCCGAACACCCGAGCATTGGGGTGCTCGATCATCACTAGTGGTAATTCCACTTTAACTGTGACAGGTTTCAAAAGTGGCACTAGAGATGATACATTTATTTTAACCCTGTATTGCCATAAACACCTACATATACACATACACACACAGACCTCATTAACTGATCTATTATTCAATTAAAGGCAATGCTTGATCAGCCCTCCTTTTCAAATTAACAGTAATGTCTCTATAGCTTAAAGGGATAGTAATGTTTCACAAGAAAAAAAAGCAGCCTCAATTAATCGTCATAGTATTTGGACCATGGAGAGTGTTATTTCAATACTGAGAGAGTTGTAATTCAAGAGTAACTGAATGATAAAGTATCCCCCTCCCGTCCCTTTTACTATGTAACTCCTCACCTCAGAGCAGCAAGGCTGTCCAGATGGGCCACAGAGAGGGACAATCTTCAGTGAGCATAAGGAAAAACCTGAAAAACCTGTCAGGTGGGGCAGGGTTTTCCTTAGGCTCACAGTAAGAAGATTGTCCTTTGCTGTGACCTGTCCGATCCCAGGACCCGATTCCACATCTGAGGGGAGGTGGCTTACACTTGGTAAAAGAGGCGGGAGGGTACTTTATCATTCAATTACTCTTGAACTACAACTCTGACAGTATTGAAATAACACTCTCCATGGCCCAAATGACTCTTAAGATTAATTGGAGCTGCTTTTTTTGTGAAAAATTACTATCGCATTAATGAGGTTGTGACAAAGTGAGACTTTTCCCATATGTGTATCAATGTTCCCTGATATGTATTATTATAGCACTGGTATCATTATGAAAAAAGTGAAACACTCTAAATAAACGAAATGCACCATTGGAGAGAAATAGAAATTGCCCAAATCCCAATTACTGAAATGGGGCTTTTAAAGGGGATCTATCACCCCTATACAAGTTTGTCTTAAAAGTTAGGTTATGTAGCAACTAGGTGGAATACTGTATTAATTTTCCTTTTTAAAATTGTTGTTTGGCCGAAATTCAGCGTGTAAACATTAGCCTTTCGCCTCATTCCGGGTGGACTGAGGTTTCCAGCTCTGTACTGCTGTCTTTCACTCTTCCACTGCTCCCCTCCCTCTATCCAGCCTCCTCCGATGACAGAGGCTTTCTGCATGTAAGCTGCAGCTGTCTCTGGCCAATGAATTTCAGCCAAATAATGATTTAAAAAAGGAGATGAATACACTATTCCACCTAGTCACTATATAACCTAACTTTTAAGACAATCTTGTATAGGGGTGATAGATCCCCTTTAGGTCCTTACAGGCTAGATAGGCCTCCAATGCATTTCAAAGTAATGTATTGGCGCCCCCCTCTAGCATTAAAGAGGTAAAAACCTGATTTAAATAAAGGAGGCGTTGTATTCACAGTTTTGCCCCTCTTTTATTTCATATTTGTACAAATCTTTTGTTTCTTTCTTTTATTTTTTGGATTTTCACATTTATTTGTCTCTTAATTTTTTTCTGCCTTGCAAATATAAAGCCTTGCTGAGTTGGGTATATTAAGTAAGCTGGGACTTATTCATGTGCAGTAGCTGCAGTCTGTACTAGTAGACTGAGGTGTGGATATATTAACAGGTGTCTTCATCTGTTAGCTATTCATGTTTGTCAATTCAAATCTATTCTGCAATACTCTTGTATGCCAGTTCTAGAATCCAAGATTCAGGAGCACTATCAAATGTATTTAGCAATTACTCCACAGTCTACTGCTTTCCTGAAATAAAATACACTATACATGGAAATAACATAGAGCAGATTATGTACTTAAAGGGATAGTGATTAGTGTTGAGCGAGCACCCCGATGCTCGGGTGTTCGGGTGCTCTGACCGAGCACCCCCTGAGGCTCGAGTGCTCAGCCGAGCACCCGAACCCCATTGCATTAAATGGGAGGACTCGAGCATTACACCAGGCACCCCTTGCTCTGATGAGGGGAGGGTGCCTGGTCAATGCCCCCCTTCATCTCCACAATGCCCCTCTTCCACAATGTCCCCCTTCCACAATGTCCCCCTTCATCTCCGCAATGTCCCCCTTCATCTCCGCAATGCCCCCTTCATCTCCGCAATGCCCCCCTTCCACAATGACCCCTTCCACAATGTCCCCCTTCATCTCCGCAATGTCCCCCTTCATCTCCGCAATGTCCCCTTCATCTCCGCAATGCCCCCTTCATCTCCGCAATGCCCCCCTTCCACAATGTCCCCCTTCCACAATGTCCCCCTTCATCTCCACAATGTCCCCCTTCATCTCCGCAATGCCCCCTTCATCTCCGCAATGCCCCCTACCTCCAGTCCCTGGTGGTCCAGCGGAGCGTCTGCAAGATCTGTGCCTCCTCCGGCACAGATCCCTGCCACCCGAACATGGCGGGCGAGCACATGGCGGTACTCGTACGAGTACCGCCATGTGCCGAGCAGAGCGATGCTCGAGCCGATCCGAGCATCGGCCGAGCATGCTCGCTCAACACTAATAGTGATGTTTCATAATAAAAGCAGCTCTAATTAATCTTCATAGTATTTGGACTGTGGAGAGTGTTATTTCAATTCTTTTTAAATATCTTTTTAAATAAGATATTTAAGCCTTCAAACACAGCAAAACAAAACTGAATGCATTTTACAATATTTGCATCTGATTGTAAGAGCCCTTTCAATCTTGCTATGTTCTGCACTTAACTGTATACCTGAAGGCTTGCCTTGACACTCCCCTTTGGCCTATTTGAATTTGATCATCCTGTACTTCAGTGAGCATGGTAAGTGACTCACTATTTTTTCTGCAACCTACTATTTTGTGACTATCTATGTATCTCCCTTGTCTTGTTGTGTCTAGTCTATAGTCTGCTGCCTTGCAACCACCCTTGGATCAGTATTATCACATCTCTTTTGCCTTTCATCAGTCTTAATAAGATTGAATGCCCATCCTTTGTCAGTCTGTGTCCTTGACCAATGGTTTCTTGGCAATGAGCCCAGCATATTTTCAATTTCTGTTATATTAATATTATATAATATTACTAGTTGAAGAGCCCGTTACACGGGCCACAGTGCCACAGCCAGCTGTTCGCAGGGCAGTCATGCACAGTAGAGACTGCCCACAGTGCAGCTGATACAGTGCCAGCCGGTCGTGGTGCAGTTATGTGCAGTAGAGACTGACCACTCCACGGCTGATACAGGGCTGGATGCTCCTTCAGAGTGGCCCGCTCTGTATCAGCCTTGTCACTGGCAGTCTCTACTGTGCATGACTGCAGCACGCGCAGCAGTCTCTACTGTGCATGACTGTGTCATTACAAACTTTTTAGGAAATTATTATATATGATTTTATATTAGTTTATCATCGTTAACCAATATTCAGTTCAGTTCTTCAGCGTCCTATCAATTTTCTGTATTACTGCTTTTCAGCTTCAACCAGGTCGACTATGTTCCATAGCATCCTATTACATTTTCTGTACTAGAGTGATTCAGTCTAGAAATACATACAGAGCAGGATGTAATTTATCTGCAGAAAGAGTTGGATAAGCTGAGTGAATGGGCAGAAAAGTGGCAGATGAGGTTTAATATAAATAAATTTAAGGTTTTGCATTTGGGCTGTATACACTAAATGGGGAACTTCTATGGGAATACTTGTTAGAGAAAGATTTGGGAATAGGGGTGGGTGAAAGGTCCTGTCATGTTCCTGAGAGAAAAACACATTGTTGTCTGCTTTTTCACTTAAAATCCACTTTAAGTAAAGCGATTCAAATCTTGGCAGTAATTCTTCACCATTTTTTCAATGGCTAGAAAGTTTTTGCCCTTTGATTAACATGTTTTTCATTATTTCACTATAAAAAAGTGCAGTTTTCCAGGAAGTGAAACACAATAGAAGCAGATACAGATCAAGATAGATGTGCTGCGCTCTTCTGCTGTGATCTTTATAGTAAAATTGAGGCAGGAGAGGTGCATAATGACTGCTATCACTATGAGCAAGATTAAAAATAATTAAAGGATGAGCTGGAAGGACCCTTGTGTATCCACTGAGTCTGTGCAGGAGGGGCAAGTGACCTGTACAGACCAAATACTGTCCAGTTCCCCTAAATTACCCCTAGGGATATTGGTGAAATTAATCTCAAGGGAGGGAGAAGAGGGCAGTGGTGAGAGTAGGACAGATTAGCTGCCTGTCATTTTTTACACAGTGTACACTCGCTGTACAGTATAGCACGCTGTCACTATATCTAGTTCTTAAGACCACAATATTACATTTTTATACACTTGACTGACTTCTTAATTGCTTCTTTATAGGTATCCCTCCTAGGAGCAAAATATTTGTAAAATATTTCCAGTACTTACAGCAGTAATAAATCTTCAATGATGAGCTGTCCATCTACATTTAAGGAGACATAAGTGCACGAAAAGTCAGAGGAAACATGCAATGTAAGCATTATTGTAAGATCTGTACGAAACCTTGTGAACGAAGTTTGACATACCCTGGAAAAGATAAAAAAAATAGTTTTGAAAGCTATAGATGCCTGAATTAAACTTTATTTATTTAGTTAGTTATTTTTTGCATCCATTCTATTTTGTTTCTTCAAAATTTGTAATGATGGCTCTGGAATACATGTGTAATTATTTGGGATGCACAAACACAGGCTACTGCTACACATTTTTGTCAGCCCTGCACATGTTTCTACTTATCCAGACCCCCTGACCAACTGAAGAAAAGAAACAACTTTAGCTGCTCATTTTTCCTCAATTAATTCAGTGGTCCCTGAGCGGTGTGCGGGGACCCTGAATTCCATGACATGCCAGGGCCGCCATGGATCCTTAAAGTATTAGTAATGTCCGCAAAAAAGTTTTTTTTGCATTTAGAACAGCTTAAAAAGCTGAGCAAAATGCAAAAAAAACATATTACTCAAACTACTATGGTTTAAGAGATACAGACGTTTAAAGTTTGATCTCTCCTACTGACAGCTGTAAAGCTGTCAGCAGGAGATCTGTGTCAGTCGACACGGAGGCACATCAGAAGTGCCGCAATCTCGTTAATTACCACGAATCCCTTCATTGGAATCGTCTAAAATGTGTGCCTGGTTTTCAAGCACTCGTTTTAGACCATTCCAATGAAGGGATTAGTGGAAAATAATGAGATCGTGGCTCCGCTCAAGCACCTCTGTGTCGGCCGACATTGATTTCCTGCTGATAACTTTACAGCTGTCAGTAGGTGATATCAAACTTTAAAAGCCTGTATCTCTTACAGCATAGCGGTTTGAGAGATACGTTTGTTGCATTTAGCTCAGCTTTTTAAGCTCTTCTAAGTGCAAAAAACTTTTTTGTGGACATTACTAACCCTTTAACGCAAGTGTACCCATGATGGTCCTGGCACCTCATGGGTCCTTAAGGGTTTAAAAAATGAGTGTTCTCAATAGAATCTCAAAAATTAACCTTTTAACCCTTTGCATGTCAGAGGGGTACGCAACACATTGCAAAGCAATGCTTTGGGTACTCCTCTGGCACTCTAAGGGTTAAGAAGCAGAGGGATGGGCAACTCATTGTGAATTAATGTGTGGGCCATCCTCTGATTTTTAAAGGTTTAAGTCACTGAGGATGATTGCTAAAAAGAACTGGAGTAAACCAAAGTAGAGGGGACAAATAAACAGACCCAACATTTCCATTGATTTTCATTTTTTATTTTAGCATTTTAAATGATACAGAGATATCCAACTATAGCAATGCATTTGAGACACAAGAGGTTAAAAGCTTCAATTAAAACAGTATTTCTTTTTTTTTGTCCCCAACAGTTTAATTGTTTCACTACTTCTTAGTACATTGGTCTCGTAATCTTTCTTAAGCCAAGTTAAATAGAAACAAATAAGTACACAGTGATTGAAAGATCAGTGTTTGGATCAAACACTTCTAATAGATATCTCAGATGCTAACTATCCTATATAATAATTTGCTAGGATGTTTGTCAGAAGCCGTCATGGGCAGTAGAGAGTGTTCAAATGCACGGAATGCTGGGAGTTCTGTGCTGGGAGCATGGAATACTGGTAGCTCTGTGCTAGGAGCATTCTGTGCTTTCGGGCAGTCTCTACAGTGCATGACTGCGTAGGCGGCAGGACACAGAGCAGGATCGGCTTCTTAACCCTTTGGGTGCCAGAGGGGTACACAACGCATTGCAAAGAAATGTGTTGCGTACCCCTCTGGCACTCAAAGGGTTAACATCACCTGGACCTTGGCCTGTGTACACGGGCTTTTACACTAGTACATAATATCTATATAGCGAAGTAGAGAATATATTGAGATGTGTCTGTAATCCACAAGGTGCATTAGGCAAATGAAGGAGCACAATTCTATATAATAAAAGGCCAGATTATGTTTGTCCCGATGCAGTCATGCACAGTAGAGATTGCCCATGTTCAGGCAGTCTCTACTGCGCATGATTGCATCGGGTGAGTGAGGCAGTGCAAGACTGCATCGCATGGAGCAGTGAGATAGAGGCAGTACGCAGAGCAGGACCAGCCATGCATTGCGTACCCCTCTGGAACTCAAAGGATTAACATTACCCAGACCTTGGCACATGTACACGGTCTTTTACACTAGGGTATATATATAATTCAGAAAGGCCATTGATTAAATATCTACAATATAGTTGGAAAACCTTCTGACATATAAAAATATGTAGAAAGAATAGGTAGCTCTGGTTGTATGACCCAGGAATTAAGAATGTAAGGCTTTTGTGCTACTGGTAGGTGTTACATGTGGGTTTAGCCACCAAACAAAGAGAAGTGTATATCAGCCTCACTATTTTTATCACTCTTTTAGTATCTGCGGATAGTGTATCTAGCTACCGGGATTGTGTTGCAGTAACAGATGCACCATAGAGTCCTGCTTATTTATAATCATTCTTTTAACTTTTGGCTCTGCAGCTGTTGGAAACTACAATTCCCATCATACATCACTATTTAGTGGCTAAAGGGTGATAATGAAGTTGTAGTTCTCAAAACTAGGGAACCAAAGTTTGCCTATAACTACTTCAGAGGCAAAACTGCTGGTGTAGAAACAGGGGTTCTTCTTGAATCCCGTATTGTTAGTTATTAAAACTTCATAAAAAGTTGATTTTAAAAGATTGTTCATTTAATGATCTACAGTGATGAACCTTAAAAAACAAAACTGAAAATCTCTATTATTTCTCTTATACCAGTGTTTTCTTAAATGTAAGATACTGTTACCTGCAGAGAGCAATGCAAAATATATAAAAAATCCCATTGATTTAGTGTCTGCAGAATGCATTCAAGTAGTTTGAGCTAAGGCCTCTTCAATTACCAGATGGAGCTCCAAGTGGAAATAAAAAATGTTGGTGCATGTAACATTCACTGTTCTATCCTGCTACCTACTCAGGTAGTATCTATGGGGTAACAAGGAGCTGTCCTACAGATAGACAATAAACTTCACTGCAGTGTGCAGTGTCACTCATCCTCTGCAAGAGTCAATAGGTGTAACGTTTTTTTAGAACACTCAGATCAGCAGGTTAGAATAAAACACAGTTTTATTAATAAAACAAGAAAGACCGCCCTCTATAGGCAACACAGAATAATAGAAAGAACAGTGGCTTACAGATGCCTTCTCAGGCCCAGTATACAGATGCAAAAAATATACATAAACTGTCACAGGACAGGCATAGAAACATAAGGGTACTCAATGGTGAAAGTACATGTAAATCAATCAGTCTCTGTTGTGGTGTTTGAAACGCCCAAGGTGGTAATGGAGCAGCAAGTGGTGCTAGATGAAACAACACCGTCAGTCTATAGAACAGAGATTGCTGCTTAGACAGAACAGGAACTGAGGCCAAATACTCTGCAGAGATGAGCTAGAGCCACAAGCCCCCACGGGCGTTGCTCTTTCGGAGCACCCCGCTCTGTATCAGTATCATCACGGGCAGTCTCTACTACGTATGACTGCAGCACGCGCAGCAGTCTCTACTGCGCATGACTGCGTCGTTACACACATTTTAGTGAATTATTATATAAAAAGGAAAGGCTGGGCTTCAATGGATCCAAACGGTGTTTGGATCTGAGAGCTATTAAAATATTTCCTCAGATGTACTATAGGTACAGAGAAAGAACTGGGGGTTGGGGAGGTCTCATAAAAAATATTGCCTTGTCCCCATGACCTTTATTATTCTGATTTTGGACTAATGTTATGATACACATATAACAACTATGTTACTCATTTTTATCTGTTAATTATGAGATAAGCTTAGTCATGTGTGTCTGCTGTTGCCTTCTCCTAAGCTATGAAAGTTTAAGAAAATAAATATAAATGGTTTGGTACATTTTAATACCACTGGAATATACACCTGTAGTAGTTCAGTTATGGATATAAAATCTATAAAATCTTTTTACTTACCCCGCATTACCATATAATAGTCCAGAATATGTTACCGAAAATTTGATGTCTCCGTTAGGTAAAGATTTTGGGGAACTTGTTGTAGCTTCTATACTGTCAGTTCCCACAAAGGAAAGCCTGTAAATGAAAAATATATGAACAATATAGAAAATTAGCAAACTTGAGTGGATACCAAGGTACTCATTTAACGTTATATAACTATTATGATGGTGCAGAAGCCTTAAAAATTTTCCAGCACCTAGGAGAATATTGATGAAAACAGGTTTGATAATATCCCACTTATCACTCATAGCAGGTATGGATTACTATAGCTACCTAATGTGCAATACATAAGGAACTATCCAGATTAGCAAATTATTTTATTGCTTTGTCATGTCTGGTACTTGTTCATTAATCAACTAGTTGAAGAGCCTGTTACAAGGGCCATAGCGCCACTGGCAGCCGGTCACGGGGCAGTCATGCGCAGTAGAGACTGCCCACGCCGCGGCTGATACAGAGCTGGACGCTCCTTCGGAGCTCCTTCGGAGCGTCCAGCTCTGTATCAGCTGCAGCACGGGCAGTCTCTACTGCGCATGAGTGCAGCACGCGCAGCAGTATCTGCTGAGCATGACTGCGGCGTTACACACACTTTAGCAAATTATTATATAGGATGAGTGTAAACAAGTTAAATCTTTAAATCCCATGGGGCTGATACACCTTTCTATGGGGCAGAGACATAGTAATGACAGCATTTAGCTATATTTTGCTTGAATACATTAGGCAGATAAATATGTACAATTGCTGATGATGAATACCCAAACATTTCTGTCAATTAATATCGGTGTATCAGATAATTGCTTTTCGCACACTTTGATGAATTGACCCCTAAGGCAGTGGTTCCTAAATATTTCAAAATAATACTTTTTTTTTGTTTTTACCAACCTGTGATGGTCCCTTCTTTTGTTTTTTTAAAACCTGTAAGGCTTTGAAAGCATGTTTCCATCATTATTTGTATCTCATTTGGTTTGTATTATAGTCCTAGACTGCATTGCAGTTGATTATGGTTAACAATGTTGCATTAGAATGCACAAGTTTGGTGCTGAAACAAAGCCTGGTGACTTCCTTGGAAATGTCTTCCTCATCCACAGGTGGGTATGCTCCCCAGTTTGGGAATCACTGCTCTAAAGCATTGAAAATCCTTCCCTGCAGATCACTGTGATATGCTGCATACACATTGCTAAATCAGTCTGCTGTCAGACTTCCAGACTTAGGGCACTAGGTTCAAAGGAAAACCAAAGTAATGATGAGGCAAACCAACTACATCATAGGTGAGAAATCAACCCTTTGAGTGCCAGAGGGGTACGCAATGCATACCTTTGCACCCAAGCACCAGTTTTTTTTTATACTGATATAATCCCTGTTCATGTAGATTGTACATTCTAGATTTTTTTCTTTTGGAAATCACCTCTCTGATAATCTAGTAGTAGAAATGAACCCTTTGAGTGCCAGAGGGGTACACAACACATACCTTTGCACCCAAGCACCAGTTTTATTTTATACTGATATAATCCCTGTTCATGCAGATTGTACATTCTAGAATTTTTCTTTTAGAAATCACCTCTCTGACAATCTAGTAGTAGTGTGAGAGGTTTTAATTCAAATGCCACCCTCTCTCTCTACCATTGCAGCTTAAAACTGTGTGTGAAATGATGATGTGCTAAATGGAGATATCACCCAGTGCATATGAAGAGGGTTTAAGAGTTTTATACTTTTTCAAATGCACTGGTGATCTCACTGGTCATCACATTAGATGTCACACAATTAAAAGCTTTGAGGGAACACAGAGGGCAGAAAATCAGTCAAGGCCTCTCACACCATGTATAGGCCTCCTTAACCCCCAAGTTGTTCTCTCCTATCAGTATTTATATCCTTCAACTCACCAGTGCCTCTATCCTTCACCAGTCCCCAGTGCCTTTTTCCTTCAAGTTTCTACTTCCACAGCCTGCCAGTGGTGTATGTGCATGAATTTGGGTGTTTTTAACTGGACAGAATGGTGTATGAAGTGACCTACTATGTCCATTGTTTGCTTACTCCAGGTTTCATTCCATCTTCTTCATACCTCTATTTTCTCTTTCCTTCATTCTCCCTCCCTTGCTCTCTCCTCCTCCCTCCATATCTACTTCTTTCTCCATCATTCCCTTTATATTTTCCTCCCTCCCTCTTCTTCCTCCCTCCCTCCATCCATCAACCAATATTTTTCCATCCTTACACCTTCTTCCTTGTAAATTATCTTCTTCCATTTGTCCATCTTCTTCCTTCTGTCTTCCTTTTCTCCCTACCTACTTCCATCTGTTCCTTCCTTCTTGCTCATATCTCCTTCTTCTCTGTTCCTCCATATTTTCATTCCTCCCTCCTTTTAATTCCTCACTCCCTCTTCTTTCTTTCCCCCATTCTCCAACTTCTATCTCCCACTCTATAACTCATTCCTATCTATTCATTTATTGTTTCCTCTACAGCCTCTCCCTCGCTCTCCAGCTTCTTAGTCCTCCTCCAACTTTTAGATCCCTCTCCAATTTATTAATCTGTCTCCCCCCAGCTTCCTTCTCAATCCCTCCAACTGATTCCTCTCTCTACATCTTCTTCATCCCTTGCTCCAGCTTCTTCCTTAATACTTTCAATTATTCTTCCAACTACCTCTCATTACAGGTGGTTGTTTTAATACACGTAACTATGGGGGCTAAGGCATGATCTAATTTATTATAGGGCTGTGGGATTCTATTGTTTGCTGTTGAATATGTTTTATCACAGGGGAATATGAGGTGCTGTGGAATCATATATTATTATTGCTGTTGATATTGTTAGAGAGGGGTGTAAAGGTGGGGGAGGGGCATCATTACAGAGTTTGCAAGATGGAACCAGCATTGTGTATTATGCCATTGTCTGTTGTGGAAGGGGCCTTCAATGTATTGTATTGTTGTACTTTGCCTCAAAAGAGAAATTAAATAATACTAAACATATCTATGATTAAATAAAAGTTGAATTAAACTGCCACGTTATTCACTTCAATATCTGTGTAGAAAGGAGATCTTAAAAAGGATCAATGGAATCACATTACCTCATTTTTTATTTTGTTAAATCATGGAAGAGGCATTTATACCCATTCTTATTCTCCCCAACCATTATTTTGGGTGTGGAGTATGTTTACATAAATATTGGGAGACTGGTAGAATAAAATTATACCTTTATTGGCCGACTGAGTGGCTCTAGGTAGCAAGCATTCAAGACAGCTTAGGTCTCTCATAATTATTATTATGTCGGAAGAAGAGCCCAAAGTTGTTTTGAAAGCTTGCATCAAAGAGGCAATCAGCCAATATAGGTTCTTGTTATGACTGAAGAAGAGACCTAAGTTGTCTTGAAATCTTGCAACCTCGAGCCTCAGTTAGTCAATAAAGATAACATTTTACTCTACCAGTCTCCCACTTTTCCATGGCTAACACTGAACCACCCTTTACCCATTAATAAATATTGGGTCTATTAAAGAAATATTGCTATGCTTCGGGGGGACGGTATATACCCCCACATGTTTAAAAAATATTCAAAATGTAGCTATCCTTCTGTTTAGACACGTTTCTTGTGGACACAATTTAAATTATATGTGTAAAACAATATATATTGTTTTCCTTATGAGTGGTGTTTTTTAATGATGTCTTACTTGAAAAACATTTTTGTCTTGAAAAAGATATGATGTCATAAATTAAAAAAATCTAATATCATACAGTAGATCTAAACAAAAAGTGTGTAACTAAACTTTCAATTAATTTAATAAGTCCAGTATCCCCTCAGTACACTGATAAATATGCATAGTTTCACCTCCATGTATGTGCCCCAAATTAATAGGAACAAAAAAAAGGATATTTTCAATTTCTGCAGAAAATGAACATTTCATTGCTCACATGGTAAAATATCATAGCTGGAAAAACTCAATGACCATGTAAAATTTTATGTGACTGCAGTTCAAGGTATGGACCACAGAGAAAGACTATTTTAATGTATGCTTGTGGGCAATTTCTGCCCTTGTTAAGTCTTTAACCCTTTGAGTGCCAGAGGGGTACGCACCTCATTACTTTGCAATGCTTTGCGTACCCTTCTGGCACTCAAAGGATTAATTCCAGCAAGCCCTACATGCCAGCACCATAACATGTACAGAGAAATAATGGACAATTGCACCATTTTCTCCACAACTTCACTATTACGTTAACCTAAGCAAGTCATTGAAGAAAGAAGCACACAAAAACACCCACATATTCCCCACTGCCCTCATCTTGGTCAAGCAAAGTTAAGGGTAAGAAACATGGCATACGCTAGACAGCTTAAGAAATTGATTTTAAACAGACATAAGGGTTGAAAATCGATTCCTGAACTTGATTTAATGTGTATTCAGTTTTGTACTTTTACTCCAATGTCTCACACAGGATTAGTGTTAGAAACAAAAAGAGTAGCTTGTTGTTCAACTACTGAGGGTGACAGCTTGAGAACCACTATTTTCCCATACTCACCAAACAGTGTCAAAAGCTGTGGAACGACCTATAATCTCATTTACCCATAGGTTATAATAATCGCTGTTAGCTGCACCTGTTAAAAAAAGGTAAAAAAATAAATAAAAATAATTTAAAAATAATACATAAATTATCTGGTATTCTGAATGCTACATTTTCAATTGATGACATTCTATTTATACCAAATAAGTGTTTAGGCTTGTCTAGCATGAGTTCTTTTCTTTTTTTTTTGTTTAACATAACTACTTTAATGGAATTGCAAATATATAGAAAGGCAGGACACTCTAAGTGTAGTATTTTATTATACATATTTAAACAATGTTATAAAAACAAATTATCCACTTCAGGGTCTCTACTCACAAGAATTCCTCAATCACAGTTTAAATTGTAAATTCAATTACTTATATCTCCAGGCCAGCAGTCGTAGGGTACTCGTTCCTCTTGAACCTTATTTGATATCCTGCACCCTTTACTCTGAACAGTCTCCTCTCAGTGACGTCAAACTGACAGACTATCCAGGTTTTGCATTCCCAGCCTTGTTCTGGTGCAGAACATGTAAATCCCACACTGGCTCTAGCCAACAATCAATAATTTAGATTGTTCAAGAGGAACGAGTACCCTACGACTGCTGGCTTGGAGATTTAAGTAATTGAATTTACTATTTAACCTGTGATTGAGGAATTCTTGTGAGTAGAGACCCTGAAGGGGGTAATTTGTTTTTATAAGATTTTTAAATACATATAACAAAATACTACACTTAGAGTGTAGCCCGTTTTGCTCTCCTGTCTTTCTATATATTTGCAGTTCTCGTTACTACATACAAGTGGGTACAACTTGATTGAAGGATAGAAGCACCGTGGTCTAAGGACTTTATTACAAACTTTTTATGGACTTATGCCGGGCTTGAGCACTATATAGGTTACTTTGTTCTACTGTAATGCAATACATTTAGCTTGAATTTTACCTAGCCAAACCAGAAGGTGATTCAAGAGTCTGTCACAGTGGAACTTGTGTGTGTGTGTAGGTACCATCGTCAACTAGAAGCATTATATTACAGTAAAAAAAAGAGGTACACTCAGTGCACTCAATGAATCTTCTGTCATCAAATGTATAAGCAGATTTCTCAATAGATATACTATGGAGTGGTGTTACAGGGGAAACAGGGTTAGATTTACATCTCAGGAGCCTATAGGCACAGAATTCTGAAGCGCCCCCCCCCTGATATGCCAACTCCACTGGACACTTCCACAATGCTCATCAGCTCCATATTGCCCCCATCAGCTCCATATTGCCTCTCACATTGCCCCCATCATCTCCATATTGCCCCCATCAGCTCCAACTTGACCCCCATCAGCTCCATATTGCCCCTCACATTGCCCCTTCATGTCCATATCCCCTCACATTGCCCCCATCATCTCAATATTGCCCCTCACACTGCCCCCATCATCTCCATATTGCCACTCACATTGCTCCCATCATCTCAATATTGCCCCTCACATTGCTCCCATCATCTCCATATTGACCTCTGTTTTCTACATCGCTGGAAAGGTATGTGCCTCCTTTGGCACACAGCTCTAGCTGTTGGAGCTCCCGCTCGGTCTGTAATGCAGAGCGCTGGGAGATGATGTCATCTCCCAGCGCTCTGCATTATACTAAAGAGCCGACGGTGACGAGGGAGCTCAGTAGCTACAGGTCTTCTGTGCAGACCTCTCCTCTCCATGTTGTTGCGGCCACTGGTGAGGCTAATAAAAAATAACGAAAAGGAAGTAAAAAAACTATCCCAATGACAGGCGCCCTTCTGTGGGATGCGCCTGTAGACAGGTGCCTACTCTGCCTTATTGCAAATCCGGCCCCGAGGGGAAACGTAAAATAACTGAAAAAGAAAAAGTTAAAGGGATAGTAATACTTGAAAATAAGTTTATTTTATATTGTAGCCCTTAAAAAAACATGAAAAATGATATGTCTTATCTCCCAAACCTTTATGGTTTGGGAGATATTCAGAAGTAAAGTTTCCCCTGGAGTGACGTCATTGCTCCACCCTTCAGATTTGGAATCCGGTCCCGGGACCGGTTGTGCCTCTCCAGAAGTGCTGAGATCACCATCTTTAAAAAGAATTTCTTAATTGGAATGGTCTACAAAGTGTGCTTTCAAGCCAGGCACACTTTGTAGATCATTCCAGTTTAGTAGTTCTTTTCAAAGATCGTGATCTCGGCACTGCTAAAGAGCTGCCGGTTGCTCTGTGGACCGAATTCCAAATCTGTCCACTAGATGGCAGACTTGGCTGAAACAGCCAGGAAAAGAGAATTTTACTATATTTTACAAGAGAATATCTTCCAAACCATAAAGGTTTGGGAGATAAGACATATCATTTTTCATGTTTTTTTAAGGGCTACAAAATACAATTATTTTCAAGTATTAGTATCCCTTAGATGCCTATAAAGATGGCTATCAATTGTGATGAGTAAACATAACTTTTATTGTGCAAACATAATAAAAAGGCAACAAATTAAATGAGTGCTATGCATTTCCCAATACAGAATAAGCTACTGCCGGGGCACTTTCCGACTGTCAGTTTGATTCCCACAGTCATATAAGGAACCAAATATCTTCATATAATAAGTTGTTCATTTTAGATGAATATATCTGACCAAGACATAGCACACCTCTAAAGATAGTCAAATAATTATATAGTTGGCCCTGAATCAGTGAAACAATAAGGCTGAATGCATCGATCAAATTCAAACAAAAGTGGTATAAAAGATAACCCTATATGTGAACAGTTGTGGGAATCAGACAGTTCTTGATAATCTAGCGAATATAAAAATTGCTCTGAATAAAGAAGATGATTAACTTTGATGATGTTCTATACCACATACATCTTAACAGAGCAAGAGTCTATGGGCTAGATTTAAAGGCAGCCGTTAAACCATCCTCTAAGTAAAAAAAGGCACATCGGCCACAAAGAACACATGATTTATGGCAGATTTAAAGGTAAGAGTACAAGAATAGCTATCGGGCGTAGGCACAACAAAAACACGTAACACAAAAACCAGCGTTGCACCTGATTTCGCAACTTAAGTCAAAATGTAACATTACGGCTGCCGTTGTCTAGCAGCCCTGATAGATGCACAAACAAAATTCAAACCTACAGCCAATCCCAAGTCCTCAAAGTATCAAAAATGTTCAAATACACCTATATATACCTCAAAATAATGGTCACACCCTGTCTGTGTTTCGAGTTTCAGCAAGCTAGATCACAGGACTCAGGAGTGTAGGATAGTGTTTAGAGAGAGGGAGAGAGAGAGAGAAGCATACAGAGGAGTAAGGTAGAAGGATTTTTGAGAGGAGATAATTACATTTAAATAGACACATAGCACACTTTTGCACATAGCACATACATCCATACAAACACAAACACATACACATACATACACATAGTATTTTTTTTTTATCACACGTTACACATTTTAAACTTTATTTTTACAGTGTGAATCTGTGAGTGAAAGTGTGTGACAGAGAGTGAGTGGGATCGAGTGTGTCTGTGAGGGCCTGTGAGAGTGCCTGGGTGTGAGTGGGTGAATGATGGCCAGGAGAGGAGGACAGGAGAGAGGGATGGGGAGAGTAGTGGAGGAGGAGGAAGGTCAGGAGGGTATCCCTGAGCAGAGCAGGGGTGGGAGAGGGAGATCCGCAGGGCGGAGGGGGACCAGGCCCACAAAAGCAGGCACACGCAGGATAGGGACAGAACCTGCAGTGGGACGAGGGGTAGTTCCTGGGGACCACCACACACAGGCAGGGGCAGAACAGGCAGGACACTCCGGTTCTGACTCCTCGCATGCTGGAGCTGAGGGGGACAGGGTCAGGGATCCCCGATATACCGAGGAAGAAAACACAGCCCTCGTGGAGGCTGTGTTGGAGAGGGAGAGTGTCCTCTTTCTGCTCAGAAAAGTGTTGTATGTCAAACATCACAATTGTTGTCACACAATGTTACCCATGTTCCCACAGGGAATCCAGCACATAACCCCATGAGTGCTAGAGGGATTATCAATACATCGATCAACAATGCTTTGCCAACCCCTCTGGTACTCAAAGGGTTATCCAGACAATGAACACATGTCGATAGGCTAACAATTACATGACACATAGGGGACATTCACTAAGCGGTGAAAAAGAGCTGATGTAGAGAATTTTACACTTACATACACTCACTTTACCAATTACAATGTTAGTCTATGGAGAATATCCAATAACATGAATCAAGCTGCACAGGCCCCATTGTATGGACTCCATAGAAAACATTGCAGATGGGAAAATGAGATCAATGGAGAAGTCAGCATCATAATCAGTTCATCAGGTCTACTTAACCGCTTACTGAATCACTAAAAGGATGGATCAGGTCACAAATCACAGTGGTACAGAGAATAATTGGTTGTATGTGCAACGCACAGGCCAAAAACAATTACACATAACTAAAGGTGAAAAAGTTGGCCTTGGTGTTGTGTATGCAATCATTTACTCTAACTTGAATTTACATATCTCACATTTGATTCACATATGGATCCTCAGGAGTGCTGATGCCATGGATGGATGGTACACCAGCCACTATTTGCAGGATACATATGGGAACCAAGTATGAACCATTGAGGTTTGGTCAATAACAGGCCATGAATTATTGATGCCTATGATCGGATCTGGCTGCCTCACACAGAAGGATGGATGGGCTGATCCAGGAAAAAAAAAAAGGCCTTAATCGATGATATCCATCATTACTGGCTAGATTGTTGCCCCTCAGGATTCAACTTGAACAGACCTCATGGACAGGATCCTGTAATGTACATCAATCCCTGATTGTCACGGTGGTATCCCATGCATCACAGTGCAATGCATAGGATACCATCATGACAACCAGAGAGTGACATGTAAAATCTGACAAAATCCAGCACTGTACGGGATAAACTGATAACATAGGGATGCATGCCACTTGAATCACACTGCAGATCAATTACAAAAAGATATGTACAGAAAGAAAAACGACCAGATATGTATGTGGATATGTCCCTTTCAAATGGGTACAAATATGTCCCAACAAGATGTGAACCCAGAGTTCAGTTCAGTACGTGTGATTGTCCTACTGCCCATATATGTGCATCCTTAACAAACTAACTCATACTGATATCATCATCAGAGTACACATACCTAGTATATTACACCTTACTTGGATGGGTATCAGTGGTATCAATGAAAGTTAGCTTGTGATGGCTGCAAATATATAGCCAGTAAGACAAGCACATGTACTGAACATATCTTTGGGTTCATATCTATCAAGGATATGTTTGTACCCATATGAAAGGTACATATACACACATATCAGACCATATTCCTCTCTGTGTACTTTGACATGGCAATGGTTAATTTTGCCTTGATGTAACATTGTAGGCATCATAAAGAGATGTTTAGAAAGATGTTGCTGTATGTGACAGCTGGAGATGTCAGTCATTTGACCACACGGAGCCTCTTTAGCAGACCCAAAATTTAACCAATTGGAGATGGATCCGTCATTGAAATGGTCCACAGAGTGTGCTTACAAACCAGGAACACTTTGTAGACAATGCCAAAGATGTAGTTATCTTCAAATGGGTCAATTTTGAGTCTGCTGAAGAGCCTCCGTGTGGTCAAATGACTGACATCTCCAGCTGTTACATACAGCAACAGCTTTCTAAACATCTCTTTATGATGCCTACAATGTCACATCAAGGTGAAATTAACCATTGCTATCCTGTTAAAGAAATAGTAATACCTAAAATGTGAAAGGAAAAATATATGTTATAGGATTGATCCACCGGGTAAAGCAAGGGTATTCCCACTGCTGAAAGGCGTTTCATCCCAAGAGTATAACAGCTCAAAGTTGAATATTCCATGGACAATATCACAGTGGCCTGAAAATGCACTATGCCAATGTTGCAAGACCATTCTCTGGCCAGCTTTGGTCCAGGGAGCATAAATCCACAAAGGATGATGTGGCAACAGCGCAAATGTACATTTTCAGGCCACTGGGATGTGGCACCAAAGGAATTCAACTCTGAGCTGTGATACATGTAGAATAAAACACCCTTCACCAGTAGGAGTACCGTTGTTTCACACAGGGGGATAAACCCTACAACATATATGTCCCTTTCCACATTTCAAGTATTAATATCAATTTGAGACGATCATGGCTAAGTTTACTGATCACACAATCTCAATTCTCCACACAGCTTATGTGCCTCCAGCACTCCAGGAGCCCATGGAGGAGGCCACCTCACCACCCAGTGAGGAGTATACAGAGGAGGGGACCAGCCAGTGGGCACCGTACCCAACTACATCCACACCTCTGGCTGCACTACCTCTGGCTGCACCACCTCTGGCTACACCACCTCTGGCTGCTCCACCATATTACAGTGACTGGATGCACCCCACCACCTCCAGGATCTATTACCCTCCAGCAGCAGAAGCACCACCACCACCACCACCACCAGGGAGGCAATGGCTGCCCGGTGATGTTGTCACCACCTAATATGGACCATACTAGTCCTCGATCGACCTACCCTACTGGATGGCTCCCCAGCATGGCCCCAGGTATGATCCCAGGTGGGGGCCAAGCACATACCAGTGGCCAAGGTTTGACCCTTGGCCACTCGACTACCAACACATGGGCCTGCTTGGGGAGCCCCAACACCCTATGCAAAGGGACGTGCTTATCCCACCACCTCCACCAGCACAGACATCAGTGTGCAGCAGTTAGTCCATTGATGTGGTGGGCACATACCCATCTGCAGCACATACAGCAGCAGATGAGGTGGACACAGCAGCAGCTGAGGTGGACACAACACCAGCTGAGGAGGACACAGCACCAGCTGAGGAGGACACAGTAGCAGCTGAGGGGGACACAGCAGCAGCTGAGGGGGACACAGCAGCAGCAGATTCACCAGACACAACCATCACCAGCAGTGAACGCCCCACGGGGATGGAAGCAGAGTGTATGGCTCTGCAAAGGAGACTACTCCGGTCAAGCCACTGCACCAATGACAACATCACCAGGAGCCGTAGGGAATCCCGGAGAAACACTAACAGGATAGAGGCAAGGATCCATGCCCTGGAGTCGGAGGTCATGAAGATCAACACTCAACTCCATCAGCTACACACGGGGGTGATGGACATGTTTGCACAGGTACTGTTAGAGTTGAGAGAGCTGAACCGCAGGGAGAACTTACGGTTAGAGAGGGAGAACCTGCGTTCCACAGAGGGATCCACTGCCCCCACCACCTCCTCTAATGTGACCCCCGAAGCCACACCTAGGGGGCAAAGGGTGACCAGGAGATCATTCAGGTTACCCACTTCTGCCACACAGTCTAAGCCCCCCCCACTAAGAAAAAAAAATAAAATGCCCAACATGTTACATTTCCCCTGAATAAAGAAACATTGTGCTTTCGAATCCTGTCTGATCTGCTTTGTATTTGGTCACAGATTGGGTGACAGAGTTGTTTCCAATGCATTGCCAAACAATGCAGCGAGCACAGCTTCTGCCTAGGTAAGATGTTTGTGGAATGTTACAACATGGGTTCACACACACACCATTGTACAAATTCAACTGGAAATACATACCTGGAGCCAAATTACACCACTGTGTTATATGGTGATGTTGTGTGTTGAATTTGAACAACAAAACATACCCCTTAGCACAACAAATGGTACAACATTGAACATTCGTCTACATCAAATGTTGTGTTTAACCCTTTGAGTGGTAGGCAACTCATTGCAAAGAAATGCATTGGGTACCACTCTGGCACTCAGAGGGTTAAGGGGATAATCAAACAAACAGCTATGTGACTTAGCGGTGACATAACAAGCAGGACAGATAAATGGGACCTGCATCAATATTGTCTTGGATTCAAACGCTCATTGTGCAACTGACTTACTGGGGAACCCAATGTGTTTAACCTAGGATTTCAATGTGTAGCACACACATTGATATCCTGGGGTGAGCATTGGGGCCTCCAGTAAGTTGAGTTGTTGTTTTCCTAAGGGTGTAACAGACTTCACCAGTGATAACACTAGTCCACTTGGTCTGGTTGTTCGTTGATGTAGCCCATGTACTGAGATATGTCAAAGTGGAGCAATATCTCAGAACATTGATTATACTGAGCAACACAGAAACTGTGGACAGGAATTCACTGTGGAAGTATGTCCCCTGTATCACCTCTTTATCACTCCCACAACACATTAGTGTATCACTGCCACCATCTGTTTGCATGAATACATCACAAACAAGTGGTGGACTCCTGTGATATGGGTGATGCCTTTCCATGTATGGGGGATACTCTATCCTGAGTGTGGTTACGCATTAACAAATGTGTAATCCAATATATCCTCATACAGACGCAGATTGAATAGTGATGGTTCATCTTTATTGTGTCTCAAAGTACATCAGAACGTACATGTGTTTTATGTGTGTATTGCCTATATGCATTGAACACTTATATGAGAACACTAAATGTACTATGAAACTAAATCGTACTACTTTAGTAACACTGCTGTCCTGCTCATGTGTTGTTCACAAGGTTTGACAACTCTGTAGATGAGCTTCCTAACTGTACATGTTATTACACTTGTGAATTTGTGTTTTCTGTGTCTATATGAGAATGTTCCAGTAGAGGTTGCTGTGAACCTCAGGTCAAACATTGCATCACCAATAAAATCAACAGAAACAGCAAAGGGTGCACTTCATGAAGGTGTTGTCAAGACATCAATCCAGTCACATGGAAGATCTTCAGTTCAAGGATGGATCATGTTATGGATGCCTGTGGGACAAGAGGACAGGATTTGGAGCAATAGACCTGACGAGATCAACAGGCAACAACAATTTTGACTTTATAATCCCCTCAATTTTCTTAATTACAGATGAGTACACAAACCATTGCTTGGTAATGTGTTGTGTACTCATCTGTAATCAATTGTGTGGAGAACTAAGGACATGTGCACCAGCCCTATGGATATGTGCCCCTGACATGAATACACACATCAACAAGTGTTCTGAGAGCTCCATGGAAGTAATGAATTTGGGCTGCTACTGTGAAAGAGACAGTGGCAGCCCAATGTCACTTGTTCCATGGAGCTATTAGGACATATTTGTTGATGTGTGTATTCATATCAGGGGCACATATGTCTGCACACTCACAAGTCAGCATGGAGTCCCTGGTAATCTGATCTACGTATCATGACCTGTACGTTGTGTAACAATACCACTGTACATCCACACCTCTGCTGCTTTTCTCAGCTCTAGCACAGTACAGGTCCCATATTGAGTCCAATGGCCCTTTAACCCCTGATGTGACGGAGTATTATTCAATGCATAGCACTGGATAATACTCTTTCGCTACAAGGCTAGCATGGTTGCTCAGCCTATGATCATGGCAAATCAAGTTAGTTGCTGTCAATCAAGCCCTGTAAGGCGATGAACATGGGTTATGTGTTGTACCTTGTTTCTCCTGGGGGTGTGCGTGATATCCTTGGGGTCTGTATGTCAACGTGGAGAGGGGAATGGAGGATGGTTTTGGAATCCCCACACACAATATGCCACGTCCATGGTATGGTTGATGTTTTGGGGCCATGCTGCTGCCAGTGCAGTGCTGTGTCAATGTTCCTGTGGGGTGAGACAGAACATCATGTGCAATGTGGTTAGTGTGTTGGCGCCAATTCACAGGACTGATGGGGGACTTGCATGGATTGTTTGCATGCCTGTGTTATACTCACATGTAAAGTGTTCCGTGATGCGCCTGTCTCTGATCTGCACACCTCTCAAGGTCTCCTCAACATGACCGATGTCCATGGCCACTTCATGTATGGGGGGGGGTCCTAGATATAATCCAGCAGCCTGGTGTCCACTGGGATATTGTGCAGTATTGCGCACGCCACAATTATGTCGCACACCTTTCCAGGTGCATACTGCAGTGCTCCCCCGAGTGGTCCAGACATCGGAATCTTGACTTGAGGAGGACAAAGGTCCGCTCGATGGCATTCCTCGTTCTGCTATGAGCCTGGTTGTACCTTTCCTGGGCATATGTTCGAGGATTGGCCACAGGGGTCAGTAGCCAGGACTTGCAGCCATAGCCAGCATCACCTGTGTAATGTGAGTGACATGGTGAGACAAGGAGCACATGTTGTGTGAATGATGTTTTGTGTGGTGGACGTACTAGCTGTGGGTCAGGAGCATGCTGAGCAGCGTTGTGTGTACACCTGTGGATGTGGTGTGATTTTGTATTGTGAACTCACCCAAAAGCCATTCCCCTGTAAAAGTTCCATTCTCGAAATCTCTGTGGACTGAGGGGTTTTGTAGAATGTATGAATCATGTGAGCTGCCAGGATACTTTGCACAGACATTCATAATCCTCATATGGCTGTGACACACCATCTGCACGTTGATGGAGTGGAAGTTCTTCCTGTTGATAAATAGCTGTGCATCACGTGCTGGGGCTTTAATACGGACATGGGTGCAATCTATAGCACCCATGACCCTTGGCATGCTTTTCCTTGCGTAAAAGGCCTGCTTGACGTGTATCCAGTCCATGTCGGTGGTGGGGAAATGTATATAAGTACTGGTCTTGATTTTGAGGGCTGGCAAGACCTGGGCCAGCACCCAGGAGAATGTGGCCTATGACATGCCAGATGTGTAACCCTCAGTGGACTGGAAGGCCCCACTTGCCATGAAGTGTATGGCAACCAGTAGTTTTTGAAGGCCAGATAAGGCATGGTTGTGGATGTAGATGGGATCCGCCTGATCCTTGATGACCTCATACAAGGCAATGATGCTGTGAGGCCTCAACCTGTAGCGATCAATGACCTCATCATCGGTCATTCCAAAGAGGGCGACCCTTGGGCGGTATACCCTGGGCCTTGGTGGTCGTCTATACATCCTCTGCTGCTGTGGAACATCCTGTTGCTGCAGCTGTGCATCTGCAGGCAGGTGCTGTCCTCAAGGTGGGGATGGACTCCTGTGTGGCTGCTGAGCCAGACCCTCCTCACTTGCAACAGGTGAAGGCTGTTGATCAGGTGTGCCTGGGGGTTGCTGGTGTTCCCTAGCTCTCTCCCTTGCATGCCTTCTCCCCAGTCTTCGCAACAATATGTAACCCAACATACTGATTGCGCTCTCTGTCTCTCTCTCTCTATCTCTCTCTCCCTCTCTCCCTCCCTGAGTGGAAAACAAG
This sequence comes from Rhinophrynus dorsalis, assembly GCA_037306005.1. Classification (NCBI taxonomy): domain Eukaryota; kingdom Metazoa; phylum Chordata; class Amphibia; order Anura; family Rhinophrynidae; genus Rhinophrynus; species Rhinophrynus dorsalis. The sequence continues at coordinate 42,243,614 of CM074727.1, forward strand.
CCACAAATGAGTGTGGTGAGTTGTCCCTTTAAGTACTTGATAGGGCGTTGTGTAAGTGTGGTGATGAGATGAGTGCTGACCAATGGAGAGGTGTTTTTGTCCAGGTAAGTGTTTGCATGTGTGTGTGTTATAAGATGTGGTGTGTTGTGCTTGGTATGTGTCTGCCATTTGCGGGGGTGTAGTTGTGGGGTGCATGTCGCATGTTGATGTTGCATAGGTGAGATTGTATTTGCAGGTGTCCGTGTCGTGTGATAACCCCCATTGTTCCGTGCCATGTTGTGTTGGTGTTTTTTTGGGGGTCCTTGTCCCTGTGGTGTTGCTTGTTTTTGTGTGTGGAGTGATTTGTGGTGTCTGTCCGTGTTTTTTTGTTGCTTTGGCATTGCACGGGTTAATTTTTCCATTTACATGCCTGTGCGGTAAGCATTTTGTGTATTTTCTTATGTAACGGGTGTTAACAGTACCGCAAGCCTTTGAATGGCTCTGGGGAACCTTGTTCCATGCGTCTCAATGCACGTAAGTGTATCGGCCGTAAGGATTCTGAAACTGCCGTTAGCTGTTCTTTAGACGGATCTTTGAATTGCTACATGAAACTTAACGCACCCGTTAGTGCTTTTTTTTTTACAAAAGGCTGCCTTTAAATCTAGCCCTATATCTGGAGACTACTCCATCAGCTTAAACAAGTATCATAATTCAACAAACTACCCAGGCAAATAGTTTATCCTGTACTTGTAGGTAAAGGATAACATTTTATGCAAAAATTCTCAAAACCCAAAGTCTGCCTGTGCATATCTGGCTTGCCCGCAAAACGTAGTGTGGTGATTAATTGCAGTTATTGCCAAGGTATGCCACCCCAGAACAGCAGTTGGTTCAATTTCCCCTGATAATAAGTATATTAGTTAGTGGAAGATTGATCTTGAAGAACAATCTATAGCAGGGCATACCCGGCTTTCCAGTAAAAACTGAATCAAAAGAAAAATAATGACAGTTGGTAACAAAAGGTGTGAGGCACAGAGATAATTATATGACTTTGCAATGCATTCCGTACCCCTCTGGCACTCAAAGGGTTAAAGTTAAAACAAGAAAACAAGAGCTTTTCTGAATATTACATAGTATCTGTACATGCATTCAGAGTTATCAGTCACAGACCTGAAAGCACTCAAATGTGAATGTGCAACAATTACATTATCTTCCTTTTACCAAGAGTCCACATCTCTACATCCTTACAGCCCCCACAGAGCCTTCGGTTTTAAACTTGGAGTAGCCCAGTTAATCTTTCTGTGTCTGGAACCTTGAACAGGTTGCGTGCCAGAGGAGCTATTGCAGAGCAATGTGTTGCACACCCTTCTGGTGTTCATTGAGTTTAACCCCTTAAGGACTGGCGGTGTAGTGGTACGCAGGCACTTAAGGGCCATGGACTTTTTTTTTGTGAAACTGATTCAGGGATCCCTGAGTGGTGTGCAGCCGTGTGGGGACCCCTAAATTCCAGGACATACATGCACATCCTTGGTCCTTAGGTGTTAAACTGTGACCAAAAAAAGGGAATGTTTGTCACCATCTAATCCAGGTCTATCCTCAACACCTGGGCGCTGGATCTGGTTATTTCATTAATCCTTTGAGTGTCAGAGGGGTATGCAACGCATTGCACAGCAATGCATTGCAAACCCTTCTGGCACTCAAAGGGTTAACTTGTGTTCAACAATAAGCTGAGACCTCTCTGACTGTGCTAAGTCATTCCTCCGCCGCATACCTCTCTGACCCCTGCCTTCTATCCATCACCCCCGCCTTCTGCCTCTCTCACCCCCCACCTTATACCTCTTTCTCCCACCTTCCCTCTTCCCCTGCCTGTTTCCCCCCCCTGCCCCTTTCTCTCCTCCCCACCTCACTTAACCACTGTCTCTCTCTTCCCTGTTTTTCCCTAGTGCCAGAATGCTAAGAAACACATTTATTTGTAATACACTTTGCAACCTGCTGGCACTCCACGGGTTAACTGTGTGTTTCAATTTACTAATCAAGTACTTCTATGATATGCACTCATCCCATCAGCAGGACTTGTGCCAGTGATGTAAAAAAAAAAATGTACAGGCCGCCTCCCTGCCCCTGTATTTATTTATATTTGTTTCATATCTACATTTTCTTGTATGTAATGACATAGTCAAGTCTGTCTCTAAGGCAGCCCCTCTAACAGTAAACAACAGGCAGTGGTGACGCTACCTTATAAGCAGAATAAGTGGCTGCTTAGGGATCCACTTGGTCAGAGGGCCCCACAGAGCTTATACACCTCTGCCACCACATGTAAATTAAATCAGATGGCAAAGTCTTATTAGAGCCACCCCTGACAATAGACCCCTATGGATTGTAAGGGACACAAGAGATCAGTTTTTAAACATGCAATTTGCAGTGGATTACAAGATGGATCACAAACAACAAAAGTACGTCTGTTAAACAGATTAAGAGCCACTTATTCTTAAATCATACTTCTCCTCTGATTTTGATGGTGGTGATTCTGTCAGAGAGTAAGATCACCCCAAAGCCTCATGTGTACAGTATCCTCCTATGTAATAATTCGCTAAATCGTGTGTAACGCTGCGACATGCGCAGTAGACACTGCTGCACGTGCTGCAGTCATGTGCAGTGGAGACTGCCAGTGCCGCGGCTGATAAAGAGCTGGGCACTCCGAAGGAGCATCCAGCTCTGTATTAGCCATGGCGCGGGCAGTCTCTACTGCATGTGACTGCCCCGCGACTGGGTGGCTGTGACACTGTGGCCCGTGTAACAGGCTGTTCAACTAGTTAGTAAGTAAAAGGTTAATATACTTTAAGAAAAGCAGGGAAATTCTGGAGAAAAACAACAGTACCACATGGAACCAAGAAAAGGTCTTGTTGCTTTAAATGAGACTTTCAACCCCTTGAATGCTAGAGTGGTCTCCAAGGCGTTGCTTCTCATAACCTGGAAGACCACACTAGCATTCAAATACCAATTTAACCATTTGAGTTACAGAGAGGTATCCAACAAATTATAATGCAATGGATTGCTCTATGGCACTGAAAGGGTTAAATCAGTGATGCTTTTTTTTTTTTTTCCTATGTGTTTAAGAAGCAATATATCAGAATGTTAGCATGCTAAAGGTTCCCTTAGGCCTAACTGAATCACTTCTGTTTTAGGGCAAACATTGACATAGCGCCTGCATTCTACGTTCTTTGGAGCACAGTGAGTAATATTTAAAAGATCTCCAGTTGCACCTGTTTCATAAGTTTCCAGTTATGGGACTATGGATCACCTTACATTCAGGGCTTCTTGTTTTTATTCATGTGGAGATATTAAAAGCTAAAGGGGTTTGCCTTACATTCGAGGATGCCCTGCATTAGGGCAAATATATTAATTATATTTGTAAGCCTTTTGTCAAGGAGGTGGAGAATTTAGCTTTTTTTCAAGGAGAATGTCCGCAGCATTAGGTCACCAGCACTGGACTGCCTCCCTACTGACACACAAAACTCTGGTCTTCAAAGGGTTAAGGAAGAAATTGTTAAACAGATATGTTTTTAGAAATGTCACTTTGATTTATATATCCATGTATTTTCCAAGCCTGTCTCTTCGCTCCCCCATGTGTTCTGTGTTCTCGGAGGCAAACTGATCCCCCTTTTCAGCAAAACTAGAAGCTGAGTGTAAGAGGTGACTGAGAATAGAGAACAGATGTGGGAACCAAAGAAACTGTCTCTTTCTTTCTCCATTTTACTCTGTTCATTTCCTTTCTTCTCCTGTTTGCCCTTCCTCTTTCTCCTTTTCCATTTCTCTCCCTACCTTTTCACTTTCTCTTCTACCTTTGTTATCCTCTTCCCCTTTTGACTTCTTTCTTCTCCCAGTTGAAATATAGCTATTACTGCCCATTGGTAAGCATAGGGGTTATTCAATAAGGCATGATAAAGAGGTGATAAAGTGGAGATGACTTATCCAGTGATGTCACTTCTCCAGTTCCTATGTTATTCTATGGAGCCTGTGCACTAAGATCTCCAAAACATAAGAAATGTTATTGAATTGGCTCCATAGAATAACACAGGAATTGAAGAAGTGATATAGCTGGAGAAGTCATCTCCAATGTAGCACCTCTTTATCAAGCCTTAGTGAATAACCCCGATAGAACTGTAAGCTCTGTTGTATCATTAATATAGCTTCAATTTGATTGAAAGCTCTGTTGCCTTACGTGCTTATCTGTGCAACATTAATGAAAATTATAAAATTAACAAAAGAATGTGGGATGGAAAGGTGAGCTGTAGTGTTCAGCGAGCACCCCGATGCTCGGGTGTTCGGGTGCTCTGACCGAGCACCCCCGGAGGCTCGAGTGCTCGGTCGAGCACCCGAGCCCCATTGAATTCAATGGGAGGACTCGAGCATTACACCAGGCACCCCCTGCTCTGATGAGGGGAGGGTGCCTGGTCAATGCCCCCCTTCATCTCCACAATGCCCCTCTTCCACAATGTCCCCCTTCCACAATGTCCCCCTTCCACAATGTCCCCCTTCATCTCCACAATGTCCCCCTTCATCTCCACAATGCCCCCCTTCATCTCAACAATGCCCCTCTTCCACAATGTCCCCCTTCCACAATGTCCCCCTTCATCTCCACAATGTCCCCCTTCATCTCCACAATGCCCCCCTTCATCTCAACAATGCCCCTCTTCCACAATGTCCCCCTTCCACAATGTCCCCCTTCCACAATGTCCCCCTTCATCTCCACAATGTCCCCCTTCATCTCCACAATGCCCCCCTTCATCTCAACAATGCCCCTCTTCCACAATGTCCCCCTTCCACAATGTCCCCCTTCCACAATGTCCCCCTTCATCTCCACAATGCCCCCTTCCATCTCCACATGTCCCCTACCTCCAGTCCCTGGTGGTCCAGCGGAGCGTCTGTAAGATCTGTGCCTCCTTCGGCACAGATCCCTGCCACCCGAACATGGAGGGCGAGCACATGGCGGTACTCGTACGAGTACCGCCATGTGCCGAGCAGAGCGATGCTCGAGCCGATCCGAGCATCGGCCGAGCATGCTCGCTCAACACTAGTGAGCTGGAGTGATAGTAGAAATTGACCACTTGATTGTACTTGCCCTTCTAAAGACAAAAGTTGCCAGGCCACACCGTTTAAATGCTTATTCTACTTGGGACTCTTTGTTGGAGATGATAAAAGTCACACAGACATATATTTGATGCTACCTTCATATTATAAACTACTGTGCACTTATATAAAACTCATCACACATGAAAGATGCTTCCATTTATAAACTGTGACATGTTAATTTTACCAGCTCAACTGTGCATGTGGCAACTCTCTTGTATATTGTAGATACTGCAATATTTTACAGACATCAATGTCCAAAGGTCAGGACCTTGTGACACAATAGACATGAACAGGCAAAATCACACATTAATAATAATGAAATGAGTTCATAACATCTTGTGTTCAAGAGTGACAGATGTGTAGCTTTTGGTGAACCATAAAACTCTTATTCATGTGTTTTCTGCTACCCTGTATTTATAACGCTTTTTTGAAAACTGAATTCTCCTAACTTTTGAATACATTTTATAATCATTTACTGCCCTGTACCACACCAATGTAAGGCTTTAAATACTATATACAGTATGCTGGATAGCACAGTAATATAAGGAATATGTTACTAAGAAATTAATATTGTAAGCAGATAGATCTTGGTCAGGGGTAGTCAGTCTTTGAAACACCCGGGTTGATATGATCTAAGGGATGGATGATCAAGGTGATAAAATGGATCGCTTCTCCAGTGATATCACTTCTCCAGTTGCTGCATTATTCTTTGGAGCCAATGCACTAAGACTTCTCAATTGTGAGATGTCTTAGTGCATTGGCTCCATAGAAAATCATAGAAATTGGAGAAGTGGTATCACTGGAGAGTTGTCTCCACGTTATCACCTCTTTATCACACCTTAGTGCATATCCCCCCAGCTCTTACGGACTACTTTTCCATTCGTCATTTTTTTTCCCTAAATTATAATAAATGGAACCTTCCAACAACATGACTATGAAAGCAAAAATTGTAAATTAACAAAAAAGAGCTGATAATTTCATTTTCATGCAGTTCTAATATTTAGTGAGACTGGCTTCAGCTGAAAAATATTCAATTTACATTTTCTTTTTTTACACAACTAGATTGCAACATGTTTTGTACAATTCTCCCTTTACCTTATACTGTGTTATAACTGGTGTATAAATTAACATATCTGTATATATTTCTAATTAAAATGATGTAATAGTAGAGCAATACACTTACATGTTTTAACGATTGCTGAGTCACACAATGCAGCATTACTTGATGGGAGGAAAGATCCAAACACAAATGCCAAACATATAATCTTCCACATCTTTGGTTGGTCTACCTGTAAAGCTGTGGAAACAAGATATGAATTACTGCAAAATATGGGATAAATCACATACTGAGTCTGAAAAAAGAGTCTGAATAGGAGAAGGATGGTCCACATTAGAAATATGAAAAAAACATAAACATGTTATTATATATGGAAAAGAAAGCAAAATATACAGTACTTATCAAAGACTTGGGAGACAAAAAATAAAGAAATGTGTAAGAAACAATTTAACAGATGCTATATAGCAGACAGAACAGAAGACATATAATTATATATATGTCTACCGAAGATAACAAAGAAACAGAGACTACAATGACATGCAATGAGAATCTGAGCTGTTGAGCCTTCTTCAGTCTCAGGATTTTACCAAAGCTGCAGTGATCAAATGAGAGATGTCTGAAGTGTATTGTGCTGGAAAAATAGGAAGAAACTGATGACATATACATGATACAAGGAAGTCAAAAAGTATTTCTCAGAATTAAAACGTTAATTGACTTAACTGATTTGTTCCAAAGTAAATTTTGCATCATTGTTTGGAGACATACCGTACTAGAGTTATTTCCTTCAAATATTCAGTTTGGGCTGTTGGCATTTTCTGATCTGAAAACTGGCATCTAACATTTTAATTAAAATACACACTTCCAATAACTTTAATATTCTTTCTTTTAGATGGAGTGAATCATTTCATGTGTCAGGATTTCATACAAATATTGAAGATGTCATCTCTACCATTCTCTCCACAACATTGCCATGTGTGGTCATAGCACACTGTGAACATAGCTGATGTTGAGCATTGAACAGTCCTTGCCCCAAAGTAAATAAATAAACCCATACTACTCAATATTTTAGGGCACGGACAGGTGGAGAGGGATTGAGTTTTTGACTATCACCACCTGATGTGCCATCTTGTTTTACTGCTGCTGTACTTGGTGGAGCTGCTGAGCCTGTCGGTACCTCACTGCTAGTACCAGGAAGTGGAACAACATCTTCCACCACTGCCTGCCCCATCCATCATCATCATCATCACCACTACTCCCAACAGCTATACAAGAAAGGTGGATTCGTCCGCAGCAGCCTGGTGAGAATCATGCTTCTCTGACTGCTGTTACTGCTGTTGTACAGGACTATCATCGGTGGTACCTAAAGACAATTCAGAACCAGGAACTAAACTTGCAGCTACACCATAATTCCATTACTACTAGATGGGGGATTTAGATGGTGGTGACAGTAATACCCAGTCTCTCCAGCTCAATCCTCCAATCTTCACTTATCTCCTCCAAGAACATCTTATACTTGTCCCACTATCAAAAACACCCGGCAGGGAATCTTCACCAGTCATCTCTGGTGGCAGCACTATTGGCCTGGGCAGGCTGTGTGTAGCTCTCTGGGCTTGATTGCTCACTGCTGCTGTTTTTTGTAGAAGAATCCTCCATGGAAAAAAGCAACATTATCCCTCCAAATTCCACTACAGGCCCTAGTGCCTCACATTTGAACTTTTCTCTCTCTCTCTTTCTCTCTCTCTTTCTCTCTCTCTATCTCTCTCATTCGCCTATATGGCTCTATGGAACTATGAACACTGTGCAAGCCTGCCTCATATTTTTTCGTAAAAGTTTGCATTACTATGTAAACAATTTTCTTATAGCTAATTAAGCATGAAAACAATAGTTATCAAGGATTGCCTTATTTTAAGCTTGAAAGCAATTTTTGATATACAGAAAATGTGAAAATAAAATGTGTATTTAAATTTGGCTGATGCAGATGGTGGTGCTGTGGTACTGGAGACAGAGATTAAATATGTTGACAACCTGGTAGCTGGTAGTGGCCTGACAACTATGCAAATTCCACATCACCATCACTGATGCTGTTAGTTGCACATGAAGCACATGTACCTGCAGCTTGCTTGTTTCTTTCCTCTACTGACAAGATAATCGAATAGTATTAGATGCTGGTTCATTTATAAAAAAGATAGTGTGTTCATACTGAAGATGGATAGTTTGTCCTATGCTGGTGGGCAACGAAATGTTTTTGCTACAATACGCACCCATGCTTATCCACACTGTTTTGTTTGCAAGTTTTCCAGGTATCCATCATTTCTGCCTAGAACTTAAATATCCTGCAAGTAGGCTGTGATTATCTAAAATGTCACTATTTCAAGCTAGGCAATGTTCATGGCCATCAGATACCAACCCATATTCAGAGACCCAGTCCCATGGAGAAGTGCCAGTACCATCAACACTAACACCACCAAGACATCCACCCACATCTAAGACTGCTGCTGCCCGTGGGAAACCAGAATGTCTTAATGTGATAAAAATGTTATGTGTTCTCCTAATTCTTGGAATGTTGTTGTTGCTGTTGAGGGCAAAAATCCTTTTTCTTACCTCCCAATGCTTTCTACTCCATCTATAAGGATTTCTTTAAGTTTTGACAGGATCCGGTTCCTCAGAGAAATGCTACTGATCATGCCTTGGCACAAACTGACCACAATTTGGCACAAATTCAGACATTTCATGCTTGAAGCGGGGGTCTAGCAATGTACAAGAATGTATTTATCATTGCTTTGTATAGACACCATTTGAGGAACCTGCACAATGCATGATAACATATAAGTCACCATCTGGTTCATATATGTGTTCACATTTTCAGCATACTTGTCCACCATGTTATTTAGTTTTTTCTATAATAAATAAATAATTGGGAGTAGTTCACATATACCTGCACCAGCATGGCTAACCAAAAAGGAGGCGTCCACAAAATGCTTCAATCAGGAACTCCCAGAGGTCTGACGTGAGCTGCTATTGACCAGATGACAAATAAGACTCCTCCAAAGCTTTCCAGTTAAGCATTATGTATTATCTGATGGCCTTATTCTACCCATAACAATGTACTAGTATGTACAAATGTGGAATCCCACCTAAGTATCTCCATTTTTGGTGTGTTTGCTGTGATGGCGACATGGTTACGAACTTGAATAGAATATTATAAATTCTAAGTACTGTGTCACCTGGTTGCGATATACATTATTGGTTCCAGCGTGCGGTCGCTGGTTTGCTCCATTAAACCTGGTGACGCTATTACCATTAGTCCCAACGTGCGGACGTTGGTTTGCTCCTGAACATCCAGTACTGTGGTCAGATGCTGTCCACTTCCTTGCAGTTGTCTGAGTATCCCTGGCAATAGACTCCTGCTGAGTAAGACCTCTATACTTATGCTCTATGCTGTCTTGGCGATTATGCCATTGAATTCCGCACCTTGGCAGCAGAGGTAGGGTGGAATAACGAGACCCTGTTGGCAGCCTTTGCTCAAGGATTGAGTGACCAGATTAAAGATGAGATTGCAGCAAAAGAGTTACCTACTGACCTAGACGATTATATCGAATACGTGATTCTAATTGACTCCAGAATACGTGAAAGATTAACCGCCAGAGAGCGACGAGTAGAGTTAAAGAATAATGGGTCCAGTAGCATATTTTTTCCACCCAACCCTCCCTCTGCATCCAAACCTAGTGAACCTATTTCGGAACCAAGTGAACCTATGCAGGTGGGTTTCACTAGGTTAACTAAGGAGCAGAGAAGGTATCGCAAGACACAAGGATTATGTCTGTACTGCGGTAAAGATGGTCACCTGTTAAGATCTTGTCCGGTACGTCCGGGAAACGAATACACCTAGGGTACCTTGGGGGACAGGCCCTAGGTGGTGTCCAATCGGTCCCATTGTTGGACACACTTAAACCCACCATACAGGTGGTATTGTCATGGCACAACGCTCGGTTGAGGTTTTGGCCTTGGTTGATTCTGGTGCAGCTGGGTATTTTATGGACAATACCTTTGCTGAATTGCATGGGGTACCACGGATTCAGAGAGAAACCCCTCTTGCTATTGAAGCAATTGATGGCAGACCTTTGGAACCCTCCCAAGTTACTTTTGAAACGATGCCCTTGTCCATGACTATTGGGGCTCTTCACAAGAAAGAGCAGCAGTTCCAATTGATTAATTCTCCTCACCATGCCGTGATTTTGGGCTTTCCTTGGTTACAGATGCACAACCCACAATTTGATTGGCAGAAATGTGAGATTGCTGCTTGGTCTCAGTTCTGTATGGATAAGTGCGTTACCCATCCTGTTAAGGTCTTGTGCACCTCCCCTTCACTACCTGATGCCTACCAGCAGTTTAGCAACGTTTTCAGTGAGGGAGAGGCTGGCACCCTACCTCAGCACAGACCATACGATTGTCACATAGAACTGAGTCCTGGAGCAGTACCACCGAGGGGACGCACATATCCATTGTCTTGTGAGGAGAACCAAGCTATGGAGGAATACATAGCAGATGCCCTCAGTAGAGGGATCATAAGGAAATCTACTTCTCCGGCCGGTGCCGGGTTCTTTTTTCTTAAGAAAAAAAGTGGCGAACTGCGACCTTGCATAGACTTTCGTGGGCTGAATAAGATGATGGCAAAAAATGCCTACCCAATAACACTCACCACCGAACTGTTTGATAGACTTAAGGGGTCCTCAATTTTCACCAAATTGGACCTAAGGGCAGCCTACAATTTGATACGTATCAGTGCCGGTGATGAGTGGAAAACTGCCTTCAATACGAGATCTGGGCATTATGAATACCTAGTCATGCCATTTGGTCTATGTAATGCTCCTGCAGTATTTCAAGAACTGATCAATGACGTTCTTAGAGATATGTTACAATCTTGTGTTGTAGTCTATCTTGACGACATACTTATCCACTCCAAAGACCTGTCACAACACATCAAGGATGTGTCTGAAGTCTTGCTGCGCTTACGAAAAAATAAATTATTCTGTAAACTGGAGAAATGCGAGTTCCACAAAACCAGTGTACCGTTTCTGGGGTTTATAATTGGCAAAGACGGCATTGCTATGGATAAAGAGAAATTGACGGCAGTCTTACAATGGCCTAAACCCAAGAGCCTCAAAGCCATCCAACGATTTCTGGGCTTCGCCAATTATTACAGGAAGTTTATTAAAAACTTCTCCTCTATCGTGAAACCTCTGTCTGACCTCACACATAAGGGCGCTAACCCATCCCTCTGGCCGGTGGCTGCGGAAGAGGCCTTTGAGAAGTTGAAGGTAGCCTTTGCTGAAGCGCCTGTGTTGACAATTTTATGAATGCCTGTGCCACCTGTGCCCGTGCTAAAACCCCTAGACATCTCCCTGTGGGCTTGCTTCAGCCGGTGCCTAATGGTGAACGCCCTTGGTCTCACGTCTCTATCGACTCTATGGGAGAATTGCCCAGGTCTAGAGGGTACTCCTTCATATTGATGGTGGTAGACAGGTTCTCTAAAATGGCACACTTCGTACCCCTCTGTGGCCTTCCTTCGGCCAAGGAACTGGCAATGGTATTTGCTCGAGAAGTATTTCGGTTACATGGAGTACCCAGGGTGCTGGTGTCTGACAGGGGGAGCCAGTTTGTGTCCAGATTCTGGAGGGCATTTTGCGAACAGATGGGCATACAGCTATCATTTTCCTCGGCATATCATCCCCATACTAACGGGGCCGCTGAGAGGGCCAAACAAAGATCGGAACAGTTTCTGCGATGTTTTGTGACTGACCATCATGATAATTGGGCTGACTTGTTGCCTTGGGCAGAGTTCGCCAGGAACTGCACAGTTAATTCTTCCTCCGGGAGCTCTCCGTTTTTGATCAATTATGGGTTCCAACCCTGTCTGCTCCCGGATTCCTTTCAATCACAGCAGATTCCAGCTCTGGATGAGCATATAGAGCAACTCTGTTCCACATGGGCACAAGTTCAGAGGGCATTGGGCCAGTCTTTTCAGCGACATCAGAGTCAGGCCAATCGCAGAAGGCTTCCAGCGGTTTCCTTCCAAGTCGGGGATAGAGTATGGCTGTCCTCCAAGAATCTAAAGCTCAAGGTCCCATCTAATAAGATGGCACCTCGGTTCATTGGTCCGTACAAGATCATTCGCAAAATTAACCCTGTTTCCTATGCCTTGGAATTACCTGCTTCTATGCGCATTCATAATGTATTCCATGTGTCTCTCCTTAAACCTCTGGTTTGTAACCGTTATACTACCACACCTGTGAGGCCAGGTCCTGTTGAAGTCGAGGGGCAGGAGGAGTATGAAGTACAAAACATTATTGATTCCCGCAGAGGTAGAGAAGGGGTACAGTATCTGGTGCATTGGAAAGGTTATGGTCCTGAGGATCGTTCCTGGGTAGACAGTAAGGACCTTCATGCACCCAAGTTACTATGAATATTTCATGCCAAATACCCTCAGAAGTAGTGTTGAGCGAGCATGCTCGGCCGATGCTCGGATCGGCTCGAGCATCGCTCTGCTCGGCACATGGCGGTACTCGTCGAGTACCGCCATGTGCTCGCCCGCCATGTTCGGGTGGCGGGGATCTGTGCCGAAGGAGGCACAGATCTGAAGACGCTCCGCTGGACCACCAGGGACTGGAGGTACGGGGGCATTGCGGAGATGAAGGGGGCATTGCGGAGATGAAGGGGGACAGTGTGGAGATGAAGGGGGACAGTGTGGAGATGAAGGGGGACATTGCGGAGATGAAGGGGGCATTGCGGAGATGAAGGGGGACAGTGTGGAGATGAAGGGGGACATTGTGGAAGGGGGACATTGCGGAGATGAAGGGGGCATTGCGGAGATGAAGGGGGACAGTGTGGAGATGAAGGGGGACATTGTGGAAGGAGGACATTGCGGAGATGAAGGGGGCATTGCGGAGATGAAGGGGGCATTGCGGAGATGAAGGGGGACAGTGTGGAGATGAAGGGGGACAGTGTGGAGATGAAGGGGGACATTGCGGAGATGAAGGGGGCATTGCGGAGATGAAGGGGGACAGTGTGGAGATGAAGGGGGACATTGTGGAAGGGGGACATTGCGGAGATGAAGGGGGCATTGCGGAGATGAAGGGGGACATTGCGGAGATGAAGGGGGACATTGTGGAGATGAAGGGGGCATTGACCAGGCACCCTCCCCTCATCAGAGCAGGGGGTGCCTGGTGTAATGCTCGTGTCGCCCCATTGAAGTCAATGGGGCTCGGGTGCTCGGCCGAGCACTCGAGCCTCCGGCGGTGCTCGGTCAGAGCACCCGAGCACCCGAGCATCAGGGTGCTCGCTCAACACTACTCAGAAGCCTAGACCCTACTCTGGGAGAGGGGGTCTTTGAAAGGGGGGTACTATCACGGTGCATGTGATTGGTGCTGTTCAGTGTCAGTCACTTGCTGAGTATCATGATTGGCTGTCTGTGATTAGCCCTCCTCACACAGCCTTTTTAAACCCAGGCTGAGCACTTCCAGGTTGCCCTTTCGAGGTGTTTCTGACTTCACTCTGCCTGACCTGCTTGTCAGGCTTCTGGGCCTGTTCCTGCTGTGCCTGCTGATCCTGTGTTCCAGTGTTCCAGTGTTCCTGTATGCTAGTGTTCCTGTGTTCCAGAGTTCCAGTGTTCCTGTGTTCCAGCACCTCGCGGGTTAATCTTACCGAGTTCCAGTGTTCATGTGTTCCAGCACCTCGCGGGTTAATCTTACTGAGTTCCTGAATCTCCTGCTCCAGCCGTCGCTCTGGCGACATTGTTCTTCTCGCTGCTGATCATACTTTGTTGGTTCCAGCGTGCGGATGCTGGTTTACTCCACTAAACCTGGTTGCGATATACATTGTTGGTCCCAGTGTGCGGACGCTGGTTTACTCCACTAAACCTGGTTGCGATATACATTGTTGGTCCCAGAGTGCGGACGCTGGTTTACTCCACTAAACCTGGTTGCGATATACATTGTTGGTCCCAGCGTGCGGACGCTGGTTTACTCCACTAAATCTGGTTGCGATATACTTTGTTGGTTCCAGCGTGCGGACGCTGGTTTACTCCACTAAACCTGGTTGCGATATTACCATTAGTCCCAACGTGCGGACGTTGGTTTGCTCCTGAACATCCAGCACAGTGGTCAGTCGCTGTCCACTTCCTTGCAGTTGTCTGAGTATCCCTGGCAATAGACTCCTGCTGAGTAAGACCTCTATACTTATGCTCTATGCTGTCTTAGTCACCTGACAGCTGGTCTACTTGCTCAGGCTGCCCTGCCCGGTATTGGTGAGGCCGGTAGAACCTTGACGATAGCATCCTGTAGGTTGCCTCACCCGGTATTGGCAGGGCCGGTAGAGCCTACTCCAGTACTCGTTTGGGCTGCCCTGCCCGGTATTGGTAAGGCCGGTAAAACCTTGTAATTCACCATCTTTAAGGTTGCCTTACCCGGTATTGGCAGGGCCGGTAGAGCCTACATTCAGCATTCAGTGGGAGTTGCCTTGCCCGGTATTGGTAAGGCCTGTAGAACCGGTATATGTCATCTCACGGTTGCCTTACCCGGTATAGGCAAGGCCGGTAGAGCCTGTCATTAATACTGTCACTTGGGTTGCCTTGCCTGGTATTTAGGCAAGACCGGTAGAACCTATTATATGTTCTATTACTGTTGTATTGTTATGTATGTTTACCCTACGGGGACTGCCTTTAACTTTTAATAAAGTTAAGTTATTTTACCAAACCTTAAGTCTGAGAGTCTTCCAAAACCGTGACACTACCATCCATACACTCCTCCTGTGCCTCTTTTCACTTTACCCCCTGTATGTTTGGTGGGTATAATAATACTGCTATCGGTTGCTATAATGTAAAACACACAGCTGGTAGCAATATGTGGAATACTGTTTTGTTCCTCTATTGTGTGATCTATGTCATTATTACAGTGAATCTCTGCCACTGTTTGTGTGGGAAATTGTAACTAACTTTAATAGAAAAAAAACCTGCTTGCTTCTGCTATCAAAATTTGCATTTAACATAGTAACATAGTAATTTAGGTTGAAAAAAGACTTGCGTCCATCTAGTTCAACCTTTTCCTATTCCTTAACTTGATTTATTGTTTTAAAAGACCCTATCTATCACAGTCACTGAACTCGCACACCCACACTCCCTACAACCACAAGCATTTATCTCCTCTTTTTGGCTCTAGACTAGTAGATAGATTCACAACTCTATTTCTCTCCCAGGACCTATTGCCATGGTATCTTTGCAGCACTGTATAGGACAGACTTTGGGTGGCTTCAGAAAACACAATTTCTACAGTTTGCAGTAAAATAATAAAGCACACAGCAATCATTAACTGGTTCACCAGTGCAACACCACACTTCCATATAGCCTTCCTTGTCCCTGTAGTTATTGAGGGTATATTGCAATGCCGCTGGTTATAGATGATAGACATAGTCTTTTAAAGGGATAGTAATACTTTAATATTACTATTCCCCATATTGTAGCTATTTGAAAAAGAAATTAATTGCCCCCAGTGTCATCTCTCAAACCTGTATGGCTTGAGAGATAACCGTAAGCAAAGTTCCCCCCTCCCAACCCTTTCCCTGAAGTCAGCATTGTACTGACTGCAGGGAAAGTCTGTCGTATGACAGGCTTGAGGCTCTGCAGCTGAGCTGAGATCGCGCTAATGAAAAATAATAATTTCACTGAAACAGTCTTCTACATGTGCTTGGTTTGCAAGCACACATAGACGACCGTTTCAGTGAAATAATTATTTTTTACTAACGCGATCGCGGCACTGCTGCAGAGCCGCCTAATGAAAGTCAGGCTGGATATCCCTGCAGTCAGTACAACGCTGACTTCAGGGAAGGGGGAGGGAGGGGGGAACTTTGCGTCAAATTCGGAAGCCCAAATAAAAGATGTTCCAAACTGTGTCTTATCTCGAT
The DNA here is from genome assembly GCA_037306005.1 of Rhinophrynus dorsalis. Lineage (NCBI taxonomy): Eukaryota > Metazoa > Chordata > Amphibia > Anura > Rhinophrynidae > Rhinophrynus > Rhinophrynus dorsalis. Next base: position 42,259,734 of record CM074727.1, read on the forward strand.
TCATGGCATCATCTGGTATTCCAGAGAATGGAGAAAGTCAAGTTTGTGACCAGCTGCTGGGATGTTGGAATCCCACTGCTGCCCCCAGAAATGTGGAAATATAAATAGCTGAAAATCCACTCAAGTCCATAGGGATTAAAAATGTAAAGGTTTATGGCATGCAGTCTACAGGAAACTAGACTCTTTTACCTGACCTAAGGTCACTTTCTGATTTTATGACAAATACACCTTTCATCCTCCACTTCCAACTCAAAACCAAACCAAATCTGCCCTCCTCCATATAAGCTATCCAAGTGTGAACCCTGTGTAAAGCATATTGTATACCACTTTAATAAATCTGGGGTCTCTGTTGCATAATTTGGCCAAAGTATGCTTAAGCCCGCCTGTCACGTCAAGGCCCCCCAATATAAGGCGAGTGCCTAACTTCATACAATTATCATATCTAGATTAAAAACACCCCTGATGAGGCATTTCTTATAAACTGAGATTTTGTGTACATAACATATTGGGCATATTTTAAAAACATTTAACACATTTAAAAACAACTTCATGTTAGGACTCACCCTCTGTGACCCGTAGAGAGTGAGCAGCAGGCCAAGAAGACTGGAGCTCCACCCACTCCCATAAGTCACATGGGGTTTAGTTATTGCCTTGAAGGCAATGATCAGGACAGTCCAAACATTAGGCCAACACCATGTCTTGAAACCCCTCTACAAGTGGCAACAACTCAGCAGATATATATTTAAGTGTTAAACATTTATTAATCTTACAGTGTAAACTGAAGAGCAGCTTGAATAAAAAAAGAGAAAAAAAAGTGCAAAGACAGAAAAAACAAAATTCACAGTGCTAATTCACATTAATCCATACATTTAATTTACAGATATAAATTGAGAACCCAGGTGAATAAATACAGATAGCAGCAAGAAATGAGGGAGTTCTGTAAGCTCACCAAGATTAGGCTGAAGCCTAAACAGAAACCCAAAATCAAACCAAGTCTGCTCTTCTCCATATAAGTGTCAGTCTCTGAGTAGGGTCAAGCAAGGTAAAGGACTCAGGTTAACCAGTTCACTGCTCCTCTGAGTTCAAGACTGGATCAACAGGAACTAGGAGGCTCGGGAAGGTTCAAGACCGTAGTCAGACTGCAGGACAGAGTTCCCTTTAATCGAAGGCCTCGGGGTCAAGATAAGGTTCGAGGCAGGTTCGAGGTCTTGGGGTAACGATAATGTTCAAGACAGGTTCGAGGTCTTGGGGTATCGATAAGGTTCGAGACAGGTTCGAGGTCTTGGGGAATCGATAAGGTTCGAGACAGGTTCGAGGTCTTGGGGTATTGATAAGGTTCGAGACAGGTTTGAGGTCTTGGGGTATTGATAAGGTTCGAGGCAGGTTCGAGGTTTATGGACTACGAATCCTCTATTCTCTGCTTGAATCGGGTTTGGACTCGCGGCCCAGGAAACTGGAAGCAGGTAAGGGGAATATGAGTTCCTACACCCTCGACTGGCCGGGGCAGTCACCGGAGTGGCCGGTAATGGCAACTCAAACCAGTCGGAGCCCCAGAGGTGAAGGAACGGAAGACTGGAACCAACCTTGAGAGCAGCTGGAGGGACTCTCGTTGCGAGGCAGAAAGTTCCGAATGGAAAGCGTAGTCCGAGAATACTGGGTCAGGCCGGAATCGAATCAGTAACCAAAGGAGCAGGCAAAGACGTGGTCAGGCAAAGCTGGGGTCAAGATCCACGGGCAGAAGACAAGACTAGGTCGGTATTCAGGCAGGGTTCGGTACACGGAATCAGCAACACAGGAACTCACGACAAAGGTTTCTCTCAGACTTTTGGCGCTAAAATCGAGCAAGGGTTGATGGAAGATCCAGGTACATAAAGCCTACAGCCGCCAATAAGATTATAGGTAGGAGGAGCAGTCAGGAGCAGCATGACAATAAGCTATCCAAGTGTGATCCACTTGTGGGAGTGGCTGGATGGGATGCTCACTCTCTACGGGTCACAGAGGGTGAGTCCTAACATGAAGTTGTTTTTAAATGTGTTAAATGGTTTTAAAATATGCCCAATATGTTATGTACAAGAAATCTCAGTTTATAAGAAATGCTTCATTGGGGTGTTTTTAATCTAGATATGATAATTGTGTGAAGTTAGGTACTCGCCTTATATTGGGGGGTCTTCATGTGACAGGTGGGCCTAAGCATACTTTGGCCAAACTATGCAACAGAGACCCCAGATTTATTAAAGTGGTATACAATATGCTTTACACAGGGTTCACACTTGGATAGCTTATATGGGGGAGTGCAGACTTGGTTTGGTTTTGGGTTTCTGTTTAGGCTTCGGCCTAATCTTGTGGCGTTTGGAGAACTCCCTCATTTCTTGCAGCTATCTGTATTTATTCACTTGGGTTGTCAACTTACATATGTAGATTAAATGTATGGATTAATGTGAATTGTATTTCTTCTGTCTTTCCACTTCCAACTCACATCCCTATTCTTGTCCTCCTTGCACAATCTCCATAAACTGAAATAGTTACATATAGTTACATATTAAATTATTTTGAACAAAGTCCATCAAGTTCAACCTTTGCCACAATATAACCAGAAAATGAGAATTATATAAGTGTTACTGACTCCTAGGGATGGATTCGATTGCAGGTGCTAAATGTTCACCTTTTTATCAAACGTTTTCCTATTGAAGTCTATGGAGAAAACTGGAGATAAAAGCAGAGATAAAATTAACACCTGTTACAGAATCTAGCCCCTAGATGGATATTAATCTGTTTATCAAAATGTCATGTTTTACCTACTACTAATACACAGTATAACCATATACGCTCCCTTCTCCTAGAAATGCATCTAGGGCTGGATTCTATTGCATATGCTCATTTTATCACTGCTTTTACCTCCATGTTTCCCCATAGACTTCAGTAAGAAAATGTTTGATAAAACGGGTGTTAATATTTAGCACCTGCAATAGAATCCAGCCCCTAATCTTCTTTTTAATGTATCTATTGTATCTATCATTACCACACACTTGGGCAAGGAATTTCACAATTTAACAGACACTGTAAAAAAATCCTTCCTCTGTGGAGGTTAAAGTACAGTGGCGTAACTAGAAGCCACCGGGCCCTGGTGCAGAAATTGCCGCCGGGCCCGGGCCCCCCCCAATCTTCACATTGCCCCATTCACATCACTTACCTCCATCTCTCGCGCGGTTCTCAGTTATGCAGAGCGCTGGGAGATGATGTAATCTCCCAGCGCTCTGCATTACTAGAGCGCCGGGAGATTAGCTGAGCTGCTGCAGGCAGGGCTGTGGGCGAGTGGCGATGGGTTTGCAGGGGGCGGCCGGGCCCCTTGGAGTGACGGGCCTGGTCGCAGGTGCGACCCCTGCGACCCCTATTGTTACGCCACTGTTAAAGTATCTTAAGGGGTGGCCCTTTTTATTTGATTGGGCCTTGGAATGAAAAAGCTCACCAGTGAGATCCTTGTGTTGACCTCTCACATATATATATATATATACAGTGTAACAAGATTCCCTCTTAATCATCTTTTATCTAGAGTAAAAATTTTATGTAGACATTCTTCATACTTTGAGTACTGCTTAATTTATTTTGTTGCTATAAGTTGTACTCTCTAAAGTTGTGGAATATCCTTTTTCAGAACTGGTGCCCCACAGCTTATTCAGGGTAAGGCTTAATATTTTTTGTACCATGACAAATAATGTTATTCACTCTGCTTCACACTTTTTATTCAAGGCAGGATTTTCCTTTTGCTACTGCTGTTAGTCACTGTTTCAAAGTTCATAGTTACAAGGACTCCCAGATCCTTCTGTAGCAATGAATCTACTAAAATGATTCTATTAAGGTCATGCGTAGCACTGAGATTTTTTTCTTCTCAAATGCATTTTTCACTTTCCCACATTAAACTTCTTATTCCATTTGTTTACCCAATCGGCTATTTTATGTAAATCCATTTGTAGAGAATAAACATTCTTTTCTGAATTTATTACCCTACATATTTTAGTGTCATCTGCAAATATTAAAGGGATAGTAATGTCCCAAAAATGCGTAAGCGATACAGTAGGTACAATAAAAAAAGACTTAATGCCCTTATGCCTATCTCTCTAACCTTTATGGTTTGAGAGAGATAAGAAAATAAAGTTCTCCGCTCCCTTTTCATTCTCATACATCAGCTTTATAGCTAACGGCATGAGATCCTGGTCCCGGGATCAGACGTCGGCTCTTCAGCTGCACCGACATAGCGATATCTAAAAAAAAAAATACTTCATCGGAACGGTCTACAATGGGTGCCGGGTTTGCAAGCACACGTTGTAGACCATTCGGATGAAGTATTTATCTTTAGGTATCGTTATATCAATACCTATGTCCAGGTAGTTTATTAACATGTTAGAAGGGCAGTGAACCAAGTACTGAACCTTGAGGAACTCCACTTCCAACTTTAACTGTATTGGAGTATTTTCTGTTTACAGCTAACTGTTCCCTATCCTCCAACCAGGGGCTGGATTCTGTTGCAGGTGCTAATTTTATCTCGGCATTTATCTCCAGTTTTCCCCATAGACTTCAATAGGAAAATGTTTGATAAAACGGGTGTTAACATTTATCACCTGTAATAGAATCTAGCCCTTGATGTGTGGCACTGTATCAAATGCCTTTCAAAATCTATAAAATATATTATTCTACCTGTGCTCATTCAAGGATAAGTTGAAAACATGCAAGGTTGGTGGATCTTGATGGCCAGGGCTCTCTATCTCTGATCTAGATATACTACATCTGTAGTAAAACTTACAGCTCTATAATTCCCAGGTTCTGATTTAGTTCCCTTATTATATAAAGGCACTGCATTGGTTTTATGCCAGTGTTCTGGCACTGAACCTGTGGTAAGAGAGTTATTAGTGCTAATAATGCGCTGAATTCCTGAAGAATCATGTTAGCTATGGCATATATTGGGGCATATTTTGTGTTTATTAAAAACATCCATTGACATTTTATTTCAAAAGAATGAAGATTAGAGACAACCGAAGAAGGGAGATTGAAGAAGAAGATAGACAGTAGACGACCAGGGTGTTGAAGACTTCACTGAACATCAGGATTACTGGTAACTGTTTATTGTCAATGGCTGTTTTTTTAACTTACTCGGATTAACCCTGTTAGTGCCAGTGGGTATGCATACCCCACTGGCACTCAGAGTCAATGCTACCATCATTTAAAAAATATTTTCATCACTTTGGATGTATTGATATGGGGCTTAGGGCCCCACATCAATACATCCATTGGTTACTTGTGTTGTTTTCTTTTCTTTTTAACTTTCATTTCCTGAGTTGGCACTTTGGTGATCCATTAAGGGACACTGTGCCCCAAACAACTGGGTGCAGATTTTCACACACTAAAATGGGTCTCTTAACCCCTTAGTGACCCTTGACGTACCAGGTCCGTCAAGGGTAAATGTGCTCCAACGACCCTTGACAGTCCCGGTACGTCAAGGGTTAAACTCTTCCATCGCGGCCGCACGGAGCGATGGAAGAGTTCAAGCCGCTTGTTACTAAGCATTCCGGTATCGGGACACTTAGTAACAAGCCATTGAAACAATGTTGCAACATGCGATTCGCTTCAAAAGCGAATCACATGTTGCAAAACCTGAAAGACAGGGACAGTATTTGTAAATACTGTCCCTATCATGTCTGTCTGCCTCCCTCCACCTTGCACACTGCTGAGGTGGAGAGAGACAGAGAGACATGGTGTTCCAGCCTTACTGTACAAAAAAAGTAAAAAAAAAAGTTTAAATAAAGAAAATTAACCCTTTGATCACTGTTCTGCAGTGATCAATAAGTTCCCCCCATCTGATCACTCTTGGAGTGATCAATTTGCTCCAGATCAGTGTTTTCTGATCTGTAGGGCACCCCCCATCCCCCATGAATTATTTTAGATTTTTTTTACATTTTTTAAATTTTTTTTAAAAAATTTTAATTTTATTTATTTATTTATTTATTTTATGAATAGTAAATATAGTTTTAAGTATGTTGGTAGGTAGTTGGGTAGGTTTAGTGTAGACGTGTGTTAGTGAAAGTTTTAGGGATAGATTTAGGTTTAGGGAAAAAAACAATATATATATATATATATATATATATATATATATATATAATAAGTGCAGTTTAGGTAGGTAGTTTACTTGGGTTAGGTAGGTTCAGGATATACGTAGGCTAGGGTAAGTTTTATGGTTAGATTTAGGTTTAGGGATAGCGTAAGAAAAAAAAAATTTTTTTTAGTGGGCAAAATGCAGCGCAGGTACAGCGTTGAAGAGGCATATGCCTTTTTGGCGTCTGACTCTGAGGCAACAGACGTTGCGTCAGATTTTGACATAGCGCAGTTTTCAGAAAGTGAGACCAGCTCTACTGATGACGCTGGGCCTTCTGTCAAGAAAAGACGCACTGCCCCAAGAGCTGCTCTGGCAACTGCCCCAGCACCTGCCAAAAGAACTGCCCAAAGACCTGCCAAAATACCTGTCCAAAGAAATGCCACAAGTGCTGCCCCAAGAGCTGCCCTGGCAAGGGCCCCAGCACCTGCCAAAAGATCTGCCCAAAGACCTACCAAAGAAATGCCCCAAGTGCTGCCCCAAGAGCTGCAATGGCAACTGTCCCAGCACCTGCCAAAAGATCTGCCCAAAGACCTGCCAAAAGACCTGCCCAAAGAAATGCCCCAACACCTGCCACTCCGGATCCTAATGAATGGGTATCAATTTATGCCCACAAATCTCAGAATTCACAGGCAACCCAGGGATTCAAATTGGTGTGGAAGGATTTACCCATGATCATTTTTTTGAATTGTTTTTGGGGGAAGACATTGTAGGTGAAATTGTGTCCCAAACCAATTTGTATGCAGCCCCGTACACTGCCGCCAACCCTAAGTGTGAAAAACGCTGTTTTTTTTTTTTTTTACTTACGTCATGGTTTACGAGGGACTGGTGGTAAAATGGCTGTGTATAAAGTTGGAAAACACACCTAAAACGAGAGCCTGGGGTGTCTACTTTCCAAAAATATACACTTTTGGGGGGATATCTTAAAAAAGAGCACTGTTACACAGCCCCAAATGAGACATGGCACCAGTAACGTAAGCTGTGAAGATTCAAAGTGTGAACCTGGAAACGCGCATGTTCCAATTTGGACCCCCGTAGCTCCCCCAAACCATGAGAAAGCTATGCATATGGGGTATTGCCGTACTCAGAAGGAGCTGAACACTAATCAATTCAGTTTATAAAATATTCACCTATTCTGTGCTTGAAATTCACATCAACATTGAAGGCAAAGTGTGAAAAATGCTGAATTTTTTTTACTTACGTCAAATTTTCACAGGATTGGTGGTAAAATGGCTGTGTAGAAAATTGGAAAACACACCTAAAACGAGAGCCTGGGGTGTCTACTTTCCAAAAATATACACTTTTGGGGGGAAATCTTAAAAAAGAGCACTGTTACACGGCCCCAAATGAGACATGGCACCAGTAACGCAAGCTGTGAAGATTCAAAGTGTGAACCTGGAAACGTGCATGTTACAATTTGTCCCCCGTAGCTCCCCCAAACCATGAGAAAGCTATGCATATGGGGTATTGCCGTACTCAGAAGAAGGAGCTGAACACTAATCAATTCAGTTTATAAAATCTTCTCCTATTCTGTGCTTGAAATTCACATCAACATTGAAGGCAAAGTGTGAAAAACGCTGTTTTTTTACTTACATCAAGTGTACGAGAAAGTGGTGGTAAAATGGCTGAAAACACACCTACAATGAAAGCTGGGGGTGTCTACATTCCAAAAATATACACTTTTGGGGGGAAATTCTAAAGTGCAGCACTGGAACATAGCCCAAAATGAGTAATGGCACCAGTTAACCAAGATGTGAAAATTCAATATTTGTTCAAAATTGGGCCCCGTAGCTCCCCCAAACCTTGAATAACCTATGCATATGGGGTATTGCCGTACTCAGAAGAAGGATCTGAACACTAAACAATGCATTTTTAAAAATCTTCACCTATCCTGTGTTTGAAATTCACATCAACATTGAAGTGCAAGTGTGAAAAACGCTGTTTTTTTAACTTACGTCAAGATTTACGAGCGATTGGTGGTAAAATGGCGGCGTAAAAAAATTGAAAACATACATAAAATGAAAGCCTGGGGTATCTACTTTCCAAAAATATATACTTTTGGGTGGACATCTTCGAGTGGAGCACTGTTACACAGCCCCAAATGAGACATGGCACCAGTGACGCAAGCTGTGAAAATTCAAAGTGTGAAACTGGAAACACGCATGTTCCAATTTGGGCCCCGTAGCTCTCCCAAACCTTGAGAAACCTATGCATATGGGGTATTGCCGTACTCAGAAGAAGGAGCTGAACACTAAACAATGCATTTTTAAAAATCTTCACCTATCATGTGCTTGATATCAACAGTAGTATTGAAATGTAAGTGTGAAAACTGCAAAAAAACAAAATATTACCACAATTTTTAATTTTTTTTCTGGAAAAATAGCTGCATGAAAAACTCCAAAATTCTCCTGATTATTTACCTTATGTTGTGTAGTTTTCAGAAACATATACCATTGTGGGACATTTTTGGTTCTGGCACCGTCAGCTAAGCTATGATGCTCACATGCCAATTGTTGAGAAATCACAAGTTGGAAATAACGGCAGCCATCTTGTAATATTTACCTTGTAAATGTGAGTAAAGGACTAAAATACTAGGCATATGGGGTATTCTTATATTCAGGAGAAGCAAATGAATATATTTAGGGGTATTTTTTTTTCATTAACTAATAGTATGCAAATCCTGACAGAAAAATGTAAGCAAAATGTTGTTTTTTTTTTCAATTTTTTTCCTCTTTTTTTCTATTTTAATCAAATTAAACAATGAGGTATTCATATAATTGTGGTATCAAAAGAAAGCCCTACTTGTGCTTAAAAAAACAGTATATAATTTATGTGGGTGCACAAAAGGAATTAAAGAGAAAATATGGTTGAACAAAGACATAGTCAAAAAAGTCAAAATTGCTTCGGTTCTTAAGTCAAATCTAACTCAGATTTTCCCGGTCCTTAAGGGGTTAAGGGGGTCCATAATACATGGAATAGAATTGCATATTTGTTAATTTTTTTGGGTGAAAATGCTGCAGCATTTTTCACCTGAGGTGTTTTTTTGGGCTAGATTCTATTGCAGGTGCTAAATGTTTACACCTGTTTTATCAAATATTTCCCCATTGAAGTCTATGGAGAAAACTGGAGGTTAAAACAGAGATAAAATTAGCACTTGTAATATAATCTAACCCCATATCTGGTATTTTTTCATAGCACAGGTAATTGCATTGCTTACCATGCTTTAAAAAAGAGTGGGCTAGAATCTATTACAGGTGCTAATTTTATCTCTGCTTTTATCTCCAGTTTTCTCCATAGACTTCAATAGGAAAATGTTTGCTAAAATGGGTGTTAACCCCTTAAGGACCAGCGGTCTTGGGGTGTGTGATCCTTTAAGGACCAGATAGGTCCTTGATCAGTCATGTGGGGTGGCAGGTTGATCAGTCATGTGGGGTCGATCAGTCATTTGGAGTTGCAGGACCTTGATAGGTCCGTGATCAGTCATGTGGGGTGGCAGGTCGAACACCTGCCACCCCACATGACTGATCACGTGTGACGGCATGATGAACGAGGGACTGAAAGAGATCGCTCCGGTCTTGGAGAGATCAACTTCAGTCCCCTGTATTACTCACCGTGCTCCTGGAGGTGCACAGTGAGTAAAAGTACGTGACGTACAAGGTCCGTCACTGGTCCTTAAGTGCTGGACCAGCGTGACGGCCCAGGTACTTCATTGGACACAAAGCACCTGCAATAGAATCTAGCCCACTGTTGGCTGTTTTTTTTCGGCTGATGGGGCCAATTGAATCGAGGCCTATATCTGGAGGATGCTGGAAGGATGCATTCTAGATCTATATAATCATCAGTCATAATCATAAATAATTAGGTCATCTTCCTCAGCATCACTCACCACTTTTCCCCACTACTTTTATCTGCCTGTAGGCATTTAGAGGTCTCAAACAATTTTTTTTTACGTTCCCATTTGAGGGATTTTCACAATGTTTACTACTACTTTTAGGACAGGAGTTTTTCTCACTGTCAGATGCAGCAGTTGGTTGAGCTGCGAGAATGCTACATGCAGTCATTTTTTGGTTTACCACTTTACTCACACATCCCTGTACTACTCTTACTCCTTTCCCCATACCCCTACCCCTTGTGCATTTGCTTGACAGTGCTCAACTGCTGTGTGTGATTTTACTGTAAAGTACATGGTTAACTGATTATGGGGTAGATTTAAAGGCAGGCGTTAGGCCAAAAATACACCACCGGGTGTTTTAACGTGTAGTCAGCCATTTATGGGTCCATGTAATGAACTGCTAAATGGAAGGTCAACAACTAATACGGCCAATACACTAACGTGTGTTTTGGGCCATCAGAAAAAAAAAAAAAACGCTCCAAGTTGCCATTTAAAAGACTGCTGTAAAAATTGGATCTTTAGTCAGCTAACGCAGCTATTAACGGCAAACAAAACACCTAAGTCCACAGTGGATGTATTGATATGGGGCCGTAAGCCCCATAAAAATATATCCAAAGTGCCTAAAAAGAGTCCAAAGTTAGTAGAATTAACCCTATGAGTACCAGCGGGGTATAATAACTCCTCCGGCATTCATGCGGTTAACCCGACTAAGTAAAGCAACATCACATTACAAGTAACACTTACCATTAATCCTGATGTTCAGCGGAGTCCTCAGCATGCTGACCATCTTCTGTTCTTCTTTCTTCTCTTCTGTCTCTTCTGTCCTTCTCTTCTTTCTTCAGTCCTCTTCCTGTAAAAAAACAAAGAGATTTAAGTATAATGTAGAAATAAGCATCACGCTAATACATGCTTTAACCCCTTGAGTGCCAGAGGTGGCACTGACTCACATCCCACCCAATCAGCTCTGAGCAACTGTGCTTTGAAACTGATTGGCTGGGATGTGAGTCAGAACACCCCAGCCAATGACTGCAAGCAAATTGCAAGTGAGACTTCCCATATATAAAGGCAGGCTCACTACCAATCCCCTCACAGTGTAACGGGCATCGTCCCATGAGGAAGATGGAGGGGGGGGTCTGTGCTGCATGATGCTGCGGAGACAGCAAGCAATAGGATAATAATTTAGATCAAGCTAAGTATTTTGCAGAGATATTTGTAACATGGCATTATTTTAATGTGACTAATATGGCGACATTTTTGAGCACAACCTGGCTCTCACATAGTACTAAATGGCAACATATCTTTTTGAACCGGACAATGATAATACATTCTTGAACCCGTTTGAGCACCAGAGAGGTACGCAACGTATTGCAAAGCAATGCGTTGCATACACCACTGGCACTCAAGGGGTTAAAGTATTTATTAGGGCAATGCTTATTTCTACATTATACTTAAACCTCTTTGTTTTTTTTACAGGGAGAAGACTGAAGAAAGAAGAGGACAGAAGAGACAGGAAAGAGGAGAAGACAGAAGGAGACAGGCAATGGATAACAGGTAAGAGTCAGACATATCAGTTAATGATCGGTGCTTGGCAGTATGTCAGGCACCGATAGTTAATTTTTTTTACTGTGAAGTTCCCAATTTCGCTGCTTTTAGCAGCAGTTTGGGTACTAAACACACAAAATGGACATTCTGCCATAGGACTGTTTTTGTGGCTTAACATCCTTTGTGGTTTTAGCTGGTAGGGCCTCTGAATACCTCGTTAGACAGGTTCGTTTTTCAGCCGGTATTCACTTTGGCCCTACCCGCTATTTTAACGCCTGCCTTTTAATCTACCCCCATGTGTGATGGCATGCCTTGGCCCACTACAAAACACTCCATCTCATCTAGTATGTATGCCTCAGTCACAGCTCATGTTACAGTCCCTGTCTCTGCCACCTAACATTTTTTTAATTAACTGACCCCCATCCCTATCACTGTCAAAAAACAAAGAAACAAACAAAAACAAAAAACACACTCCCTGTTTAACTGCTTTATTCCCAGACTCCAGATTGACAGAAGGCAAGTGGGCTGAGGGGAGGCAAGGGAGTGAAGAGAAAGTGCGGATAGGTAATTTTGTAGCACCTATACCTAGGTGTTTAAGTGTAATTTTGTTGCAGCTTACCTTGACTTCAGCATCATTTCAGGCGCGAGGCTTCAAGCATGCTGCAGGCCTCTGTTTTATCTGTTTGCTTACTGTAGTCTTCTCCTACCAACTTCCTACTTCCTCCCTCTGAGCTGCTCCTCCTATTTCCTGTGGAGGGGTTTAAAAGGCAGACTGAGGCCTGACTCAGATGCCCTTGCTTTGTTGTTCAAGCAGCTCTATACCTTGGGCTCCGTGTATGACCTGGCTAGTCTTCCATCCATTCTAGTGCTGACCTTTGGCTTTGTCTGACTATTCTTTTGCCTCACCCCTAATAGTGGACATCCAATCTGGTGCAGACTTCTGGCTCTGGCTCACTATCTGAACTGTGTATGACCTGGCTTGTCTGACTACCCCCTCTGGTGCTGACTAGTGGCTCTGTCTGACTATTCTATTTGTCTTTTCCCCTGATGATCAGACACCCAAATTAGTGCGGGCCTGGGGCTCTGGTAGACTTGCATCTTGACTGCAGGCATGAGTCCGTTCTCTCCCTACTGACTGCAGGCATAAGTCAGTTCACTCATTTCATCGGATCAAGATCCTGAGTTCCAGTTCCTGCTCCTGGTTCCTGTTGAGACTACCAGTGGCTAAGGCCTGGTCTCCAGCAGTGTGGTCTAGCTTTGCAGCCTATTATTCCTGATAATAGTGCTTGCTGGGTGGTAACCCTCTGCTTTTTCCTGTAATTGTTCTTTCCATCTAATTGTTCATAAATTGCATTTACCGTACCGTACTGACTCCTGAAATTCTCTGGGTAACCGTGACAAATTTTTACTGATTTCTTCTGTTCCGAACTGGTGCTGGTTTTAGCCCTGGAGAGGCAGTTGATGCACAGCACATCAGAATGATGCTTCCACTTGTAGCTTAACCCCTTAAGGACCGGAGGTTATGGGACATTTCCGTCCCATAATGACCGCATAGGGGTATTTTGACGCGCCGGTACACGTGACCTGTCACGTGTGTCGGCGCATCACTATGGTGCTTGAAAGAGATCGCTCCGATCTTGGAGCGGTCTATTTCATGCCCTATTTTTACTTACAGCGCTCCCGGTAGAGCGCTGTAAGTAAAAAGTACGCGACGTACCATGACCGTCATCGGTCCTTGAGTAGTTCAAGGACCGTGACGGTCCTGGTACGTCAAGGGTCCCTAAGGGATTAAGCTCTTACAGGAGGTGGGATAAGAAGCTTTGAGTAAACAAACACACTTAGGCATGAAAAGTTATGCTTAGTGGCACTTAACTAGTAAAAGTCTGGACATGCAGAAATCTTAGATAGGTGTGTGGTAACAATTGTGGAGGCCAGGTAATAATCAAGTGTTGATTAGCTACGCACTGTAGTAATAGAATTAGACATTCCAATAACAAAAAATGAAGCAAAGTTTTAACTGTTTTAGATTCCAAGTTCTTATGTGTTGTATATTTATGACATTTCCTTTCAATAATATGATAGGTTACGCCAGGCATGTCAAACTCAGATATGGCCAAGGACTGCATCCTCCATATTTCCTTATACAAAGGCTAAAATGATTGTGGTTATAATTATTTTACATTTTCAAGTCATAAAATACGGCAAATTATATGTTTTAATAATCAACTATAATTTAATTTGGGATTTGGCACTCCCTTAGTATAAACATTTTTTTGTTCTACAAAATCAAAGTTTTGTCTTTTTTTTTTTAGAAATAAATATTGATATTTACAGAGAAGTGATATGACATGAGCTATCTGTATAACAATATGTACCTGTTTGTACTCACAGCAAATCTCCTCTGTGCTTATGAATATATGTTTTTGTATACTGAGATGATGAGATGGAAACAATAACTGTTTGTAGGAGTACAGAGAAATGAACAGAAGCTCACAAGAGGTTAAAGTAAGAGGTTAAAGTAGTATTTGCATGGTCACTGTTACTTTTTCATTGAGTATGAGCACAAACAGGCTAACACCCCCTTTCACCTGGGGACAACAACATGTAGCTCTCCAGTTGCTCTAATCTACAATACCCATCATCTCCAACCAGTTGCAGGAAAAACAGTTATTTTTTGTGGTGGTGATGCCCATTCACAAATGTATCCGTTTCTCACTTTCTACAAGAATTTCTCATACTGTCTTCAACACCAGCTGCTCCAACACCCTCACACTAATCACCACCACCACCAGTGTCTTTCTGTTCTCTAGGGCTACTTGGTCATGACAAATATGACAGAGGGCCCTCTGCTGTCACAGTTATCTTCACCTCGGAAGGCACACTGACAGCAGGCAGCTGATACTGTTAACCAGTGACTCCATTTTTATTAAGATTCTCTAGATCCCTAGGGAAGATGATAGGGGACTAGGGATCCCTTGGGCAGAGGAAGTGGGCTATCTTCATTGCTGCTTCTGCTGGATTCTTTCTCCTCTGAATCAACAGAAGCAGCCTTGCTGCTCATTTTGCATATTTTTCTGCTGCTCATTTTATACTAGTCAGCAGTGGCACTTTGGACAACTTAATTTTTTGTTGTAGTTTATCTCTTTCTCTCTCTCGTTCTCTCTCTGATCCTCTCTTATTCTCTCCTACTCTACATCACACTGCATAGTGGGAATTTCCAAGTTTCTACAGCATTGGGGATGAAACTTTCTCCACCTTTGAAAAATAAAATCATTCTCATGGGAAAATCTGTGGTGTTAGCAAAATGACAGAAAATCTATGGGTTTTCCAGTGGGTGGAAATTCGCATGGAAAAAAACGAATATTCATATTTTTATGAAAATTTGGAAACTATGACGTTCATAATGCATTACAGTTACCAACACTGTTTCTTTTAAGGCAACTGTGATTTATTGTCATTGTGCCATATAAACTTGGCATGTTATAGGACAGAAGTTAAAGTATTTCCCTGTTTATGTGCTCTACTTGAGTGTTTATCCAGGATGTGGTATTTACTTTTTAACTGACATAATTATATAACATACAAAAGTCAGATAATCTGGTAGAGGATTACACATAAGAATTCAACAGTTAACACAACCTTATTGCTAGCAGACATTGTCTTAATTTAACCTTTTCCATTGTTATTTCACAGATCTCCATCCATCTCCAGCACATTTTTGGGGAGCTCATGAGACAGTTTTCCACTTTATCTGTATTATCCCTCTTTGCCCAAATGTTGTTCATCCCATGCAATTTAACGCAACCTTGGTTTGACTAAAAACAAATGTTTCCCAGTCAATTAGAGACACTCTGCACGTCTGATAAGGAAATGATGGTCAGAGGCAACAAAGCAATAGACAAGTAACAGTATATTCAAAATGTGAAAACTTTAAAAAGACATAATGCTGATTTCACACTGAGAGGTCCCACAACCTATTAAGCACAGCAACCCCGATAGCCAACACGGGATCTTTGGAGAGGATATGAAATCTTAGTTCTCAGAAAGTGTGCATTTATAAAGTTCTGACTTGCCCTAAATGCCATTGTTCACTTTGGATTGTGGTAGAAAGGATCAAACATTCATCCTCTTTTATGAGCAGGCACCTGTGAAGAGAAAATATTACAAGAGCATAGATCAGGGTTATTCGACTGCCTACTTTTTAAGTAAGGGACTAGCAAAATTGGACCCTCAAGATGCTGCTGGACTACAATTTCTATCCTCCATCAACCAGAGGCTTGCAGAAGATGATGGATGAAAGTCCATCAATATCTATAGAGTCTCAAGTTATCCAACTCTAGCTGTTGCTGGACTTCACCTTTGATTATTCTCAGCTGTCACTAATGGATTTTCCTAAAAATGTCCCTTTACCTCAATATTTCCCTCAACTGAAGATGACCTCTTTTACCTGAGCTGCTTAATGCCTGACATCAGACTCTGTCAGTAGCCCAGTGGTGGGCAACCTGTTGTTCTCCAGCTGTTCCATACTGGAACTGTCTTTGATTGGCTGAGGATGAAGCAACCTGTAGTCCAACAGCTTGAAATCAAAAGTTTGCCACCATGTTGTAGCCCCTTCTCATTTTTTTAATGCAAATCTATGCTTGTTTATCATATGGACAAGAGTTTTTTTTATAACTGTGTCCATTAAACTAGCTGACAATGGAGGAACCCTTTGATTTCAGAATAAAGTGCCAGCTTATGCTCTGAAACACATTGACCTCTACCATCAGCGTTCTCCACAAGGGAAGCTGAAAGAGCAGGAGCTGAAGTAGTAAGGCGAGGCGAACAAAGTGGCAGAGAATAGAGGACCTATGTAGGAGGACACAAACTGTTGAAGGATTGGAGACTGGCGATTTGAGAGACCAACTTGTTTTACAATCATATCTTACATTTACTTTAGTTAAGCATACATCTGTACTGTACTATGGACTATAGATGGAGCAATGTGATATGATAATGAGACGAGCTTGTAAGTGGCCAGTTGTACTCTCATTGTCCACATTGTTTCCATTATTCTCAATCCTAGTATATATCTACCATGGTCCTCATATCTATATGAGCACTCTGCATTCACTCACTTTCTTCCCTCTTATTTTGACATCTGTACTTTCCTAGTCATTAGATATATTGGCTTTTATATACTCACCCATTGTTTTATTGGTGTTCTATCATATTGTGCGCTTTGCCCACTCACTTACTATATTCATGGTTATGCTACACAAACATTTTCCAATGTTAAACACTATGGTTGCCTAGTACATCTACTGCTTTTAGAGACATAAAACATATGTACCTTTTTCTTATCTTGTTTCTCATATCTTGTGTTCTAATAAATATTAATCTTATACTACACTTAGAGGAACTTTTGCATCCTCCTCCCCTACCCTCATTTAAACTTTTGCATGCACACTGTAGTACAACAGCAGAGTACCAATACATGGCATTAAGGACAAGCAGCAGAGGGTTGTAATGAGACTGAAATAAGACTATATTTTGGTATAGTACACTATTCTGATTGTGGTTTCAGATAATGTGCCTTTTTCTCAGTACCTTTTCACTCCATCCCACCTGGTCAAGTGTTTAGCACTTTCATCCTTTCTAGTTAAGTGCATTAACCCACCCAGACATCAGAATCTACCACCCAGAGCTAGATCTGCACCTCATGTGCCCCTACTTAAGAAACCCTTGGTGCCCCAGCCCCACCAATAGTGACACCTACATTCCTTGAATGACTTATCCCCTGGCACATTTCATGAATGTCTAAAACAGAATATGTAAACAGAAAAAATGCTTAAATTAACTGGCATTTACATGGGTATGTTAACTAGTCCAGTTGGTATATAAACTGGATATGATGACAATATATAAACTGCTAAATTAACTGTTAACTCTAACCTAGGAGTGGACCTTTGGTGTGGGTGTTCAGAATTGTGTTGGCCAAACCCACAACTCAGCACATGCATGAGGCCAGCAAGGCAGAGACCTCCATCACAATGTGGTCTCCTCTGTTGCAACATTACCAATAATTCCTGTTTAATCCGAATCTGAATACAACCTGCTCTGTTAATGGAAAGAAGTTATATAGGATATCATAAGGAAGACACAGTCACTCAATGTATCTGAGTCATGCTTCCTTCACCATTTGGGTGCTACATGGATGTCCAACTCATTGCTAATCATTGCTAATCATATCCCTCTAGCATGCAAAGTTTTAAATATGCCAGTCTGGGAAATATCTTTCCCCTGATGAAGTGGATCGTTAACATCCACGACACGCGTTGGGTTCTCTCCTCCCCCTCCATTGCTATCCAGTGCTGGGTCCCTCCCCGCCCCCTGTGAGTATCTTCTGGATTCAGTTGTGTATCACGGTCTTCGTAAAGAACACGCTTTATGGTGTGCTAATGGCTCCATGTGGACTTGTATTCAGACATCTTGGAACTGCTACAATGTTTCTACTAGATCAAGGGGCATTATACCACTAACTTGATATATTGTTAAAATACATAGTATTCAGTACACACGCCAACTTTGGATACTTGATTTTTACCGGATACTGATTTTAAGACGGATCACAAAGACCAGAGGAGACAGTTACGTGGCAACATAGGGGTTGGGACCCCTGAGACACTTTAAGCACAAGATGTGCATTCTGTAAGTGCAATGGGAGAGGGGGAGGTTTCAGTTATTTTTATGTGATTTTATGTTGTTTTAATTAATTGTTTTATTATTTTTACACACATTTGTATTAATAAATTCTACACTTAGAGAAGACCTTTGTTTTCTCTCTCTGTCTTGCTGTTGTGCTCTTCTTTTTCAGTTTTTCATCCTTACCTGGGGTTTCCAAGGACACCCATTTCTATAGCTGCACCAAGATTGAATTGAGAACTCTGGATTATCTCTTTAACGGACTGTCTTGACTCCATCCATTATCCATCACTAACATCATCATCTATTTCATCATCTCTATTAAGAACCATGCCATCATTATCATCTTTCCATTTCCATTTCATCTTTGTTTCAAGTTAAGTACTTTGGTCTTCATTTTTTTACTGGGACTCATTGGTTGTTTTTCATATCTTTTTATACTATATTTTATTACCATCCTTTCACATTTTTCATTTGGACGTATCATTTTTACAACTTGCTTATTACCAGTCTAATAGTACCTAATATACATCATTGTATTGTATATATTATGTGGATTTCTCCCAGTTGTGGAATATACATCTCTATTATACCTAGTAATATTATTTTTATATAGTCATCCTTTAGTAATCTGCCACAGGGGATTATTTAGCTGCGCAAATTCTTTTATATTTATTTTTTCCTTACTGGGAAATATCTTATTTACCTCCATCTTGTAGGCAGCCAATAAATAGTGGTAGGTATTTGCTTTTATACACATGAGTCATCTATAAGGAAAGATACAAGGATTAATTTGTAATCCAAAGAGACACTTCTCAGTTATCTTATTAAGCAGACTATGAGATGACAGCAGTTAAGGGGAAATATATTTAACAAAATACTTGATTTTTATTAAAGCTAAATAATACTGTAAAGTTCTGCTCTCTATGTGCAAAACTGATCAAAATAATACATATAGTGTTTCCAATTACCTTCACAAGTACATATGCCATGCAGTGGGAATTGTCCACAGTGATACTAGCTCAGCTTTGAATCATTTGTTACTTGTGAAGTTTTCATAACACCTTTCTAATTGGACTAACATTCAAATTTAAGGACAGGGTTTTGAGAGTAACACTTTATCAAGTCTTTCTTTTTACTTTATAAAGGAAACTTGTTACTCTTGGAAGACTGTCCTCAAAATTGAATGGTAGTCCAATTAAAAAGGTATTATCACATACTGTGTCATACATTAATTTTGTGTCTACATCACTCGAATAACATGTCCCATCAAATGTAACCCCCAGAGATTACATACAGGGTGCCTGGGGCATTTATTTTATTCTTTTACTTCATGATAATTTAATATAAAGATGAGAGGTGGTAAGAGTTGTTCCTAAGGCTGGTGGTAATAGGTAAGTGGTTGGAGTAGTAATTTTGATTGGTATGGAGTGGGTGGTTCATTCTCACTTTTTTAAATATTTTTAATAATCCCATGTCTTTTCTCTTACTCTTTTACTTCTTGTTCCATGGGTTACAGGTATGTCTACATTTCCTCTTCCCTTCCTTTTTCATTTACTTTCATTTACGTTTTAGTATCCTATTACCCAAAGTTCTTAAAAAAAAATGGTGGTAAATTCTACGCACTGCTAGTCAAAAAAAGTCAGATAAGAAACAACTCAAAGAACATTCAAGTAGCATACTATTAACTACGGTAAGTAATATTGCGTGTTTTGAAGTTCCATTTTCTGCCAGTAATCCTGCGCCTCAAAGTTGAGACGTAGAAACCACAACAATGGTCTTAAACCATGGTTGTTTCAATGAAAGCAGCACAGAATACATACACGCATGCTCTCTAAGGACAAAATTAATGGACAAGTGTCAAGTTAACCCCTGAGAGCACACAGACTAATGGACAAGTGTCATCTTGCATAATATTGCTGACCTCCACCCTGATCCCTTTGATGAGCTACCAGTGTCACAGCCATTGGAGGGTGAAACCCCAGAGGTGGGGACACACAGGACAGGGTCACCAGGGAATACTTTGCCTATGAGTATCATGCATACATCCACCTCAAGCCAACAACACCAGATCACCAACATTGCTTCCCATTTCCCAAACCGCAAACATGTTTTCTCTCCTTTCCCAGGATGATGATCTTCTGCTAGACACCTGCCACTGCACCTGAGTGTTGTGAAACTGACTGTTGCTCCTGGACTTCTTCTGAACAGCTGACATCGACTCCAACCAGGCCCTGGAACGTGTAGCCTGTTACATTCCCGGGACATTGCCTGCAGTGGTTTCAAAGGATCCAGATGTCTTGCAATTGATGGCAACAGGTGAGTCTGTACTGACACCTAATGTGTGATATCCCTCAATGTCAGTTGTTCCCTATGTAACACACCTCACATAGCCACTGTGATTTGTTCACTGTCTCACATCTGTTTACTTCTATTTCCCTACAGACTTATTCATGTCACATCTGCAGAGGACCCTGTGGCTCATGGAGGCAAATAAGATGTGTGTGATGCACCTCCCCTTCTTCCTATAATTGTATGTTTCTACTTCTAGGGCAATAAAAAACTACACTGTGTTTATGAACATGTCATGTTGTCATGCTTAATAAAGCTATGCCTTGTGTTTAACCCTATGAATGCCAAGGGGCAACACTACGCATTGCTTTACAACACATGTCTTCCCCTCTGGCATTCAGATGATCAATGAAACATCAACACATGTGAGAACTTACGTACATCCACTATGCCACATTCCTCTGAACTCTTCTCCCAACCTGTTCAATGGTATATATATCTGTAGCACAAAGGACTAGGGAGTGTTACAGACCAATCCACCATACTTGGGAGAAAGGATGCACTAAGGTGCGATAAAGAGATGATAATGTCTCCAGTGATATCACATTTCCACTTCTTCAGTTATTCCATGGAGCTCCAAAGTTGCATAAATCTTATTGCCTGGGCTCCATAGCACAATATAGGAATTGAAGAAGAGAAGAACCGGAGAAGTCACAGCTTAGTCAACCTCCCCCCCCCAAAGTGTTGGAGTGTCAGTTGACATGAAATGTCATATACACTAATACCATGTTGTATACCCCCACAAATCCGAATCACAGTCTGTGTGAGTGTGTATTTCCCACAACTGCACACAATTGCACTTCAGTAAGGCATGTTACCTGATCTCAACACAGACTCTGGAAGCAATCATTGTTCCATGGCTATTGATCAAATGTCACCTGTAATGCACACAACATCACATGTGACACACTGAAGGGATCAAGAACACAAGCAGTGTTGGGATGTTTGAGATGTAATTTTGGGAATACAGACTCAATGATTGTTACATGATTCACTTGTGCTAGTGTGTTTGCATGTGTCCCAGATGTCAGTTGGCATGCTTATTACCATCCTGTCATCTGTGAAACATGTTTTGTTGTCCCTACACTGTCCCAGTGTTACAAATCTGAACCTGCATGAACCCATATGCAGCTAACAATTTGTGTGTGTGTCTGTTGTTGTTGACCCACAGCTTACATGAGACCCATCTCTGCCCCCATGTTGATAAGTCCCAGTTAATATGAAGGTCAGCAAGAGCTGAGGATTGTTTGTTGCACTGGTGCAACACACATGAACCCCAACTAACTGTGGAGTTCCAGAGTGGTGTCCATTGTATTGCTTTGCCCCTCTGGCAATCACAGTGTGCAACCACAGTGAAAAACACAGACACCATCTTACCAAGGAAGGGATGTTTTATTATAATTGGAAATCACTTCCTTCCCTTTTTGCCGGGGGGAGGCATGAGGAGTGGAGGGGACAGATAGTCCCCGCCTTCTAGACCACCTTGGGGGCACCATATGTTGGGGTCTGGGCTGATGTTGCACTGGAGGATGAGGGGGTGGAGGCCAACTGCTGGAGAATGAGGAGCTGGGTTTGTATGCGGTTACGTTCCCTCAGCTCCATGACCGTCTGGCCAAAGTGGTCAGCCACCACATACCTGAATTCCAGCTGTTCCTGGGTTAGTATCACAATATCCCTAGTCAACCTAGCTCTCCTGTGCTTCCTACCTCTGTATGGCCACTGGCCGGCATGGCCTCCAGCCACTTCCTCATTGCTGACATCAGGTAACAGGCACTAGCACGGATGCCTGTTAATGGGCCTATTCTAGGTGGCCTAATTGGGTTCCGTCTCCTTCTGCTCCTTTATAATCCTACTTGGGGATAGGAGTCATTGCCCTTATGTGGTGTTTCTGACAGTATCTACTTCCTCCGTTTTGATCCATGCCTGTCTGAGTATTCGCTCCATGTATGACCCCGGCTTGTCTGACTACCTGCACCAGTGCTGACCCCGATTCTGTCTGAGGATTCACTCCTTGTATGACCCTGGCTTGTCTGACTAACCGCACCAGTGCTGACCCCGGTTCTGTCTGAGGATTTGCTCCGTGTATGACCCTGGCTTGTCTGACTACCAGCTCCAGTGCTGACCCCTGGGCCTGTCTGTGGTTTCGCTCCGTGTAGTCCCCGTTGTACCTAACTTGGGCACCGGCTTCTGACTCACTGTGTATAGTCTCCGGTGTACTTACCTATTGGCTCCGGCATCTGTCTCTCACTGTGTAGTCTCTGGTTGCTTACTTTTGGATCCAGACTCAGTCTGTGGTCTCTGCTTGTCAGGTCTTTGGCACTGGCCATGATCTGTGCCTACTGCCTACTCACTCTCCGCTGCCTCGATCTCGAGACCTAGAGTAGTCCTATGCTCCATTGTTACTCTAGTGTTCTCCTCTAGCCTAGTCCTTCAAGGTCTGAGATTGTGTGGGCTATTATCTATATTGCTGCATTTTCAATAAAGTTGATTAAATGTTATACTGTGTTTGTCATTATTTCCCTGGTTACATGACAGTCAGAGTGGACATCTGACCCCCCAGGTGATGATGATGCCACCTATTGTCCCTCATTGTCTGTCACTGCAACTCAAGGAATTCCTTATCCAGGGGAAGCACACCAGGAACTAGATCAGGTCGGGGATGGTGCAGGCAGCAGTGGTGCAAGGGGTGATGGTGCAGCCCAGGATTTCTCCCCAGAGAAATTTCCTTCCAGAGCAGGCTGCATTTGTGGCTCTGGCTCACCTGGTGATGATCCTCCACCCACCACATCAATCAATTCCCCTTGTGAGGATCCTGCCTTGGTTTGGGGACTAAACTTAACTTGTAGCCACTGGGGCACACCCACAAGCCCAGTGTGTGTGTAACCCAGTGGCCACTGACTGGTCTGGGGCCTACTAGATTCTGGTTGGGCATGTGTGCTCTACGGTGGTGGTGTCAGTCATGTTGGGTCCGTTGGCCCCATGTGAGATTCATATGTGGGGCAGAAGGGCATCTGCAGTGGCAGCCATGGGTAGCCATAGGTCATCCCCCTTGATGTTGTAGCAGGCTGCAGCCAACCAGACAAGCCACTTGCCTCAGTTCCTGAAGGTGTGGACATTCTAGGTTCAGTGGCTGGTCCACCTGCTGGGGCTGGATAATGTCTGTGACTGTTGGAGAGGGGCAGGTCCCTCTTCAGGGTCTTGGCCCATGACCCCTGCTGGTAGCTCCTGTGCTGGTGCCATGCTCTCTGATACAGACACTGCAATTGGAGGATGAAAAAAGGGAATTAGTTGCAGGTGCACTTACAACACGGTCTGCTGTGATATATATCATATACAACTGGACCCTATCATGGACAAATGGAAAGACTGTTTTAGCCTATATCAGGCATAACCCTTTGAGTGCCAAAGACACTCAAAGAGTCATTAGCCTTACAACTCATTTGGAAGTTTCATCATGCTGAGTGTAAAGTGTACTTCCACTGCTGCTTATGTGATATGACACTGGTTGATTCTCCAGGAGGTGCATTTTATGGGTGGGTCACAATCTTCACTCAGCATTGTGAAATTTACAGTTGATTGCTGTTTTTACTTTTGCACAACTGTCTGTGGCACTAGTTCAGTCATTGTAACCTGTCACACATTGCACATGTTTCAATCACTACATGATGGGTCTAACTGTCACAACTATGAATAACATGTTTGAGCAACATAGAACTGAAGGGGTTAACAACATGCTACATCCTAATGCATGTCAGAGGAGAAGCCAATAGATGACAGGGTTGAATATCTCTCTGGCAATCATTAGGATGAACTGAGCTGGGAAGTGTGGTTTGTTACTGTTAGGGGCTTGGGTCAATATATCAATAACACTGAAGCAGGGAACAATACAACAGATATGTGGAACTAATGGTATGATAACATCTTTAACAGGGTGTTGGTTGGGGGACAGGGCAAAGAGAGATGGTTGCTTACCAGGATCCTGTAGGGTACTGTCTTCTCCTGTATTAAAGCCTCCAGGGGTGCCCTCTACTGCAGTGGTAAACAGGCTACAGCAGAGCAGCTCCTCCCATCCATTAAAGGTGATGGAGGTCCACCACCTGTTCCCCTTCTGTAGGCTGCAAGCTCAGCCTGCTTGTTATTAACTCTCCTCTTGCAATCCATCCAGTGTTTTCTGAGGCCTACCACTGTTCTCCTGAAGGCTCTAACACATTGACCAGGTCAGTCACCTCCAGCCACACCTGCCTCTTATGGACAGAGATGCACCTACCTTTTTGGATGAGTACAGGATCCTCTCCCTGTTTAGGATCCCACGGACCAGAGTCAGATTCTCCTATAGGTGTATTTCACCTCCCTGACTCTGTCCCCACAACCTTCAGGCTCAACATGATGGGACATGGAAGGCCTTTCCTCCTCTGACCCTGGCTGTGTCCACCCCTCCGACACCCAGACTGCGTCCTACTGGCATCTCTCTCCCTGTCCTGTGTTTGTCTGTCGCTTGGCGAGTCCACTTCCTCCCATCTGCTCTCCCTCTCCTTCCCTGCCCAAGGATGCCCTGACCCCTTTCGTCAACTCCCTTGCCTCTCCCTGCAGCCTCCACTCCTCTATGTGCCTGCTCTCTTCTCCTTCTAGACTCCACTCCTCTCCCTGCTATCTCTCCTCTCCTTACAGCCTCTTCTCCTCTCCCTGCCATATCTCCTCTCCCTCACACCGACTCACATACAGTCACTCACACAGGCACTCACTCACACACTCTATCAGAATCACCCTCTAGCACTCTCTTGCACTCACTCAGTCACACTGTATAAATAAAAAGATAAATGTGTGTAATGTTGATAAATAAAAAATGTGTGTTTGTGATTGTGTGGGCATGCAATGTGTGTGATATGTTATAAAGTGTAATATGTGTTTATTAACAATGCAACTCTTTCCTAAATACTCTGCCTCTATCTCTCTCACCACTGTCGCTGCCTCTCTCTCTCTCTCTCGCTGTCTAATTTATTCTGCTCCTGAGGTTCTGTGCAATAGCTCATAGAAGGCCATACACAGGAAGTGTTTGGCGGGTTTTTGGGGCTTTTTATACTTTTTGGGCATAATATTGATACTTTTGTTGCTTGTGATTGGCTGGGCCTTGGATCTGCATTTGTTAACACTTAACTTGACCTTTCTTTTGTCAAATGTACTTCCTTAGACATTGATGTTTATCACGCATTTTGATACAGAAGTTTAACTCGTAATTAAATAAAAGCAGACATTGCCATTTTTGTTAGGATGGCGACAAGTGCAGCCTCCTTAGGTTTTGTTTTGCTGTGGTTCTACAATAGAAAACCGGTAAAACGCATGTTTGCAAAATACACGGTGCTTGTTTTTACTGTAATGCCGGTTTTGTTGTGGCTAATAGTATTGAGCCCTAAGTCATATGTTTTCCATGGAGCCAATGTATTAAGATTTCTCCAAAATGGAGCAAGAAAATGGTGCAGAAAATGAAGCAATACAATGATGCATAAAACACTCCAGATTTCTCCAATATTAGAGGTCTTAAATCCTGGCCTGTTAGTGGCCCTGGAGGGCCGAACCTGGACACCCATGCTCTAGGGAGTCAATGCACTAAGAAATCTGTAGGCATGGCTCCATAGAATAACATAGGACTTTTTTTTTTTGCTCTATTTTTTTTTCCTGTATTCTTGCTTCCTTATTTGATTGGTTTTCTTAGTCAATTTTTTTTCTTCTTATCTTTTTGCTGTTTCTTCTTGCTCTGTTCTTTGCTCTTTTTTTCTTCTTGCTCAATTTTTTGCTCCATTTTCTTCTTGCTCTGTTTTTCTTTTGCTCCATTTTTTGCTCCATTTTTCTGCTTTCTCTATTTCTACTTGCTCTGTTTTTCTATTTTTCCATTTCTTCTTGCTCCATTTTCTTTTTGCTTGCTCCATTTTTTTGCTTGCTCCATTTTTTGTTTGCTCCATTTTTTTTGCTTGCTCCATTTTCTTTTTGCTCCATTTTCTTTTTGCTCCATTTTTTGCTTGCTCCATTTTTCTTTTAGCTCCATTTTTTGCTCTATTTTCTTTTTGCTCCATTTCTTCTTGCTCCGTTTCTTCTTGGTCTGTTTTTTGCTCATTTCTTTGCTCTATTTTTCTTCTTGCTTTATTTCTTTTTGCTCCATTTTTCTTTTTGCTCCATTTCTTCTTGCTCCGTTTTCTTTTTGCTCCATTTTTTGCCCCACTATAAGAATAGCGACAACCAGGAAGTAGTAATGTCACCAGCAGCACAGGACTGACAGAGGGAATCACGGGCACCATGATATCCACTGCAGGAGAGGGTAAGACCTTTCATCCATCGTATAGCTTTTCATAGAAGGACGCAAAGGCGGCTGCTATCTGGGCCGACTGATACTGGAGAGGCCCCGAACCCAAGCGAGTGGCCCAAATCGATCTCTGGGTGATCTGTCGGCGGAGCCTAGATGCCAGCATAGCGTCAGGTTTGTTCACCTTCTCAAAGTAACTCTGGTCCATCCACTGCAATGCACGGAGCACATCTCAGGACAAAATAAGGTTCAGCTCACCTCAAAGCCTCGTACCTCAAAAACATGGGCAGCAGAAGAATCAAGCTTATATGTCTGCAATGCAGCGAGCCTAAGATGTTCCACCTCTCTAGACATCTTTAACCGAGACAACAGACTAATCAACTAACCGCAAATTATCCCTGTATGTGCCGTCCACAACAGAGCCGGTGAGATCTCCGGCTAGAGGTTAAGGGAGAAATAATCCTCCAAGGCACCTCCAATATCCGTCTTAAGTGCAGCGTCAAGAAGCAGAGTGTCATTAAAATGCCAGAAGGGGGTAGAAGAAGGACTCAAAGGGTCCAGGTAATTACATTCCACAATAGCATGGTCAGACCATGTAAGGTCATGAATCACAGATCTGGACAGATTGCCCAGTAGGGTCCGAGATGAAAAAATGTTGCCTAGTCTGTTGTAGAGATGATGTGGATGAGAATAAAAAGTTTAGTCGTGCGTCGTGGGGTGTTGAAGTCTCCAGCAGTCAAAAAGAGAGTGTGACTTCACCAAGTCCGCTAGAAGCTTCAACTTAGGTGGCACCGACACCCCTGATAACGAGGTGGATCTAGCCAGCATTGCGTCCAAGACTGCACTGAAATCATGCCCCCACCAATAGCTGAGATGTCGGGTATTGATCTAGAAGGCACGAGAGTCGAAGCATAAACATTCAGCAGTGTCAACGGCACCCCCAGAATAGTGCCATGAAGAAGTAAGTATCGACCCAAGGAATCCCGGGACGACTGCAAAAGATGAAAACCTAAGGAATTGAAAAGCAAAATAGAAACCATATTCTTCTTGCCTGGACCTGAAGAGTGGTAGTGCGAAAGGTACCTCCTATCCCAATATCTAGGTTCTGCTCCGGTTCGGAAATGGGTCTCCTGAAGGAAGACAATATCTGCATGTAAGGAAACATAGTTGCGCATCTCCTTGCTACATTTTGGGGTTCATTCAAGCCCTTGACATTGTGTGTGAGGACTGTTCACTTCATAGACCACTGGGAGAAGAGAAGCCATAGTGACCAGGTTGGGCGAGTCGAGGTGAGGAGAGGAAAAAAAAAAGGGAAAGGAGGGGTGTGGGGGAGGGAAAGAAATTAGTGAGTTAGTAGGAGATCAAGGTCTGATGGGACACTCACAGGTGTCAGAGTGACTGTCCAACACGGACAGAGAGAAAGAACTGCAGGAAAAGGAATTGAGATAATGCTCTCGGCTCCTGCCACCAGGCTTAACAAATCCCTAGAGGACCCCTAAAAGCTCCATTTGGAGAGAGAGGAAAAGGAAGGTTAAAGATTGGAAGAGGAACAAGGGGGGAGGATGATAAGCAGCAAAGCAAGAAGAAGGTCCACTGGGGGGGGCCCTGGGTCACACAGGACACATTGAGGCCATAACAGCATTAGCCGCTAGAGCACCATGTTGTAGGCACAAATTAGAGTCAGTGCGACTAAGCAAGGAACCCTATCATCCAAGGAGGGGGGCTAACATTGCCACATCTACCTCACTTGTGAGGGACTTCATGCAGTTCAAAAACCCCCACCCACCTGCTATGTTACCAAGGCCGCTGAGCAACAAACCCCCAGTACAGTACAAAAATCTGAGGGTGCCCATGGCAAACCAAGGGCAGGGCCCCCACTGCCCCACATCTCATCCCCAAACATCAAAACAGGCTAAACTAGTAGATATGACATTCAACCCCTCACACAATGGAGCACCCACCCCCAACAAAGTCAAAGAGCAGGACCTTCCCAGAGTCCAGCCCAGAGCACAGGAACTGCAGGAGCCCCACTACCGGCCACCCGACCCTGGCCCAGAGGCCAGAACTAGAAGACCGAGAGCATGACCCCCTCAGCCGCCCACCCCAAACTAATGCACTCAGACAGTATGCAACAGTCTAGAGCAATACATTATGGAACCCCCAACAGAGCTGGATTTAAAGTTAACCCGTCCCTATAATAGAAGCACATCACCAAGTGGAGGGTAGGCCCCCGGTGGGCCAGACCCGGGCTCCAACCACAGGCCCAAGCCGCCAGACCCCTAACCCCTCCCGGCAGGCCCCGTTAAACATACAAAACTAGACCCAGTCCCCTTATAGCTAAACAAACACACCCCAGTAAGAAATAAGTGGAGAACCCAAACAACACATCCTATTAAAGCACTGGACCAAATCAAGAAAAAAAAAGGCCCAGGAGCACTATCACCATACGGAAGGTGCACGTCCGGCAGGTCGATGCCGGGCTCCCACCCGATCTCCAAGTCACCTGATGCCCACCCCCCCACAACGAGGGACCCCCTAAGAGAAATGGAAGATCAACCTCCGGGTAAACAGCCTGCCCAGCACCCAGACGTCGCTCCGTCCACATAGCACCTGTCGGCTCAAGGCGTGAAGAGGCCCACATAGGCCCAGCAAGGTTCCCACTCCCCCTCGGAAATAAAACAGTCAGCCCCCCCCATGCTAGTATACTCCCCTCAAAACCCAGGGCACGCATAACGCAGGTTGGGTCCGGGCTCTCATCCCAACCACCGGACGCCCGTATCACGGTGCCCGTGATTCCTTGTCAGTTATCATAGGTGTGCTCTCCATTGGTTGCCCTATGTTTAGCCCACACAGTATTGCCTTTATATACTGTTCTCCTGCACCTTCTCTCTGCCCTTTCATGGTGTTCCTGAGCCTGCTCTACGTCTGTACTGAGGTTTCCTGTGTTCACTGGGCTGATTGGACCCAGACTGCCTGACTACTCTCCAGTATCGTTCCTGTGTACCGATCCGGCCTGGCTGACATTCCTGCTCCCGTGTACTGACCCGGCATACCTGACTACTCTCCAGTATCGTTCCTGTGTACCGATGTGGCCTAGCTGAAGTTCCTGCTCCTGGGTTCCTACCTGGCAGTCTCCCTATCACGGCTCCCGTGATGTGGGCGACATTCTGTCCATCTTGCGGATACTGCTTTTTCCTTGGCTACTCTGCTCTGCTCCTCCTACTGACAAGCCTTCTTATACCCTAGGCTGTCAAACCGCTGGTGCCCTTTCGTGGTGTATCTGATGCCTTGAACTAGTGTTGTTGTATATCCAATGTATGACCCAGGACTGCCTGACCACGCTATTGTCTCATTCCTGATTTCGTGTACCGATTCGCATTGGCTGATGTTCATGTTTCCTGTTCTGACCCCGGCCTGGCTGACGTTCCTGCTCCATGTACCGACCCGGCGAGATTGACGATCCAGCTCTGTGTACCGACCAGGCGCGTCTGAGGATCCTGTTCCGTGTACCGACTTGGCCTAGCTGACGTTCCTGCACTGTCAAGTAACTCTTCTTGGCGTGGTTCCGTTGCTGCTGCTCCTGTGATTCTTCCGTTACTCTATTCTGTGTGCACTCGCTTTGTCTGTGTAGGTTCAGTAGGGCGCTTCTGGAGATTACCGTTATCCAGACCACAGCGCGATTAACCCCTGCGGGTGAAGGGCCCCCCGTTAAAGCATGGGAACTGACCATCCGTTGTCGTTGGTTGATGTCCACCATTACTCTTATTGACAGGCGTCCAGAGCCTGTGGTTGCAGTCCTGTTCTTGTTGCCTTCCATTACATACAGGCGACATTTAGTCTGAACGTTACGACCAGCAGTGTACTGGTTAACTTGGGACATTCATACACTGTATCTATTTGTAACCTGTCTTGTGTCAGTTTGTGAATTACTGGACCCGTGAGGGTTACGTTATATCTGTATATATATATTGTGTGCTTTAATAAAGCTGTATTTTTACCTAAACCTAACGTGTCTGAGTGTACTGAACCGTAACACTCCCTTTGTGGCCCTGGTCACCTCGGCAACATTCTCATTTCCAGTGCCATACTAGGTTTGGCACTCCTGTCCCGCAGACTTGCCTGTCGTCCATTGTTGCACTGAGCTCCTTTGGCCGAGCCTCTCAGTTTTGTCCATCCACCGGGATTGCACTGGTTTACTCCACTCTATCTATCCAGTTGCTCATGCTGCCTCCGTTATAGCACCGGTAGTATTGCCTTGGTCTATGTGCCACTCAGCGTTATCCAGTCGCAATTGTTGCCTCCGTGATTGCACTGGTTTGCTCCACTCTAACTATACCGGTTGCTCATGCTGCCTCCATTATAGCACCGGTAGTATTGCTTCTGGCTACGTGCCTCTACGTCTTATCCAGTCGCAAGTGTTGCCTCCGTGATTGCACTGGTTTTCTCCACTCTATCTATACCGGTTACTCATGCTGTCTCCGTTATAGCACCGGTAGTATTGCCTTTGGCTACGTGCCTCTACGTCTCATTCAGTCGCAAGTGTTGCCTCCGTGATAGCACTGGTTTGCTCCACTCTATCTATACCAGTTGCTCATGCTGCCTCCGTTATAGCACCGGTAGTAATGCCTCTGGCTACGTGCCTCTATCCGGTTGCTTGTGCTGCCTCAGTTATAGCACTGGTGACACTCTTCAGATATTGGCTGCCTTACCCGGTATTCGTTAAGGCCGGTAGAGCCTACTCAGTTCCTTATTGCACTAGATATTGGTTGCCTTACCCGTATTCGGTAAGGCTGGTAGAGCCTCCTTGTTCCTTGTTGCATCAGATACTGGCTGCCTTACCTGGTATTTGGTAAGGCCGGTAGAGCCTCATTATTGTATTTACTTGTCCTGCTTTTGTACCATATGTAATATATATGACAGGACCTGTGAGGGTTCTTTACGTATTATTGTATTCAATAAACTTTGTTTTTATCTTAATTCTGTGTCTGTGAGTCAAACAAACCGCTACAGCCCGCCTCTCAACCACAAGTGGAAACACCCCCCAATATCTGCAGGGAGGACCCACATATTATCGAACAGAACAACTCAACTGTAAAATAGTAGCACAGTTGAGCCCCCCAGGATAACAAACATTGCATAAAGAGATACATGATGTAGGGTATATATAAAAAAAAAACACCACCGAGACCCCCAACTACATCAGGAGGCTTCCAGGAAGCAACTTAGCATGAGAACGCCGAGGGAGTGCCCCCCAAACCCAGACCTGTAGCCGGAGGGGGAGGCCCCCCGATGACACAGGCCCCAGTGAACAACAGAACAGTGCAATACCACCACACTCCCATCAATGTTTCTCAGGGAAGTCCAGTGTCCCAACTTAAGGCACTTGCTAATTGTTAAGAAAAAGTTGAGAAGGAACCTCAGCACCCAACAGGTGAGGATCTAACCCATTCTGGAACGCCCCCCGGCTGGCAGTGATTACAACACAAAAAAGAGTCAGCAAACTAAAGCAGATGACAGGTTAGAGTTTAAGGGGAGGTCGAAGACAGTTCCACAGACATCTGATCCAAGCCCTCTGGAGGAACGAAATCTTCGTAGATCGATCTCACTTCAGGAGACATAGTGAGGCCCAACCGTAGCAGGAATGATTTGCACTCTGCAGGATCTCTCAGGTTATTCCTGGATACTTGTAAATGAAAAGGAAAGCCCCAGCAGTACTGAAGATTATGGGAACGCAGGAACGCCATCAAGGGCCTCAGCGTCGCCGCTTCTGGAATGTTGATTGCACAAGATCTGCATAGAAATGGGGGGGTGACTCCATCCAGGGTAGGAGTCGCAACCATTGCTGCCTTGAGAACTGCTTCCTTCGTAGTGAAGAAAGTAAACTTGACGATGACATCTGGGAGAGAATCTTTGGCAGGAGGTTTAGGCCGTAAAACCCAGTGGGCCATATCCAGAGCCAACATGGAACCGGGAGTCTCTGGGAGTAGCAAACTAAAGTATCATAGCAGGAAGCCAGGTAGGTCACCCAAGGCCTCAGGGATGTTACGAAGGCATAGGTTAGACCTGCGGGACCTGTTGTCGAGGTCCTCGATGGCATCCAGCAACCGCCTATGTCATGCTCTGAGGCCTTCCATCTCGTCCCGAAGATCTGCATATGAGAGCTCTGTGTCCACCATCTTGGCCTCTGAAGCATCAGTCCGGCCCGAGATCCTTCGGATGTCCTCGTGAAGTAGCTACCCGCTGGACTACAGTTCCGCAGACAAATACGATTTAACGGTAAGTAGAAACGCCCTGAGAGACTCCATATCAGATTTAGTGCAGAGCACAGAGAGATCTGGAGCGTCTCAAGGAGGGCTAGCCATATTGGTCCCGACATCCTTCTTAGGCTTAAAGAAGTCAGTATGCGGAGCAGGCCTCTGGGTCTTTCTGGACATACTGGACAAGGTCCCCTCAAATAATAGACAAGGGAAAGTAGAAAGGGTTCACTCAGGGAATCCAATGTAAGCTAAAATTGGCAAGGCAGGAGCTCTTGCAGCACACATCCATTCCACTTGAGCAGCAAACCACGCCCCCGACTCAACATCTTAAGTTCATATATCCACTTTGTCACTTGTAGAGACTGCTTTTACTATGTCGTTACCTCTTCAATGCATTTCCACTGTTGCTATAAATGTTAAACATTGTGGATCTTTTTGATGGCAAGCGCAAAAATGTTCTGATACACTATGTGTTTGTAACGCTTTTTTAATATTCCTAATATGCTCAGTAACTCTAAAATTAACACAACGAACAGTTCAACCTATATATTACTTTCTGCACTTACATTTGATAGGATAAATTACATTTTTACTTTTACAGGTGATAAAAGTTTTAATCATATACACCTTTCCTGTTTGCTTTGATTTAAAATCATGAACCACTTTCCTCTTATCAAATGTTGTTCTACAAGTGATGCACTTTACACATCTATGAAAGCCTTTTAATTCATTTTTAAAATAAGACCTCCTATGTTTATCATCTTTAATGAAACTAGGTACTAATTTCTGTCTTAAATTCGTTGCTTTTTAAAAATGACATTGGGTTTATCTTTTAAACACTCTTGTAAGTTCCTATGCTTCAATAAAACTGGCCAACGTTTTTGTAGAATTCTTCTAACTTCTTTATGTTCATTACTGTATTGGGTTATAAGTGCAGTCCCTCTATCCTTATCTACGTTATTATTTTTAGAATGTAAAAATTCTTCCCTATCTCTCGTTAGAATCTGTTTTTTTTACATCTCCCAAATGGTCTTCTTTATAACCCTGCTGTATAAATAATACTTCCATTTCCAAAATTTGCTCTTCACAGACTTTATCGTCTGTACAAATTCTCCTTACATTTCCGTATTCCCCCTTAGGGATATTCCTAATCAACAGTTCATAGTGACAGCTGTTAGTTTTAATGTAACTGTTACTATCCATTGTTTTTTTATAAGTTTTTGTTTTAATTATCCCATCCTCAATATAAATATTGAGGTCTAAAAAATTAACAGTTGTCTTACTATAAACTGATGCAAATGTAATATTACAAGTATTATTATTTACTATACTCTAAAAATGAATTCAAACTCTCTTCTGTCCCTTTCCATATAAAAATAGTCATCAGTATAACATTTCCAAAGTTTTAACCCCTTATTGTACATGTTGGTAGTGTTAATAAAAAGTTCTTCAAAACCTCCCATAAAAATATTGGCGTAGCTATGGGTGAATTTACTCCCCATAGCTGTGACAAGTTTCTGTAAATAAAAATCCCCTTCTACCCAAAAATAGTTTTTCGTTAAAATAAAATGAACACACTCCAAAATAAAATCACTCTGATCATTTGGAATTTCATTCTGATCTTTAAGCATTTTTTCTACTCTCTCCATACCTAATTTGTGTTGAATTATAGTGTATACTGATGTAACATCACTAGTCACTAAAAAATAATCAGCTTCCCATTGGACCATTTTCAAGATACGGATAATAGAACTCGTATCTTTTAAATAAGAGGGCAAATTAACTACAATACTTTGGAGAAAGGTATCCACATAATAGGATAAGTTAGAAGTTAGGGATTGAATCCCCGACACTATAGGTTTTCCTTGGGGATTTTTTTGATCTTTATCTGTCTTCGGTAATATATAGAATACAGGGATTCTTGGATGCATTATATTTAAAAATTCATATTCTTTTTCATTTAATATCCCTGTTTCTTTCCCTTTTTTTAAAAATTTACTTAATTCTTTTTTATATTTGGAAGTGGGATCTCCCAAAAATTTTCTATAGGTATTGGTATCTCCCACTTGCCTCATCATCTCCCCTACATATTGATTTTTATCCATTAAAACAAAACTTCCCCTCTTATCTACCTATTTTATAATTAATTCCTTATTTTCTTCTAATTCTTTTAAAGCCTCTCTTTCTCTTCTAGTTAGATTATATTTGGATTCTTTAAATGTAACGTTTCTAAATCATCCATAACCAACCTTTTAAATGTATCCATTTAACAACTTGAATTATTCTGCGGGTTAAATGTTGTGTAATAAGAGACAAATAAGAGACCGTAGATGGCTACCGACTCCAGTGTTCCAGGTGGGGGAGAGAGAGTATGGCTGTCCTCACGCAATCTTCATCTCCAGGTGCCTTGTAAAAAGCTGGCTCCCTGATTTGTGGGCCCCTTTCAGGTTCTCCGCAGGATTAACCCCGTAACCTAAGCCCTTGAACTTCCTGTTAATATGAGCATCTTCAATGCATTCCATGTGTTGCTACTGAAACCATTGGTTTGTAACAGATATACTACTGCTCCTGTCTGTCCCAGACCTGTCCAAGTGGAGGACAATGAGGCATATGAGGTACAAAGTATTTTGGATACTCACAGGGTTAGAGGCCAGGTACAATATCTGGTGCACTGGAAAGGATATCAACCTGAGGAGCGTTCCTGGGTTGCTAAGAGAGAGCTACATGCACCATCCCTTCTCCATGAATTCCCCTCCTGCACTGCCTCTAGTACTGGTCCTTTTCCACTGGGGAGTGGTCATTAAGGGGGGTACTATCACAATCTCCCTTAGAGGCTAAGTTTTCCTATGCTTCCTACCTGTGTATGGCCGCTGGCCGGCATGGTCTTAGGACACTTCCTTATTGCTGACATCAGGTAACAGGCACTAGCGCAGACACCTATTTATGAGCCTATTCTGGGTGGCCTAATTGGGTCCCGCCTCCTTCTGCTCCTTTATAAACCTCCTTGGGCCTGGGACTCATTGCCCGTACATGGTGTTCCTGCTTGTTACTCTTGCTTTCCATTGTGACCCGTGTTTGCCTGAGAATCTCACTCTGTGTATGACCCCGGCATGTCTGACTACCCACATTGGTTCTTACCTGTGGCTCTGGCTGACTACTTGCTCTGTGTATGACCCTGGCTTGTCTTACTACCCACATCAGTTCTGACCTGTGGCTCTGGCTGTCTACTCGCTCTGTGTATGACCCCGGCTTCCCTGACCAGTGGCCGTGGCTACTACCTGCTCAGTGTAGCCTCCGGTTTCCTTTCATGTGGGCATGGTTACTTTCGCTCCTTGTAGTCCTCAGTTTGCCTGACCAGTGGCCCTGGCTCCTGCTCACTTAGCATAGTCTCCGGCTGCCTGACCAGTGGCCTGGTTACTCTCGCTCCGTGTAGTCCCCAGCTTGTCTGACCTGTGACTTTGGCTACGTATTCGCTCCCTACATTACCTGCTTGCCTGACCTGTAGTCTCGGTGTCTCCTGGCTCTGGTCTGCTCTCGCTCTCTGTTGCCTCCATTCACAGACCAAGTGGTGACTTACACATTGAGTTCCAATGGTACTTACAAGGAGGCGGATGAGCTGGCCTAGAGAGCCTTTGCGATGCAGAGCGGCATATAAAATCAATAGTAATAATGTATTTAGTTTATGTAGCATAATTGAACATTGTTATGCATTGTATAAATGTAAAAAAAAATTAATTAATGGTCTGCTGCAAGGAACGGTCATGGGTGGCCAGCTGAGGACCAGGAGATGCTCTCCGGGGTGGTTCCTGACCTAGGAGGATATGTATTAAAGGAAATGTTTAGGAAAGTGTAAAACATATTAAGTACAGTTATGTTATAAGCAACACCAGATAAACAGTTATGTGTGAAAATGGAATAATCATACCTGCGCGAAAATTCTGCAGAAATCGAGACTCGCGTCTCTTCAGGTCATTACATCGCCGAAGAATTTGCCTCCTGGTCCTAGTGATGCCACTGGACCTCTGCATTTTACAGGTGATTAAGTTTAATTCTTACCTGCAAAATGCAGAGTCCAGTCTGTCCCGCAGCCTATCTGGTAGATACTTGTCCATATAATGGACAAGTATCCCCAGCTCCACCTTTGTAAAGGAAGGCTCTCTAGGCATTTTCCCACCAAAATGAAAAGTTGGCAACAAAGCTGTATAGTACTGTGTACAACAATATACACTGGTGCCAATGGTATTTCCTGTTTCGTTTTTGTACTTCCTGCATGGATGACCTCTACGGATGACTCTGTATTTTGACGCAGTGCGTCATTATATGGCCATTAATGCTTCATTTTGCACCCTCAAGCCATTACACAAATAGTGCCATTGTAGCACGATGTGTCCCTTGCGCCCATGTCGCGCCACTTTTGCAAACATTCCGCCATTTACACCCATGGCAACCATTGCGCCATTTGCACCCTTATGGCGCAATTGTATAGACAGGATGGCCTGTAAAATTGATAGCTGTTTATGTACCATTGCGACAGATGATGCGCCATGTAATAAACGTGACCATAGAGATGTGACATTTAATACACGCGACAATAGAGGTGCGCCCTATAATGACGCTCGACACAAGAAATGCGCCATACAATGAAGAGCGACATAAGAAATGTGCCATTTAAATGTGCGCTTTATGAGACTCAACATATGAAAAGGAAACCGGGTAGATAATCCGTCTGTGAGGTAACCAATGTTGTTTATATGTATACCTAATTAGTTATAAGATGATTCAGTTCAAATTTCATTGTCTTTCTTTGATGATTTCCAGTCTCTTATTTTTTAGTTTGAAGAAGGAGTTGGTGACAATTGTCTGAGGATCCTAGATATGAATCCTAATTTCCTCAAAGATCCATCTATGGATTGTTCTAAGAGGGGAGATCCTGTGTACGGTAGCAGAATTGTTTCTGCCATGGTGAGACATGATCAGTGTTTAGCTTCTATCAAACAAAGTATAAGGCTCTATTTTATTAATATAAGGCATTCCTGGAAGTAACACCTTGTTTTCTGTTCTGTCTGTATCACTTACAGATCAATTCCAATGATGATCGTGGAGTGATAGAGTCATGCTGGGATGAGATCTTTCGAAATGGGACTAACCCAAGTACATGGAATGGAAGTGTTGCTATACTACGGTTATGGGATAGAAGTGGCTGCAGACCTGTGAGATATGGACAGTGTTGGGTCCTGGCTGGAGTCATGTGCACAGGTAAGCACCATAATCAAGCATGATCAGCTCTTAACAATGAGCAACAAAGGACTTTTCAAGCAACCAAACCATGGAAACATGTTGATTTAACCCTTTGAATGCAAGAGGGGTATGCAATGCATTGCTTGGCAATGCATTGCATAGCCCTCTGGCATTCAGTAGGTTACCTAGAAGAACTGGAATAACTCTGGAGCAGAATAATTTCACCACAGAGGACAAATAACCCTTCATTTAAAAAATTCTGTTGATTTAAATGGGGCTTTTAAACCCTTAAATGAAGTTGGTTTGCCCCACTTTGCTTTTTTACAGATGGGACAATAGCCCTTATGTACAAAGGCTCTGGAGCAAACCATAGCATGTCATGTAAGTAGGACCCCGAATGCCCAGGAGGCTGGAGGAAGTGATGACACAAAAGGAAAGTACAGTCCATATGGCTTAGCTCTATGTATCAGGATAAAGTTTATCACTGGCTCTGTAAACAATAAAGTAATACATAAACACATGATAAAATATTACCTATAT
The DNA here is from genome assembly GCA_037306005.1 of Rhinophrynus dorsalis. NCBI lineage: Eukaryota > Metazoa > Chordata > Amphibia > Anura > Rhinophrynidae > Rhinophrynus > Rhinophrynus dorsalis. Next base: position 42,298,676 of record CM074727.1, read on the forward strand.
GTCCCTTATTGACAGGGATATAAATAAAATTTAATATAAGCAATGAATTTATCATCCCTGGTAAATGTTTTAGTCCTCCACAGTTTACAATTACAGGTCAGGTTCTATATAATCTGAGAACTTTTCTCCTGTGCTCTCTGGGCCTCTTCTGACTAAAGTCCTCTGACCACGTTTGCATTCTACCTATCAACTCCTACTGACAAGTCCTTCCTCCCTCCCTTGGAGAAGTGACAGTTGCTATCTCTCTGGCTTTCCCTTACAGAGGACAGTATTTGCTGACACTTCTTCACCCCTTTTCTGGGCTGTCTGGACTACATTGTCCCTTTGCCCTACCCTTGTGGCTGAAGTCTTTGCTGTTTCTCTTGGCTCCTGTTGAATTTCTTGCTTGCACAGCTGGGCTCTTGGCAGCTGCTAGCAATGTCCTCTGTTTTGCTCTTTTCTGGTACTGCTGGGCTGTTAGTTCTCAGGACCGTTTCTCACAGTTGACCTCTGCTGGCTACATTAGAATGCAGTCTTCACTGGAAATGATCTCTCCATGCAGATTTTCTTTGTTAAAGGCATAGTAATGTTTCATAATAAAAGCAGTTCTAATTAATCATCATAGTATTTGGACTTTGGAGAGTGTTATTTCAATTCTGTCAGAGTTGTAGTTCAAGAGTAATTCAATGACCCCCCCTCACGCTGATCATTTGGAATTTCATTCCGATCTTTAAGCATTCAATGACCCCCCCCTCCCGCCCCTTTTACTGATGTAACACTGTTCAGCCAGAGCAGAAGGGAGGTGCCCAGGTAGACTGCAGAGAGGGACAATCTTCAATTAAGATAAGGGAAAAACATGAAAAACTTGTCAAGGTGGGGGCAGGGCTTTCATTGTTCTCATAGGAAGAAAATTGTCCCCGGCTGTTATCTGTCTGGTCTATGGACTGCATTGCAAATCTGAGAAGAGATGGCTTATGCTAGGTAAAAGGGGCAGGAGGGGAAACTTTTCTTGTGAATATCTCTGAAACCATAAAGGTTTGAGAGATAAGACTTATATAGTTCTTCATTTTTTTTAATGCCTACAAAATAAAATAAAGATAAAACAAAGTATTATTATCCCTTTAAACTGACCTCTGCAGCAGAGCCTGTGATTTAAACTCTTTTATTTTTGAAAGCTTGCTCATTGGTGTTAACTGTCTATATGAGTGTTTCCTCACCGTTAGACCATGGAGCACATCAATATGTCCGCTTTTCAGGATATCCCTGCTTAAACACAGATTAGTGATCATTAACTTAGTCATTGTGATTGAGCTACATGTGTCTAATTAGAGAGATCCTGAAATCTGACTTGTTGCTGTGTGTGTGCCCCTACCACTAGGTTTGAGAATCATTGGTCTACATGCTGTAGATCTCAGGAAAAAGGGTGTGGTTGGGTAAGATAAATCCTCTCTGCACTACAACTTGAGATATTCAGTGAACTGATCCACAACAGCAGCAAAAATAATCCCCCAAATGTCCTTTGATTTAGACTGCATTTTTAACAGCTTAGCAATGCATTGGAGATTTTCATTCATGCACTATGGTGTCAGTGGTTTGTCCCAGAATTGCTTCAACTTGACTTTGTCTGAACACAACAAAAAATAATTCAACAAGCAAAACCCAGAAAGCAGAAATGTAAAAATTTTTCACCTAAAACTGTGACTGCAATAGAGTCTGAAGGAGAGGTGATCCAAGCTGTCCATATCAGTAATGTACTGAATGAACTATCTCTGCCTCATTCTACAATAAAATAAATAATATTCTTCAGCATCTTAAAAAAATAAGGAAGACAGAAAGTGAGGGGCCAACTCTCAAGGTTGGAAGTCAAGTTTGATGTTTTTTGAGAAGCTAAATAAATATTTTTTCATTTTATTTTTGATGGAAGAGGAGTGCCTTTACTCTCTACTTGCCTTTATACATAGGGCACAATATTTTAGCGGCTTACAATAAATTGGAGAAAAAAAATTGAATAGAAACAATCTCAAATTACACACAAAGAAGTGATAACACTCTGCTTTTGTCTCACTCCTTTTACTACAGTAATGAGGTTCCTGGGTATCCCAACTCGCTCAGTAACCAACTTTGAATCTGCCCATGATACCAACTGCAGTCTAACCATTGATGAGTATTATGATCAAACTGGAAAAAAACTGGAGAAGGCTGAAGGTGACAGTGTTTGGTGAGAGAACAATTTTTACCAAAACAAAGTGGAAGAGAAAACAAGCTGTACAACGGGGGACAGACAACCGTTCCCAAATGTTCAATTGTTTTAAACAATGTTTAACCCCTTGAATGTTTTGCAATGTGTTGGAGACTGTTCTAATAGTCAAGAGGTTAAAAGCTCAGTTTAAATCAATGAGAATATTTATTGGTCCCCTATGGTGCAGATGGTTTGCTCCAGAATTGCTCCATTTTGTTTTGATATGGAAGGCCCATGCAATCTAAATTAGTTGTTAAATGAACTTTCACTTGTAATAATCATAAAGATACAGATAAACTGTACATTTTAAGATTAATATGACATTATTAGCAGTCTACATTTACACAATATATGCTTGTGACTTGATAAAAAGGGGTTGTGGCTCTTGAAAGCTAGTCCTGAAAAATGTATATATATATATATATATATATATATAAAATGATTTAATTTTTTTATTAAAATGTATATAAACTTTTTTATGAAAAAATATATATTGTAGGGTGTTTCCTGTTGAGTAGAATAAGTGTACTCCCGCTGCTAAGTGTTCAAATTCCAACTAGGTATTCTGTTACATTTTAATGGAGAAGAAAGTCAGTGACTTACAGTTATCCACAGAATGTCACAGAAACTGTGTCACTTCCTGTCAGTTAGAACTATCAGTAAGTAAACACTCAATAAATTCACTTCCTGGTTAATTGAGCTGTTATAAAGTTTGAATAAAACAGCTGACAGTGGTGGGACTACCCTTGCTTTACTCAGCGGGATGAGCTCTATAGCATATAGGTTGTAAAAACATTTACTGCTTCTTTAAACTGGCAATAATGCAATTTGGTGATCAGAAAGTTCACCTGGTGTCCAGACAGTTATTCTAAATATTCTATGGGAGATTTGATTCTGTAGCTACAGTTCTACATAGAAAGTGGCAATAACAGCTCCACCAGTTTGTGACAGTTTGAAATGTAATAATTTTTGACGAAATCATCTGTCAGCATTGGTAATACTCTTGTTTAGGGATTGGTGGTAACATCATTTTCAGAGAGAAAAGTGCAGTTTTTCTTCTTTTTTTCATCATGCACACATTGACCCACAGCCTCAACCCACTGTACTGGTAGCCATATAACCATACATAATGGCTTCCAGTTCTGCACCATGGAAACCATGGAACCACATTTCAGCCTTGTCCTACTGTATTGGTAGCTATGGTACCACACACACTGATCCCCATCCTTGTTCTACTGCACTGGCAGCCACAGAATAACACATAATGATCTTCAGTCTTGTCGGGTGGTAGCCATAGAATCAAACATATCGATCCCTCAGCTTTGTACCTCTGAAGCCATAGAGCCATACACACTAACTCAACTAAGTCTTGTCCCATTGCTTTGGAAGCCATAGGTATGTGCAGAATAAGAGCCTCCAGATGCTCTATGCCACCAATCCAAACAAACTGTTGTCTGGCATTGAAATTAGATCTGTAGTTTGGCAGCAGCTGGAGAACTTCAGATTGTCCTCCACTGTCATACATACTGACCCTTCAACCTTGCCCCGCTTCAAAAGTGGTCATACAGGAACATATACTGACCCCTCCAAATCCTGTCCCCATTACACTAGCATCAACAGAACCATGTCTACTGAGCCCCAGCCTTGTCCCACTGCACTGGTAGCCATAGAGCTACAGATATTGACCTTCAAGCCCCAGCCTTTTCCCACTACATTGGAAGTTATAGTACCAGCTGGAAAGTCTTAAGCATAAGTGGAAACCAGAAATGTTCTCAAGGGTCATTTCTTGAGATCAGAAAAGAAGCCAAAATGTTATGGGGTTTCTATGTGCAGAAATTTCTGTGAAAGGATAACCAAACTGGTACTTTCCACCATACCTACTCTTCTTGTATTCTCCAGGGCATGCACTATAATATATGTTTTCCTGTTTTATTGTTTTCTGGTTCTTTTAATAACACTTTACTGAGCCTTTAAACTTTAATTTCATATAATGACTTCAATTGAAATAAAGCTACCATTCTGCCATGTTTGCTTTATATTTTAGGTTGGATTCTATTGCGGATGATAGACATTATCACTAACTGTTGTTATCAGAATCCATGGGGAACTTTGGCAGTAAAAATATGATAGTTATCACCTACAATGGAATCTAGCTGAGTGAGTTTGAGCAGTTTACTCAGTGAGTAAAACAGACATTAGACTCAAAAAATGGTAACAGTAAAAATGTGTTTGTTCATTTTAATTTTGATCCCTTTTCTAAGGTTATTGTTTGCTTAGAGATAAATGTTTTGCATATTGTTGGCTGTTATAGTCAGAGGTATGTTTAAAGTAGAACTAATAGCAATAACAACTTACATGATTAAGAAAGAGGTTTCAAAATGACCTATATGTTATGTTAGATATTTTTGAATTTAAAATATTATTTAACATTTTATTTATGTTTCAAGATATTTAGATTTATCTGTTGGTTCAAGCAAAGCTGGTAATACTGGCTGGCATAGCAGCTCAGTACTAATATTCTACACTGCCACTCCCTGCACCAACTAATTTGCCAAAAATTCTTAAAAAGTATAGTTTCAAATAAAAGCATTTTGTTAATGTAAAAGATGATTTTGAAAGCTCTTTGAAAGCTCTTTCGCTCAGTGCAGATACTTTTTCCCTGTAATGCATGTCCTTCCACGTACTCTGCATTAAATGTGACAATGACACTTTGCAGGAATTTTCATGTCTGGAATGAATGCTGGATGGCTAGAAGGGATCTTCGTCCAGGATACGATGGCTGGCAGGTGCTGGATGCCACCCCACAGGAGATCAGTGGCGGTATAATATCTCATATCACAGTGTGCAGTAATGTATTTACTGAAGTAGAGGTTGGCAAGCTAATGCCATCCTGCTGTTGGTTACTACAACTCCCATTATCCCCGATCAGACAAAGGTTTATGGGAGTTGTAGTCCATGGCATCTGGTGGGCCTCAGTTGTCCACCCCTGTAATAAGTCACTCTATACTACGATATGAACTCATTAAGGACTAAATGGTCGAGCAATGCATCAAATATGCAACAAAAGCAACACTTATTGCTCATACTTTTGATACGAAAAATGGTTAATTGATAATTTGCTGCATGCAGTGTGCACTCCATACGGTGTTTAAAACCCTTAGAGTACCAGACAGCTATCCAAAGCATTGCATTAAGTTGAATACCTTTCTGGCACTCAGTGTGTTAAGAACCGTATAGGCCAATATTTATAAAAGCCTACTGCACCATAAGGAACAAATAAAAATCCCTAAATTCACTTGTACTTTAACAGAACATTTTAACCACGTTGAACACTAGTGCGGTCTACAGTGCATTGCTTCACAATGCATTGGAGACCTCTCTAGAATTCAATGGGTTAAAAACCCCTTTTTAATTGAATGGAATTTGTATTTGTATGCTATGGTGCAGTTGGTTTACTCCAGAATAAATATGGGTCCTTACACCTACCAAAGAGTTAGAGCTAGATTCCAAACTCAGGTGCCCCTAGGCATGGAATCCTATGTACCCTTAGGCACACTATTGGCCACAAACACCTCCTTCCCATGACCCGCCTCCAGTCCTATTCACTGTAGCCTGATAGGAAATACAATCATCTATAAAATTCAAGTACTATCTCTTAACTAATTGAATGCTATAGCACCGAGCTGGTCAAATAAAAGAGAGAAAAATGACATGTAAACAAATACATTTATTGGTCTAATACAGTGATTATCAACATTAATCCTCGGGGCACACCAACAGTGCAGGTTTTCAGGTTAATCACAGGTGAATAATTAGTGGCTCAGTCATTGTGATTGATTCACCTGTGATTAATTAGGGATATCTTGAAAACATGACCTGTTGGTGTGCCCCGACGACTGGAGCTGAGAATCACTGGTCTAATAAGTAGATAAATTAATAAATAAACCAACCGTCAGAAATCAGGAGCAAGGGACTTCTTCAGGGCAGTTTGGTTGGAGATGGCCCCACCTGCAACTCAGAAAGTGAGAGTGACCAGCACCCCTGAGACTCTATTCAAATATTGACCCACTAAGCAGACACCATCTTTGCTGATGCGAAATCCAGCCCCACAAGGTAGTAATCACCCGACTAATGTGTATTGCATACTTTTTTTTATAACCGAAATAGATACAAATCAATTTCCTAAAGTGAAATCCCTAATTAGGGATGCAATTCTAATATTATATTGTGGCATTAATCTCAGATGTGAAAAAAGGTGTTATTGTATCCTAGGTACTTTTTGCTGTGGTCCAGCTCCTGTGAAAGCAATCAAAGAAGGAGATATGGATGTGAATTATGATGTTCCTTTTGTGTATGCTGAAGTCAATGGAGATATTGTCCACTGGATTCTACAAGAAAATGGAGTAAAGAGAGGTCAATCAGACTCACTTTCCATTGGAAAACACATTAGCACCAAGAGTGTTGCAACTAACAGCAGAGAAGACATAACAAACCAGTACAAGTATGAAGAAGGTAGTTGGGTACAGATTGCTTTATATTCAACTAGTTGAACAGCCCGTTACACGGCCACAGTGCCTCTGGCAGCCGGTCGCGGGACAGTCACGCGCAGCAGAGACTGCCCGCGCCACTACTGATACAGAGCTGGACGCTCCTTCGGAGCGCCCAGCTCTGTATCAGCCGCACGCGCAGCAGTGTCTACTGCGCATGTCCGGCGTTACACACAACTTAGCGAATTATTATATAGGATTTATGATAATAGACAATATTTATTAGAGGCACTTTTGATTTGGCTATACATGGGATCATGTATTTTAATGTCACGTTCTGTCCATAGACTGTTTTCCCTCTGACCACTAGTTGGAACTGTTGCTTACAGGCGGGATGAAAATCAAGTATGAACTATCATAACATTAGAATGAAGCATCATTAAGCTTCCATCATTAAATGCCCTGATTTCATTAAACACGAAAAATTCTTCAATATACATTTTTAATAAAGAAACATCTGTGCTCTTCTATTATCAATCATTTGCAATCTGTTAACCCTATAAGGACCAGAATGTTAAGTAACATGTTGCTTTGCAATATATTGTGCATTCCTCTGGTCCTTATAGGATTACATAAAACGATTTAAGTTGTTTTGGGGTGGTTCCTCTTGTTTCTTTGTTCTGGACTCTAGATCATACTGTTAACTTCAGGCTTTAATTCCTAGGATCATCTCAGGAGAGGGCTGTGTTTGAAAAAGCAGTCAAGACAATAAAAATGAAGAAACCATATTCAACAAAAGAGTCAGAAGTGGCTTTGGACTTTGATATCTCCATAAAATTAGCAGAGTCCCCATTGATTGGAACAAACATAATCCTCTTATTCCGGATAATAACAAAAGTACTGAAGCCAAGAATTTTTCAGTAAATTTCAGTGCCCAAGAGATGCAGTATAATGGTACTCCACTGGATCAGTTCTGGATGGACACATTTCCAATGCCAAGACAGGCAAGTGGTCATGGAACCAGGAATCTTGTTATCAGATACATGCTCAGTCTGTCTACAATTATTGTCCATTAAACACAAATATGGAGATCCCTAATTCAGGGGTAGGCAAGCGTTGGTACTTCAGCTTTTGGAGTCTTCAACTCCTATCCTTCAGATGGATTACAAGGAATTATGTGAATGGCAGTGCCCTACAACTAGTGTGCAAAAGCTTGCCTAATTTTGCGTTAATTGATTAGATTCCAATGTTGGTCATAATGTTATCACTCAACAATTGCCCATAGAGATAAATAAAACCGTCAATCATTTTTTCTGCAATGGAATCCATTCCCATGTCTGATAACTATAACTAGGAACTCTCAGGGCTTGACCCTGTGACTAAGAGTTTTGGGCCATATCTCAGGTTCTCAAGGCAAAGGTCCAATATTTCTGGAGTTCTTACTATAATTTCTACAAATGAATTACTTCTTTAATCTATAAATTTCTGCTACCACAAAAGAATAGCAACAAGTCCTGCTGGTCCTATGTGTGGTAAGCAGTGAAGGAATGCAACAGTATGCTATGCACCACACTGTCACTCAAGTGTTTAACTCTCAACCACTTTTTTTTTGATCCATCTATAGCTCACATCCTTATAACAAGCTGAGAAAGAAAAATGTAATGATTTATGAAAGATTGTTATAAAGGGGACATGTAATTCCCTGAAGATCAGAGGTGATTTTAATTTGTTGCATGCTCCTCTGATCAAGGTGTTAATCTAAAGGTAAGTCTTCTCCTATGGAGAAAACGTATCCAAATACAAGGAGATTAACCATTATGATATTGAGTTCTCAATGTTCCATGGCTCTCTATGGAGCAAGGAAATTTGATATTCTAATACTTTACAGCATGGGCATCCAAAGCATGACCCATAGGCCAAATGCAGCCAGTCTGATCCCAGGTTGCCACTCACATGAGGTTTTTATCAGACACCTAATTAACTAGCACACATGAACTAGTAGGCCAGCAAGGCCTGACTGACTGCTGGAACGTTACAGTAAAAGAACTGTTGTCTGTTAAATAGCAGTATTATCATAATCTTGATAAATAAATACATATCTTGAATAGCCGATGGGATACATTAGCCATTGTTATCTATAAAAAAAAAAAGAATGTGACCATCACACATATGGCTTTCTGATCACCTGGCCTGTGACTGAAAAAAATTAGATGCCCATGCTCAACAGCATCATCTGCATATGCAGTTCTGGCTTATATCTAAGGCACCCCTAAACAAAAGCACCCATGGTGCTCCTAGTTCCACCCATGGCCAAACCCACTCACCTAAGACCCTGCTCCTTAGCCCAATCCACTGTTGCTTGGTACACGCAATACTCTTACCCCGTAAGCATAGTCTGAGTTGTGGGTATGGCCACAGCAATCCCAGTGCTCCTGGTTTATGAAGGCATGTTTATTTGCCAGGTTACAGACCCATTTACTGGCCATTTTTAACCCCTTGGTTTACCATATAACATACAAGAAGATTGAAACTCTTAAACTGGTAGTAATGTTTTCATAATAAAAGCAGCTCTAATTAATCTTCATAGTATTTGGGCCATGGAGAGTGTTATTTCAATACTGTCAGAGTTGTAGTTTAGGAGTAATTCAATGACAAAGTATTCCCCTCCCGCCCCATTTACTGATGAAACACTGTTCAGCCAGATCAGAAGGGAGGTGCCCAGGTAGACTGCAGAGAAGGACAATCTTCAATTAAGATAAGGGAAAAACCTGAAAAACCTGTCAAGGGGGGCAGGGCTTTCATTGTTCTCATTGGTCCATGGACTGCATTCCACATCTGAGAAGAGATGGCTTACACTAGGTAAAAGGGGCGGGAGGGGGAAACTTTGCATGTGAATATCTCTTAAACAGTAAAGTTTTGAGAGATAAGACTTATATCGTTCTTCATGTTTTTTTTTTAATGCCTACAAAATAAAATAAAGATAAAATGAAGTATTATTATCCCTTTAACCCCTTGGTTGCTAGAAAGCTGTCCAATGAATTGAAAACCAATTGTTGGAGATCTCCCTAGCAACCAAAAGATTAACCCCTTAGTGACGGCCGCGTGCAGACGCGGCCGTCACTTAACGCCCGTCTAACAATTTTTTTTTTTTGGTAAAAGAAACCGGAGTCCCCGAACGGCGTGCAGCCGCGCGGGGAGCCGGATTTCCGGGACGTACATGTACGTCCTCTGTCACTAAGTGACAGCCACACAGGACGTACATGTACGTCCTGTGTCGCGAAGGGGTTAAAAGCTTTCTTTCTTCTTCTATATTTTATAAGGCAAACCAAGGGGTTAAAAATGGCCAGTAAATGGGCCTGTAACCTGATAAATAAACTTGCCTTCATAAACCAGGAGCACTGGGATTGTTGTGGCCACACCCACAGCTCAGGCTATGGGCATCAGCAGCACAGTTGAGGCTCCTCCCCTCAGAACTTGGTGCTCCAGGCAGTTGCCTACTTTGCCTAATAGGAAATCTGCACACATGCAGTAGAGTAATTCAATGGTGGTGGTGGTGGGGGGGGGGATAGGTTTGCATGATATCATAGCTGATTACAAACAATTGCAAGGTGAGCTGACCAGCCCATGCATTTCTTTATCAGTAGCATTGCACAGCTCCATATGGGAGCAGAATTTCATTACAAGTAAAACTTCCATCACCATCGACATCATCATGTTCTAGAAAATACAATAGATGATCAAAAACATATGGCGATACAGTAAAGTAAACTGGCAAATTAATTGGACCATAGGAATTAGATTTAAATTCTTATTGATTCAAATGGGGCTTATATTTAATTGAATGCTGGAGAGGTCTTCAGTTCACTGTTCTGCACGCTACAGATTTAATAAAAGAACAGGACTAATTCTGGCATAAACCATCTACAACATTTCTGACAATCGTAAATTGAAATTTCTTTGCATATGTCAGGGACCATTCTAACATTCAAGGAATTAAAAAACTCATGTGATTCAATGGGAAGTTAGGTAATTTGTATTTAATCCGTTTTAGCTGTTGGTTTGCTCCAGAATTGTACCATTTGTCCCAAGTTCATCATCCCCACAGGCTCAGACCACTGGAAGAATCAGAATATAACATTTCTTCATTGGTGATAGTCATTTTGCTTGACCTTCTTTTCTTTTTTTCAGTTATAGAGGGAAAACTTGAGATTCAGCCTTACCAGTACCAGAGATTCATAAGATCTGGTAACAACCTCAGAGTCACTGCACTGGCAACAGATCTAAAGACCAAAAAACTTAAGTTTGCAGCTAAAAACATCATTTTTGAGTTGCCTAAGATAGATATCAAAGTGTTAACATGCCTGTTGACCAGTGGTCCCCAACTCTGGTTCTTAGAGTGCATTAAAAGTCCAAGTATTCACAAAATCCTTACATAATAAGTGACTCAATCAATAGGACATGAGGTCCTATCACAATAACTCAGCTAGTGACTGATCGTCCTCTTCTCATGCATTTAGGCCATAAACACCATGGGCGAGATTCACTAAGTGATGATAAAGAGGTGATAAAGTGGAGATAGCTTCTCCAGTAATATCACTTCTCCAGTTCCTGTTATTCTACGGAGCCTATTCACTAAGATCTCCAAAGCTGAAGAAATCTTAGGCTCCGTAGAATAACATAGGAATTGGAGAAGTGATAAACTGGAGAAGTCATCTCAGCTTTATCACCACTTTATCACCTACTTATCACCGTTTAGTGAATCTACCGCCATGTGTCCCAAGGCTTAGTTGCAAGCTTTTGATATAAGCCTTCAATAAAATGTTAAGCCTGTAACCAAAGGCTTGGCGCTGACCCCTCTCCAAAAGGACCCAACCTGTGATGTATAGACTGTGTAAGTTTTTTGACCTCTGTAAGGTACGGTAGCAAGTCGCTTGAATAGGAAGTAATTAACAACTCATTAAAGATGATTTATATAGCCGTTAGTGGATGAACACCGCATATAGTCTTCTTAGATATTGACTTGATAATGCACCTTTTTGGTGTGAAACGCGTTGTATTGGAAGCTATTTTTTTATATTTCCTGGCCAGGATATTTTATGTGGTGTTATTCCAATTTTACTCTACATATGTAAGTGTTTATATTACTTTATTTATGTGTCGTGTTTATTGTATATATATCGTCTAATAAATTGGTTTTCTATATCAATATTTGTGTATATAGATGTATAGATGTATACTTTTAATACCATCTGTTTTTTGAGTCGCATTCAAATCTGTCTAGATAGTCCATCAGTGTTTTTAAGATCAGAACACTATATCTGCCTGATTGTATCCTTTTTAACTTCAAGGTCGGGTCCTTTTGGAGAGGGGTCAGCGCCAAGCCTTTGGTTACATTTTTGTAGTGGTGAGGAGAAGGAGGAAAAGCGGGAGTGGTTGGACCCACGTAGCTTGTGCCTGCAGAACCATTTCCTTATATCCCGACAGCTTCAAGGCCAGAGGTCCGTTGTAATTCCTTTGATTTGGATCTATAGTATCCTGACACGGATCAGCACGCCTCCACGTGCTACTTTGAAAATGTTAAGCCTATAGAAGCAGAGAAGCAATGTGTTGGAAATATTACCGGCATCCAAAGGAGAAAAAGGAGCAATAAGACAATATGACCCTTAAAGGGATAGTAATGTTTCATAATAAAAGCAGCTCTAATTAATCATCATAGTGTTTGGACTTTGGAGAGTGTTATTTCAATTCTGTCAGAGTTGTAGTCCAAGAGTAATTCAATGACAAAGTATCCCACTCCCGCCCCTTTTACTGATGTAACACTGTTCAGCCAGATCAGAAGGGAGGTGCCCAGGTAGACTGCAGAGAGGGACAATGTTCAATTAACATAAGGGAAAAACCTGAAAAACTTGTCAAGGGGTGCAGAGCTTTCATTGTTCTCATAGGAAGAAGATTGTCTCCTTTATCTGTCTGGTCTTGCAACCAAATTCCACATCTGAGAAGAGATGGCTTACACTAGGTAAAAGGGGTGGGAGGGGAAACTTTGCTTGTGAATATCTCTCAAACCATAAAGATTTGAGAGATAATACTTATATTGTTCATGTTTTTTTTAATACCTACAAAATAAAATAAAGATAAAATGAAGTATTACTATCCCTTTAAAGATGCACTAACATCAAAATATGAAACAGTGATATAATTTTAAATATCATATACTTCCAGATAGGATATATAAAAATTAATTATACATATGTTACATCCCTCAAATATAATTGTAAACCTTAATTTAAAGGAAAACTTTTTTTTATATAAATCTATGTTCTCAAAGGAAGAAGACTGTCCCATTCTGTTATCTGTCTTGTCTTACAACCAGATTCCACATCTGAGAAGAGATGACTTACACTAGGTGAAAGGGACAGGAGGGGAAACTTTGCTTGTGAATATCTCTCAAACCATAAAGGTTTGAGAGATAAGACATATCGTTCTTCATGTTTTTTAATGCCTACAAAATAAAATAAAGATAAAATGAAGTATTACTATCCCTTTAAGTCCAATCCCATGCTTTTCAGCCAAAAACAGTGGAAGAGATAATAAATGATACACAAGATGGTGAGACAAAGCTTTCCAGTGCAAAAAAACAAATCCCCCCCCTCCCCCCAAAAAAACCACTGCAATACCCATGTTACTCTATGGAGCTTCATCACTAAAGTATTTACATGTGTAAGGTCTACATAACAAACATCGTGCACATTAAGGCTTACTTCATCTTCAGGAATGTCTAATACTGATATCACTATTCGTCATTTTAGCTGGCTGTTTAAAGCAATTCTGTAATTAAAAGAATTTCTCATTTCTAAAGTTAAAGTGTATTAATTGTGTTTGACACAATGTAATTGTATTGATTGTCACTCAAGAGTGAGAATGATCTGAGGCACACTCTTAAAACACTGCCTTCCTCTTTGCCTATCATTGGTTCCTTTTATTTTAAAAGGATTAGAAGGTTTATGGACTATTAGACATGGTGTTGCCATAGCAATGATACAGCTGAGACACTTCTTTGTGTGTGAGAATAAATTCATCTTGAGCCATAGATGCACTGTAGCCAGTACTCAGAATGTGTTTACAACACTTGCGCACAAGTAAGCGTCTAGCTAGAGACGGCAGCACCAGATCAAGTGATCACTCGTCTAGATCATCTCCTTCAAAGGTGAAATAGCAGATTTCATGTCAAGAGGAAAGAGTCATGCGATAATAACAGTGAAGTAACTCCCTAAGTAAGAGTGTGCCTGGGATCAGTCATGCATTTAAATGTCAGAACCATATTAAATAACGAAAAAAACAAAAATCATGATTTTTTTAAATTGGTTGTCTAGCAAATATTTCACTGTTAGCAAGACAGGAAATGAACCAGTCATGATAACGAGTCATTATTTTGTTCCAAAGCTAAATGTTTTAGACATGTTGGCTATCAGATTCTATTCATTAACCCATGAATTGTAGAGCTTTCACAGCTGTTCATAAATGTACAAAATTGCCCTTATTCTATTTGTACTACTTTTATCAAAATTCCTTTACTTTGATATGATTTTTTAGATAACATCCATGTTATAGATTCCTTTCTTAAAGAAGACCCTAACACCTAAAAAATGGTCCCTTTGAAAGATATTTTAAATCATCAATCTGCTGTGTTAGCCACTCTTAGGGCTCGATGCAAATGTTGGAGTTAAAACTAGCGTGAAGAAAAAAACTGGCTTCGCAAGTTAAACAAAACTGGGTAACGAGAGATTCAAATCTTCCTTACCCAGAAAGGCTAACGAGCGAAGACCAACAAAATACACTTCACCTTAAACCTGCTTCGCATACAAAATCTTCCCTAAAAACACACAATAAAAATGTTACCTAGCACCACAGCCAATCACAGCACTCCATAGCAGAAAGTTCAGTCAGAAAATCCAAAACCAACATCGACAGACCTGAACAGCATTCTCTGTGCTTCCCTACCCAGCCAGTAGGGGAACACAGAGAAGGCTTTCAGCACCATGGACAGCTTTGAATGCCATAGGGATGTGCACTGCTCACCCTTGTGGCATTCAAAGGGTTACAATCAATAAAACTAGTACACCAAGCACTACACAATGCCCCCTTCCACATCCCCCCCCTTAGTATGTCTCATATATTGATTTATGGGACATACTAACAAAGCAATGCATTCTGTACCACTCTGTCACTCTAAGGGTTACTATATAGCAACATTTCAGTCCCTCTCAAGGACCTTTGTCAAGCCAACAAATACACAAAGTTTAAATAGATAACTCACCAGCGTGAACCAAATGCCCAGGAATGTGACATCATAGATCACAGACAGAACCCACGAGGAGGAACCCATAAAGATCCAATCATACGGACAGAGAACAAAAAATAACAAGATAAACACCAGTGCCACCCAGTGGTGAATAAAAAATAGCTACAAAGTAGCAATAAAAAACGAAAGCATATATAGATGGTTTAGAAAACTCTTTTAACCCTCTGAGTGCCAGAAAGGTACGCAATTATTGTTAACAGGTGATAGTGCCTTTTGTCTATACATTCAGATTATTTGCAACAAGTGAAAAAAAAATGCACACCTGTCTTGTCTTAAAGGCATCAAAATGCAAACCTTCAGAGCCACTTATAGTAAGTAATTTGCTCAAAAGGTAAAGCTAACTGAAATAGAAAACCTAATGGTGTATTCAAAGTGTGATCAAGCAGTATCCTATTGCACTGGTGAGTGATAAATGCCTTTCACCACAACAGTATATTTAAAATGTTGCTTGCATCAAAATGACTCATTTAAATGGCATCTAAAATCATGCTGACAAGTTTATCAGCTGGGACTTTGGTTATAGTTAGGTTTTGTGTGTGTGTGTGTGTGTATGTGTGTGTGTGTGTGTGTGTGTGTGTGTATATGTGAGTGGGGTGGGGGGGGTGACTGGATTCTATTACCATAGTCTGTGGATACAGTTGTTAAGGTGTGGGGGTTGGTTTATTTTTTTGCTTGTTTAATTCCTAGCGATTTTTTTCATCTTTTTTGGCTGTTTTATTTTTTTTTTTATTATTTTTTTCATTGGCTTATAATAGTAATTTTGAGTTTTTTATCACCTGGTTTGGGTTGTTGTTAGAATAGATTTTTTTATTGGAATTGTTTAGATCGGGGTGGTGATATTGGATTAGGATAAGCTGATATAGTGTTAGACAATGTTTTAACGATGCAACATTTTAAACACACACTTTTCACACAATCAATATTTTTAACCTTCTATTGTGATAGTGAGCCTGACCAGTCAGCTGGAGGAAGCATTTAATGCACATAGAATATGAAGTATTAAACTGATTGGTTTGAAATTTGAAGTGTATATATGCAATGTATGTGCATCCTATTTTCAGCAGCTGTGTGGCACTGTTGAGTCATATTTTTATAATAACAGTGGTATGAAGTGGAGCATTTTCTTTACAGGCACAATCCAGATTGGTGCTTTACAAATTTGAGTTTTATAAAACATAGATTTATATAAAAAAAAGTTTTCCTTTAAATTAAGGTTTACAATTATATTTGAGGGATGTAACATATGTATAATTAATTTTTATATATCCTATCTGGAAGTATATGATATTTAAAATTATATCACTGTTTCATATTTTGATGTTAGTGCATCTTTAAAGGGATAGTAATACTTCATTTTATCTTTATTTTATTTTGTAGGCATTAAAAAAACATGAACGATATAAGTATTATCTCTCAAATCTTTATGGTTTGAGAGATATTCACAAGCAAAGTTTCCCCTCCCACCCCTTTTACCTAGTGTAAGCCATCTCTTCTCAGATGTGGAATCTGGTTGCAAGACCAGACAGATAAAGGGGACAATCTTCTTCCTATGAGAACAATGAAAGCTCTGCACCCCTTGAGAAGTTTTTCAGGTTTTTCCTTTATCTTAATTGAAGGTTGTCCCTCTCTGCAGTCTACCTGGGCACCTCCCTTCCGCTCTGGCTGAGCAGTGTTACATCAGTAAAAGGGGCAGGAGGGTGGATACTTTGTCATTGAATTATGCTTGAACTACAACTCTGACAGAATTGAAATAACACTCTCCAAAGTCCAAATACTATGATGATTAATTAGAGCTGTTTTTATTATGAAACATTACTATCCCTTTAAAGCAAATGGATGTATATTTGTCTACTATGTTGCAGCTGATTTCCTCCAGAATTGTTCCAGTTCATTATATCACTCTCTATATTCATCAGACTTATTAGTTCAAATATTTGCAGGATAATAGTTTTGCTAGTTTAATAAATGTATATTAATATGTGAAACTTTTAATGTTGAGCTTTATTTTAACTGGTAAAATATATTGGTCTGCCCAACATTACTGGAACACAAAACAATTCCTGATTTTTGCAGTAAAATGTGAGTAGTTGCAATAAATTGCCATAGTATTGATGTGACTTAACACTGAGTAATAAAATAAAAGTGCATAATCAATAATGTCCTCTAAGGACTTTGCTTTTAGATTTATCAAATTTAATCCACAGCGGGTTTAATAAGACAAGAAATGGGCCAATTATTATAACATAATAACAATAGGAGGGTCATTATTGTGTCCCAAAACTATGGTTTGTTTAGACAGATGGGCTATCTATTTAGTGACCTGGAACTGCAGAATTTTCACAGATGTTAATAAATTTACTAGAAAACATCAGCACAACCCAGACTGTTGTCTTTAACCCTTGAATGTCAAAGGGATATGCAACACATTGATTCACAGGGCTTTGCACACCCCTCATGCACTCCAATGGTTAACAATTAGAGGTTTTCAAAATGGAGACTGGCATGATAAACACTTAACCCTTTGAGTGCCACAGGGGAGTGTAATGCATTGCACAGTTTTCTGGCACACAGAGAGTGAATACATTTAGTCCAGTTACCTTTGTCAGCTACCACACAAACATTCGCCTTCACTGGTCTTTATGGAAGAAATAAAAAATGGAGGCAAAACAATTGTACCATGGGGAGAAAAAAAATGTATACAAATTATATTGTTCATAATAGTGCTTTTACCCATCATGAATCTAAAGAGGCCGCTACCACGTTGGGGAGATTCACTAAGCAGCGATAAAGCGGTGATAAAGTTTAGATGACTTCTCCAGTTTAACACTTCTCCAGTTCCTATATAATTCTGTAGATCCTATGCACTACGATTTCTCCAGCTTTAGAGACCTTACTGAATAGGCTGCATAGAATAGCATAGGAACTGGAGAAGGGATAAACCGGAGAAGCCATCTTCACTTTATCACCTCTTTATCACCACTTAGTGAATCTCTCCCACTTTTTCACATTTGTTGAGAGTTGTTCCTCCTTTCTATTGTGTATAAGGATCACTGTGTAACTGTAGCTGGAGACTCAAACCCTTGAGTATCAAAGGTGTATGAAATGCATTGCGTATATCACTGGTTCTCAAGCTGTTTCAGCATCATAAAAGGATTTTTCAGTTGAAAATACAGAAAAACATGAATAAATGAAGTTTGTAATTGTAGGTAGAATTTATGACCGAGTGCATGTGTGTGTGTGAGCATGTATGACTGTGTGTACATGTGGTTGGATGAGTGTGTGTGTGTGTATGTGCGTGCATTTGTGTGCATTTTGTAGTATACTTTTTTCTTTTTAATAGTCATCCATTGAACCCTTAATTTAACTTATTGTGTTACCCTTAGTATACTTCCTTTCACTTTCTATATTTTACTGTAATGACATGTTTCTATAAGAACATTCAACGTTTATCAAAGATTAATTTATTTTCTTTACAATTTACAAGAGGCTGTATAAAACCAAAAATTAGCTTATTATTCTTAATTATGTCAAGACTTTACATTATAATAAACTATTTGTTTGAAAAAATGTGCATATGTGTGTATGCATGTGTATGTGTGCATGTGTGTGCAAGTGTGTGTTTGTGTGAAAATGGGAAAAACATGATTCCCTAATTGTTTGGACACAGTTGTAAAATACACACACAAAAATGTATGTGTGTGTATATACAGTCACTTCATGGCTAGACTTTCATCTGGGTAGGAGCAATGTGATTTGCTTTGGGATATTTCTTCTCTGTGTATGGTGCTTGTCAGAAGTCAAGAGGAGTTCAATAACCAGCCTCTGTAACCCATAGCTGTTCCTATATAGGTCCATAAACCCCAACCTGAGTTGATGATGATGATGATGATGATGAGCCATGAGAAGTATATTTAAAGTGTTAGTAGTGTCTAAAAAAACATTTTTTGCATTTAGAAGAGCTTAAAAAGCTGAGCTAAATGCAAAAAAAGTATCTCTCAAACCGCTAAGGTTTAAGAGATACAGGAGTTTGAAGTTTGATCTCTCCTACTGACAACTGTAAAGCTGTCAGCAGGAGATTCGTGTCGGTCGACACGGAGACGCTTGAGAAGTGCCGAGATCTTGTTACTTACAAGGAATCCCTTCACTGGAATGGTCTAAAACGTGTGCCTGGTGTTTTTTGACCATTCCAGTGAAGGGATTCCTTGTAAGTAACAAGATCTTTGCACTTCTCAAGCGCCTCCATGTCGACCGACACGAATCTCCTGCTGACAGCTTTACAGCTGTCAGTAGGAGAGATCAAACTTCAAATGCCTGTATCTCTTAAACCATAGCGGTTTGAGAGATACATTTTTTTGCATTTAGCTCAGCTTTTTAAGCTCTTCTAAATGCAAAAAACGTTTTTTTTAGACATTACTAACACTTTAAAAACAATTTAGTTAGTGGGATAAGCAACATATATGACTCATCAATGTGTTGCACACTTCTTTGGAAGTTAAGGGTTACAGTTAAAAATAAGGGAATTTAAAAGTGCACTTCCATGTCGAGAAGTGCTAAGGAAATCAGTTTTTCCCTTTTCTATCTAAAATTAAAATGTTTCTAACTTCATCAATGATGTAGTCCAAAACTTGGGGACATAAATAACAGACATAGAAGTCATAAAAACCATGGAACATTGAAGTTTTCTCTGGAGCCAATGACTAAACAAACCTGTGATTGCAAGACCTTCCATGCACAGCTATTCATAATTTAGCATTAGCATCTTCAGAACCAGTCATGTTTTACAACATATTTACAAGTTAAGAACATTATGGATCATATGTAGGCTGAGTTGTGCCATCTATCTCCCATTTGTTTGTAATGGGAATCATGTAATCCATGTTTCATCCAAGTTTATATATGCACCTTTGTGACTCTTTATACAAGGACTTATACAGCTGTTACAGTACAATTTATTTTTGGGTTGTATTTCCTTACAGATATATGGGGTCCCAGAACTGAACTGGCCATTGAGTATCAACCTCTCCTTCTTAAATCCCTTGAATGATGTACTCAGTAACTGTGTCATGACTGCAGAAGGTACTGGCCTCTTCCTTAACGGACCCATAACTGTATAGTGAGTATCTTTCATTTTATTGATGTAAGTGATGCAAAACAAAGTTGTAAAATAAGCATCCTTCTCTGGTGTAGCGTAAAGGAGAAAAGTTATAATATAGCAAAACAAAATTAATAAATAAAGCAACTGACTAGAAAAGAGGTCTTAATACATAGTTATTCAATCAAGAACATATTTTGTAGTCTCAAGAAATGTATAATTTCAGCAGTTAACTACAACTGTTAACTATAACTATACATATAATGCCTAAAAGTAACAGTCAAGTAAGTTAGCTGTACAGTTGTAGTGTATTGAGTGTACTGAGGACAACATCGCCGGAAACTTAGATGTGGAATTATAAAAACAGAGCAAGCAGAAAAAAACTGAAGGAAAAGATTGAGGGACACCAAACGTATCCTGATCATCAACTCATGATCAAAATATGCCCCAGTCCTAAACTAAAAGAGTATTGATGTCACCTTTCCATGACTCAGTTCTAGAGTTATAGTTAGATGGTCACTTATGAAATAACTCATGATCGTTGCAGTAGAAAGAAAAAATGAAAAATTGTCAAGTCATACATTCTAATAAGTGTCACAAATATTTGAATATGATGCTCCATCTACAGTATCAGGATGCAAAGGTACAACAGGCCCCAGCAAGATGTCACCTCCTCACATTCTTCATCTTGGAACTATCAGTCAGAGTACACAGAGAACATGCATCAAAGTGACCTTGGTGCTCCCATTTTGTTCTGTTCGCCTAACCACACCACTTGAAGTGCTGAAGCATTGCAGAGTGTGTAATGTTCTGCATTGTTTGTTGAAGTCAGGGCAAAGTTTCTCAGATTTACTTGTCTCCAGGGCTCAAAAGTAACTTTGATGAAGAGGGAAGGATGACGTCTCAAGCAGCAGGGGAGGCTAAAGCAGACTGATACTGCTGCCTGCGTCTGTGCTTGCTTGATCAATGTGTTTGTGAGTTTCTGCTTCACATGCGGTGCTCTGGCAAAGCTGGTGGATTTGCTTTGCCAATTATAATCAGCAGTGAAACTAGTCTGACCCATCCCTAGGATCATTTCATGGACCCTCTTCAAATGAAGAGACATACTATTGGTTCCCTGGTTGTTAAGTCACTGACTGCTCCATCACTTTTCACGAAGGCACTGCTTGCAGGTGACCACTACTGAGTTTTGCATGCTACACCACCTCAGAATTCATAGAACTCCTAGGCAGCAGACCTTGTTTGGGGCCCCATGAGTGATGCACTTGAAACTCTGGTGTAGAAACCTGGCTGAGCAGCACCACCATCAATTGACAAAGTTTACAGTTGAAATGGAGATACACAAGTGACTCAGAGTTATAATTAAAAAGGAGATGCACAACTGATACAGTAGAGCTTACAATTTAAATGGAGCAATACCAGTAATACCAAAGAGTGTGCAATTGAATATAACTACACTAGAGATACCAAAGAGATTATCATTTTATGACTACATCAAATTATAAACTCTGTGGTATCACTAGTGTAACTATATTTCAACTGAGGAACAGTGAAGGCATAAAGGTAAGAGGAAAACAAAGAGGGGAAAGAAAGGGCAAATGGGGGAAAGGGACAGAAATTTTAAAAGGGGGCGAGAGGGCAAAGAAGGGAGAAGAAGGAATGGTGAAAAATAAAGGCAAGGGCATAGAAGTGGGAGAGAAAGGGGCAACAGAGAGTATAAATGAGATAGAGATCAGAAATGGGATGGAGAGACATGAGAATGGTGGATGGAGAGAAAGTAAATGTTTGGGACAGTTATATTTGGCATATTTTAAGCTCACAGCCTGTTATGTATGCCATCTGAGTGCTGTATTTATTTTCTATTTGTGACAGAAGAAGTTGCCTTTCGTAGAAGACAAGAAACAATGAAAGCAATGTTACTATTGAGTAAAAGATATGGGATAGATAGGTTCCACACAGTAACAGATACCCAAGTCCTTGGGTTGGACTCAGGCCGTCATTTCAGGATTCTCCCTCCAGAGGTCAGCTACAAGTAGGCAGCTTCACCGGTTATTCAGCAGAATTTCTTCCTAGGATGGGGGACAACAGAAGTCCCTTGATACCATCCAGCAACAGAGAGACAGGAGCCAGTTGAAGTTCAAACTGTAACACACTTTATTGAACAAAACCACATCTTTTATACAGTCAAATACAATATCACAATAGGGATGGGAAGGTCCAGGTATTCTAATACAGGCTTGGCCCAGGGACCAATCAGACACAATGGTCATATGACACAGGGAACAAAAGACCAATGGTAACTGGAGACAAAGGGCCAATGGCAGAGGGTGAAAAAAACACCAATAGCAGTTAAGGGAAAAGGGCCAATGGCAAGTGACCTCACAAACACAATACTGCTAACGGTAGTACAAACAGATCTGATTAATTCTAGACAAGGACAAAGACTTGATTAGAGGGAATACACATCTTTACAATGGCCAGGGGGTTGAAACATCTTTGAATATTCCGCTTCAACCCCTGGCCAATCCGGAGTCTGGAATCTGATGGCCAATCCTGGCCATGATCATCATGGCCATCTCAGTCAATCAGAACTAGTAGACGGGCAAACAACAGTCCAATCCAAAGGGTGCCTACTTTTCCCATGCAAAGTCAATGGAGTCCCTTTAACTCAGACTGGCCAATCAGGAAGCCGCCTACCCTCCCATGTTAAGTCTATGGGGCTTTTGAATAGTTTGCCCCACACAGCAGCCAGCCTGCGGACGGGTTATAGTCCGTGAATTCAGTCTTTTGGAGGAGCTGTTCTTCACATAACCCCTAACCAGACTGCCAGACACTGATCCACGGCCGCCACAATGACCCTTAGGTGGAAAGCTGCCATAGTTTTCCCAATCGCTGCAAAGTAACGGGCCTAGGGTCCGTTACACACACTTTACTTTTATGAGCTATGCTCTGATTTAACATTTCATAAAAAACAAATTGAATGCCACCACCAGCTGTGCAGAGCAGTCTGTGCCTATCTGCCTGTACAGATGGAATTAGATCTGTTCTACTGTTCCGTTGCTGAAGCTGCCTACAGTGGAAGACATTTTGGCAGGTCATGTGGTAGCCAGATGTTAAGAAGTACTTCCTGTCATCATTTATGTTGTGAGTATTTGATGTACATACATTTGATTCCATTGGAATTTCTATTGGTGGTTTGCACTCTTCCTGTCTCTTGTCTTCTATATTCCTGTCATCTGGTCTTCCTTGAGCAGGACCAGAATTGGAAAACCCTTGGTTTTCTCTCTGCTGCTCTCCTTTCTCTGTGCAGGAGGACCAAAATCCCGAAACCCCTTTACTGTGGTCCCCTATCTGCCATGCTCCTTTCCCTGCCACACAGACAGCCACTGAAAATCTGAATGTGACTTACAGTAGCAGTGAGACAGAAACATTATGGGACTGGAAATAGCTACGCATAGATCTGCCAGCATTGCCAGCCCAGACCAGCCTATCTCTGTCTTCTGTCCCTCTGGTTAGTGCCTCCATCGGTGGGCTCCTTTTGATATTGGCCCTGGGCAAATGCCCTCTTTGCCCATTGGTTAAAGCAGCCCTGAAAATAACATTTTTTTTTCTTTTTCTTTTAATGAGGGTTATAGGCTCTCAGCAACATCATATACCCTTCAAACTGGAACATGCCTCTGCCTCAGAAATGGTAATTGCTTACTTCTGGGAATGGAAAACCAGGCTGTTTCTGATAACTGGGCTTTTAACACACATACACTACAGTCAATACTCACTGCACTCTGTGTATGATTTTATGGATTGCAATGGTTTATTTTTATGGCTCCCAGGTTTGATCCATTTCCATCACTTAAGAAAATACTGCATTATTATTATATTCAATATCTTTTTTATTCCCCACTAATGTTACCTCATTGGAATGTGTTAAAATACTGCAGAGGGCATCAGGGAACCTAAACTGCCACTACCACAATTATTTTTAAATTATTTAATTTCATATGCCTGCATTAAAATGGTTATAACAAATAAAGCATTCAATTATGGAAAGCAGGTAAATGTCTACATCAAATGAAGGGTCAGTTGTGTTTCTGCTGTTCAAGTGAGTTGCAAAATAATTTTCAATGGTGCTGGTTGTACAGCTGTCATATTGAACGCATCTGAAATCATTATGCAATAAAGTCAGTAACAGATGAGAGTTGGTACTGTGTTAGCTGCAGAAATACAGGAGGCAAATATAGTTGTTGGAAGAGACCTAAGGTCTTGAAAGCTTGCATTCTAAATCTGCTTAGTTAGCCAATAAAGGTATCAACAACTATATTTCTCTCCTATATAAAGTCAGTGTACTTTGACAGTTCCTCTAGTGGGATAGAAGATATCCAATTTTAGAGGACAACGTAAATACATTTTCTATGTCCCACTAGCCTCACAAGAGCACACACATCCACAAACTCTCTCACACATATGAATACACACACACACACATCCAGACACACCCACACACACACACACAAACAATAGGGAGATTCACTGAGCAGTGATAAAGAGTTGATATAGAGGTGATAAAATGGAGATGACTTCTCAGTGATAGCATTTCTCCAGTTTCTATGTTATTCTATAGAGCCTATGTACTAAGATCTACAAAGCCAGCCAATGAGGATCATATGACAAATACATTTAATTGTCCGGCTGGACTGGTGATTGCTGAGCTATGTAGGTAAGCTGTGAGTGCCGGCTTTGTTGTTCCATTCCGGGACTCTTTGTTGTCCCAGTGGGGGGGTGACCTGGGACGCGGGACACAGACCTCCAATAAGGGACAGTCCCAAGCATTCCTGGACGTGTGGTCACCCTATTTGCTCCTGATTTGTGTTCTGGCTCCTTTTTGCCTTTTGATTAACCCTTTGTATGATGCTAGACTTGTTCTTGACTTGTGACATCTAGTATGGGTTGTGATACAATACTACACGCCTCTGTTTGAGACCCTGAAGAACTAGAGTCCCTCTGAGTATCTCTCATTCAGTTGCAACCCAAGGGAGAAACACTGCTTTTAATCTCTATCTTGCATTCAAGGGGTTAAAAAACTAATTTTTATCAATGAGAATTTTGGGAATTCTAATTTCAACCCTATGGTGCATTTGGCTTACTCCAGAATCGATAAAAAAAGATAACAGCACAACAAGAGATCTAAGTTCAGTAAAGTTAAAAAATGAAATGTATTCACAATGTAAATATAATGCTTCACAAAATTAAATAGATTTAAAGGGATAGTAATGGTTGTTTTTATCAAGGTTTAATATTGTAGAGATTAAAAATATTAATGCAATGAGGTACGTCCCATCCCTCAAACATGTATCGTTTGAGCGTTGCGTACCCCTCTGGCACTCAAAGTGTTAAGAGGCTGGTCCTGCTTTGCGTCTTGCCGCCACCGCAGTCATGCACTGTAGAGACTGCCCGAAAGCACAGAATGCTCCCAGCACAGAACTCCCAGCATTCCTACACCTCCCAGAATTCTGTGATCCCAACATTCCATGTTCCTAGCATTCTGTGCATTCAGGCAGTCTCTACTGCACATGACGGCTTCTGACAAACATCCTAGCAAATTATTATATAGGATAATCTTAGCCATTATAGTAATCAAGGTAAACAGAAGATATATATTGCTGGAGTTGTACTATTTGATGTAATAATATAAAGGTGGAATTGGTTCTTTAAGCAGATTGTGGTCTGCCATCAGAATAATACTACTAATTGCTCTGCTGGATACAATTAGCCTAGTAAAAGAATCTTAACTTGTACAGGCCTGTATATTTTTTTTTATACAAAAGCTTTACTATTCACCAGCCATTATGAACACATGCAGCGAGGTGTCCATTACAAAATGATTTTTGAGGACCATTCCTCGACTGCTTTAAATCTTTTTGTGTGATCAACTTTTGAGGATGGTGGGGTCTAGGCAGGAATCCTATCACACAATTTACTATATTGTTACTTTTCTAAACGGGTTGATACCTCACTCTTGCACTGTCCTAGACTCTACAGCAATAAAAAACATATACTGTTAATCCAGTTCCTCATTATTGAAGCTGAGATAGCTATAATTGAACATGTGAACAGTGCCCAAATCAGCTACAAGTACCAAACACGTATTATCCTCCTCTTATACTCAGGAGTAGAAGTAAAAAAGTGCTCCACCGGCATGTTACTAGCACTACTTGTCTAGTGATTATCACAGAAACATGTAACATTAGCTGCAATAAACCTACAAGCGATCACAGAGTTGATTTTAGAATTTGCCTTTCATATTTTAGATATATGTGTAATAAAAGTTAATTTTTAAATTTTGTTTTTAACAAACCCCATACTTATCTGGTTCACATCACCATACTAAACAACCCTAGATCTTGTTTAGGAAGGTGAGACTTGTGCTGTTTACTGTCTCTTTTGCTCTCTTTCATTTTTGATTCATTAAACTGGCCATAGCACATTCCCTTTGGTATACTATCACGTCCTATACTCCAAATGGGGGGTGCACCTCATCATAGTGCTTGTATAGTTTGAGAGATATAAGCATCTAAAGTCCCCCACTCCTGCCCCTTTCACAGACGTCCAAAACAAAAGAAATAAGATAGCGCACGGCTCCTCAAAGCATTATCTGTGTTGCAAACAATATCAAGCATATAAAACTTTTAAATGCATACTCACAACCGCCTCTGGGAACTTCACTTTCGCTGGATCAGACCGCCAGTCGCGGGTCTTCGGTTAATATGGTTCGTCTCTCATTACACCCTAACGATCTCCGCTCTCCTTTTCTGTAATCATTTATTTACCATGCTAGACCATTAACCTGCTACAGTATAACAATACTGTTCAGGCATGATATATACACTTAAAGGAGTTCGCGTCTATGATCTTAAAAGGTACGGGACAACCACATAAATTCAAAAGATTGTTTAATAACATAATTCCATAAAAATATTTGACATCAAACATCAAATAGATATATAATATATCATAAGAAATAACATATATGTCCCAACGCGTTTCACTAACACTATGTTGCTTTGTCAGGGGCATCAGACGTCAGTGCTTTAGCTGACAGTAGGAGATCCTGGTCCCGGGACCAGCCGGTGACTCTTCAGCAGAGCTGAAATACCATTATGTAGAAAGAAATACTTTACTGAAACAGTCTACAAAATGTGCTTGCAAACTAGGCATGCTTTGCATTTCTTTCTATGTAACGATATTTCTGCTCTGCTGAAGAACCGTCGGCTGGTCAAATGTCCAGAATCTCATTCTGTCAGCTAGAGCGCTGATGTCCGTGAAAGGGGAGGGAGGGGGGAAGTTTAGATGCTTATATCTCTCCAACTATACATTTTTGAAAGATGGGACGTACCTCATTGCATTAATATTTTTAACATCTACAATTAAAAACAGCCATTACTATCCCTTTAAGACATTCCCCACTGGGGAAATAAATGTCTAAGGGGATAAAGAATAAGTAGTTGATGTGCTGATGGACAGAAGTGTGAGTTCTCCTCTGGAGTGAGGATTATCTTGGACCAAAAAAAAAACATTATATGATGTCATGATCACTTATTGCCCCAGTGGCGGATATTGTATCACATTTACTTTTTATATATTTTTTAATTTAGTTATCTTCAA
Source organism: Rhinophrynus dorsalis (assembly GCA_037306005.1). NCBI lineage: Eukaryota > Metazoa > Chordata > Amphibia > Anura > Rhinophrynidae > Rhinophrynus > Rhinophrynus dorsalis. The sequence goes on from CM074727.1 coordinate 42,326,491, forward strand.
GTCCATGGGTGTCCAGAGGCACTTTCCCCCTCCCCCCCTACAATTACTCCCTCTATATAAACAAAGGGGCTGGCCTGGGGGTGATATTATGCTTTTCCGCCACCCCTCCCACCCAGAAAAATTTATATGGACACCACTGATCACGTATATACCATTTTTATATATTTATTTATTTATTTTACACTTCCTCATTTTGTGCTCTAAATGTTTTTAATTTTGCAAAGTATTATATTTCCATTGTAAATACCTTTCCATTTTTAACTTTACTGTACTTGGATCTCCTGTTGCTTTGCTATGCTTTTTATGTTTTCTATGTTCTATGCCCAAGAGGACCCTGGGGACTTTTCAGCTGCACAGTGGATCAATTGCCACATTTTCCATATAAGTGACCTATAAGAACTTCAAGAGGTATTGACTTGTGCGTCTGTTCCATTTGATTAAATATCATTCTCATCTCACATCCATCCATCTTCTACTTCATTTCCATATTCATCATTGTCTCATATCCATCTTCCACACCGGAAGGTTTTTATAACAGCTTCTACTATTTCCCATCCTATATAATAATTTGCTAAAAAGTGCGTAATGCCGCAGTCATGCGCAGTAGAGACTGCTGCGCGTGCTGCAGTCATGTGCAGTGGAGACTGCCCACGCCGCGGCTGATACAGAGCTGGATGCTCCGAAGGAGAGTCCAGCTCTGTATCAGATGCGGCGCGGGCAGTGTCCACTGCACATGACTGCCCCTCGACCAGCTGGCAGTGGCACTGTGGCCCGTGTAATGGGCTCTTCAACTAGTTAGAAATAAGTAATTTGACTTATTTTACTCAGTGGGACTTAGATTGTTACTTTGTTTATGAATATATACTGCTAGTCATGGAACTACAACATCTCATATTACCATACCTTTATCATTGTTTTTAGTGAGAACCGTGAATTTTATTTTGTTTATTTCACCATTTGTGATATGCACATTTATATAATATATTTTTTGTTAGCATTGAACAGTTTTCATTGTGTTGTTAACATTTGCACATTTCCATTATCTTTATAGGATAGTAATACATAACATGTAAAACAATATATTGTAGTGTTTATCGCCCCAAGTAAAACAAGGGTATTCCCACTGCCGAAATGTGTTTTATTCAAAAGTTATTACAACTCAAACTTGAATTGTTTTGGTGCACTATCACAGTGGCCTGAAATTGTACAGTGGCACTGTTGCTAAACCATCCTAAGGACAGCTCTGTCCTTTTTTCTCCATAGGATGGTATAGCAACAGCACCACTGTAAAATTCAGGCCACTATGATACTGCACCTCAAAAATTCAGGTTTGAGCGCTAATAACTTTTGAATTAAACACAATTCAGCAGTGAGAGTGCCCTTGTTTTACTTGGAGGGAAAAACAGTTAAAATGTTAAAATAAACTTTTATTAGTGCCCTATTAAAAAAACGAGCAAATCAAAACAAAATGGTAGTCCCAATAATATGTTATTGAAGGTTTCTATATATAACCCAATCTTGGCACCATTGGCAACATGGTTTTCCTTTCCCAATCACCTTCAGCCCCAGTTCACAGGACAAAAGCTGTGTGATCTAAATACAGATGTCCGAGTTTAGTGCCTGTAAAATACAAATGAGCCCTTGAACTGTAATGACTACATTGCAAATTAAAAGCTATTAGTAATTGCTTTAATCTACCTACATTAAATCTATTGGCAGATGGATAAGTAGGCCTATCTTGTAACAGCCAGAGCAAGTCTTGAGGTGGACTCTTACATTCCTGCCAATGATAAGCTGTTATTTGAACATAGAAGAGAGTGGCCGCAAAAGTTAAAGACCCAAAAACAGCAAGACACTCACTACAGAAAATCCCAGTGGTTTTATCCACAAAATAATTATAGGTAAAGGACCCGCTGGGCAAGTGATTCATAAAAGTCAAAAAATATATAGATATAGAAATAAATATATATATATATATATGTATTGGGATCGAGCACTGTCTGAGACACATGGTCTGTGATCAGAGACTCTGGCGATCGTTTCACCGTGTCGGCTTTATCATTCAGTTGCTCTCAAACTACAACTCTGACAGTTTTAAATCTGCTTAGTTAGCCAATAAAAGGTATCAAAAACTATATTTGCCTCCTGTATTTCTACGGATAACACGGTACCAACTCTCATTTGTTATTAGTATTGAAATAACTCTCTCCATGGCACAAATACTATGAAGATTAATAGGAGTTGCTTTTTTTGTGAAATATTACAATCCCTTTAAGATACTTCTGCAGTTCAGTCTTGTATGGGTATACAGGTGATGGCAGTGCCCAAGCTGTGCAACTAAACAGACTTTGTGTGGAGGGAGACTGACACAAATAGATTACCTGCCACTAAAGTGGATTTTTTTTTCCTGAGGTTAGAGCAGATGTGATAGAGAAATTTTAGATCAATTCAATGTATCATAGGGAACAAATAAACTACTGCGCTGAATTAAATGTGCATTTTAACCCTTGAATGCTAGACATATCTCCAGAGTATTGCATTGTAAAACAGAGACAGTACAGAGGCCCACTGTTTAGAAGGAATGAGGCCACATGTAGTCCTGGGACCAGATCACTGACCTGGAAAGTCCTTGTTTGGGAATAGTGCTGATCCACAGGTGTCTACTGCAAATATCTGAGATAATGAATCTGTGACTCAATCTAGATCACAGGACTTGCTTTTTTCTCAAGCATAACTGATTTTGATGTAGCCTTTTCCTAAAACACACATATAAACTTAACTATACAGATGTGAAACCTACACATTTTTTTATAAACATGTAAGGATTACTAAAGTACCATTACAGTACTGTGGTGTATTTTATTAAATGAACACCGACACCTACTATTTACAATCCCTGCATCCTACTATGACCATAAAATCCCAATGACCACTAAGAAATGTAACCTAGTAATTGTATTAAGCCCTTAATGACCCTTGACGGTCCAGGCACGTCATGGGTAGATTTCCGTTAAGGACCCATGACGTGCCAGGACTGTCATGGAATTCAGGGCTCACCGAGCAGCTGCACGCCATTCGTGTAGCCCTGAACCGGATGCAAAATAAATTAGAAAAATTAATCTGTGTCCTTAAGTGACAGCCGCATGCACGATCAGCCATCCTTAAGGGTTTAAAGAGATAATAAGAGAGATGTACTAATGTGATTTCACAGTGATACAGACACTGAATTTTGTTTACCAGTGCTGCAGCTGCCTGTCACCTATTTATTAACATTGTTACACAGTGTAACTTTACTCATTTCCCTCTGCATGCTATTGGGGGAGGAGGCAAAATTGTGGCATCCTGTTATTTCAATACTGTCAGAGTTGTAGTTCACAAGTAATTGAATGATAAAGTATCCCCTCCCGCCCCTTTTACTGACGTAACACTGCTCACCTCAGAACAGAATGGAGGTATCCATATGGCTTGCAGAGAGGGAAAATCTTCAATTAGCATAAGGGAAAAACCTGTCAAGGGGGGCAGGGTTTTAATTGTTCTCACAGTAAGAAGATTGCCCCTTGCTGTGAGCTGTCTGGGCTTAAGACCAGATTTCACATCTGAGGTGAGCAGTGGTACACTAGGTAAAAGGGGTTGGAGGGGGATAATTTATCATTCAATTATTCTTGGACTACAACTCTGTCAGTATTTAAATAATACTCTCCATGGCCCAAATACTATGAAGATTAATTGGAGCTGCTTTTATTTTGAAACATTGCTATATATTTAACTTAACTGATCATTCATTCCAGTGCCTAACCAAAGTGCAATGACGAATGGAAAATAAGCTGCACTGGTGGGATTCATGCTTTTTAATCACTTCTGAATGACATGTCCATAGAGTCAGACATGTCTCTTGTTGGCAGTGCTCTGGGACCTCAAACTTTGCCCATTGCTGTATTGGCATCACCTGTGTGCACATGCATAATGTCTGTTATGATGTTTTTGCTATATTAAGTCAAGTTGGGGATATTATTAGAACATGTCGGTGCCCCTTTAAACATAAGAAATATCAGTATTAACCTTTGGCAGTGATATTTTCACCAATCTCCCTCCATCTCCATGATCTGTATTTATTTTTTTATTTTGTGAAGCTCATGTGCCATTTCAGCTTTATCTGCATTATCCCACTGTGTACAAACACTGTTTTTTATAACATGCAGTTTAACCCAACCATGGAATGACTAAAACAGTAAATACTTCTCAGTAAATTAGAAGCACCCTGTTCATGGCTAGTAAGGAATTGACAGTCACAGACAACAAACCAATAGACAAGCAGCAGTGTCTGAATGCAATGCATAATTTATTCAAAATATGAAATCTTTATAAAGACATAAAGCAGATTTCACACTGAGAGATTAGGTCAAGCAATCTGTTATAGCAACCCTAGCCTGTGATCTTTGGAGAATAAAAGAAATCAGATTTAAATTTCTAAGATTAACATTTATAAAGCTGTAATGTGTCCCAAATGTCATTGCTCACTTTGCATTGGGGCAGAAAAGGCAAACATTCTTCCTCTAAAACGTGCAGGCACCTGTAAAGAGAAAAATATTACATGAATATAGATCAGATTAATGTGACTTGCTACTTTCTAGCTCAGGGACTTGACACCATGAGGCACTAAAGATGCTGCGCCTGGACTACAAATTTCACTGCATTCCCCCAGCCAGAGGCTGTCAGAGGATGATGGAAGTTGTAGTCCATCAATAACTGTAGGGTCTCAAATTATCCATCTATAGTTGTTACTGTGCTTCATCTTTCATTATTTTCAAGAAACTTTCATGGATTTTCTTTTTACTACCCTGCCTAATTATTTCCCTTTACCACTTAATTCTACCCAACCAGGTTATACACTCTTCCCGTCATTTTTCTTCTTTCCTACAATGCAAAGATGCACTTGTTGATCATATGGGCAGTAATTCTGTATAACTGCATGCACTATGTCTATTAAACTAGCCTGACATTGAAGGAACCCGCACGGACCTCAGAATCCACCATCCAGGACCAGATTTTCCCTACTCAGGGAACCATTGCTGCCCCTAACCCCACCCTTGGCCACATCTAAAACCCTCAAATGACCCAGCCCTAGCAAAGTTCACAGATGTCTAACAGAATATGCTAGCAGAAAAAAACTCTTACAGAAACTGGTCTGGACATGGGTATATAAATAAGTCCAATAGTTATATTATCTATATATTATAACAATATATAAATTGTTAAATCACTATAAACCAGGTGTGGACCTTTAGTGCAGGTGGTTCTGAATTGTGTTGGACAAACCCACAACTCAGCACATGCATGAGGCCAGCAATGCAGAGACATTCCACACAATGTAGCACCCTAGCCAGCTGCATAAAAATTAAAGGGATAGCAATGGTTCACAATAAAAGCAGCTCCGATTAGTCTTCATAGTATTTGGGCCCTGGATAGTGTTAATTCAATACTGTCAGAATTGTATAGTTCAAGAGTAATTGAATGATAAAGTATCCCCCTCCCTCCCCTATTACCTAGTGTAAGTCACCTCCCTTCAGATGTGGAATCTGGTCTCTTGACCGAACAGCTCGCAGCAAAGGACAATCTTCTTACTGTGAGCATAAGGAAAACCCTGCCCCTCTTGCCAGGTTTTTCAGGTTTTCCCTTATGCTAATTGAAGATTGTCCCTCTCTGTGATCCATCTGGACAGTCTTCTTGCTCTGAGGTGAGCAGTGTTACATCAGTAAAAGGGGTGGGAGGAGGATACTTTATCATTCGATTACTCTTGAACTACAACTCTGACAGTACTGAAATAACTCTCTCCATGGCCCAAATACTATGAAGATTAATTGGAGCTGGTTTTATTGTGAAGCATTACTATCCCTTTAATGGAACATTTGTCCATTCAATGGCAAGCAGACATGTAGGATGACAAAGTCACCCAATTTTCCTGAGCCATGCTTATATAACTCTTTGAGTGCTAAAAAGGTGTCCAACTCATTGCTGCCCATCGTGTTTGACACTCCTCTGGCATTCAAATGGCTTAAAATGGTAATTTAAGGAAAAGTCTTCTTTACCTCCATCTTTTAAGCAGCCAGAGAATGGTGGTAGATATTGGTTTTGAAATGCAGGAATCCACTATAAGAAAATATACAAAGTTTAATTTGTAATCTGAAGAAACACCTTACATTCATCTTATTAAACAGATTATGACATGATAGTGATTAAGGGGAAAATATATTAAGAAATTTACTTGATTTTTATCAAAGATAAATCATGTGCATTATCTCCTTTCAATCTTTTTTGTTTTCTTTATTTGCAAAGTTATGCCTTCTATATCCAAAACTGACCAAAATATTACATATCTGTGTTTTTAAGTACATCATTCATTTAATGGGGGTCCACAGTGTCTCAACTAAGTCACTGATCACTTTGAAAAATTTGTAATATATTTACTTCTGAAGTAATGTTTAGCTTTTAAAGAACCAGAGGAATGTGCAAAGTACTGGTCGTTAAAGGGGTAATCATAAAAATATTTGGCATTATAGGTGTGAAATAATGTCCAATAAACAGCTATGTAAACAGATACATCAACTGGCCACAATAGAGCAGGATTATTTGTATTGTTCTGCTACAACCAACACTTATAATGTAGGTGTGGCAAGCACAACTGTGGTGCTTCCCAAAATGTGGGGCCTTACACCATTGCCTACTCTGCCTAATAGGAAATCCAGCCCTGCAACACAGAAAATAGGCTGGCATATCTATTTCATAAAGAGGTCTGAAAAGCAGAACAAGTTATAACTTACTTATGCATATTATTTATTTATATACAAGTTAAATAAACCTCATGTCCTTCTCACATGTGTACTATATATATAATATGTATTTGGAAGTAGAACCTATTTTGTTTTGAAGGTTTAATTTTACTTCTTTTTGTCAGTGCCTGTACTGGATTACCTTGGAACTAATCATATTTGTTTTAGTGCAATGGATGTTAGTATTTACCAAAGAAGTTGCATAAGCTAGGATATCTGCATTCAGTTTCACAGTGTCCACAGATCCCCTGCAAGATACATTAATAAAGGTTAAAGAGATTATACAGTTGTAGCAGTCACCTCAAGCAAAGGTCACATGAGAAGGTGTACATTTTCAAATGTTAAAAATATAAACATGGAATATAACAGCAGTTAAGAGCCCAATGATGCATGCAGTCAGTCAATTCAATCCAGATATCTATTCACCAGGAGTACACAACCTGTGGCACTCCAGCTGTTAGGAACAGCAAATTCCATCATCAACCAACCGTCAAGTGGTTTGGGAAGATGGTAGTTGCAGTCCCCATCAACAGGGAGGAGGAGATGCACTAAGGTAGAATAAAGAGGAGATAACTTCTTAATGGACATACACTGAGCATTGAGTGCATAGAATAACATAGGAACTGTAGAGTTTATCCCACTTGATAAATTATCTCCTCTTTTTCACCACCTTGATCACATCATAGTGCATCTCTTCCTCCTCAGAAGTGCTTACGTTGGTTACCCTGATATTCACTAAAGGTGCTAATGTTTATTGTCTGTATTTAAATATTAATAAATGCAATATTAAAATATCTGTGAAAGTACATAATTTATAATGCATTATCACCAAGAATAGTGATGGATGTTGTAAGCATTATACTACATATAAACAACAACATAAATTCAGAAAGTTTATTTGCAAAACAAAATAACGCAATGACAAATATTGTAATATTCAATTCCCAAAACTAAAATCTTACAATTTTGCTTTTTTATTTATTTATTTTTTTTTTTTTCAAATAAGACTTTGAAAAAGTAAGTGGCAGACAATCATTTAAAGCGTAACTACCACCTAATATAAAGTCGCCCCCCACTGATTATGCATATGACAACTAGCTTCTTAATAGTTCTATTATCTGCCACAAGTACCAGCATCCAAAGTCATCCTTTTTCTTGTGAGACTGATGCCCAGGCTTCTTGCTTTAGAGCCATCCGCGTGCCTGTGCCGTCAGTCTCTTCCGGTGCCTTTCGGCTCCTTGCGATACCTCCTAGAGCAGTGGTTCTCAACTCCAGTCCTCGGGACAGGATTTGATGATTTCCTTGTTAGAGAACAGGTGAGTTAATCAATGTGAATGAGCCTCTGATCACCACACCTGTGCTCTAGCAAGTCCTGGTCTGTTGGTGGGTCCTGAGGGCAGGAGTTGAGAACCACTGTCCTAGACGTATACTTCCCATACTCTGTCAGTCATTGTCCTTGACCAATGTGTTATTGGCATTAATCCCAGCAATTTTTCAATATCTATTATATTAATATTATATAATATTATTTTATAGTATTTTCTTATTAGTTTATCAGTGTTAACTAATATTCAGTTGACTAAGTTCTTCAGCATCCTATCGAGTTCAAGTATTACTACTTTTCAGCATCAACCAAAAGCTGGTCAACTATGTTCCATAGCATCCTATTACATTTTATGTACTAGAGTGATTCTGTCTAGAAAAACATAAAGAGCAGGATGTTATTTATCTGCATAAATATTTGGATAAGCTGAGTGAATGGGCAGAAAAGTGGCAAACGAGTTTAAATATAGATAAATGTAAGGTTTTGCATTTGGGCTGCAGAAACAAAAATACTGTATACACTAAATGGGGACTTCTACGGGAATCCTTCTTAGAGTAAGATTTAGGACTAGGTGTGGGCGAAAGGTGCCGTCATGTTCCTGAGAAAAACATATGTGAAAACATGTTGTTTTCTGCTTTTTCATGGAAAATCTGCTTTAAATAAAGAAATTAAAATCTTCGCATTTTTCACCCATTGCAAAAATTCTTTGCTATTTTTTCAATGGCTAGAAAGTTTTTGCCCATTGATTAATGTGTTTTTCACTATTTCGCTATAAAAAAGTGTATTTTTCCAGGAAGTGAAACACAATAGAAGCAGATACAAAGCGAGATTGATGTGCTGTGCTGTTCTGCTGTGATCTTTCTAGCAAAATGAAGGAAGGAGAGGTTCATAGTAGTGATGAGCGAGCGTGCTCGGCCGATGCTCGGATCGGCTCGAGCATCGCTCTGCTCGGCACATGGCGGTACTCGTCGAGTACCGCCATGTGCTCTCCCGCCATGTTCGGGTGGCGGGGATCTGTGCCGGAAGAGGCACAGATCCGAAGACGCTCCGCTGGACCACCAGGGACTGGAGGTACGGGGGCATTGCGGAGATGAAGGGGGACATTGTGGAAGAGGGGCATAGACTCTATGCCCCTCTTCCACAATGTCCCCCTTCATCTCCGCTATGCCCGTCTTCCACAATGTGCCCCTTCATCTCCGCTATGCCCCTCTTCCACAATGTGCCCCTTCATCTCCGCTATGCCCCTCTTCCACAATGTCCCCCTTCATCTCCTCTATGGCATAGAGGAGATGAAGGGGGACATTGTGGAAGAGGGGCATAGCGGAGATGAAGGGGCACATTGTGGAAGAGGGGCATAGCGGAGATGAAGGGGCACATTGTGGAAGACGGGCATAGCGAAGCTGAAGGGGGACATTGCGGAGCTGAAGGGGGCATTCGGAGATGAAGGGGGCATAGCGGAGATGAAGGGGGCATTGACCAGGCACCCTCCCCTCATCAGAGCAGGGGGTGTCTGGTGTCGCCCCATTCATTTCAATGGGGCTCGGGTGCTCGGCCGAGCACTCGAGCCTCAGGGGGTGCTCGGTCAGAGCACCCGAGCACCCGAGCATCGGGGTGCTCGCTCAACACTAGTTCATAGTAACTGCTATCACCATGAGCAAGTTTGAAAATAATAAAAGGAGGAGCTGGAAGGACCCTTATGTATCCACTATGTCTGAGGAGGAAGAAGTGACCAGTACATACCCAATGATGGCCAGTCCCCCTAAATTACTCATAGGGAAATTAATCTCAAAGGAGGGAGAAGAGGGTAGTAGTGAAAGCAGGACAAGTCAGCTGCCTGTGCCTGCTCCCAGATGTGCTGTACCTGCTGCCAGTGCTGAGCTTTCTGCCAGTGCTGAACCTTCTTCCACCAGTGCTGTGTCTACTGATAGTGATTAACCTGCTGCCAGTGTGTCTTGTAATCCTCAGGAGAGGGGGAAGGAGAAGATGATGCCAAGTGTGACAGCAGGAACCCCTAAGTCACACTTGCCATCCCCAAGCAGTCCTGCCACTAGTACTACTACTAAGAAGGGTCAGCAGCTTGTAAGTGTTAGGAGTGAAGGAGAGGGTGATCATCATATTACTTGCTCTAGGGTAACTACATCTTCTGCCAATCCACCTCATTCATCGTTACCTCCCCCGCCAAGTGATAGCCACTCTGTAGATGTTAGAATGGGGCAGTTTGTGTCCACCAATTGCACACTGTGTGGTGCACTGACCACACATGTCAGTGTGATGGAGGAGAATTGTGAGCAGGGCATCAAGTGGCATCTGAAGAGATTCCATCCCTCAGAATATACTAAGCTGGTGACAGAGAGGGTTTGTCATTACTGTCAGCAAGTTCTCACTTGGCCATAGCGGGGTCTGGACAAGGGGCATAGTGACAGCAGCAGTTTCTGGAGGGGAGATTTCACATTGAGGACCCTAAGTGTCATGGTGTTTGGATAGAGTTGTGCCAGGTTTTTCATGTGAGTGTATTTGTACCCATTGTTCCTAGTCCTTCCCTTATTTACACTGTGCATATTGCAGCTGATGATGTGAGATGCACAGTTCCTGCTCTCAAGGGAAAAAATTCTATTCTAATAACACACCCATGATTTTGGAGGAGGGGCAGGTGGAGAAACATTATTTGCCAACTTCTTCTTTTCTCTCTCTTTCTCTCTCTCTCTCTCTCTATATATATATATATACATAAGTGGTGGGGGCTACTAATGGTGCTGCTACTGTCTCAGGCGCATCACTGGAGCTAGTACTGGCAATTGGAACCATGATCATCCATCACCCATGTTACAGCTCTTGTTGATTCCATTCCAGTTGAGTTGACTACCGTAAAATCTCAGGTATAATACGCACCTGTGTATAATACACGGGTGTATTTTATACCTAAGATTTTAGTGGAAAATAAGAGTGCCTATGTATAATACAAACCCTTATTTTCCCCCTTACTAAAATTTTTTTTATGGCTGACAGATACCCTTCCATCCCGCCACCAGCCCAGTTCACTCTCACAATAAGGCTTACTTGCTCCCACTGACGTCCTCACTGAAGTCTGCTCTCACAAAAAGGCTTGCTTGCTCCCACTGATGTCCCCACTGAAGTCCACTCTCACAATAAGGCTTCCGGTACTTCTTTCCACTGAAGGACCCATCTTTCCTGCGGGAGGTATGCTTGCATTTGCCGCCCGCTTCCTTCATGGGCTTTCAGGACCTTCCCCCGAGGGAAGATGGGTCCTTCAGTGGAAAGAAGTACCGGAAGCCTTATTGTGAGAGCAGACTTCAGTGGGGACGTCAGTGGGAGCAAGTAAGCCTTATTGTGAGAGCAAATTGGGTTGGTGGCGGGAGGGAGGGTATCTGTCAGCACTACTTTTAAAAAAAAAAAATAACTCTCGTGTATAATACGCACCCCCCACTTCACATAAGGTGAAGTGGGGTAAAATTGTGCCCGAGATTTTACGGTAATCATCCTGCTGCTTAAACAACTAAGCAGTAGCAGCAAGAACAGCAGTCCCAAATTCCGCAATGAGACCGGGGCATTTGACAATGGCCAGTAGACACCATAACATAACCTGCTGGCACTAGGCCAGCAGGGCATTTTTTTTCCTCAAGGCTTGTTCTTTCAAAAAATACCAGAGGCCTACAAAGAAAAAAAAAATTGAGGGGCTTGTTTCTGATAAGCCTAAGTCCTACAAATCACTGATTCTTCAGGCTTGTGATGCTAACAAGCTGAATTGATAAAAAATATTTCTTATTCCTTAGGGGTTGTGACACTAACAAGTCAAAGTCCTACAAATCAATGTTTCCTAAGGGATTGGGTATCACGGTGCCCGTGCTATTTGGCGACATTCTGTCAGTTTACACTCCTACCTAATGCCTGTTGGCTGCACTGTTATTGTCCCGCCCAGTATTTGTCTTTAAATACTGGGTTCTGGCACTTCTCTAGTGCCCTTTCGTGGTGTTTCAGTACCAGCGCTTGTTCCTGTTATTTGTGTGATCTCAGTGTATCGACCCGGCCTGCCTGATGACTCTGCATCTTGTTCCTGTCTGTGTACCGACCCGGACTGTCTGACTTTTCTGCATCTCGCTTCTGCCTGTGTACCGACCTGGATTGGCTGATGTTCCTGCTCCATGTACCGACCCGGACCGGCTGACATTCCTGCTCTGTGTACCGACTCGGACTGGCTGACCTTCCTGCTTGGTGTACAGACTCGGATTGGCTACATTCTTGCTCTGTGTGTGGATCCTTTCCCGGCTGGGCTACTGTGATGGCGTACCTCCACTGCACATCTTATCTGGTCTCTGGTTAGGGTGGTGTCAAGATCTTCACTGTCTCCAGACAGCTTGCTGCAGTCTGGTCTCTGTTGCCTCAGTGTCGCCCAGGCAACATTTTGGTGCATCCTCACTCCCGTGCAGTCCCCGGTTGGGTGCCTCTCAGGGCAAGTTGCTCGGTTCCATTACTGCTATGGCAGTGCCCAGTTGCTCAGTCTCCGTTACTGCTATGGCAGTGCTCAAGTTGCTCAGTCTCCATTACTGCTACGGCAGTGCTCAGTTGCTCAGTCTCCGTTACTGCTACGGCAGTGCTCAAGTTGCTCAGTTTCCGTTACTGCTACGGCAGTGCTTGAGTTGCTCAGTCTCCGTTACTGCTACGGCAGTGCTCCGTTGCTCACTCTCCGTTACTGCTATGGCAGTGCTCAAGTTGCTCAGTCTCCGTTGCTGCTACGGCAGTGCTTGAGTTGCTCAGTCTCCGTTACTGCTATGGCAGTGCTCAAGTTGCTCAGTTTCCGTTACTGCTATGGCAGTTCACAAGTTGCTCAGTCTCCGTTACTGCTACGGCAGTCCACAAGTTGTTCTGGTCTCCATTATCTTTGGGCGTTACTCAATTTGGTGCTCCTACCTTTTGTTTGATCTTCTTAAAGGGCCTTGCACTATTAGGGCCTGTCAGTACTCTCAGTCTAATAGTAACCCATTCAGTACTGTCCAACTGAGATTCACACAAGAACTTCCTGACCTGTGTCAATATATTGATCTCTGGACTATCTGCATACTCTGGACCCATGTGGACCTACCTTTGTATAACCTGTCTTGTGTCTGTACTATATTGCATATATATATTACAGGACCCATGAGGGTTATTGTTATTATCATTGTTCAATAAAATTGTGTTTTATCCAAACCTACTGTGTCTGTGTGTCAAACAAACCGTTACCTTGGGCCTAACACAAGTCTAAGCCCTACAACAAATCAATGATTCCTTAGGGCTTGTGCTTGTAATAAGTCTAAGTCCTATAAATTAATGTTTCCTCAGGGTTTGGGCCTCTAACAAGTTCTACAAATCAACCTCCACAAAATTCTCTAGCCTGTCAAGTACAAGTCTGCCTCAGTCACAGATTCTGCCAGGGGTCCCTGTCTCTGTCAAGTTATGTACCAATTTCTTATTTTATTTTTAATTGTATTTATTTTTTAAAAGTTTCCCCCAATTTCAGTCTATCTCCCCAAAAAAATTCCCTGTTCAACTCATTCTTCCCCAGACTCCACTCACCAACACAGGCACCCTTCTCAGAACCCTTTTATACCATGTTTTAGATATTTTTTTAAATGTTATTTATTTAGTATTTTTTATTAACTGTTCCCCAATCCCAGTCAACAATCCCCCAAAAAAAGAATGCCCTGTTCAACTGATTCTTTCCCCACAATCCACCAACACAGGTACCCTCATACCCATTTTATACTATAGATCTGGGGAATAAAATAAAATTTGCTATGTGTTGTGCGTAAATTCAATGTTCCCATTAATTTCAATGCAATGAGAAAAAATGAGGAAAAACAGCCCTTTTTATGAGGAATTTTTCGCCAAGTGGAAATAGTCATTATTTTCGCCCACCCCTTTTCTGGGGTACATAATAGAAGTGCTGTTGATATGTCAGAGTGAGACACGATTTTCTACTCCTGCTGCAGAGGAGTATGACTCTGAGGTTGTTTTTGGAGATGACAAGAGTAATAGAGTGCCTGCACTTACCGCCACCACACCCACCACCTCCACAAGTCATGTTATTAAAGTAAAACATTTACACAGTTATTCTACTATGCAATGCCATGCCACACTTACTAAGTTCGTAGAAAGAAGTCAAAATCTGCACAAAAATAATGCAAAAGTACACCTATGGATAAGTAAACTTGCCATAATGTTGGAGGTTGACATACTGCCCCTTTCTTTTATTGAAAACAGAAGCTTTAAATAACTGATGTCGTGTTTTGCATCCTGCTGGAATATCCCAAGCCGCAGTATTTAAGACCACAATATTACATTTTTATACTCTTGACTTACTTGTTAATTGTCTCTTTATAGATATCCCTCCTAGGAGCAAAATATGTGTAAAATATTTCCAGTACTTACAGAGCAAGTGTATTGTCAAAGTTGAGCTGTCCATCTACATTTGCGGAGACAAAACTGGATGAAAGGTCCGACGCAACTTTCAATTTAAGCGTTACTGCAAGATCTCCAGATAACTTTGCTAATAAAGTTGAAAGTACCCTGGAAAAGAGAAAAAAATAGTTTTGAAAGATGTAGATGCCTGAATTAAACTTTATTTATTTAGTTATTTATTTTTTGCATCCATTCTATATTTTTTTCTTCAAAAATTGTAATGATGGCTCTGGAATACATGTGTATTTATTTGGATTGCACAAGCACAGGGTATTGCTCCACATTTTTGTCAGCCCTGCACATGTATCTACTTATCCAGACCACCTGACCAACTGAAGAAAAGAAACAACTTTAACTCCTTAATGAGCGGCAGTCAAGGAACACAGAGCTTTTTTTTTTTTTTTTTTTTTAATTTCATTTCTCCTCAATTAATTCAGTGGTCCCTGAGCGGCGTGCGGGGACCCTGAATTCCATGACATGCCAGGGACACCATGGATCCTTAAAGTAATGCCCATAAAAAGTGTTTTGCATTTAGAAGTGCTTAAAAAGCTGAGCTAAATACAAAAAAAGGTATCTCTCAAATCGCTATGGTCTAAGAGATACAGACGTTTAAAGTTTGATCTCTCCTACTGACAGAAGTGAGAAGTGAGAAGTGCCGCAATATCGTTATTTACTATGAATCCCTTCAATGGAATGGTCTAAAATGTGTGCCTGGTTTTCAAGCACTCATTTTAGACTATTCCAATGAATGGATTCGTGGTAAATAACAAGATTGCGGCTCTGCTCAAGCGCCTCCCTGTTGGCCGACACAGATCTCCTGCTGACAGCTTTACAGCTGTTAGTAGGAGAGATCAAACACCTGTATCTCTTAAACCATAGCGGTTTGAGAGATACGTTTTTTGCATTTAGCTCAGCTTTTTAAGCTCTTCTAAGTGCAAAAAACTTTTTTGTGGACATTACTAACCCTTTAACACAAGTGTACCCATGATGGTCCTGGCACCTCATGGGTCCTTAAGGGTTTAAAAAATGAGTGTTCTCAATAGAATCTCAAAATTAACCTTCTAACCCTTCGAGTGCCAGAGGGGTAAGCAATGCATTGCAAAGCAATGCTTTGCGTACCCCTCTGGCACTCAAAGGGTTAAGAAGCAGACGGATGGGTAACTCATTGTGAAGTAATGTGTGGCACATCCTCTGGTTTTTAAAGGGTTAAGTCACTGAGAATGATCACTAAAAATAAATGGAGTAAACCAAAGTTGAGGGGACAAATAAACAGACCCAACATTTCCACTGATTTACATTTTTATTTTAGAATTTTAAATGATAAAGACATATCCAACTATAGCAATGCATTTGAGATACAATAGGTTAAAAGCTTCAATTAAAACATTGTTTCTTTTTTTGTCCCCAACAGTTTAATTGTCACACTACTTCTTTGTACATTGGTCTCATAATCTTTATTAAGCCAAGTTAAATAGAAACAAATAAATCCACGGTGATTGAAAGATCAGTGTTTGGATCAAACACTTTTAATTGATATCTCAGATGCTAACTATTGTATATAGTAATTGGCTAGGATGTTTGTCAGAAGCCGCCATGAGCAGTAGAGACTGCCCGAACGCACAGAATGCTTGGAGTTCTGTGCTGGGAGCATTCTGTGCTTTCGGGCAGTCTCTTAAGAGGATGGTCCTGCTCTACGTACTGCCTCTACCTCACTGCTCCACGCAATGCAGTTATGCACCTCCTCACTCAGACGATGCAATCATGAGCAGTAGAGACTGCCCGAACATGGGCAATCTCTACTGTGCATGACTGCATCGGGACAAACATAATCTGGCCTTTTATTATATAGGATTGTGCTCCTTCATTTGCCTAATGCACCTTGTGGATTACAGACACATCTCAATATATTCTCTACTTTGCTATATAGATATTATGTACTAGTGTAAAAGCCCGTGTACACTGGGCAAGGTCCAGGTGATGTTAAGAATGTAAGGTGTCTGTGCTACTGGTAGGTGTTACATGTGGGTTTAGCCACCAAACAAAGAGAAGTGTATATCAACCTCACTATTTTTATCACTCTTTTAGTATCTGCGGATAGTGTTTCAAGCTACCGGGATTGTGTTGCAATAACAGATGCACCATAGAGTCCTGCTTATTTATAATCATTCTTTTAACTTTTGGCTTTGCAGCTGCTGTAAACTATAATTCTCATCATACATTATTATTTAGTGGCTATAGGGTGATAATGAAGTTGTAGTTCTCAAAACTAACTACCTCAGAGGCAACACTGCTGGTGTAGAAACAGGGGTTCTTCTTGAATCCCGTATTGTTAGTTAATAAAACGTCATAAAAAGTTGATTTTAAAAGATTGTTCATTTCATTATTTACAGTGATGAACCTTAAAAAACAAAACTGAAAATCTCTATTATTTCTGTTATACCAGTGTCTTCTTAAATGTAAGATACTGTTACTTGCAGAGAGCAATGCAAAAGATATAAAAAATCCCACTGATTTAGTGTCTGCAGAATGCATCAAGTAGTTTGATCTGAGGCCTCTTCAATTACCAGATGGAGCTCCAAGTTGAAATAAAAAACGTTGGTGCATGTAACATTCACTGTTCTATCCTACTACTTACTCAGGTAGTATCTATGGTGTAACAATGAGCTGTCCTAGCAGATCTCTTCATATCCTGGGCTTATAAGTAGGTATTTCTTGTGGTAATAGTAATATTTGAGAGTTCTTTGTGATAATTTTCCATCTAAGTTAGCCTGAGTGAGACAATAAATCAAGGATCCTGTCTTTCAGGGAGCTCATATATCGGTGTATATCCAAAATGTGACTAAATACCATAACAAGAAAGTATTATATAATGAAATACAAAAAGAGTAGGTAATTGCTTCCCACTTTGACAGCATCTGGTAGTGATACTGACGTCACCATGGAAACTGGTTAACCAGTGGGTGTTTCAGGTAGAGTCACATTTGTCTTTTGTAGAAAGATCATAGAGTTCTAATTTTGTAGCATACCAGTGACTGACCCAAATGGAACAACAGTGGCATGAACAGAGACTGCATAATGATTACCTTCCTTAGTATCAGTTTAGGTAACATTAGTCTTTACTACATATTGCCATCAACTTCCTGGGGATATGAAAACTGAGAACATTCTCTTCATTAAGGGAAAACCCTCAGGGCCCCATATTGTTCTTTGGAGTCAATGAACCAACTTGAAAATGAGACTATAAGAACTTGGGAAGATGATTATTTCACTATGGAGACTTTCCTCACGTTACTGCATCTACCAAGTGACCTGGTAGGTATGTGCAGTTAAGTTGGTAAAAATTAGCAAATTCTCATTAATTGTGCGTACTTTCTGTCATAGTCAATGTGTAATGATTGGGTAATGCTGAAAATGGTCAATCAATATCAAAACTATCCAACAACTTCTCAGGCCAACAAAAGAAATAACTGAGCATATACAGTTTATTACAATTTAATCTATTTTGGATAAACTGAGTCAATGAGTGGAAAAGTGTCGGTTGAGGTTTAATATAGATAAACTAGTGTAAAAGCCTGTGTACACGGGCCAAGGTCCGGGTAATGTTAACCCTTTGAGTGCCAGAGGGGTCCCGGCACTGAAAGGGTTAATAGGCTGGTCCTGCTCTGCATACTGCCGCTACCTCACTGCTCCACGCGATGCAGTCGTGTGCCACCTCACTCACGAGATGCAATCATGTGCAGTAGAGACTGACCGAACGCAGGCTCTGACAAACATCCTAACATTTTATTATATAAGGATAAGCAAGGTTATGAATTTGAACTGCAGAATCGAACATGCTACATATACACTAAATGAGAAACTAGTTGAGGAATCCTCATTAGAGAAAGTTTTAGGAGTACTGATAGACAATAAACTTCACTGCAGTGTGCAGTGTCACTCAGCCTCTGCAAAAGTCATTAGGGTACAATCCTGCATATAAAGGGGTACAGATGCACGGGAGATAAATATAATTCTACTTCTATAGAAATCCTTGGTAAGGCCTCGTCTGCAATAGGGAGTACAGTTTTAGGCACCAGTTCTTAAAGATTACATTATTGAACTGAAAAAAGTACAGAAAGACACACAACAATATTTACAGAGGTATTGAAGGATAGCCAAACTGGCTTTGTTTTCATTAGAGAAGATATATGTAAGGGTTATATGATTACCAATATATGATTTTATGATCGTCAATACAAAGAACTCTCTCAGGAACTGTTTGACCTGAAAATTATATAGGTACCTAAACCTTAACTTTCTTGAGGTAAGCCCTGGTTGGAAGGCAGCCTAATATAGGAGTAGCCCAGCAGGGGAAGGAGTGGACAGTGGAGAGATGCTGGAGGAGGTGACGATGGGCAGAGAATAGGAGACAGAGATTTGATACCTATATTGGGGGTTATCCAGTAAAGGCTCTTATACCAAGAGGCTGGTTCACCTCTGGTTAAGGTGAGTGTACATCTATCAAACTCACCATAGAAGGGGATTCCCATGGTGAAGGAGGCGGTGTTAAGAATATTTCATGCGGTGAAGGTGTCCAATACGAAGAACTATACAGTCTGCACTTACTTTTCTGTGCGTTTGTTCTTTTTGTATTTTTTGTATGTGGTGAGAGGATCCGGCTACCAGGGATCAATAAGGACATAGCAGCACCAAGAAAGGAAGACGGTTACTGGGACTTCGTTACCCCTATCAGGTTGTTTCTGTATATGTTATTTTTTCCTACTTTTTGGTACTGTACGTGTTGTATTTAGGACAGAGATTTGGGTGGTTTTGTATACGTTAGCGAATTATTATATAGGATTGTGTGTGTATGTAAATTACGAGGTTGCCAGACATGCCACTGTAGGCAAACCAATGCTTTGTAGACTTAAATAAATGGGAATTTGGTGAGATTGCATTATTCAACCGGCACATTTGGCTTGATCCAGAATTATTATGACTGCTTGTTAAATCAGCCTCAATGACATTGTCACTGTGCATATTACTGTGTATGTTACCGATCTTTAGAAAATAACTTTATTGGAGAGATAACTAAGTCAGAACAGCAATGTGCATATTGAAGGTGCAGAAGCTAGTGGAGAAATAAGGAAAATTACATCCCATAGAATAATGTCAGATGGAAATGGATAATTATGTTTTTATATCTAAATGGGCATCAATGGATCCAAATGGTGTTTAGATCTGAGAGCTATTCAAATATTTCCTCAGATGTACTATAGGTACAGAGAAAGAACTGGGGGTGGGGAGGTCTCATACAAAAAATTGCTTTGTCCCCATGACCTCTGTTATTCAGATTTTGGACTAATGTTATGAAACTCATATAAGAACTATGTTACACATTTCTATCTGTTAATTATGAGATAAACGTAGTTATGTGTGCCTGCTGTTACATTGTCCTAAGCTATGGAGGTTTAAGAAAATAAATATAAATAGTTTGGTACATTTTAATAAAGCTGGAATATACACCTGCAGTAGTTCAGTTATGGATATAAAATCTATAAAATCTTTTTTACTTACCCCGCGTCACCATATAATCGTCCAGAATATGTTACCGAAAGTTCCACGTCTCCGCTACTTAAATATTCTGGAGAACTTGCTGTAAATTGTACATTGTCAAATCCCAGTAAGGAAACCCTGTAAATAAAAAATATATGAACAATATAGAAAATGATCAAACTTGAGTGGATACCAAGGAACTCATTTAACTTTATATATATATATATATATATATATATATATATATATATATATATATATATATATATTCTGATGGTGCAGAAGCCTTAAAATAGAATTTTCCAGCACCTAGGAGAATATTGATGAAAACAGGTTTAATATCCCACTTATCACTCTTTGCAGGTATTGATTTCTATAGCCACCTAATGTGTAATACACAAGGAACTATCCAGATTAGCAAGTTATTTTACTGCTTATCATGTCTAGGTAAATCTGTAATTCCAATGGGGCTGATACACCTTTCTATGGGGCAGAGATATAGTAATGACAACATTTATGCTATATTTTGCTTGTATTTGCCTGCCTTGAATACATTAGGCAAATAAATATGTACAATTGCTGATGATGAATATCCAAACATTTATGCCAATTATCTTAGTGAAGATCGGTGTATCAGATTATTGCTTTTCGCACACTTTGACGAATTGACCCCTAAGGCAGTGGTTCCTAAATATTTCAACATAATACCTTTTTTGTTGTTTTTACCAACCTGTGATGGTCCCTTCTTTTGTTTTTTAAAACCTGTAAGGCTTTGAAAGCATGTTTCCATCATTATTTGTATCTCATTTGTTTTGTATTATAGTCCTAGACTGAATTGCAGTTAATTATGGTTAACAATGTTGCATTAGAATGCACAAGTTTGGTGCTGAAACAAAGCCTGGTGACATCCTTGGAAATGCCTTCCTCATCCACAGGTGGGTATGCTCCCCAGTTTGGGAATCACTGCTCTCAGGCATTGAAAATCCTTCCCTGCAGATCACTGTGATATGCTGCATACACATTGCTAAATCAGTCTGCTGTCAGACTTCCAGACTTAGGGCACTAGGTTCAAAGGAAAACCAAAGGAATGATGAGGCAAACCAACTACGTCATAGGTGAGAAATTAACCATTTGAGTGCCAGAGGGGTACGCGACACATACATTTGCACCCAAGCACCAGTTTTTTTTTATACTGATTTAATCCCTGTTCATGTAGATTGTACATTCTAGATTTTTTCTTTTGGAAATCACCTCTCTTACAATATAGTAGTAGAAATCAACCCTTTGAGTGCCAGAGGGGTACGCAACGCATACCTTTGCACCCAAGCACCATTTTTTTTACTGATATAATTGCTGTTCATGTAGATTGTACATTCTAGATTTTTTCTTTTGGAAATCACCTCTCTGACAATCTAGTAGTAGTATGAGAGGCTTTAATTCAAATGCCACCCTCTCTCTCTACCATTGCAGTTTGAAACTGTGTGTGAAATGATGATGTGCTAAATGGAGATATCACCCAGTGCATATGAAGAGGGTTTGAGAGTTTTACACATTTTCAAATGCACTGGGTGATCTCACTGGTCAGCACATTACATGTCATACAATTAAAAGCTTTGAGGGAACACAGAGGGCAGAAAATCAGTCAAGGCCTCTCACACCATTTATAGGCCTCCTTAACCCCCAAGTTGTTCTCTCCTTCACCCTATAAGTATTTCTCTCCTTCACCTCACCAGTGCCTCTATCCTTCACCAGTCCCCAGTGCCTTTTTCCTTCAAGTTTCTACTTCCACAACCTGCCAGGGGTGTATGTGCATGAATTAATGGTGTCCTACTTGAAATAAAATGTTGTCATGCAAAAAGATATGATGTCATAAATTTAAAAAATCTAATATCATGCAGTATATCTAAAAAAAAGTTTGTAGTTTAACTTTCAATTAATTGTATAAGTCCCGTATCCCCTGAGTACATTGATAAATATGCATAGTTTCACCTCCATGTATGTGCCCCAAATTAATAGGAACAAAAAAAGGATATTTTCAACTTCTCTAGAAAATGAACATTTCATTGTTCACATGGTAAAATATTGTAGCTGGAAAAACTCAATGATCATGTAAAATTTTATATGTCTGCAGTTCAAGGTATGCACCACAGAATATGACTATTGTAATGTATGCTGGTGGGCAATTTCTGCCATTGTTAAGTCTTTAACCCTTTGAGTGCCAGAGGGGTACGCA
Organism: Rhinophrynus dorsalis; assembly: GCA_037306005.1. Lineage (NCBI taxonomy): Eukaryota > Metazoa > Chordata > Amphibia > Anura > Rhinophrynidae > Rhinophrynus > Rhinophrynus dorsalis. Next base: position 42,348,866 of record CM074727.1, read on the forward strand.
CCTCATTACTTTGCAATGCTTTGCGTACCCCTCTGGCACTCAAAGGATTAATTACAGCAAGCCCTACATGCCAGCACCATAACATGTACAGAGAAATAATGGACAATTGCACTATTTTCTCCACAACTTCACTATTACGTTAACCTAAGCAAGTCATTGAAGAAAGAAGCACACAAAAACACCCACATATTCCCCACTGCCCTCATCTTGGTCAAGCAGAGTTAAGGGTAAGAAATATGGCTTATACTAGACAGCTTAAGAAATTGATTTTAAACAGACATAAGGGTTGAAAATCGATTCCTGAAATTGATTTAATGTGTATTCAGTTTTGTACTTTTACTCCAATGTCTCACACAGGATTAGTGTAAGAAACAAAAAGAGTAGCTTGTTGTTCAACTACTGAGGGTGACAGCTTGAAAACCACTGTTTTCCCATACTTACCAAACAGTGTCAAAATTAGCAGAAGCACCTTTAATCACATTTGCCCATAAGTTATAATTATCGCTCTTAGCTGCACCTGTTAAAAAAAGGTAAAAAAAAATAAATAAAATTAATTTAAAAATAATACATAAATTATCTGGTATTCTGAATGCTACATTTTCAATTTCTGACATTATATCTATACCAAATAAGTGTTTAGGCTTGTCTAGCATGAGTTCTTTTTTTTTTTTTATGGAATTGCAAATATATAGAAAGACAGGAGAGCAATACGGGATCCACTCTAAGTGTAGTATTTTATTATTATTTAAACAATCTTATAAAAACAAATTATCCACTTCAGGATCTCTACTCACAAGAATTCCTCAATCACAGTTTAAATAGTAAATTCAATTACTTATATCTCCAGGCCAGCAGTTGTAGGGTACTTGTTCCTTTTTTCACCTTATTCGATATCCTGCACCCTTTACTCTGAACAGTCTCCTCTCAGTGACGACAAACCGACAGACTATCCAGACCAGGCTTTGCTTTCCCAGCCTTGTTCTGGTGCAGAACATGTAAATCCCACACTGGCTCTAGCCAATAATCACTAATTTAGATTGTGCAGGAGGAACAAGTACCCTACAACTGCTGGCCTGGAGATATAAGTAATTGAATTTACTATTTAACCTGTGATTGAGGAACCCTTGTGAGTAGAGACCCTGAAGGGGGTAATTTGTTTTTATAAGATTTTTTTAAATACATATAACAAAATACTACACTTATAACAAAATATTACACTTAGAGTGGATCCCGTTTTGCTCTCCTGTCTTTCTATATATTTGCAGTTCTCGTTACTACATACAAGTGGGCACAACTTGATTGAAGGATAGAAGCATCGGGGTGTAAGAACTTTATTACAAACTTTTTATGGACTTATACTGGGCTTGAGCACTATATAGGTTACTTTGTTCTACTGTAATTCAATACTTTTAGCGTGCATTTTAACTAGCCAAACCAGAAGGTGATTCAAGAGTCTGTCACAGTGCAACTTGTGTGTGTGTAGACCGGAAGATACCATAATCAACTAGAAGCATTATATTACAGTAAAATGTAAAAAAAAAGAGGTACACCCAGTGCACGCAATGAATCTTCTGTCATCAAATGTATAAGCAGATTTCTCAATAGATATACTATGGAGTGGTGTTACAGGGGAAACAGGGTTGGATTTACATCTCAGGAGCCTATAGGCCCAGAATTCTGAAGCCCCACCCCCCGATATGCCAACTTCACTGGACACTTCCACAATGCTCATTAGCTCCATATTGCACCATCAGCTCCATATTGCCCCATCATCTCCATATTGCCCCTCACATTGCCCCCATCATCTCCATATTGCCCCCATCAGCTCCTACTTGACCCCCATCAGCTCCACATTGCCCCTCACATTGCCCCATCATGTCCATATCCCCTCACTTTGCCCCCATCATCTCAATATTGCCTCTCACATTGCCCCCATCATCTCCATATTGACCTCCATTTTCTACCTCGCTGGAGAGGAAAGGTATGTGCCTCCTTTGGCACACAGCTGTAGTTGCTAGAGCTCCCGCTCAGTCTGTAATGCAGAGCGCTTGGAGATGATGTCATCTCCCAGCACTCTGCATTATTACGAAAGAACGGACGGTGACGAGGGAGCTCAGTAGCCTCAGGTCTTTGGCGCAGACCTCTCCTCTCCATGTTGTTGCGGCCACTGGTGAGGCTAATAAAAAATAACAAAAAGGAAGTAAAAAAAACTATCCCAATGACAGACGCCCCTCTGTGGGATGCGCCTGTAGACAGGTGCCTACACTGCCTTATTGCAAATCCGGCCCCGAGGGGAAACTTAAAATAGCGGAAAAAGAAAAAAGTTAACCCTGCCGTACTAACACTCTAACCTCAAAATTAGTGTATCTACAGATGCCTATAAAGATGGCTATCAATTGTGATGAGTAAACATAACTTTTATTGTGCAAACATAATAAAAAGGCAGCAAATTAAATTAGTGCTATGCATTTCCCAATACAGAATAAGTTACTGCCGGGGCACTTTCCGGCTGTCAGTTTGATTCCCACAGTCATATAAGGAACCAAATATCTTCGTATAATAAGTGGTTCATTTTAGATGAATATATCTGATCAAGACATAGCACACCTCTAAAGATATTAAAATAATTATATAGTTGGTCCTGAAACAGTAAAACGATAAGGCTGAATGCATCAATCAAATTCAAACAAAAGTGGTATAAAAGATAACCCTATATGTGAACAGTTGTGGGAATCAGACAGGTCTAGATAATCTAGTGAATATAAGAATTGCTTCGAATAAAGAAGATGATTAACTTTGATGATGTTCTATACCACATACATCTAAACAGAGCAAGAGACTATATCTGGAGACTACTCCATCAGCTTAAACAAGTATCATAATTCAACAAACTACCCAGGCAAATAGTTTATCCTTTACTTGTCGGTAAAGGATAACATTTTATGCAAAAATTCTCAAAACCCAAAGTCTGCCTGTGCATATCCGGCTTGCCCGCAAAACGTAGTGTGGTGATTAATTGCAGTTATTGCCAAGGTATGCCACCCCAGAACAGCAGTTGGTTCAATTTCCCCTGATAATAAGTATATTAGTTAGTGGAAGATTGAGATGTATATCTTGATCTTGAAGAACAATCTATAGCAGGGCATATCCGGCTTTCCAGTAAAAAATGAATCAAAAGAAAAATAATGACAGTTGGTAACAAAAGGTGTGAGGCACAGAGATAATTATATGACTTTGCAATGCATTCCTTACCCCTCTGGCACTCAAAGGGTTACAGTTAAAACAAGAAAACAAGAGCTTTTCTGAATATTACATAGTATCTGTACATGCATTCAGAGTTATCAGTCACAGACCTGAAAGCACTCAAATGTGAATGTGCAACAATTACATTATCTTCCTTTTACCAAGAGTCCACATCTCTACATCCTTACAGCCCCCACAGATCCTTCGGTTATAAACTTGGAGTAGCCCAGTTAATCTTTCTGTGTCTGGAACCTTGAACAAGTTGCGTGCCAGAGGAGCTATTGCAGAGCAATGTGCTGCACACATTTCTGGTGTTCATTGAGTTTCACCCCTTAAGGACTGAAAGCACAGTGGCATGGCAGACACTTAAGGACCATGGACTTTTTTTTTTTTTTTTGTGAAATTGACTCAGGGATCCCCGAGTGGTGAGCAGCCGTGCGGGGACCCCTGAATTCCAGGACATACATGCACATCCTTGGTCCTAAGGTGTTAAACTGTGAAAAAAAAAGTGAATGTTTGGCAACATCTAATCCAGGTCTATCCTCAACACCTGGGCGCTGGATCTGGTAATTTCATTAACCCTTTGAGTGCCAGAGGGGTACCCAACACATTGCACAGCAATGCGTTGCGTACCCCTCTGGCACTCAAAGGGTTAACTTGTGTTCAACAATAAGCTGAGACCTCTCTGACTGTGCTAAATCATTCCTCCGCCGCATACCTCTCTGACCCCTGCCTTCTATCCATCACCCCTGCCTTCTGCCTCTCTCACCCCCACCTTATACCTCTTTCTCCCACCTTCCCTCTTCCCCTGCCTGTTTCCCCCCCTGCCCCTTTCTCTCCTCCCCACCTCACTTAACCACTGTCTCTCTCTTCCCTGTCTTTCCCTAGTGCCAGAATGCTAAGAAACACATTTATTTGCAATACACTTTGCAACCTGCTGCACTCCACGGGTTAACTGTGTGTTTCAATTAACTATTAAAGAAGCACCGTAGTACTTCTATGATATTTCTGCTTTCCATGCACTCATCCCATCAGCAGGACTTGTGCCAGTGATGTAAAACAAAATGTACAGGCCGCCTCCCTGCCCCTGTATTTATTTATATTTGTTTTATATCTACATTTTCTTGTATGTAATGACATAGTCAAGTCTGTCTCTAAGGCAGCCCCTCTAACAGTAACCAATAGGCAGTGGTGACGCTACCATATAAGCAGAATAAGTGGCTGCTTAGGGATCCACTTGGTCAGAGGGCCCCACAGCGCTTATACACCTCTGCCACCACATGTAAATTACATCAGATGGCAAAGTCTTATTAGAGCCACCCCTGACAATAGACCCCTATGGATTGTTTTTAAACATGCAATTTGCAGTGGATTACAAGATGGATCACAAACAACAAAAGTCAGTCTGTCAAACAGATTAAGAGCCAATTATTCTTAAATCATACTTCCCCTCTGATTTTGATGGTGGTGATTCTGTCAGAGAGTAAGATCACCCCATAGCCTCATGTGCACAGTACTAGTAAATAAAAGGTTAATATACTTTAAGAAAAGCAGGGAAATTCTGGAGAAAAACGGTACCACATGGAACCAAGAAAAGGTCTTGTTGCTTTAAATGAGACTTTTAACCCCTTGAATGCTAGAGTGGTCTCCAAGGCGTTGCTTCGCAAAGCCTGGAAGACCACGCTATCATTCAAATACCAGTTTAACCATTTGAGTGACAGAGAGGTATCCAACAATTTGCAATGCATTGGCTTGCTCTATGGCACTGAAAGGGTTAAATCAGTGATGCTTTTTTTTTTTTTTAATTCCCCCTTATAGTGCAGTTTCTTTATTCCTTAATTCCATCTCTTTTGTTCCTGATGAATATGCCTTTAGTGTCTAAGTTAGTGTATTTCTACCAGACAGGGAGACGCCCTTCTGGTCTTGTATGTGTTTAAGAAGCAATATATCAGAATGTTAGCATGCTAAAGGTTCCCTTAGGCCTAACTGAATCACTTCTGTTTTAGGGCAAACATTGACATAGCGCCTGCATTCTACGTTCTTTGGAGCACAGTGAATAATATTTCAAAGATCTCCAGTTGCACCTGTTTCATAAGTTTCCAGTTATGGGACTATGGATCACCTTACATTCAGGGCTTCTTGTTTTTATTCATCTGGAGATATTAATAGTTAAAGGGGTTTGCCTACATTCGAGGATGCCCTGCATTAGGGCAAATATATTAGTTATATTTGAAAGCCTTTTGTCAAGGAGGTGGAGAATTTAGCTTTTTTTCAAGGAGAATGTCCGCAGCATTAGGTCACCAGCACTGAACTGCCTCCCTACTGACACACAAAACTCTGGTCTTCAAAGGGTCAAAAATGTTAAACAGATATGCTTTTAGAAATGTCACTTTGATTTATATATCCATGTATTTTCCAAGCCTGTCTCTTCGCTCCCCCATGTGTTCTGTGTGCTCGGAGGCAAACTGATCCCCCTTTTCAGCAAAACTAGAAGCTGAGTGTAAGAGGTGACTGAGAATAGAGAACAGACGTGGGAACCAAAGAAACTGTCTCTTTCTTTCTCCATTTTACTCTGTTCATTTCCTTTCTTCTCCTGTTTGCCCTTCCTCTTTCTCCTTTTCCATTTCTCTCCCTCCCTTTTCACTTTCTCTTCTCCCTTTGTCATCCTCTTCCCCTTTTGCCTTCTTTCTTCTCCCAGTTGAAATATAGCTATTAATGCCCATTGGTAATCATAGGGGTTATTCAATAAGGCATGATAAAGAGGTGATAAGGTGGAGATGACTTATCCAGTGATGTCACTTCTCCAGTTCCTATGTTATTCTTTGGAGCCTGTGCACTAAGATCTCCAAAACTTAAGAATAACACAGGAACTGGAGAAGTGATATAGCTGGAAAAGTCATCTCCAATGTATCACCTCTTTATCAAGCCTTAGTGAATAACCCCCATAGAACTGTAATTTCTGTTGTATCACTAATATAGCTCCAATTTGACTGAAAGCTCTGTTGCCTAACGTACCTATCTGTGCAACATTAATGACAATTATAAAATTAACAAAAGAATGTGGGATGGAAAGGTGAGCTGGAGTGATAGTAGAAATTGGTCACTTCATTGTACTTGCCCATTCAAGGACAAAAGTTGCCAGGCCACACCGTTTAAATGCTTATTCTACTTGGGACTCTTTGTTGGAGATGATAAAAGTCACACAGACAAATATTTGATGCTACCTTCATATTATAAACTACTGCGCACTTATATAAAACTCATCACACATGAAAGATGCTTCCCTTTATAAACTGTGACATGTTAATTTTACCAGCTCAACTGTGCATGTGGCAACTCTCTTGTATATTGTAGATACTGCAATATTTTACAGACATCAATGTCCAAAGGTCAGGACCTTGTGACACAACAGACATGAACAGGCAAAATCACCCTTCAATAATAATGAAAATGAGCTCATAACATCTTGTGTTCAAGAGTTACAGATGTGTAGCTTTTGGTGAACCATAAAACTCTTATTCATGTGTTTTCTGCTACCCTGTATTTATAACGCTTTTTTGAAAACTGAATTCTCCTAACTTTTGAATACATTTTATAATCATTTATTGCCCTGTACCACACCAATGTAAGGCTTTAAGTACTATATACAGTATGCTGGATAGCACAGTAATATAAGAAATATGTTACTAAGAAATTATTATTGTAAGCAGATAGATCTTGTTCAGGGGTAGTCAGTCTTTGAAACACCCGGGTGGATATGATCTAAGGGATGGATGATCAAGAGGTGATAATGTGGAGATCACTTCTACAATGATATCACTTCTCCAGTTGCTGAATTATTCTATGGAGCCAATGCACTAAGACTTCTCAAGTGTGAGATGTCTTAGTGCATTGGCTCCATAGAAAATCATAGAAATTGGAGAAGTGGTATCATTGGAGAAGTTATCTCCACGTTATCACCTCTCTATCACCCCTTAGTGCATTTCCCCCCAGGCTCTTACGGACTAGTACTTCGTTCATCATTTTCTTTCCTAAATTATAATAAATGGAACCTTCCAACAACATGACTATGAAAGCAAAAATTGTAAATTAACAAAAAAGAGCTGATAATTTCATTTTCATGCAGTTCTAATATTTAGTGAGACTGGTTTCAGCTGAAAAATAGGCATATTTACTCTTAAGCAATTTACATTTTTTTTTTTACACAACTAGATTGCAACATGTTTTGTACAATTCTCCCTTTACCTTATACTGTTTTATAACTGGTGTATAAATTAACATATCTGTATATATTTCTAATTAAAATGATGTAATAGTAGAGCAATACACTTACATGTTTTAATGACTGCCGGATCACACGATGCAGCATTACTTGATGGGAGGAAAGATCCAAACACGAATGCCAAACATATAATCTTCCACATCTTTGGTTGGTCTACCTGTTAAGCTGTGGAAACAAGATATGAATATCAAATTACTGCAAAATATGGGATAAATCACATACTGTGTGTGAAAAAGAGTCTGAATAGAAGGATGGTCCACATTAGAAATATGACAAAGTCATAAAAATGTTATTATATATGGAAAAGAAAGCAAAATATACAGTAGTTATCAAAGACTTGGAAGACAAAAATAAAGAAATGTGTAAGAAACAATTTAACAGATGCTATACGGCAGAACAGAAGACAGATAATTAGAAATATGTCTACAGAAGATAACAAAGAAACAGAGACTATAATGACATGCAATGAGAATCTGAGCTGTTGAGCCTTCTTCAGTCTCAGGATTTTACCAAAGCTGTAGTGATCAAATAAGAGATGTCTGAAGTGTATTGTTCTGGAAAAATAGGAAGAAACTGATGACTTATATACATGATACAAGGAAGTCAAAAAGCATTTCTCAGAATTAAAAGGTTAATTGACTTAACTGATTTGTTCCAAAGTAAATTTTGCATCATTGTTTGGAGACATACCGTACTAGAGTTATTTCCTTCAAATATTCAGTTTGGGCTGTTGGCGTTTTCTGATCTGAAAATTGGCATCTAACATTTTAATTAAAATACGCACTTCCAATTACTTTAATATTCTTTCTTTTAGATGGAGTGAATCATTTCATGTGTCAGGATTTCATACAAATATTGAAGATGTTTTCTCTACCATTCTCTCCACAACATTGCCATGTGTGGTCATAGCACACTGTGAACAAAGCTGATGTTGAGCATTGAACAGTTCTTGCCCCAAAGTAAATAAATAAACCCATACTACCCAATATTTTAGGGCAGGGACAGGTGGAGAGGGATTGAGCTTTTCACTATCACCACCTGATGTGCCATCTTGTTTTACTGTTGCTGTACTTGGTGGAGCTGCTGAGCCTGTTGGTACCTCACTGCTAGTACTAAGAAGTGGAACAACATCTTCCACCACTGCCTGCCCCATCCATCATCATCATCATCACCACTATTCCGAACAGCTATACAAGAAAGGTGGATTCATCCGCAGCAGCCTGGTGAGAAGCATGCTTCTCTGACTGCTGTCACTGCTGTTGTACAGGACTATCATAGGTGGTACCTAAAGACAATTCAGAGCCAGGAACTAAACTTGCAGCTACACCATAATTCCATTACTACTAGGTGGGGGGTTTGGATGGGGGTGACAGTGATGCCCAGTCTCTCCAGATCTACAGTCTTCATTTATCACCTCCAAGAACATCTCATGCTTGTCCCACTATCAAAAACACCCTGCAGGGAATCTTCACCAGCCATCTGTGGTGGCAGCACTATTGGCCTGGGCAGGCTGTGTGTAGCTCTCTGGGCTTGATTGCTCACTGCTGCTGTTTGTTGTAGAAGAATCCTCCATGGAAAAAAGCAACATCACCCCTCCAAATTCCCCTACAGGCCCTAGTGCCTCACATTTGAACTTTTCTATCTCTCTCTCTTTTTCTCTCTCTCTCTCACACTCACCTATATGTCTCTATGGAACTATGAACACTATGCAAGCCTGCCTCATATTTTTTCGTCAAAGTTTGCATTACTATGTAAACAATTTTCTTATAGCTAATTAAGCATGAAAGCCATAGTTATCAAGGATTGCCTTATTTTAAGCCTGAAAACAATTTTTACATACAGAAAATGTGAAAATAAAATGTGTATTTAAATTTGACTGATGCAGATGGTGTTGCTGTGGTACTGGAGACAGAGATTAAATATGTTGATAGCCTGGTTGCTGGTAGTGGCCTGACAACTATGCAAAACCCTCATCATCATCACTGATGCTGTTAGTTGCACATGAAGCATATGTACCTGCAGCTTGCTTGTTTCTTTCAGCTACTGACATGATAATCGAATAATATTAGATGCTGGATCATTTCTAAAAAAGATAGTGTGCTCATACTGAAGATGGATAGTTTGTCCTATGCTGGCAGGCAACTAAAGGTTTTCACTACAATACACATCCATGCTTATCCACACTGTTTTGTTTGCCAATATTCCAGGTAGCCATCATTTCTGCCTAGAACTTAGATATCCTGCAGGTAGGCTGTGATTATCTAAAATGTCACTCTTTCAAGCTAGGCAATGTTCATGGCCATCAGATACCAACCCATATTCAGAGACCCAGTCCCATGGAGAAGTGCCAGTAACATCAACACTAACACCACCAAGACATCCACCCACATCTGCTACTGATCATTCCTTGACACAAACTGACCACAATTTGGCACAAATTCAGACATTTCAAGCTTGAAGCGGGGGTCTAGCAATGTACAAAATGGATTTATCATTGCTTTGTATAGACACCATATGAGGAACCTGCACAATGCATGATAACATATAAGTCATCATCTGGTTCATATATGTGTTGTCATTTTCAGCATACTTGTCCACCATGTTATTTAGTTTTTTCTATAATAAATAAATAATTGGGAGTAGTTCACATATACCTGCACAAGCATGGCTAACCAAAAAGGAGGCCTCCACAAACTGCTTCAGTCAGAAACTCCCAGAGGTCTGACGTGAGCTGCTATTGACCAGCTGACAAATAAGATCCCTCCACAGCTTTCCAGTTAAGCATTATGTATTATCTGATGGCCTTGTTCTACCCATAAAAATGTACTAGCATGTACAAATGTGGAATCCCATCTAAATATCTCCATTTTTGGCGTGTTTGCTGTGATGGCGACATGGTTAGGAACTTGAATAGAATATTATAAATTGTAAGTACTCTGTCAGCAGATACAAAGCCAGCTTTCAATGGGAAATGTACAGGTAATTATTGTAACGGTTTTATGGGCACTCAGACACGGAAGGTTAGGTAAAAACTCAGTTTTATTGAAAAAACACAGAAATTAGAATAACCCTCGCGGGTCCAGTATATATAGACAAATATAGTACTGACACAGGTCAGGTTACCGTAGAAATCAATAACCCACACGGGTCCAGTATATATATATATATATAGACAAATATAATACTGACACAGGTCAGGTTACAGTACAAATCAATAACCCACACGGGTCCAGTGAGACACGAAGGTACAACACTGCCACAGGTCAGGTTACAGTTCATGTGAATCCAAAACGAGACAGTAGAGAAATGGTTGCTATTAGGACAAGAGGTACAGACAGGCCCTAGTAGTGCAAAGGCCCACAGGACATTCACTAGTGACACAATAGCAACTGAGGCCACACAGGAGTAAACGAAGGCCCTGGACAAGTGGCAGACTGCCAGAACAGTTAGAGGAGGCCTGAAACTGTAGGCACAGAGTAACGCCAAACCGAGACTGCAATTGACTGTGACCCAATGTGCAATGGCACCAACCTGCAAGGGGTTAATGAACGCTCAGACCTGAAATCGGCTGCCAGATAGTGAGGACAACCTGAGGTCAGCTTGTAAGCAGTGAACAGGTCAAATGTACCGTGGTGCAACCTGATTGATCTCCAACACCTGGGTGTAGGATCACGAGGCACAAACTCGATGACTGGGTCACAGTAACTAGACTGCCGGAGCAGCAAACGAGGCAACCAGAGGATCTGTCCATAGACAGAGAGGAAACTGGAGAACAGCCCCTCACCAGATCACTGGATGGAGCATTAAACCAGGCCAGATCGATACACAGAGCAGGAATGTCAGCCAGGCCGGGTCAATACACAGAACAGGAACGTCAGCCAATCCAGGTCAGTACACAGAGCAGGAACGTCAGCCAATCTGGGTCGGTACACAGAGCAGGAACGTCAGCCAGGCCGGGTCGATACACAGAGCAGGAAAGTCAGCCAATCCGGGTCATTACACAGAGCAGGAACGTATACAGGCAGAGTAGTCAGGCATTCCGGGTCATATACAGGATTCAAACAAATATAGGAACAAGCGCTAGCAACGGGAACACTACGAAAGGGCACTGCAGAAGTGACAGGGCTCAGTATTTAAGGGCTAGTACTGGGTGGAGCAAAACCAAGTTAGTCAAAAAAAGGGATCAGGAGGTAGCACTGGTCATAATGTCGCCAGACATATTTTTTAGGAATAGGGACCGGTGTGTTCTGAAAAATATATAAAAACTTAGGCAAAAAAATCATTTTAATGAGGTTCAACCTACCAATAACATTTAAGGGCAAATGAAGCCATGCCATTGTTTTATCATTAAAAGATTGAATAGTAGGTACCAAGTTCATCTCCAAAAAGGAGTCCATTGTTGCTGCCACCCGAATCCCCAAATATGTAAAATCGGCCACATAAGAAAGTGGGATGTCCGGTGAGCGAGAGTCCCGCAGACCACCATCAATCGGAAGCAAAGAGGACTTAGTCCAATTGATTTGAAATCCAGAATACGTACCAAAATCGTTCACCAACCGCAACCTGGTTCTCAGGGAATCCCCATCATCACCAAGAAAGAGTAGAATGTCATCGGCATACAGTACAATCTTTTCCTCTCTGCCCTCAATACTGAGTCCACTAATCAGCGGATTAGAACGAATCAAAACAACCAAAGGCTCCACGGCCAGGGCAAACAAGCCGGGTGAGAGCGGGCAGCCCTGTCTAGTGCCACGATGCAAGGAAAAGGGTTGTGAACTTAGTCCATCCATCACCACAGAAGCCCTGGGGTTACTATATAAGATATGTATCCAATTAATAAAGGATGGACCAAATCCAAAACCCCGAAGTACATGCCAAAGATATGGCCATTCGACAGAGTCAAAGGCCTTAGATGCATCAAGAGACGCTATCGCCCGAGTCCCGATGATATCATGTGGAAGCTGCAGGTGCAAAAATAATCTTCTAAGGTTGAGGGATGTCGACTTGCCTGGGATCCCCATGTACGATGGTCCCCAACACAGCATTCAATCTGGTAGCCAGTATTTTCGCCACAATTTTTGCATCCGTAATCAAAAGGGAAATAGGTCTGTAAGAGTCGCAGAGCTCCGGATCCTTTCCTGGCTTAGGCAATACAATAATGGAAGCATCATTCATGGAATCTGGAAGATGTCCGTCATCTATAGCAGCGTAAAAAGTATTCAAGAGATGAGGGGCCAAGATATCCGCAAACTCCTTATACCACTCCGCAGGCAGACCATCTACACCCGAGGCCTTGCCCGCGGGCAAACCACAAATCGCCTCCATCACCTCTCTAAGAAGTAAAGGAGCATCTAGCATGCGTCGGTGTTCCAAGGAAAGTTGCGGAACGTCACATTGATCAATAAAATGAGATAACTGAGACTCAGAACGGGTTAGTCAAGACTCATATAAATGAGAGTAGAAGCGCTGGAATTGCAAATTAATCATCCGTGGGTCGAGTATCAATTCACCCCCAGAATCCTGGAATGAAGAAAGCAACGGAGTCCCCCTATGCTGGCGAACAAGATGAGCCAAGAGCTTCCCCGCCTTGTCTCCATTTTCAAAAATATTTTGTTTCATATAAAAAACATGATGGGCATTCAGTTCAGAGAGTTTTACAGAGTATTGTAATGAGCAGGAAACAAACTTAGTGTAGGACGCCAAATCCCCACTCCCCACAAACTGTCTTTCCGCCTCAGCAGCCTCCAATTCCAGAACCTCCACTTCCCTAGATTTAAGTTTATTTTGCGAAGAGATAAGAGATATCAAAGAGCCTCTTGCAGCTGAAGATTCTGTATGTTTCACCTTGTTTACTTGGCTAGACTTTCAACATGATTATCTCAGACAGTTTATAAACAGGCTATATAATCCTTTCTAGTGGTGGCAGACTAAGCCTTTTCCTTTCATCCAATTGGTGGGCTAATTCATCATCACACTCTCTCGCTACTGGATCTGTATCTGAACAAAACGGGATGGCTGATGTAGGGACATATTCTGAGTCACCATCATAAGCCTCATCATTAATAATAAGGTCAGCAGCAGCACTGTCCTCTTTCTCACCACCACCATCCCCAGATTCCCCATCACATTAATATTATTGTATCTTTTCCAAAAAACTTATTGTCTCTTCTGCACAAAGGGGATTTACAGATGCTTGTACACTAATTTGCAGTGTCAGTGAGGAGTTTATATCACTGTGTGAAACAATACATTGTCCCACTGATAAAACTTTCTCCTCTCAGTGGCAACAACACTTGAATGACACTGCTCTTCATCATCATCTTTACGTTTTGCAGTACTGTGAGTATAACTTCTGGTAGTGGATTGTTTCCATGAGCTTTATTAATGGATTCTTCTTCATGTGGAAGTTCATTATTATCACTGCCTGCAATAACTGCCACAACCATGGCAGGACAACTCTTTTGGAGTTCCACTTTACTACCATCCATACACTCCTCCTGTGCCTCTTTTCACTTTACCCCCTGTATGTTTGGTGGGTATAGTAATACTGCTGTTGATTGCTATAATGTAAAACACACAGCTGGTAGCAGTATGTAGAATACTGTTTTGTTCCTCTGTTGTGTGATCTATGTCATTATTACAGTGAATCTCTGCCACTGTTTGTGTGGGTTATTGTAACTCACTTTAATAAAAAAAAACCTGCTTGGTTCTTCTATCAAATGTATTTAACTTCATTTATTGTTTTAAAAGTCCCTATCTGTCACAGTCACTAAACTCGCACACCCACACTCCCTACAACCACAAGCATTTATCTCCTCTTTTTGGCTCTAGACTAGTAGATAGATTCACAACTCAATTTCTCTCCCAGGACCTATTGCCATGGTATCTTTGCAGCACTGTATAGGATAGACTTTGGGTGGATTCAGAAAACACAATTTTCTACAGTTTGCAGTAAAAAAATAAACCACACAGCAATCATTAACTGGTTCACCAGTGCAACACCACACTTCCATATAGCCTTTCTTGTCCCTGTAGTTCTTGAGGGTATATTGGAATGCAGCTGGTTATAGATGGTAGACACAGTCTGTTAAAGGGTTAGTAATACTTTAATATTACTTTTCCCCATATTGTAGCTATTTGAAAAAGAAATTAATTGCCCCCAGTGTCATGTCTCAAACCTTTATAGTTTGAGAGATAACCGTAAGCAAAGTTACCCCCTCCCACCCTCCCACCCCTTTCCCTGAAGTCAGTGCTGTACTGACTGCAGGGGAAGTCTGTCGTATGACAGGCTTGTGGCTCTGCAGATGAGCCGAGATCGCATTAGTGAAAAATAATAATTTCACTGAAACGGTCTTCTAAATGTGCTTGGTTTGCAAGCACACGTAGAAGACCGTTTCAGTGAAATAATTATTTTTCATTAACGCGATTGCGGCTTTGCTGCAGAGCTGCCTGATGAAAGTCATACCAGATATCCCTGCAGTCAGTACAACGCTGACTTCAGGGAAGGGGGAGGGAGGGGGGAACTTTGCGTTCGGTTATCTCTCAAACCATAAATGTTTGAGAGATGACACTGGGGGCAATTCAATTCTTTTTGAAATAGCTACAATACAGGGAATAGTAATATTAAAGTATTACTATCCCTTTAAGCTGAATCCCACATCTGTATTTGTCTGATAGTATCTGTCAGTGTCACAGCATTCAGTCTCAGGCTGGCTACTAGCTGCTTGCTGTCACTCACTCTAACACTCTTTTTGTATGTGTTAATTATTCCTTTTTCTCACCACACCAAGAAAACAACTGACATTGTCTCCCTCCACAACACTCATTTAACACCTTTTTCTCACCTCAATCAGAAATGCAGATGTGTTGTCTGGTATTTGCACCTAAAAATGAAAAACCTGCTACCCCACCAATACTTTCCCTTCTACCACTCCCTACAATAAATAAACCTTCCCCTTTCATCCTACTTGAGCCAAAATGAGGGAAAAATTAACATGGATTGATTTTAATGTGGCCATCCCAGTTCATACAATTTCCCATGTTCCCATTAGATGGGACCATGAGGTTAATCAGAGCAAGGGCTGTGCCCTGCGGTTACCTCACCTCCCAGGCAGTCAGCATCTAGCTGGTAGGGTCATGGATATGTGTAACTTCACCCCACCAGAGAGCCAATAATTGGAATAGGGGTGGTCATAAAAAAGCATATTCCTCTTAATTTTTCCCTAATTTTGTCTCAGGAAACTACCCAAGCTGCATGGAGATGGGGGTATTAATTGTAGGTCACTGATGTTTTTTGGGATAGAAGTAGTTATATTTTTGTATTCTTTCATCTTTTTTTAGGGAAGACCAGGGCAGACGTCTAACATCAAAGTGTTTGGACTGGGTGGCTTACTTACAATTCTGTTGCATGAATTTAATTTCTTAATAAAAATTAATAAACATCTTCACAGAAATTCTGACTAACCGAACGGGCAGGTCAGCAACATTCTTTTCATTTGAATGGGACAAAAAAAAATGTACAAATCATTATGAATTAATTTTTATGTTGTGTACAAGTCTTTTGATGTTGGAAACTGGAATAGACAGATGTGAAGTCCAATTAGGAGTTATGAACAAGGGCAGAGAGTAGAGGGCAGAAGCACAACGTGTAAAGCAGTTTCATAGCCATGGTCCCCTCTTAACCTTATTACAAACAAGCCTACAAAGGAGGAAACAAAAAAAATAAACAAAAAAGACAGTAAAATAATAAAGAATGTAATTTCTCCCCACTGTCTTCGTCTTGAGCATGGAAAATATTGTCCATTTACTTGGGTGTGGTTAAAATTTTATAGTGTGAGAAATTAATCCAAGAGGCTTTTCCTATGATTTTAGTTAACCCATAATATCCCATCTTCTCCTCTAGAGAGTTTTGCCTTTGTCTCCACCTGACCCACATATCTACTGGAATGATAATGAATAGGAAGCAGCTTCAGTTTTGCCTGACCTATGGAAATATGTTTTTCTTTACACTGGGGAATCTTGCTAAAAATAGCAAGCGTGTAATTATGTCAAAAACAGGGTAGGCTCTGCCTCATTGGTGAATGCACTATATCCCAAAAGAAGGAAAGCTATCTAGATTATATTTTATCATGCATTACAAAAAAGTAAACAAATTATACTCACCGCAGGAGCACAGTGAGTTAAAGTATGTGACGTACCAGGACCGTCACTGGTCCTTAAGTGCCGGACCAGCGTGACAGTCCGGGTACGTCATTGGACACGAAGGGGTTAACATTTAGCACCTACAATAGAATCTAGCCCACTGTTGGCTGTTTTTTTTTTTTTTTTGGCTGATGGGGCCAGTTGAATCGAAGCCTATATCTGGAGGATGCTGGATCGATGCATTCTAGATATATATCATCATCAATCATCATCATAAATAATTAGGTCATCCTCCTCAGCATCACTCACCACTTCTTCCCCACTACTTTTATCTACCTGTAGGCATTTAGAGGTCTCAAACAATTTCTTTTTACTTTCCCCTTTGAGGGATTATCACAATGTTTACTACTACTTTTAGGACAGGTGTTTTTCTCACTGTCAGATGCAGAAGTTGCAGTAGATGCAGTAATTTTTTGGTTTACCACTTTACTCACACATCCCTGTATTACTCTTACTCCTTTCACCCTACCCCTACCCCTTGTGCATTTGCTGGACAGTGCTCAACTGCTGTGTGTGATTTTACTGTAAACAGTTAACTGATTATGGGGTAGATTTAAAGGCAGGCGTTAGGCAAAAAAACAGCATCGGGTGTTTTAACATGTAGTCAGTTAGTTCAACAACTAATATGGCCACTACATTAACGTGTGTTTTGGGCCATCTGAAGAAAAAAAAAAACTCTCCAAGTTGCCACTTAAAAATCTGATAAGGGACTCACTTTATTGCATAAAAGTTAAGACCCAGTTTGTTTGGCCGTAAAGTCCCTTATCGGATCTTTAGTCAGCTAACGCAGCTATTAATGGGCAAACAAAACACCTAAGTCCACAGTGGATGTATTGATATGGGGCCCTAAGCTCCATATCAATACATCCAAAGTGCCAAAAAAGTGTCCAGAGTTACTAGAATTAACCCTATGAGTACCAGCAGGGTATAATTACCCCTCCAGCATTCATGAGGTTAACCTGACTAAGTAAAGCAACATCACATTACAAGTAACACTTACCATTAATCCTGATGTTCAGCGGGTCCTCAGCATGCTGGTCATCTTCTGTCCTTCTTTCTTCTCTTCTGTCTCTTCTGTCCTTCTCTTCTTTCTTCAGTCTTCTTCCTGTAAAAAAACAAAGAGATTTAAGTATAATGTAGAAATAAGTGTCACCCTAATACATGCTTTAACAGAGGTGGCACTGACTCACATCCCAGCCAATCAACTCTGAGCAATTGTGCTTTGAAACTGATTGGCTGGGATGTGAGTCAGCACACCCCAGCCAATGGCTGTGAGCAAATTGCTAGTGCTACCAATCCCCTCACAATCTAACGGGCATCGGCCCGTGAGGCAGATGGAGGGGGGGGTCTGTGCTGCGTGATGCTGTCTCAGCTGCTGCCACCTCCGCGGCTGCACACAGCTGCGGAGACAGCAAGCAATAGGATAATAATTTAGATGAAGCTAAGTATTTTGCAGAGATATTTGGAACATGGCATTATTTTAACGTGACATATATGGCTACATTTATTGGGCACAACTTGGATCTCATATAGTACTAAATAGCAACATATCTTTTGAACCGGACAATGATAATACGTACTTGAACCCGTTTGAGCACCAGAGAGGTACGCAACATATTGCTCAAGGAATAAGACTGAAGAAAGAAGAGAAAGACAGAAGAGACAAGAAAGAAGAGAAGACAGAAGGAGACAATGGATAATAGGTAAGAGTCAGACATATCAGTTAACAGTTGGTGCTTGGCAGTATGTCAGGCACCGATAGTTAATTTTTTTTTACTGTGAAGTTCCCAATTTCCCTGCATTTAGCGGCATTTTGGGAACTAAACACACAAAATGGACGTTCAGCCAAAGAGTGTTTTTATGGCTTAATGTCCTCTGTGGTTTTAGCTGGTAGGGCCTCTGAATACCACCGGTATTCACTTTGGCTCTACCGGCTAAGTTAACGCCTGCCTTTAAATCTACCCCCATGTGTGATGTTATGCCTTGTCCCAATACAAAATACTTCATCTCATCTAGTATGTCTGCCTCAGTCACAGTTCATGTTACAGTCCCTGTCTCTGTCACCTATCATTTTTTTTAATTAACTGACCCACCCCCATCCCTATCACTGTCAAAAAACAAAGAAACAAACAAAAACAAAAAACACACTCCCTGTTTAACTGCTTTTTTCCCAGAGTCCACTAACACAGAGATTAAGCCAGATCAGGAAGGAAATTGGATCATAGCTGCCTGTGTCTACTTGGTCACACAAAATATTGGGGTATTTGGAGTAAACCTCTTTTGCTTCCTTCTTATGCCCCAGATTCACCTGACACAGAGATAACATCCAGATCAGAAAGGAACTTGGGTCACAGCTGCTTGTGTTTACTTGGTAACACAAAATGTTGGGATATTTGAAGTAAACCTTCTGTGCTCCCTTCTTTTTTTTTTTTGAAATATGTTTTATTATCAGATCGCTCCATACAAATCAAAAATACAAAGAAATACATATAAAATCATTCAGATACAGAAAACATATACAGGCATATATAAGAGTGACAAGAACATAAACATATCAATGGATTGTACAGAGCCAACCTGAGGTTTTGTTATTATGTAAAACCAAATCTCACAAAAAGAACCAACCCAACTGAACCTCTATTTAACTCCCCGACCCCATTCCCGAGTCCTCTCTCCCCCAAGCCCGCAGCACACACACCCCGCCCGCCTGCCTGCCAACAAGGCTGCAGTATCTCAAAAAGTACAGGCTCAAACACAGCGTCACTCATCAACCGCGCCATACAACCACGCGCGCAACCAGTCAACAGGGCTCAACTCACTCATCGCCGTCAAGATATACAGCATCAAGTGCCAAAGGAGCATCGGCCCTATGTGTCCACCAGTTCTGCCAACGTCCCCATGTCCTGTCAAACTTGTTTGGGTTTCCCCGATGCAAGTAAACCAACCTATAGTGTGGGATTGCACTGTAAAACTAAGTTAATCCATGCTCTGCAAGTGGGAGCACCTTTCGACATCCAGTTCATGGCCACCACCTTTCTTGCCAACACCAAAAGCTCTCTCAGCAGGGATCTGTCAGCTGCACCCTCAAACTCATCAGGGAAGATAGACAATAAGCAAAGTTTCGGAGTCACAGGAACGGGTCTCCCCACCACCTGGACCACAACATGCATAACTTCTTTCCAAAAACTCCCAACCACAGGACAATCCCAAATCATATGAAGGTACGTGCCCAGAACATTAGAACACCGGAGACAGTTGTCAGTACCAGAATTCCCCATTTTATGCAGTCTGAAAGGCGTATAATAAATTTGATGGAGAATATTCAACTGTAACATCTGGTGTCTAGTCGACGTTGCCACCATCGCTGGTTCTGCCTTGGCCATATCCCATTCCCAGTCCTCTAACGGACCCACGTCCATTTCCCATTTATTCCGGGAAGGGAACTCCTGATACTCTGTGCTCCCTTCTTACAAGCCCAGTCTCCCCTGGCACAGAGAAGTGTACCAGCTAATTATTAAAAAATAAGGGGAAATATCAATACATTTTGTGATAAATAATTATGACCCTATGAAATAGCTGGAAGTTCCAAATCCATCACATACAGTATCCAGGAGTATCCACATTACTTGTAATTATTTATTGGAGTACTACCTAATTTTTATACAAAAAGAAGCCGACGTTAGGTACCACTAATTCAGTCTGAGGTGGATGATAACTGGTTAACAGACCCCCATGACATCTATAAAGCAGACTCACTGAATGATCCCTTTATGCCTAGGCAGAACTCTTTTATAGGGATTAATGCAAGGTGACATCTAAACTAGGAACTACCTCACGATTTAAGTAGCTATGCCATTACTTGGTAACATCATCTTTTTATTCATATGAGCTCAAAGCACACATCTCAACCAATGGCTGTGAGGGAACTGGAACAGAGACTGCCTATATATAAAGGAAGTCTCTGTTCAAATTCCCTCATTGTGGAACAGGCATTGGCCCATGAGGTAATAGACAGGGGTGCCATTTCTGCAAGTCAATTTCTCCACCGCCTCCGTGACCACACACACAGCAGCGGAGAATATAACAGAACAATAATTTTATTGAAAAAAATAAGGATTTTTTCTAATCAACATTGCCAACATTGATTATTACCTTAGGGTATATGATGTACTGTTTTGCTGGACATTTACACATAGTTTAACCTTTTGAGCCCCAGAGAGGTAAGCAACGCATTGCTCTGCAATGTGTTGCATGCCCCATGGCACTCAAGGGGTTAAACTATGCATAAATGTGCAACTTCTTTTAAATAAACCTTTAGTCATGGCATTTTTTTTTTTTTTTTTTTTTTACAGCTACAAGAAGACGGTGGTCACGGAGAAAGAATGAAGATAACGAAGGAAGACAGAAGAAAGAAGATGGAAAGTAGCTAACCAGGATGCTGAGGACTCCGCTGGACTTCAGGATTAATGGGAAGTGTTTGTTCTCAGGGGATGTTGCTTTGTTACTTAGTTGGGTTAATCCTATGAGTGCCGGTGGGGTAATTATACCCCACTGAACTGGCACTCATAGGGTTAATTCTACTAACACTGAACACTTTGGAGGTACTTAAATGTATTGATATGGGGCTTAGAGCCCCATATCAATACATCTATTGGGGACTTAGGTTTTTTTTTTTGCATTTAATGCCTGCATTGCCTGACTAAAGATCCGATAAGGCAGTGATTCTCATCTCCAGTCCTGCGGGCACGCTAACAGGTCATGTTTTTAAGATATCCCTAATTAATCACAGGTAAATCAATCATAATGACTGAGCCACTAATTACCCATCTGTGATTAAGCAGGAATAACTTGAAAACCTAGGGCTAGATTCTATTGTAGGTGCGAAATGTTAACACCTGTTTTATCAAATATTTTCCCATTGATGTCTATGGAGAAAACTGGAGATAAAATTAGCACCTGTAATAGAATCTAGCCCCTATACTGTTGGTGTGCCCCGAGGACTAACATCGAGAATCACTGTGATAAGGGACTTTAGTCAGAAAAAAACTTGGTCTTAAATTTCTTGCACTAAATTGAGTCCCTTATCGGATCTTTAGGGCTAACACAGTCAATTGAATTGTAACTTGTGACGTTTGTTTTATTTATCAATGGGCCAAAACACTTCTAACTTAACGGCCGGCAGGGGTGGTGGGGGTGCCGGTATTTTGTTCATAGCACAAGTAATTAAATCACTTATTGTCGGCGGGGTTTTTTTTTTGGCCTAACGGGGACAATTGAATCAAGCCCTTGGGGTCTACATTATACTTAACTAGACCACTTTAATTTCATACTTCTTTCTATTTCTGCTCTATTTACAAATTATCAGCACCATTCTGTCACATATCATAAAATATTACAGTTACCAGCTTTATTTACTGATTCTTTTAAGATGACTTTGCTTTGTCATTATGCCATAAATGCCTACCGTGATATATAACTGCAAATAAATGTGTTCTAGCTGAATGTTTATGCAGGATGGAAACTTCACTTTGAAATTGCTAAACAAACATAATTATATAATGGAAATATGACATAAGAAATAGTTAACACTTGATGTTTCAGAGTTAATCCCTGCAAAATGCATTCTAAACCATTCTCTTTCATTGACTCCTATCCTTTCAAACAAATTAGCCCCCTCTCATTTTCCTACAAGCATCCACTAATTATCCCCA
This sequence comes from Rhinophrynus dorsalis, assembly GCA_037306005.1. Taxonomy (NCBI): domain Eukaryota; kingdom Metazoa; phylum Chordata; class Amphibia; order Anura; family Rhinophrynidae; genus Rhinophrynus; species Rhinophrynus dorsalis. Next base: position 42,371,303 of record CM074727.1, read on the forward strand.
TCTTAAAGAAATCCTCTGTGAGCCCAAATGTCCAACTACCAGTTCACTCTACTTCCCTTCACCTCCAAACTTCTGAACTTGGCTTAAACTCTCAGTACATTGCCTGTGTTCTCTCTTTGCTAGACCCCTTGCAATATGGATTCTGTCTTCATCATTCAAATGAGTTTGCCCTTACTAAAGTGTCCAATGACTTGTTCTCTTTCAAGTCAAAAGTCTACTTCTCCCCCCTCATTCTCCTGGATTTCTTATCTGCTTTCCATAAAGTGCATCAAGCACTCCTCATTCAAGACTGACACACTCTTGATCTTCATGACACCCCCTCTTTGGGTTCCCAGTCTAAGTTTTGTTCAATTAATTTAGAGTTTACCAATCTGGCATCACTTCTTCATCCCACCATTGCCTGTTGAATACTACAAGGCTCTGTCATGGACCCCTGCTTTTTTCAATCTCCTCTTTTCTTGGGAAGCATAAACTCTTTTGGGATTAATCAACATCTCTTTGCTGATGGCACCCAAGTCTATCTTTTCTCTCAAACCCCTCCCTTTCTCTACTGTGCAGAGTATCTGTTTTTCTGCAATGTTTTCAAAGATATCCACTCATCATCTCAATCTTAAACTAAGACAGGAGTAATAATATTACTCTTCCTCTTCTCATGATAACTTCCTTATAGTCAACAACATCACAATCACCAAAAAAGTATATAAACTGTAAGTGATAGATAAAATAAAGGTGTCAGTGGTGCAGTACTAATTAACAAATCATGCACCAGAACAGGTGGGGATCCCTCTAATAGCTGCTACTATCCCAAATGACTGATGTAAAATGTCTATATCTATATGAAAAAAAAAAACCAAACAGAATGGGAGAGCACTATGTCAGGACTACAACCTCTAATGTTAACACCCTTACAACTACTATGACCTGTGGCACATAAATAATGCATATACAATGAATGTAAAAATGTTTAATAAAGAAATAAAAACACAATAGCATATATATTAGATATCCTAGGCAATACAGAAAGTAATATCAATACACCACAATCACCCCAGGTCTCCAACCTCCAAAAGAAGTTTCTTTCGAGTAAAAAAATAACAAACGCCAAAAAAAAATAAATATTAATAAAAATATTCTCAAGTAGCAAGCAGAGCAGACAAAGCAATATAATAAACAGATGTTTCCTAACCGCATAAAACAAGTGTATTAGTTTATGTTAGTAAAAGGAGTCTAGAGTGATAGAGGATCTGGAATGCACAAAAGAGAATAGGCATTGGATAAAAATTATGTGAGGCCTAGACCTGAAGCCAAGACCAGACTGGCTACAATCTCTCTGCTCCTTAACAGTAGGGATGGGCGAAAATTTCTACCTCAAACTAAAATAGGCAAAAAATTGCACTTTCTACTTGGCAAAAAAATTCCCACAAAATATGTTGATTTTACTCTTTTTTCCGCTTTTTTTCGCCTAGTTCATTCCTTTGAAATCAATGGAAACATAGGTGTTACAACACATAGCAAATATTATTTTATTTCCCAAAGGCATAGTATAAAAGGGGAATGAGGGTGCTTGTGTTGGTGGGGTGTGAGGAAAGAATCAGTTGAACAGGGGATGATTTTTTGGGGGTTGTTTACTGGGATTGGTGGGCAGTTAATAAAAAAATAAATCCTAAATAAAATAGAAACCATAAGACATGGTATAAAGGGGTCTGAGGAGGGTGCCTGTGTTTGTGAATGAATGAATCATTTGAACAGGGAATTTGTTTTGGGGGGTTTATTGAGTGCTATTGGGGGGCAGTTAATACAATAAGACATTTGTATGTAAAGTGATAGAGACAGGAACCCCATGATATAAGCTGCCACTGGGGTGGTCTGATACTTGACTTGAGAGAGTATTTTGTAGAGGATGATTTGTTTGATTTGTTGTTAGCGGTCTTTGTTGGACGTAGACTTATTAAAGCTTAAGTTTGTTTGCACAAGCCCTAAGGAAACATTGATTTGTAAGACTTAGGCTTGTTAGAAACAAACCCCCAAAAATTGTTTATTTTTTGTAGGACTAGTTTTTATTATTATTATTATTATTATTATTATTACTATTATATATTTATTTATTTTTCAAAACACAAGCCCCGAGAAAAAAAATAATGCCCTGCTGGACTAATGCCAGCAGGTCATGTTGGCCAGTGGCCACTGTCAAATGTCCTCCTGAGTCCTGAGTTGCAACTGCTGTTCATACTGCTGCTGCTGAGTTGTTTAAGCAGCAGGATGATTAGGCAGCTGAAAGTGAATGGGATCAACAATAGCAGTAACATGGAATATGGATGATGAAGGTTCCATTTGCCATGACTGGCTCCAGTGATGTGCCTGAGGCAGTAGCAGCAGAATAAGTAGCCCCCAGTATATGTGGAGAAAAGAATAAGTTGGCCATTAAATCTTCTCCACCTGCCCCTCTTCCAAAATTATTATTGGTGTGTTGTTATTAGAATATATTTTTCCCTTGAGAGCAGGAACAGCAGGTCTCATCAGCAACTGCAATGTGCACAGTGTGTGTGTGGTAAATAACATCTGGAGGCACAACTGTTTCCAAACACCATGCCACCAGAAGCCAAGTACTGCCGCTGTCACTATACCACTTTTCCAGACCTGCTAAGGACACATGACAACTTGCTGACAGTTTAATAGTAATGATGAACCCTCCCTGCCACCATTTTAGCATATTCTGCAGGATGGAATCTCCTCAGATGCTGTTTGATGCACTGATTGTGATTCTCCTCTACCACACTGGCATGTGTGGTCAGTGCACCACACAGTGTGCAATGGGTATAGACGAACTGCCACATCCTAACATCAACAGAGTGGCTATCATTTGATAGGGGAGGTGATGAATGAGGTGGGTTGGCAGAAGATATAGTTGTTACCCTAGAGGAAGAAGGTGATGGTGAGCTAGTTGTTTCACTTGTCCTGGAACTTCCAGTCTCTGCCTGGGTTGTTTTATTCATCCTCCTCTTTGATCTCTGCCTCACCTCTTGTTGCCTTTCTGGAGAGTCAGGGACAGCAAAAGCGGTGCTTGATTTCTGTGATAGGTTTTTGTCTTTAACGATTTTGATGTAAATGTCATGGTGTCTGTGTTTCATGTGTGATAAGAGGGCGCTTGTGCCAAGGTGTGTTCCCTCCTTTCCCACTTTTCACTGACTTGTCACAAATTGTGCACATGCCATTGCTGATGACTGCACTGTGCCTGCCCCAACAGAAAAATAGTCCCACACCCATGATGACTTCAGGGAGAAGGGAAGAGATGGAGAAGAATGGCCTCTTTCTTCTTGTCCTCCACATTCCCCTTCATTGTCTGTGGCAGCAGATAATGTTTCTGCTGTTGCTGCTACTACCTCAGGTTCAGCACTGCAACTAGGATCAGGAGTATTGCTACTGCTGGCAAGTGGAACCTGTCCTAGTTCCGCATCACACGTTGAACCCATTCCCACTGTGTTCACGGTGGTCTGTGGCACACTAGCCTGTTCCTTAGAATCCTGCTGCCCTTGAATCTCAGAATCAGAAGGAATTAGAGCAGTTGCAAATTCCTCTAATTCCAAAAATGTCATTGCTAGTGGTGGTGGTGATGCCCATCCTCATCACTGTCTCCCATTCCTTCACAGTTTCTGCTAAAATAGGCCATCAATGTCCCTTCCACCCCAGCTTCTCCAGCATCATCATCACCGCCACCACTAGTCCCTACATGCTGTTGTTGCTGCTGCTCTATTCCAGACATCTCACTGCTGCTTGGAGGAGGTGACGTGCAATGTGACAAAGGGTCCCATAATGTCACACTTGCCATTTCATTTTGACCTGAAGAAGAAGGTAGACTAACAATAGCAGCAGCAGAAGGCACAGGCAGCTGATCTGTGCTCCTGCTGGTGGTGGTGGTATTAATTCTGAGACTGCTCTCCTCCCCCAACACCAGTTCTGGCCTCTTCAGGATCATGTTCCACCTGGACACTGTAGTGAAGGGAAGGACTCCCAGTCCCAGGATCAGAGGAATGGTGTTGGCTCCCTTGACCGCTAGTCAGGACGCTGTCAAATGTTTCCCCTACCACTACGGCTGCTTCACCATTACTGCTACTACTACTAACACCAGCCACATCAAGTTCAGCTGCAGAGTCTTCCTCCTCAGTCTCACAGTCACTAGTAGTATCAGGATATTGTTGATTACCCCCTCCTTCACTCCTAACACTAACAAGTTGCTGGACCTTAGTAGCAGTACTACTAGCACTGGCAAGACTTCTTGGGTATGGAAAATGTGATTTATGGTCCCTTGCTGTCACACATAGCATCATCTTCTCCTTCCCCCCTGAGTACTACAACAAACACTAGCAGCAGGAAAAGTATTGGTGGCAGCTGGTTCAGTACTAGCAGCAGGTTCAGCACTGGCAGCAGGTACAACACTATTGGCTACAGATACAGCAATGGTGGCACTGGCAACAGGGGCAGCACATATAGCTGCAAGTACACTAGTGGCTGCAGGAACAGAAATGGTGGCACTGGCAGCAGGGGCAGCACGTCTGGCAGCAGGTACAAAATTAGTGGCTGCAGGAACAGCAGGTGGCACTGGAAGCAGGGGCAGCACATCTTGCAGCAGTGATAGGAGTTACTATGAGCCTCTCCTGCCTCAATTTTTGCAAAATATCACAGCAGCAGAGCACAGCATGTCTATCTCGCTCTGTAGCTGCTTCTGTTGTGTCTGCTTTCAGTGAAAACATCACGTGGAAGTGCAAAAACAATGTAAATCAATGGGCGGAAACTTTATAGCCATTGAAAAAATGAAGAAAGATTTTGGCCAATGGGCGAAAGATGTAAAAATTTTAAGCGCTAGTTTTAAAGTAGATTTTCTGTGAAAAAGCAGATAACTATGTGGTTTTCACATAATTTCTAGCAGGAACATGGCGACAAATTTTGCCCATCCCTACTTAACAGCAACAGTTCACTTGGCTTCATCTCCACAGAAAGCCATTCTGGTTTCTCTGGGGCAGTAGCAGTATAACATAGCATGGAACTGCTACTTTTTTGTGGGACACAATGCATTATATTCCATAAAAGACAGTAACTCCCCGCCCCATAAAAAGCTGAAAATTCCACATTGTACATGTTGCAATATTTGTACCAGCAGAATAAGACCTTTAGTGAGTATGCAATGAAGACTGGAGGACTTTAGAGGGAGCATCTTTGTCACCTGGTTGTTAAAAAAATAAATGCCATGAATAGATGTTAAAGAAGCCGCACATTTATGTAGTTTAACCCCTTGAGTGCCATAGGGATACTCGACACATTGTAGAGCAATGCACTGAGTACCTCTCTGGGGCCCAAAGGGTTAAAATATGTGTAAGTGTGCCACTCCGCACTGTGTGTGGGGTGAAAAAATTGACTTACAGCATAGCCCCTCCCCCGCCTATTACCTCACTGGCCGATGCCCATTCCACAATGAGGGAATTTGAACAGAGACTGCCTTTATATATGAGCAGTCTCTGTACCAATTCCCTCACAGTCATTCATTGGGATGTGTGATTATGCACATCCCAACCAATTAGCTTTGAGCTGAGGTGCTTGAAGCTGATTGGTTGGGATGTGCATAAGCACACATCCCAACCAATGGTTGTGATGGAATTGGAATAGAGACTGCCCATATATAAAGGTAGTCTCTGTTCATATTCTCTCATTGTGGAATGAGCATCAGCTAATGAGGTAATATCCACCGGGGGGGGGGGGGTCCATGCTGCAAGTCAGTTTCTTGAAAAGAAAGATCTTAGGTGGCATCTCTCAGTCCACTGAAGCTATTCTGGATAAACCCATGTTGGAGGTGGCTCTTACATGGGATAATATGTCTATCTCATTTGTGGCACTTGTAGACTCTGGTGTTGCTGGATATTTTATGGACGCCGCTTTTGGTAACCAGACCGGAATCCCATTATAATCACGCGCCTCTTCCTTGGCAGTTGAGGCCATTGATGGCAGACCCCTGCTGCCATCACACATTACACATGAGACATCTCCGATAACCCTGAAAGTGGGAGCCCTCCATAAAGAAACCCTGAAGTTTCAGGTTATCAACTCCCCTCACTATGCCATCGTCCTAGGGTTTTCTTGGTTGCAGATACATAAGCCTAGGATTGATTGGAACACGTGTGAAATTTTGTCTTGGGGTCCACACTGTACTGAATCCTTTTTATCACTCCCCATAAGACTGGCAGTTGCTGAGTCTTCTGGCCTACCGGAGGCCTATTCACAGTTCTTGGATGTGTTTAATAAAGCGCAGGCCGGAGCATTACCTCCTCACAGGCCCTATGATTGTTAAATTGACTTATTGCCTGGTACTACACCACGTAGGGGACGTATATACCCTCTGTCTGTGGAGGAAAACAAGGCTATGGAGGAGTATGTCACTGATGCTATGGAGAGAGGCAAGATCCACAAATCCACATCCCCCGCGGGTGCTGTATTTTTTTTGTCAAGAAAAAAGACGGAGAGATGGCCCATGTATTGACTTCCGTGGCTTATTCAAATTAATGGTTAAGAACACTTATCCAATACCGCTGATTACGGAACTATTTGACCGTCTCAAAGGTTACAAGATTTTCACAAAACTTGACTTAAGGGTAGCCTACAATCTGGTCAGAATAAAGGAGAGTCATGAATGGAAGACAGCATTTAACCCTTTGAGTGCCAGAGTGGTACGCAACGCATTGCTTCGCAATGCGTTGCGTACCACTCTGGCACTCAAAGGGTTAACACCCGGAGCGGGCATTATGAATATCTTGTCCTGTGTTTGGTCTCTGCAATGCTCCTGCTGTCTTTCAGGAATTTATCAATGATGTGTTGAGAGACTGTCACAACCCGTCAGACTCCTCCTTCCCAGAGGCATTCTCCCTCCTAATTACTATACTCCTTCACCTGTCTGTGGCCTACTTATATCCGGGACTTTTCTCCTTTCCTAACCTTTGGATGGTCAGTGCACAGCGTCCTTGTGTCCTGTGTATCTGCATATCTGATATCCTGATCTCTGATTTACGTTGTGACCTCCTCTTGTATCACGTTCATCTGACTTTCTGTTTTCCTGATCCTGGCTTTGTTCCCGACTACTCTCGACTCTTTGATCCAGTTCTTGTTTGCCACATTGTGTATTGAACCTGGCTTGTCTATGATGCTCTGCTTGTCTACATTCCCAAGACTTACTGTATCATCTGTTCGACTCCTTGTGTACCGAATCCGGCTTGTCTACAACCCCCTGCTTGTCTACGACTCCAAGTTACCGACTGCTTCATTTGCCCGACTCTCTGTGTACCAAACCTGGCTTGTCGATCATTCTCCATTTGTCTACGACCCTTCAAATCGACTCCTGCATATTCCTACGTCTAGTAGTCGACTCCTGTTCTACCTCAACTCCCCTGTTGTCTTCGACTCTCAGTAGAACTATTTCTGTCTGCTGACTACTGCCTCACTTAAAGACATTTGCCTATCCTCAACTGTCAACCTTCTGCAGTAGGGTTCCAACTCTGTGTCACACATTGAGTCTTCCTTGCCTGGCTGAGAGACAGTGACAGAGACCTATTACAAACTTGAGTTGTGGTCTATCTGGATGACATCCTCATTCATTCTCCTACACTGGAAACTCATCACTCGGATGTATCCAAAGTCCTAAGTCTGTTAAGAGAAAACAACTTGTTTTGCAAGTTCGAAAAACCTCAGATTACCTTTCTGGGCTACATTATTTCCTGCTCTGGTTGGCCATGGACCCCCATAAGCTGTCAGCTGTGCTGCAATAGCCCCATCCTGAGGGACTGAAATCTATACAAAGATTCCTGGGTCTCGCTAACTATTACCGAAAGTTTTTTAAGAATTTCTCAACTATTGTCAAACCTATCACCGAAATGACTCATAAGGGTGCTAAGGTTACGGAATGGTCTCCCAGTGCGTTACTTGCCTTAGAAAATCTCAAGGCAGCATTTGCAGCAGCTCCTGTTTTGGTGCATCCCAATCCTGCCCTGCCCTTTACCTTGGAAGTTGACGTGTCTGAGATTGGAGTAGGCACCTTCCTTTCTCAACGCTCGGCTCCAGGGGAGGCTTTACTCCCATCTGGCTACTTCTCTAAGAAACTGTCTAAGGCGGAGATGGTATATCAGATTGGGGATAGAGAATTATTGACCATTATATTGTACTGAAGGTATGGCGACACCTACTGGAAGGTATCAGTTCCCCAGTCCTGATTCTCACGGATCACAAGAATCTTATTTACCTATCTGAGGCCAAACGCTTGTCTTCCCACCAAGTCAGATGAGCATTGTTTCTATCTAGGTTCAATTCCTTCCATGTGGACATAAGATCTTTCTTGTCCGTTTCAGATAGGGTTGCTCTGTACTTTGATTCAAAGGAAAGTGTTTTTGCAAGCAGGAGGTCTAATCTAGCACATTTATCGCTTTTTTGAGTGACCCCAATTTGATAAGGTGTCCCCTTATAACAGATCTGTGGGCTTCCCACACAACTGGGCTTGGTAGTTCTCCTGTGTTATCAAGTCAAAAATATTCAGAAGTATGAGCTTGGAGTGCAGTTCTGTCTTCTTGCAGATTAAGAAGTGTTTAGTTGAGTATCCAAGTATGACTGATGTTAGCTAGTTCACAGAGAGCAAGAGAAACCGATACAAGAGAGTGGTCTGGCCACGAGATTAATTCAATTCTGGCTGTCTTCACAGAGTGCAGAAATATCTGAGAGAGGAATATGTAATCTATTCTACCATAGGAGTTGTGGGGTTGGGAATAGTGGGTGTTGTCTTTGATAGTGAGGTTGAGGAATCTCCATGAATCAACAAGATGTCTATCTGAGAGGTGTTTTCAGAGGCCCTTAAGATGGATCAGTCTGGCAGGGGTTTTGTTTGAAAAGGTATCAAGATTAGGATCCAGAGCAATATTAAAGACACCCCCCATAATGACCCTACCTTTGTATTCTTCGTCTACAACACACTAGATTTTCCTAAGATACTATACTTTATTGACATTTGGACCATAAACATTAAGGATGGCTACAGGTTTATTATATTGTAAGCTGTTCAGTAAGAGAGAGTCCCTCGGGGTCTATTTCTCTGTAATGGCGGCAAAGTAAGATGTAGGGAACTTGTGATTATGGAATCTCTCCTTTTTTTATTAACCATGTTGTCCAACTGAAACATAGTGTATTTATTATTATTAGTAGTAGTAGTAAAATGCTCCACCAGCAGTAGGACATAAACCATTATATAACTGAGGTCTGGAGAGGACAGACTCAATTTGTTTTAAAACACACACACTCATGCTCTTTCTCCTACATTCAGAGCTATTTCTAGGCAAAAAAGCATACGTTTGAAGAGAGGCGGGGAGGAGTTGAGGAGATGTGGAAGGTGATTGATGGTGTTTGATGGGTGGCAGAAGGATGGGATAATGCGCAAAAGAAAGACGTGGTGAAAGCCAGCAGTGGATCAAAGGAAACAGGGGGTGGAGGGCACAAGTAAGTGAAACACTGCAGGGGGTGATGGGAAGTAGGATTTGGGGGGAGACAAATGGTGATGGAAATCAGTGGTTGAGGGGAAGCAGAGAAGTGATAAGAGACATGGGGAGATGAGTGTAGGTAAAGGAAGTTGCTGGTAGACAAAGGAGGGAAGTAAAGGGATTGCTTCTAAGAGGCAAAGAAGATCTCATGAAAGGTAAAGGGGATTGATTGGGGATTGACAGGAGGCAAGTGGGCTGATGGGAGGCAAGGGAGTGAAGAAAAAGTGTGGATAGGTAATTTTGTAGCACCTATACCTCAGTGTTTAATTGTAATTTGTACTGATTTCTTCTGTTCCAAACTGGTGCTGGTTTAAGCCCTGGAGAGGCAGTTGATGCACAGCCCATCAGAATGAGGCTTCCACTTTTAGCTTAAGCTCTTACAGGAGGTGGGATAAGAAGCTTTGAGTAAACATACACACTTAGGCATGAAAGATTATGCTTAGTGGCACTTAACTAGTAAAAGTCTGGACATGCAGAAATCTTACATAGGTTTGCGGTAACAATTGTGGAGGCCAGGTAATAATAAAGTGTGGATTAGCTATGCACTGTGGTAATAGAATTAGACATTCCCATAACAAAAAATGAAGCAAAGTTTTAACTGTTTTAGATTCCAAGTTCTTATGTGTTGTATATTTATGACATTTCCTTTCAATAATGTGATAGGTTACGCCAGGCATGTCAAACTCAGATATGGCCAAGGACTGCATCCTCCATATTTCCTTATACAAAGGCTAAAATAATTGTGGTTATAATTATTTTACATTTTCAAGTCATAAAATACTGGGATTTGGCACTCCCTTAATATAAACATTTTTTTGTTCTACAAAATCAAAGTTTTGTCTTTTTTTTTTTTTTTTTAGAAATAAATATTGATATGTACAGAGAAGTGATATGACATGAGCTATCTGTATAACAATATGTACCTGTTAGTACTCACAGCAAATCTCCTCTGTGCTTATCAATATATGTTTTTGTATACTGAGATGATGAAATTGAAACAATAACTGTTTGTAGGAGTACAGAGAAATGATCAGAAGCTCACAAGAGGTTAAAGTAAGAGGTTAAAGTAGTATTTGCATGGTCACTGTTACTTTTTCATTGAGTATGAGCACAAACAGGCTAACACCTGGGGACAACAACATGTATCTCTCCAGTTGCTCTAGTCTACAATGCCCATCATCTCCAACCAGTTGCAGAAAAAACAGTTATTTGTTGTGGTGGTGATGCCCATTCACAAATGTATCCGTTTCTCACTTTCTACAAGAATTTCTCATACTGTCTTCAACACCAGCTGCTCCAACACCCTCACTCTAATCACCACCACCACCAGCGTCTTTCTGTTCTCTAGGGCTACATGGTCATGACAAATGTGACAGAGGGCCCACTGCTTTCATAGTTATCTTCACATCAGAAGGCACACTGACAGCAGTAGCTGCAGGCACAGGCAGCTGATACTGTTAAACAGTGACTCCATTTTTATTAAGCTTCCCCAGATCCCTAGGGAAGATGTTAGGGGACTAGGGATCCCTTGGGAAAAGGAAGTGGGCTATCTTCACTGCTGCTTCAGCTGGTTTCCTTCTCCCCTGAATCAATGAAGCAGCCCTGCTGCTCATTTTGCATATTTTTCTGCTGCTCATTTTACATAGTTACATAGTAATTTAGGTTGAAAAAAGACTTGCGTCCATCCTGTTCAACCCTTTTCCTATTCCTGTTTACCATTGCTGACCCAAAAGAAGGCATCTTACTCCAAATGGCAATCAGATTTCTCCCTGGATCAACAAGCCCTAACTAAATATTAATCCCAATACTAACGTGCATAGCCCTCTATATTATGCTCTTTTAAATAAGTATCCAGGCCCCTTTTAAAGGCATCTAATGTATTTGATAGCACCACCTTCTCCGGAAGTGCATTCCATACCTTTATTGTCCTTACTGTAAGTGGCACTCAGTGGCACTCTGGACTACTTAATTTTTTGTTGTAGTTTCTCTCTTTCTCTCTCTTGTTCTCTCTCTGATCCTCTCTTATTCTCTACTACTCTACATCACACTGCATGGTGGTAATATCCAAGTTTCTACAGTATTGGGGATGAAACTTTCTCCACCTTTGAAAAATAAAATCATTCTCATGGGAAAATCTGTGTTGTTAGCAAAATGGCAGATAATCTATGTGTTTTCCAGTGGGTATGAATTTGCATGGAAAAAAACGAATATTCATATTTTTATGAAAATTTGGAAACTATGAAAGCCTTTCAGATGAAGTTCATAATGTATTACAGTTACCAACACTGTTTCTTTTAAGGCAACTGTGATTTATTGTCATTGTGCCATATAAGCTTGGCACGTTATAGGACAGCAGTTAAAGTATTTCCCTGTTTATGTGCTCTACTTGAGTGTTTATCCAGGATGTGGTATTTACTTTTTAACTGACATAATTATATAACATACAAAAGTCAGATGATCTGGTCGAGGATTACACGTAAGGATTCAACAGTTAACACAACCTTATTGCTAGCAGACATTGTCTTAATTTAACCTTTTCCATTGTTATTTCACAGATCTCATCCATCTCCAGCACATTTTTGGGGAGCTCATGTGACATTTTTCCACTTTATCTGTATTATCCCTCTTTGCCCAAATGTTGTTCATCCCATGCAATTTAACCCAACCTTGGTTTGACTAAAACAAGTGTTTCCCAATCAATTAGAGACACCCTGCACATGGCTGATAAGGAAATGATGGTCAGAGACAACAAAGCAATAGACAAGTAACAGTATATTCAAAATGTGAAAACTTTAAAAAGACATAATGCTGATTTCACACTGAGAGGTCCCACAACCTATTAAGCACAGCAACCCCGATAGCCAACACGGGATCTTTGGAGAGGTTATGAAATCTTAGACTCAGAAAGTGTGCATTTATAAAGTTCTGACTTGCCCTAAATGCCATTGTTCACTTTGGATTGTGGTAGAAAGGATCAAACATTCATCCTCTTTTATGAGCAGGCACCTGTGAATAGAAAATATTGCAAGAGCATAGATCAGGGTTATTTGACTGCCTACTTTTTAGGTAAGGGACTAGCAAAATTGGACCCTCAAGCTGCTGCTGGACTACAATTTCTATCCTCCATCAACCAGAGGCTTGCAGAAGATGATGGATGTTGAAGTCCATTAATATCTATAGAGTCTCAAGTTATCCAGCTCTAGCTATTGCTGGCCTTCACCTTTGATTATTCTCAGCTGTCACTAATGGATTTTCCTAAAAATTTCCCTTTACCTCAATATTTCCCTCAACTGAAGATGACCTCTTTTACCTGAGCTGCTTAATGCCTGACATCAGACTCTGTCAGTAGCCCAGTGGTGGGCAACCTGTTGTTTTCCAGCTGTTGCCATACTGTAACTGCCTTTGACTGGCTGAGGATGAAGCAACCTGTAGTCCAACAGCTTGAAATCAACAAGTTTGCCACCATGTTGTAGCCCCTTCTCTTTTTCTTCTTCATTTCTTTAATGCAAATCTATGCTTGTTTATCATATGGACAAGAGTTTTTTATAACTGTGTCCATCAAACTAGCTGACAGTGGAGGAACCCTTTGATTTCAGAATAAAGTGCCAGCTTATGCTCTGAAACACATTGACCTCTACCATCAGCATTCTCCACAAGGGAAGCTGAAAGAGCAGGAGCTGAAGTAGTAAGGCGAGGCGAACAAAGTGGCAGAGAATAGAGGACTTTTGTAGGAGGACACACACCGTTGAAGGATTGGAGACTGGCGATTTGAGAGACCAACTTGTTTTACAATCATATCTTACATTTACTTTAGTTAAGCATACATCTGTACTGTACTATGGACTATAGATGGAGCAATGTGATATGATAATGAGACGAGCTTGTAAGTGGCCAGATGTACTCATTGTCCACATTGATTCCATTATTCTCAATCCTAGTATATATCTACCATGGTCCTCATATCTATATGAGCACTCTGCATTCACTCACTTTCTTCCCTCTTATTGTGACATCTGTACTTTCCTAGTCATTAGATATATTGGCTTTTATATACTCACCCATTGTTTTATTGGCGTTCTATCATATTGTGTGTTTTGCCCACTCACTTACTATATTCATGGTTATGCTACACAAACATTTTCCAATGTTAAACACTATGGTTGCCTAGTACATCTACTGCTTTTAGAGACATAAAACATATCTACCTTTTTCTTATCTTGTTTCTCATATCTTGTGTTCTAATAAATCTTAATGTTATACTACACTTAGAGGAATGTTTGCACCATCCTCCCCTACCCTCATTTAAACTTTTGCATGTGCACTGTAGTAAAACAGTGGAGTACCAATACATGGAATTAAGGACAAGCAGCAGAAGGTTGTAATGAGACTGAAACAAGACTATATTTTGATATAGTACAGTATTCTGATTGTGGTTTCAGATAATGTGCCTTTTTCTCAGTACCTTTTCACTCCATCCCACCTGGTCAAGTGTTTAGCACTTTCATCTTTTCTAGTTAAGTGGAATAACCCACCCAGACATCAGAATATACCACCCAGGGCTAGATCTGCACCTCATGTGCCCCTACTTAAGAAACCCTTGATGCCCCAGCCCCACCAGTAGTGACACCTACATTACTTGAAGGACTCATCCCCTGGCACATTTCATGAATGTCTAAAACAGAATATGCCTTTAAAATAAAATATGTAAACAGAAAAAAGTGCTTAAATTAACTGACATTTACATGGGTATGTTAACTAGTCCAATTGGTATATAAACTGGATATGATGACAATATAAAAACTGCTAAATTAACTGTTCACTCAGGAGTGGACCTTTGGTGTAGGTGTTCAGAATTGTGTTGGCCAAACCCACAACTCAGCACATGCATGAGGCCAGCAAGGCAGAGATCTCCATCACAATGTTGTCTCCTCTAATGTAACATTACCAATAATTTCTGTTTAATCCTAATCTGAATACAACCTGCTTTGTTAATGGAAAGAAGTCATATAGGATATCATAAGGAAGACACAGTCACCCAATGTATCTGAGTCATGCTTCCTTACCCATTTGGGTGCTACATGGATGTCTAACTCATTGCTAATCATTGTGTTGTATATCCCACTAGCATGCAAAGTTTTAAATACACCAATCTGGGAAACATCTTTTTTTTACCTTCATCTTGTAGGCGGCCAAAAAATAGTGGTAGGTATTCGCTTTTATGCACATGAGTCATCTGTGAGGAAATATACAAGAATTAATTTGTAATCCAAAGAAACACTTCTCAGTTATCTTATTAAACAGACTATGAGATGACAGCAGTTAAGGGGAAATATATTTAAAGGGATAGTAATACTTAAAATGTAAAAAAAAATGTTGTAGGGTCTATCCCCCTGAGTAAAACAAGAGTACTACCACTGCTGAAAGGTGTTTCATTCAAAAGTTAATAATTTTCAAAGTTGAATTTTTTAGGTGCAATACTACAGTGACCTGAAATTGTACAGTGGCGATGTTGCTACACCATCCTATGGACACCTCTGGTCCCGGGACCATAAATCTCCATAGGATGGTGTAGCAGCAGCGCCACTGTACAATTTCAGGCCACTGTGATATTGCATCTAAAAAATTCAACTTTGAAAATTAATAACTTTTGAATGAAACACCTTTCAGCAGTGGGAGTACTCAGGGGGACAAACCCTACAACACATTTTTTTCACATTTTAAGTATTATTATCCCTTTAACAAAGTACTTGATTTTTATTAAAGCTAAATAATACTGTAAAGTTCTGCTCTCTATGTGCAAAACTGATAAAAATAATACATATAGTGTTTCCAATTACCTTCACAAGTACATATGCCATACAGTGGGAATTGTCCACAGTGATACTAGCTCAGCTTTGAATCATTTGTTATAGATTTACTTGTGAAGTTTTCATAACACCTTTCTAATTGGACTAACATTCAAATTTAAGGACAAGGTTTTGAGAGTAACAGCCTCCCTTTATCAAGTCTTTTTTTTCACTTTATAAAGTAAACTTGTTACTCTTGGAAGACTGTCCTCAAAATTGAATGTTAGTCCAATTAAAAAGGTATGATCACATACTGTGTCATTCATTAATTTTGTGTCTACACCACACAAATAACATGTCCCATCAAATGTAACCCCCAGAGATTACATACAGGGTGCAGTGAAATTGACCTGGGGCACTTATGTTATACTTTTACTTCATGGTAATTTAATATAAAGATGAGAGGTTGTAAGAGTTGTTCCTAAAGGTGGTGTAAGTA
The DNA here is from genome assembly GCA_037306005.1 of Rhinophrynus dorsalis. Lineage (NCBI taxonomy): Eukaryota > Metazoa > Chordata > Amphibia > Anura > Rhinophrynidae > Rhinophrynus > Rhinophrynus dorsalis. The sequence goes on from CM074727.1 coordinate 42,387,145, forward strand.
ATACCATGTGTTTTGAAGTTACATTTTCTGCCGGTAATCCTGCATCTCAAAGCTGAGGTGTAGAAGCTACAACAAATGTTTTAAACCATGGTTGTTTCAATGAAAGTAGCGCAGAATACATACACGCATGCTCTCTAAGGACAAAATTAATGGACAAGTGTCAAGTTAACCCCTGAAAGCACACAAACTAATGGACAAGTGTCATCTTGCATAATATTGCTGTGGACACCAGATTATCAGCTGACCTCCAACCTGATCCCTTTGATGAGCTACCAGTGTCACAGCCGTTGGAGGGTGAAACCCTCAGAGGTGGGGAGACACAGGACAGGGTCACCAGGGAATACTTTGTCTGTGAGTATCATGCATACATCCACCTCAAGCCAACAACACCAAATCACCAACATTGCTTCCCATTTCCCAAACCTCAAACATGTTTTCTCTCCTTTCCCAAGATGATGATCTTCTGCTAGACACCTGCCACTGCACCTGAGTGTTGTGAAACTGACTGTTGCTCCTGGACTTCTTCGGAAGAGCTGACATTGACTCCAACCAGGCCCTGGAACATGCAGCCTGTCACATTCCCGGGACATTGCCTGCAGTGGTTTCAAAGGATCCAGATGTCTTGCAATTGATGGCAACAAGTGAGTCTGTACTGACACCTAATGTGTGATATCCCTCAATGTCAGTTGTTCCCTATGTAACACACCTCACATAGCTACTGTGATTTGTTTACTGTCTCACATCTGTTTACTTCTCTTTCCCTACAGACTTATTCATGTCACTAAACTGCAGAGGACCCTGTGGCTCATGTAGGCAAACAAGATGTGTGTGATGCACCTCCCCCTGTTTCTATAATTGTATGTTTCTACTTCTAGGGCCATAAAAAAACTACACTGTGTTTATGAACATGTCATGTTGGCATGCTTAATAGAGCTATGCCTTGTGCTTAACCCTATGAATGCCAAGGGGCAACACTACGCATTGCTTTACAACACATGGCTTCCACTCTGGCATTCAGATGATTAATGAAACATCAACACATGTGAGAACTTACGTACATCCACTATGCCACATTCCTCTGAACTCTTCTCCCAACCTGTTCAATGGTAGATATATCTGCAGCACAAAGGTCTAGGGAGTGTTACAGACCAATCCACATACTTGAGGGAAAGGATGCACTAAGGTGTGATAAAGAGATGATAATGTCTCCAGTGATATCACATTTCCACTTCTTCAGTTATTCCATGGAGCTCCAAAGTTGCATAAATCTTATTGCCTGGGCTCCATAGCACAATATAGGAATTGGAGAAGAGAAGAACCAGAGAAGTCACAGCTTAGTCAAACCCCCCCCCCCCCAAAGTGTTGGAGTGTCAGTTCTCATGAAAATTCATATACACTAATGCCATGTTGTATACCCCCACAAATCCGAAGCACAGTCTGTGTATGTTTTTCCCACAACCGTACATCATTGCACTTCAGTAAGGCATGTTACCTGATCTCAACACAGAATCTGGAAGCAATCATTGTTCCATGTCTATTTATCAAATGTCATCTGTGATGCACACAACATCACATGTGACACACTGAAGGGATCAAGAACACAAGCAGTGTTGGGATGTTTGAGATGTAGTTTGGGGAATACAGACTCAATGATTGTTACCTGATTCACTTGTGCTAGTGTGTTTGCATGTGTCTCAGATGTCAGTTGGCATGCTTATTACCATCCTGTCATCTGTGAAACATGTTTTGTTGTCCCTACTCTGTACCAGTGCTACAAATCTCAAATTGCATGAACCCATATGTGTGTGTCTGTTGTTTTCTGACTCACAGCTTACATGAGACCCATATCTGCCCTCCATGTTGATGAGTCCCAGGTAATATGCAGGTCAACAAGAGCTGAGGATTGTTTGTTGCACTGGTGCAACACACATGAACCCCAACTAACTGTTGAGTTCCAGAGTAGTGTCCATTGTATTGCTTTGCCCCTCTGGCAATCACAGTGTGCAACCACAGTGAAAAACACAGGCACCATTTTACCAAGGAAGGGATGTGTTATAATAATTGGAAATCACTTCCTTCCCTTTTTGCCGGGGGAGGCATGAGGAGTGGAGGGGTCAGATAGTCCCCGCCTTCTAGACCACCTTGGGGGCACACCATATGTTGGGGTCTGGGCTGGTGTTGCAGTGGAGGATGAGGGGGTGGAGGCCAACTGCTGGAGAATGAGGAGCTGGGTTTGTATGCGGTTATGTTCCCTCAGCTCCATGACCGTCTGGCCAAAGTGGTCAGCCACCACATACCTGTATTCCAGCAGTTCCTGGGTTAGTATCACAATATCCCTAGTCAACCTAGCTCTCCTGTGCTTCCTACCACTGTATGGCCACCGGCCGGCATGGCCTCCGGCCACTTCATCATTACTGACATCAGGTAACAGGCACTAGCACGGACGCCTGTTTATGGGCCTATTCTGGATGGCCTAATTGGGTCCCGCCTCCTTCTGCTCCTTTATAATCCTCCTTGGGGATAGGAGCCATTGCCCTTATGTGGTGTTTCTGACAGTATCTACTTGCTCCGTTTTGATCCATGCTTGTCTGAGTATTCACTCCATGTATGACCCCGGCTTGTCTGACTACCTGCACCAGTGCTGACCCCGATTCTGTCTGAGGATTCACTCCTTGTATGTCCCTGGCTTGCCTGACTAACCACACCAGTGCTGACCCCGGTTCTGTCTGAGGATTTGCTCCGTGTATGACCCCGGCTTGTCTGACTACCAGCTCCAATGCTGACCCCTGGGCCTGTCTGTGGTTTCGCTCCGTGTAGTCCCCGGTGTGCCTAACTTGGGCACCGGCCTCTGACTCACTCTGTATAGTCTCGGGTGTACTTACCTATTGACTCCGGCCTCTGTCTCACTCTGTGTAGCCATAGGTTATCCCCCTTGATGTTGTAGCAGGCGGCAGCCAACCATACGAACCACTTGCCTCAGGATTAAGTGGGACCAGTTCCTGAAGGTGTGGACATTCTAGGTTCAGTGGCTGGTCCACCTGCTGGGGCTGGATAATGTCTGTGGCTGTTGGACAGGGGCAGGTCCCTCTTCAGGGTCTTGGTGTATGTAACAGAAGGACTTACAAATATAGTTCATCATACAGCAGTCAGGTGTATCTGTATAATTACTGTGTGTTACAGAAGGAGTTATGTAAGTAGGACTCCATCATTCAGAAGTCAGGTGTATCTGTATAGTTACTGTGTGACAGAAGCACTTACCTAGGTAGGAGTCCATCATACAGCAGTCAGGTGTATCCATATAATTGCTGTGTGTTACCAAAGGACTTATCTAGATATAAGTCCTTCATACAGCAGTTGGGTATATCTATATAATTACTTTGAGCAACAATAGTACTTATCCAGGTAGGAGTCCACCACACAGAAGGCAGGTGTATCTATATAACTACTGTATGTAACAAAATTACTTTCCTAGGTATATATATGAATCTATATCTCTGTATAACTGGTGTATGTAACAGAAGGACTTACAAATATAGTTCATCATACAGCAGTCAGGTGTATCTGTATAATTACTGTGTGTTACAGAAGAAGTTATATAAGTAGGACTCCATCATTCAGAAGTCAGGTGTATCTGTATAGTTACTGTGTGACAGAAGCACTTACGTAGGTAGGAGTCCATCATACAGCAGTCAGGTGTATCTATATAATTGCTGTGTGTTACCAAAGGACTTACCTAGGTAGAAGTCCATCATACAACAGTCAGGTGTATTTATATAATTACTGTGTGCTACAGAAGCACTTCCCTAGGTAGGAGTCCATCATATCCATTCAGGTGTATGTGTATGATTACCGTATGTAACAGAAGGACTTACCTAGGTTGGAGCCCATCATACAGGAGTCAGGTGTGTCTATATAATTACTGTGTGTAACAGAAGCCCTTACCTAGGTTGGAGCCCATCATACAGGAGTCAGGCGTGTCTATATAATTACTGTGTGTAACAGAAGCCCTTACCTAGGCAGGAGTCCATCATACAGCAGTCAGGCGTATCTGTATAATTACTGTGTGTAACAGAAGTACTTACCTAGGCAGGAGTCCATTATACAGCAGTCAGGTGTATCTGTATAATTACTGTGTGTAACAGAAGGACTTACCTAGGTAGGAGTCTATCATACAGCAGTCAGGTGTAACTATATAATTACTGTGTGTAACAGAAGCATTTGCCTAGGTAGGAGTCTATCATATAGCAGTCAGGTGTACCTATATAATTACTTCAACAGAAGGGCTAACCTAGTTAGGAATATATGTATAGAGGGAACCTACCTAGATGGAGGGAGGTAAACAAAGAAAAGAAGAAGGTGGAGGGAAGGAATGATAGAAGGAGGGAGGAATGAAGAAGATGGAAGAGTGGAGTCTAAAGTGTTGTTATGGAATCTGTTGGATTATTATAAATAATTTATAACAATAATGAAGGGGTGGAAGAAGCTGGAGATGGTGAGTAGAAAAAGCTGAAGGGGGAGAAGGAAGGAAGAAGATGTAGAGATGAAAAAAGGGAGACATGGAGATGGACTGATGAGTGAAGAAGAAGGAGAGAGGAAAGAGCAGGAAATATGTTGGTACAGTAAGTTGTGCAGGGGAGGGTTGAGGGAAAAGGGGAGCTGGACTGCAGCAGTAGGGCATGCTGTTAGTGAATACAGAGCACAGAAAAAAGTCTGTGTGGCACAATGTATCACACTGTACTAGGGCCACATAGGTGAGAAAGGTAGGAAAGGAGGGCACACATTTTGATCTGTACTGCATTCTGTACTTAAAGGGATAGTACTACTTGTATTAAACATGAGGTCCAAGGTTTTTTTATGTTTTTTTAACACATAGCGCTATATTTGAATACTTACAGTTTTGTAGTTCAAGCACTATTCTATCAGAAAGGATCCCCCTCCGGTCCCTTCTGTACACCTTCCATCAGATCTGTAATCCGGTCGTGGGACTGGACGGATGCAGCGAGGGACAATCTTCACTCAGTGATTATAAGGAAAACCCTGAACCCTTGACGAAGGAAGGCAGGATTTTCCTTTTGCTTACGGAAGATTGTCCCTCATCGCGCTCCATCCGGACCAGACGGAGAGGCAGAGTGATGCAGAGAAAGGGGCAGAAGGGGGTCCTTTTGAATTGAATAGCTCTTGAACTACAAAACTATAAGCATTCAAATACAGAGCAATGTGTTAAAAAAAACCCCATAAAGACGACTCAGACCTCAAGTTTAATATATTCCTATGCCCTTGGGGCTTATATATACATTGCCAGGGCACCAAATGTAGAACTGTTTTATCTCACACTCATCATACACTTTTAAATATACAAGAATCTAACACATCCACTCATACTCCCTCTTACACATATGAATTTATACTCTAACATTAACACACAGGCACACTGACTCTCTCTCTCTGGCACTGAAAGGGTGCAACTGATTATGGTCCTGCAGATCATCTTATCAGGAGTCCCAGAGACTGAGCAGTTCACTCACAGCAGCTCAATATTAGTTTTGCTTTCTGACAGAAATGTTTTTGACTGTTATGCATTTATTCTGCCAAGGCCACATTAAGTTAACACTTTGAGTGCCAAAGTGGTATGCAAGGCATTGTAGACCAAATGCCTTGCACTCTTCTATGAGCACTCAAAGCTGCACTTTCTGCCCCTTATACTTTTGCCACTGCCCTCCTGTGCTCTTTACCTTTTTAACTATGTATTTCTATAGATGGTAGGAAAGTCTCTGCCACCTGCTCTGTTCTGTCCCCTGAGTAGCAGAATGCAGCTTGGAGGTGACTCACAGGCACCACACTGCCCCCAGTGATAGTTCCAGGTTCCACTGACGTTGACTTAGTGCAACCTGGAAGTACAGGGAATCACAGCCCTTGAAGTCATAAACGGGCAGAGACAGCAGATTCGGGGCTGCTGCAGAAACATTCGGGGCTTCAGTCCCCTTAGCCCCCCCAGCGACGCCCCTGCTATATAGTATTAAAAATTCTATCAATTTGAAAGAGCAATCATTCAGAATCGACTCCCACCCCCTGTTGAATTCCGCTTCCGGAAAAGAGGACCTCTTATGGATCCTAAGGCCCCTAGGAATGATCCTCCTTTCCAGGTACTGGTTCAACAGAAATAGGTCCCAACAGTGTCTGAGTTCAGAACCCAATACATTTTCCAATTGTAAAAAAATCACGTTTAAAGGTGAAGGCTTCTGATAAGAAGGAATATACAGTCTGCACTTATTTTGTGTGCACTTGTTCTTTTTTGTATTTTTTGTAACAGAAGATCCCCTGCTATCACAGTTGCCATCACCTTAGAAGGCACAGTGACAGCAGTAGCTGCAGGCACAGGTAGCTGACCTGTGTTGCTGTTGATACTGCTATCTGTGACCCCCTTTTTATTAAACTTCCCCTGATCCCTAAGGGAAGATGTTGGGTGACTGGGGATCACTTGGGCAGAGGATGTGGGCTTCCTTCAGTGATGCTTCTGCTGGATTCTTCATCCTCTGAATCACAATCAGCAGTTCTTCTGCTGTTCATTTTGTGCTGTTAGTAGCAATCCTGCAAGTTTCCCAGTCCCTGCTGATGAAAAACATCCCCACAGCATGATACTGCCACCACCATGCTTCACTGTGGGGATAGTGTTCTTGGGGTGATGAGAGGTGTTGGGTTTGCTCCAGACATAGCGTTTTCCTTAATGGCCAAAAAGCTCAATTTTAGTCTCATCTGACCAGAGTACCTTCTTCCATATGTTTGGGGAGTCTCCCACATGCCTTTTGGCGAACCGCAAATGTGTTTGCTTATTTTTTTCTTTGCAGCTCCTTCAGGGTTATCTTTGGTCTCTTTGTTGCCTCTCTGATTAATGCCCTCCTTGTCTGGTCTGTGAGTTTTGGTAGGTGGCCCTCTCTTGGCAGGTTTGTTGTGGTGCCATATTCTTTCCATTTTTTAATAATGGATTTAATGGTGCTCCGTGGGATGTTCAAAGTTTGGGATATTTTTTATAACCCAACCCTGATCTTTACTTCTCCACAACTTTGTCCCTGACCTGTTTGGAGAACTCCTTGGTCTTCATGGTGCCTCTTGCTTGGTGATGTTGCAGGCTCTGGGGCCTTTCAGAACAGGTGTATATATACTGAGATGGTGTGACAGATCATGTGACACTTACTGTAGATTACATGCAAATTGACTTTATTTAACTAATTATGTGACTTCTGAAGGTAATTGGTTGCACCAGATCTTATTTAGGGGCTTCATAGCAAAGGGGGTGAATACATATGCACGCACCACTTTTCCAGTTTTATATTTTAGAATTTTTTAAAACAAGTTATTTTCTTCAATTCACTTCACCAATTTGGACTATTGTGTGTATATCTATTACATGAAATCCAGTTTAAAATCCATTTTAATTCTAGGTTATAATGCAACAACATAGGAAAAATGCTAAGGGGGTGAATACTTTTGCAAGGCACTGTAATGTGTTCCAGTCACTAACATTGTTTCTTTTAAGAGAACTGTGCTGTATTGTCATTGTGCCATATAACTTTGTTATGTTATATAAGAGCAGTTAAAGTATTTTCCTGTTTATGTGCTCACTTGAATGTTTATCCAGGATGGTGTGTTTACTTTTTAAAAGTTAAACAGACAGTTGTGTAACACAAACAAGGCAGAAGATGGTATGGTAGAAACTTACACATAAAGGTTCATCAGTTACTATAAACTTATTGCTTGCAGATTTTGACTAATTTTTTTCCCTTCCTAAAGCTTTAAGAACAAGAAAAAAAAACGCAAGGCAAAGCAATTGAATAAAAGGACTGAAGATCAGAGAGATAAAGTAGTAGCCCTGTATATTACACATAGTGTAATCTCATTGTCCTTTAGAAGACATAAAAAGTTTTCTGCACCATGAATTGATCACATTCCACCAAAAGGCCTTGTAGATTTATGATTCAGTGTTGTCTGGAGGCCTTCTTCAGCCATACATTATTATAATGTGTCTCCATGGGGTCTAAACGAATACATAGTCAATTATCATGAAGTTTATTTACCCTTAATCTCTCCTGTGTTGTTATTAACCATTTTGTTCAACAGAAACATAGTGCATTTATTTAATTACTTATTTTTTTAAATGCTACACCAGTAATAGGTCATAAACACTTGTGTATTTGGGGTCTGGAATGCACAGACACAATTTGCTTTAAAACACACATACATACACATAAACACACACACATACACACTCTTTATCACTATATTCAAAGTTATTTCTAGGCAACAAAAAGCATGAATTGTTGAAGAAAGGCAGGGGATCAGGTGAGGAAACAAGTAAGGTGATTGATGGGTAGAAGAAGGATGGGTTGATGAGCAGCTGAAAGGTGTGAATTGAGGGCTATCAAAAGACCAAGGGGAAAAAAAGAGGGTGAGGGTCACATGGAGGTGAGGGGCAGCAGGAGGTGAAGGGAAGCAGGAAGTGGGGTGAGACAAATGTTGATGAAAAGCAGTGGTTGGGGGGAAGAAGAGAAGTGATAAGAGACATGGGAAGTTGGTGGAATGTAAAGGAAGCTGATAGGAGAAAAGGGGTGATGGGAAGTAAAGTGGAACTGATAAAAGGCAAATGGGAGCTCATGGAAGGTGAGTGTGATTCACGGAGGGATTGATAGGAGACAAGAAGGCTGAGGGGAGACAAGTGAGTGAAGAGGTGTGAAAGGGTGAATAGATAATTTTTAACAGAGTATTTACACAGGACTTAATAAAGACTTTTTACTAATATATCCCTTCTATTGCTAACTGGAGAATTATAAAAGTACAGCCTGGTGCTGTTAATCTTGGAGAGGCAATTGATGATTCTTGCTATTTACTGTTATGCCAAACCCACATGCACAGCCAATCAGAGTGAGGCTTTCAATTGCAGCTTAAGCTCTTGCAGGAGGTGGGGTAAGAAGCTTTGGATGAACATACACACTTAGGGATGAAAGTCTATGCTTAGCGACACTTAACTAGTAGAGGTCTGGGCATGCATAAATCTCATATTGGCATGTGATAGCAATAATGAAACCCAGGTAGAAATAAAAATAAAAATTAAAGTTTTGATTAGCTAGGCACTGTAGTAAGAAAATTAGACACTTCCATAACAACACTTACAGTCAAAGTTGAAAATATTTTAATTTCCAAGTTCTTATGTGTTGTTTACTTATAGCATTTCATTTCAATAATATGATATGTAGGTTAGGCTAGATTTCTCAAACACAGATATAGCCAAGTACTGTATCCTCCATTGTTCCTTAACAGAAGTGTGCAACGATTGTGATTAGAAATATCTGACATTTTAAGGTCACAAAATATGGCAAATTACATGTTACAATAATCAACTATAATTTCAATTTGGGCCTTGGATCCCCCTGTGTATATGTGTGTGTGTGTGTGTATATATATATATATATATATATATATATATATATATATATAAGCGTTGCCCATCTTTTTTTTTTTTTTTTGTAGAACTGTGTTGTGAAGGGGTGTGTTACTTGTTCAACAGAGTTGACACAAAGATACATACATAGAGAGACACACATTATCATACATACATAGACACATTCATACAGCCATTCATACATACACACACACACACACACATAGATTTAATTAGGCACATACATGGAGACACACACTGACGCAGAAACACACAGTTACATGTAAATGTAGAGAATGTGAAGACTGTAGAAATGTACTGTGTGTGAGGCAAGTGTGTGTGCCCCCAGCCCTCGGTAGTGACGATAATGCTGTGAGGAGTGGGTTATTGTCACGCAACGTAACTGTTTATTTTACTCATGCAATGGGTAACATGGAGATGTGTCACTCTGAGAATTTGGTCCTTCAGCCTGAGATTTGAGTGAAAAGCCTGAGTCGCTGGATGAGACCCTGAGAGTTCCCAGGTATGGTGATTGGACCAGGCACCCAGCTAACATAAGCAACAGAAGTCACTTCCCTAAGACTCCAGCCCAAGAACACATGGAGCTGTAGTTGCTCCCTGGAACTGCAGTTTCAGAGTTGAATGGGTTAACAAGTGTCCCATGTAGTTCATAAGTTATAGCAGTGCACACATAGGAACTGTGTCTTTAAATCATGTTCATAGTCAGCTCAGAAGTGCACAAGATTTAAAGACGGAGCTCTTATGTTTGTAGTAACATAAATTATGACAGTCCGGCAGGGGCAGCTGTTAACACATTAATGTCTGCATTTTAGGATTTAGTTAACAGCTACAGAAAGTAGGGGTTAACTGAATCCTGAAATGCAGACATTGTGTTAACAGCTGGCCGATCACGCAGGACTAAGTCATAATTTATTTTACTACAAACATAACAGCTCCGTCTTTAAATCTTGTGTGTGTCACACCAAGCACAACCATAACCTCCACACAGAATACACTGACAGCAGAGCCGACGGAGAAACTCACCCCCCACCCTGCTGCTGCCCTTTCCTCCTGTACGGCCTTGTGTGCCATAATAGAGCATGATCTTATGAGAAGAGAAAGACTCACAGACACAGTTAAAGAAAAACACAAACACCCAGACAGACTCAGACACACATACACAGTTACACATACATACATAGTTTTAGTTGTGACAGAGACACACAGACAGAAGCTGCAACCAGTAAAAACCTGATAAAAATGTCGCCTCAGCTGGATCGTGCAGCACCGTTCCTTCCTATCAATATAGTACAGTGGCTAATCTGTCCACAGCCCTCCCACCCCTCTGACCCAATGGTGAGGATGATGGGAGTAGTAGTATTACAAGAAAAACACAGTTACACAGACAGACACGCTGCAGAGCGGATGTCATTAATACTGCTCTTCCTTGCTCTGTCTGCTCCCTCTAACACAATTAAAGGCCGACGCCCAGCTCTGTCCAATAACCCCAATCGTAAGGCCCGTGCTAACTTCAGCAGCAATCCAGACTGAGTATAACTCACAGCAGAGCAATCGCCGGTCATTGTTCGACTTCTGTGACCACCACAAACATTTGAAAACTTTGAGACTGAGAGTGTCTTCTCCAGCAAAGTTGCATTTTGTACCCTGCTCCGTCCGCACGCTAAATATATTAACCTCTTGAGTGCCAGATGCATTGGAAACATCTGTGGCACTCAAGATGTTAATATATTTAGCGTGCGGACAGAGCAGGGTAGAAAATGCAACTTCGCTAGAGAAGGCACGCTCAGTCTCAAAGTTTTCAAAAGTTTGTGGTGGTCACAGAAGGCCAAGAGGACTGCAGGCATACACTGCCACTATTTGTAATTATACTGAGACTCCAACGAGGTTTAAGTTCAGAGTGGTGGGGAATCTGCATGAAGGGAGGGCAGGAGATTCTGCTAAAAAAGTGTGAGAGAGAGAGAGAGAGTGTGTGTGTAGGGCACATGTAATTCTTATTGTTTTTGTGTGTGTGGGTAGTGTCTGTGTGAGGCTAGCTTGTGTGTGTGTCGTTTTGGTGGTGTGGGGGAGAGGTGTTGGTGTGTGTGTGTGGTTTCAGAGCAAATGGCAGCCATTTTTGTTTTTTTTCATTACTTGGATAGTGGTGGGCAGCCTGGTTAGTGGGGGGGGGGCAAGCCCCTGCATGATTTTCATAGGACTAGCAGTGGCCTTGGGCCACTGCAAGTCCTATGAAAATCACGCCCCCATTGAATCACCCAAAGGAAACAGTAACTCCTCCTTAGTACCACCCCTGGGTGTATTTGCCAGGCACACAGAAGTCTTCTTTTATATATATATAGATGAAGATTTGGTCACATTATATGGCCATAGAATGCTAAGTTAAATTACTAACCTTAATTTACTTTATCCTGAGAGCTGAGTCTTTGTCAGCTTTACTCATTAATGGAGAGAGACTCTCTGACAGGCATTATATAGGACACTCAGAATAAAGTAAGTTAAGGTTAGTAATTGCCTAAAGCAGAAGAGTTTCAGCTCATCAGACAAAGCATATTAAGTTTAGGTACTTGCCAAATATAAGGTAACTTGGTGTTGGTGGCAAGCTTAGCATTCTATGGCCATAGGATGTGACCAAATCCTCATCTTTAATGTAGTAGTGATATGCAGGCACAATGCTGCAGAGTAAAGGGTTAATGGTGATGAAAATTTGGATGTGCACCAATATTTTGTGTATTTGCTTTTAGCTATTTTGGTCAAAATTGGTTGCACTCCAGCAATTTTAAAAGTGTTTTTTTTTCTTTGGGTGTGCTTACCAAAACCTGGACTAGAATTATATATATATAGACATATAGCTTGAGAATCAAATGTTGCTTACTCATGCCTTTCACATTATCTGCTCATTCTCATACTGACAACTTCCACACATCCTGCTAACCTTTCAGATTTACACCATTCCATACTCCAATCTCACCTCACACACTGATCCATTCCCTGACTGCGAAGCTCATGCAGTTCATTCTTGTATGGGGTATCCTATTGAAATGTCACCTTCTATTAGGAGACAAACAAACCAATGGGTTAAAAATGTAGCATGTTTGAAAATGTTGACATCAGAATCTCACCCTCATGAAAAGGGTGAGATTCTGATGTCACAGGCTTAATTGTTGAGTGGCCTCGATGTTCAGTCTTTCCCTGTTGGTTTTGTCTTCATTGTTAGGATTCCTTCCAGTAATTCCTTCTGTTGCAGCTAATGGTGATGAGAGTGACATCTTTATGGATAGAGAAGAAAAACTGCCATCCTCATCCCCTATCTCAGCCCAAGGTGATGGAGCTGATTAAAGCATATGCCCCAAATAATTTACAGTTGCAGAGCTATTCTTCCGGATCACGTGTTCATATAAGGCCACATGTTTTCCCCCTTTGAGAGGAGCTCAATGTTACTTAGCATTTGTTTGATCCATCCTTGCCCTGACTCAAACTTTGTCAAGTGGCCACGATGTACAGTTGCCATAAGGGAGTCCAGGAGGGGATTTGTTTTGATGCAGCTTCTTGATGGCCTCCAATGTAAATGCTTACTGGAAGGAATCATAACAACGGAGATTGCACCAACAGCATTTACTTTGGAGGCCGTCAGGAAACCGTGTCAAACAAACTCCTATCCCGGGCTCCCTTGTGGCAGCTGTACATTGCAGACACTCGAAAATTAAGCCTGCGGCATGAAAATCTTGTCCTTTTCATGCAGGCAACATTCTGATGTCAACATTTTTAACCATGCTACTTTTTACTGAGTTGATTTGTTTGTCACCTACTAAAAGATGATATTTCAATAGTGAACCCTTATATGGGTATGAGGTGATGGCAGGGCTGAGTGCTCAGGCTGTGTACCCAAACATCAGACTTAGTGTGGAGGGAGATTGACATAAATGTATAAGACTCTACTAAAGTGGATATATTTTATCCTTAGGATCGGGCAGATAGGATAGATCTAGTAAACAAAATAAGTAAAGGAATTCTAGGGCAAATTAACTGTCTCGTAGGGAAGAAATAAACCATTCCATTGTTGTGATGCTTCACTCCAGTGCCTATCTCAAAGTGCAATGGAAGTGAACTTCTCAGCATGGAAAATGAACTGCTTTAGCAGATTAGTGGATTCCTCCCAACACTTTCAATCAGACCAGACTGTCATGTTTGCTGAGGTGGACATGATTCTTTCTAGCAGGGCACAGGAACCCCAATCTCTGCCCATGGAAGGACATTTTCTGTGGGCACATGCACTCTTCCAAATTCGTAGTGACATTTATGATTTTCTGGTCATAGTAAGGTACATGGAGTTATTAATAGAAGGTTTTACTTTCCCTTTAAATTTAAGAAAAATGCTTATTAACCTTTTCAAGTGCTATGTCACAGATTTCCATCCATCTGCAACATTACACAAATTTTTGGGGAGCTCATGCAGGGGAGGACTGGCAACATTTGGCCTGGGGGGCAAGTACAATCAATCGGCTCATTTCTACTGTCACTCCAGCCCAATATCCCAGATCACTCCATTTTATTAATGTTTTAGCCGGCACTAATGTTATGAATTAAGGCAAGTGATACTACAGAGCTTATAATTGAACTGTTGATACATTAGTGATATCACAGAGATTGCAACTGAAATGGAGCTACACTACTAATTTAGCTCTGTAAACTCTGTTTATTCCATTTACAGCAGTAAGAGGGAAATTGAGTGAGTCAGCAGCCCACTGGCCCAGACATATGACCAGCCCAGGGGGCAATTGCCCCCCTGCCCCCCAGGCCAGGCCTCCCCTGAGCTCATGTGATATTTCTGCTTCAACTGTATTATCCCTCTATGCTCAAACTTTTATCTTTATCCCATGCAGTTTAACCCATATTTGGAATGACTAAAAAAAGCAAATATTTCTCAATGAATTAGAACCACCCTGCACATGGCTGATAAGGAATCGATAGTTACAGGCACAAACCAATAGACAAGCAACAGCATATGAATGCAATGTGAGATTTATTCAAAATGTAAAATCTTTATAAAGAAAGAATGCTGATTTCACACTGAGAGATTAGGCCCCGCAACCTGTAATGCACAGCAACCCCGATAGCCAACATGGGATCTTTGGAGAGGATAAGAAATATGAGTTGACTTTTTCAGAAAGTCTGCATTTATAAAGCTCTGATTTGTCCCATATGCCATTGTTCACGTTACATTGGGACAGAAAGAAGCAAACATTCCTCCTCTATCACTTGCAGGCACCTATGAAGAGAAAATATTGCATGAGTATAATCAGATTTATGCAATTGGCTACTTTCTAGCTCAGGGATTGGCAAGTGCAAACTGAGGCCTTCAATCTTCTGCTGGACTATAATGTCACTATCCCCTACCAGCCAAAGGTTGGCAGAAGAGGATGGGAGTTGTTTTGCATCAGTATTGTATAGTCTCAAGTTGTCCAGCTCTAGCTGTTGCTGTTTTTATTCTCAGCTGTTGCTTGTGGATTTTCCCCCCTAATTATTTCCCTTTACCTCAAAATTCTACCAGATGAGAGCTGACTACTTTTACTCGAGTTGCTTAGTGCCTGACATTAGATGCTGTCTGTAGCCCAGGGATGGGCAACCTGTTGATCTCTAGCTGTTGCCAAACTATAATTGCCTTTGCCTGGCTGTGTATGAAGCAACTTGGAGTCCAACAGTTTTAAATTGACTATAATGCAAAGCTGCTCTTTTTTATCTTATGGATAGGAATTGTATATAGCTGTGCACCTGACAGTGGTGGAACCCTTTGATCTCCAAAAAAAGGAATCAGTTAATGCATCAAAATGCCTTGAGCTCTCTCATCAACATTCCAGATAAGGAAATCAGAAAGATCAGGAGCGAAGAGTGGCAAAGAACAGAGGACCCACACCGTGGAAGGATCATAGATTGGCAATTTGAGCGACCAGCTTATTTTACAAGCATCCTATATAATAATTCGATAAATTGTGTGTAACGCCGCGACATGCGCAGTAGACACTGCTGCACGTGCTGCAGTCATGCACAGTAGAGACTGCCCACGCCGCGGCTGATACAGAGCTGGGCGCTTCGAAAGAGCGTCCAGCTCTGTATCAGCCGCGGCGTGGGCAGTCTCTACTGTGCGTGACTGGCCCGCGACTGGGTGGCTGTGACACTGTGGCCCGTGTAACAGGCTGTTCAACTAGTTTCTTATATTTACTTCACATAAGCACACAACTGTATGGTATGAACTCAGGGTGGAGCAATGTGATATGATAATGTTATAAGAGATGTGCTTGTAAGTGGCCAGTTTTGCTCCCATTGTCCACATTATTTCCATTATCCTCAGGCCTAGTGTACTAGATCCTACCACTGTCTTCTATATGAGCACTCTGCATTCACTCACTCTTTTCACTATTATTATGACATCTGCATGCTCCTAGTCATTAGATATAGTGGCTTCTATACACTCATCAAATGATGTTCTATCATATTGTGTATTTTGCCCTCTCACTTATATCTTTATGGTTATGATACACATACATTTCCCAATGTTAAATACTAGTACTGTTGAGTACATCTAGTGCTTTTAGAGACACACAGCATATGTACTTTTTTCATATCTTGTGTTCTAATAAATCTAACCTTATACTACACTTAGAGGAACTTTTGCCCTGTCTTTCCCTCCCCTCATTTTATCTTGTGCATACACTCTGCAACGCAACAGTAGAGTACCAATATATGGCATTAAGTACAAGCAGCCGGGGGTCTGAAAAAGACTATATTTAGGTACAGTACACTATTCTAATTATGGTTCCAGCTAATGTGCCTTTTTACCTTTGACACCTTACATTGCCTTTTTTCTCCATCCCACCTGTCAGGTGTTTATCACTGATTCTACCATCCTTTCTAATTACATGAAGCAACCCACCCAGACCTCTAAATCCATCACCCAGGGCCAGATTTTCACCACATGTGCCCCTACTCAAGAAACCCTTGGTGTTCCTAGCGCCACCCATGGTGACACCTACATTCCTCAAATTATTCAGCCCCCAGCACATTTCACAGATGTCTAAAACAGAATATGCCTTAAAACCAATGGTTAAACTGAATAAATTGCTTAAAACACCAATCTGTATGTAAACTAAGTATTGTGCTAATATATACACTTTTATATTAACTGGGAGTGGACCTTTGGTGCAGGTGATTCAAAACTGTGTTGGCCAAACCCAAAAATCAGCACATGCATGAGGCAAGCAATGCAGAGACATCCCCCACAATGCAGTGACCTTGGCAGTTGCCACCTCTAATGGAACATTACCAATAATTTCCATTTAATCTTAATCTGAATACAACCTGCTTTGTTAATGGCAAGAAGACAAAGAGTGTCTAACTCATTGCTAATCAATGTATTGGGCACCTCTCTAGCACTTAAAGGGTTAAAATGGTAAATTTAAGGAAACATCTTTACCTTCATCTTTTAGGCAGCCACAAAATAGTGGTGTGTAGTGGGTTTCATACACAGGAGTAACCTATTAAAAACACAAGGATTAATTTGTACCTGAAGAAACATCTTTCATTCATCTGATTAAAGGGATAGTAGTACATCATATGTAAAAACAATAATAATCCTTTATTTATATAGCACACAGATTACACTCATATTGGTCCCTGTCCCCATTGGGGCTCACAATCTAAATTCACCTATCAGTATGTTTTTTGGAGTGTGGGAGGAAACCCATGCAAACACAGTGAGAACATACAAACTCATTGCAGATGTTGTCCTTGGTGGGATTTGAACCCAGGACCCCAGCACTGCAAGGCAACAGCGCTAACGACTGAGCCACTGTTGTAGTCTTTACTCACCTGAGTAAAACAAAGCAAATAAATCTCAAACCATAAAGGTTTGAGAGATACGATTTGTGCTACATAATTTCTTTTTTTTAATCTACAAAGCCAGAAAAAAAATTATGGGGCATTGGTGTCCCTTTAAAATGTAAAAAAGTATACGTTGTAAGGTTATCCCTCTGAATAAATCATAGGTACAACCAACGCTGATAGGTGTTTTATTCAAAAGTTATTACAGCTCAAACTTGTATTTTTAACCCTTTGAGTGCCAGAAGGGTACGCACCGCATTGTGCTGCAATGCGTTGCGTACCCCTCTGGCACTCAAAAGGTTAAGTGCAGTATCACAGTGGCATGAAATTGTACAGTGGCACTGTTGCTATACCATCCAATGGACAGATCTGGTCAGCTGACCATAAACTTCCATTGGATGGTGTAGCAACAGCACTACTGTACAATTTCAGGCCACTTTGACACCTCACCTAAACAACTTCAAGTTTGAGCTGCAATAACTTTTGAATAAAACACCTCTCAGCAGTGGGAGTACCCATGATTTATTCAGAAGGATAACCTTACAACGTATACTTTTTTACATTTTAAAGGGACACTAACGTCCCATAATTTTTTTTATGGATTTGTAGCTTAAAAAAAGAAATTATGTAGCACAAATCCCATCTCTCAAACCTTTATGGTTTGAGAGATATTCGCTTCTAAAGTTCCCCCCTTCCTCTCCTTGTCCTGACATCAGCGCTCTGCTGACAGCAGGAGATCCCAGTCCTGGGACCAGCCAGCGGCTCTGCAGCAGAGCTGAAATAACGGTATTGGAAAATAATTCCTTCATTGGAATGGTCTACAAAGTGTGCCTAGTTTAGGGCCGACATCAGGAGAGGCAGGACTTTAGATACGAATATCTCTCAAACCATAAAGGTTTGAGAGATAGGATTTGTGCTGAATTGTTTCTTTTTTAAACCTCTACAAAACAAGAAAAAAAAAATTCTGGGACATTACTGTTTCTTTAAGTATTGCTATCTCTTTAAACAGACTGTGATTGTCTGTATTAAAACATGTTTTTTATTAAACTTAAATAATGTGCAGTGTCTTATGTCCAAGTTTGTTTTTTTATTTGCAAAACTATGCTTTCTATATCTAAAACTAATCAAAATAATACATATCAGGGTTTCCATTTACTATTCTAAGTACAACAGTTAGTGATACTATCTCAACTAAGACAAAAATCACTGAAAAATTTGTAAAATATTTACTTCTGAAGTTGTCATAACCCTTTTTAATGGGCTAACATTCAATTTTAAGAACAAGCTTTTGAAATAACAGACTCCTTTTATCAAGTATTGCTTGATAAGGGAGGTTGATGCTCTCGAAAGCTTGTCCTGAAAATGGAATGTTAGTCCAATTAAAAAGGTATTATCACATAACTGTGATGTTCTTTCATTTTGCATCCACACCAATGGACTAAAATAAAGAGCTACCCGAAGTTGAATACACTGTAACTGAAATGTTGATTTATTAAATATATATATTTTTTTTAAATCAATTATGGAGTCCTGAGATTGATTCTCACCTACTAAATAACTATGTATTAACTAGCTTTAGAAATAGCACCCATGCATTTTCTTTTTAAACATGAGTAAAAAATGCTGTAAAGTGAAAATGCTTTATATTCATCAATTAACAAAATGCATAGTGAGTGAACAGAAGAAAATTATAAATCAAATTAATATTTGGTGTGACCACCCATTGCCTTCAAACAGAATCAATTCTTCTAAGTCCTCTTTCATTCCCTTAATTAATTTTGTTGCTCTTCGCTGTACCCTCTCTAGGTCTAGTATATCCATTTTCAGAACTGGTGCTCAAAATTGCACTGCATACTCAAGGTGAGATCTTACCAATGAGTTGTATAATGTCAAAATAATGTTATCCACTCTTGCTTCGATACCTCTTTTTATGCAAGACAGGATTTTGTTTGCTTTTGCTACGCTGTTTGACATTGGTCACTGTTTCCAAGTTTGTAGTTGACAAGGATACCCAGGTCTTTCTCTAGCAATGAGTCCCCTAAAATAATTCCATTAAGTTTATAAGTAGCCTTGGGATTATTTCCTCTCAAATGCATGACTTTACATTTCCCCACATTGTTTGCCCAAGCTGCCATTTTATGTAAATCCCTCTGTAGAGATGAGGTGAGTCTAACCAGAGATCTGTAGAGTGGCATGACCACTTCCCATTTTCTGCTACTAATGCCTCTAGCTATACAACCCAGCACCCTGCTTGCATTCCCCAACACTCAGTATACCATGATAAATATGATATTGCATGTGCTGTTTTTTTAGAAAATTAAGCGAGCTACGTTCCTTCCACTTCTCATGTCTTGCTTTATCATACACACACAGGACTATATTAACATCTGAGACAACCCCAGGAAAAGGCATCCAGGGATCACTTAGCTGCACTTGTGTCTACACCCTCACACATCACATGACTCCACTCATATCTCTAACCACTTTTATCTGGCACAGAAAATATTCAGCTTATTACAGAGAATCAGAAAAAATCCCTCAAATTCTTAGCCATTAGATAGGTCTCCACTGCATTGCTTGGCATCCAGGGGGTGAAATAATATCCAGTAAATGGGTATATAAACTGATGACTAAACTGGCTATCATAGACCAGGAGCATTTGGATTGCTCTGGCCTCAACCACCATTCACCATTTAGGTGTAGCCACTGGGTATCCTATGAAAATGTCACCCTCTGTTGAGCGACAAACAGATCAGCGTTCAAAATAGCGATATCGGAATGCCACATGCATGAAAAGAGTGACGTTCTGATATTGCAGCGATCACAATATCATATCTTCATTCCCTGTCCCTCCCATCCACAGTATAATATACCACTACCCTATCTTGAACTGCATCCAGCCTTACTCCTGTCTAGGCACTCATTTAAAGCTGAGGAGATTTGTACCATGTAATTATTTTGCTTGTGCCTGGAAACTGAATAAGACTTAGCTCCTTCTTTGTCTATTCTCTTAGTTGCATGGACTAAGGAAGGAAAGTGACGTGAAGGCATGAAAGGTTTTCCCAGGACATGAAGGGTCCTCCTGCAGATGGAGGCTTGGCCTTCAGTTTCAAGGTACAGACACAGGCAAAATAATCACACAGTATGATTCTACTCAGCTTTAAATGAGTGCCTAGAAGGTTGGAGTGAGTTGAAGACAGCGCTAATGGTATATTATACTGTGGATGGGAGGGACAGAGAATGAGGATACGATATTGTGATCAATGCAATATCTGAATTTCGCTCTTTTCATGCGAACGGCATTCTGATATAACTATATTGAACATGTCAGCATTTTTAAAGCACTGTTCTGTTTGTTGCCCAATAGAGGACAACATTTTTGTAGTGAACCTAGCCACTGGTCAGCAGAGCTGGGTATTTCACAAATGTTGGGTTTTATGCCATTCCCAACTACACCTAATGGGAAAGAGTTTTTAATTATGGCACTTTAATGAGCTTGTGAGCATAATATTTTAATGTAAATAAACCTCATATCCTAGTCACATATGTAACATTTATATAATTTTTTTCTTTTTCATTTGTTGTTTGAGATTTTAGTTTGCCTTCTTTTGTCAATGGGTGTGTGTTCTAAGTGACCTTGAAACTGATATAGTTCATGAGTTGTATTCATCATGCATCTGTTTTAGTGGAATGAACTTCAGTATTTACCAGAGAAGTCAGGCCAACTAGAATAAATTCATTGAGTGTCACAGGGTCAAAAGTTGTCCTGCAAGATACATAAATGAATGTTGAAGAAATTATACAATTGTAGCAGTCATATCAAGCAAAGGTCATGAGAGAAAACATTTTTTTTTTTGAGAAGGTGGAATTTCTCATTTTTTTAAAAAAAGAGGAGACAACTTCTCTATGGTGATAAGCTCTCCAATTCTTTTTATTCTATGGAGTCTAAACACAAATATCTCTCACACTGGATTATAGGCTCATAGGATAACATAAGAACTGGAGAGTTTATCTCATTGGAGAAGTTATCTATTCCTTTTCGCTCTAGCACACCTTACTACAATTCCACCCTCAAGAAGTGCCAAAGGTTGGCTATACCCTGATAATCAATAAAAGGTACTAATGCTAATGGTTATTGTCAGTATTTAAATATTAATATATGCAGCAATAAAATGTCTATAAAAAGGGTTTACTGATATAAACGGTAACAGATGATGTAAGCACTACACTACACATAACTACAAAAATTATTTGCAAACCAGAATTTCACAATGGCAAATACAGTATTGCAAAATTCGCAAAAATCAAATAGCTTTATTGTCT
Source organism: Rhinophrynus dorsalis (assembly GCA_037306005.1). Classification (NCBI taxonomy): domain Eukaryota; kingdom Metazoa; phylum Chordata; class Amphibia; order Anura; family Rhinophrynidae; genus Rhinophrynus; species Rhinophrynus dorsalis. Next base: position 42,408,794 of record CM074727.1, read on the forward strand.
CACTGACTAGCATTCATGTAACCTGCTGTATTCCTATTTGCTGTGTATGACCTACAGGGAACCTATCCTCTGATTCAGTGATTCTTAGCTCCAGTTTTCAATGGAGTGAACATATCTGGCTGGCTGGCATATGTGACTGGAAATTACTATAATTAAATTTTGAGTGCTAGAAGGGTACGCAATGCATTGCAAAGCAAAGTGTTGCTTACCCCCTCTGGCAGTCAAAAAGTTAATTATTGTTATGTGGAACATGTGACATAATTTTATTTTATGAATTCCCATTCCCACACCTCCCCTAGTCCTGTGCTAATGTGGCACTTCACCACATGCACTGAACTCCGTTAACGGCCTAAGCTGTCGCGAGTTCAGTCACAACTGAGGTTGGCAATGTTGGGATCTTTTTGTAGCTCTTAATGAAGCCAGACAATAATGTGCTGTCTCTATTGGAGAGTAGAGACAGCAGCAGGCCTCCATTAACAATTTACGCCCTATGGGGATTTGCATTGCACACCCTTGTGGCACTGATAGCCTTAACCCTTTGAGTGCAGAGGGGTACGGAATGCATTGTTTTGCAATGCATTCCGTACCCCTCTGGCACTCTAAGGGTTAAAACATTAAAGTAGAACTAGCATCAACCTATATTGAGCCCCAAACACATACATGAATTTTCAAGAATAATTGCAACATTAGTGAAAAATAGACTTGTTAGGCAGACAGGCAGCAGGAAACAGTGCAGGCATCTTGCATAGAAGGCCTCTCTGAGTCTGCCCTGCTGTTCCCTTCTCCTCCACGATTGGGGAGTTCAATGCCTGGTTACCTTAAGACACCAGAAGGGACTGATGGAGCAGATGCAGACAGCTCATACTACAAGATCCCTGCCGATGCCTGTCTGCCAAAAAAGTTTAATTTTTCACTAATGCCGCAATTATTCTTGAACATACAAGTATGTATATGCATATCGCTATTATAATTAGGATTTGAGGCTCTATATAAGTTGATGATAGTTCTGCTTTAAAGGAGCAGTAAACTTTTTTTGAAAAAATATATATTGTAGGGATTTTCCTATTGAGTAAAATAAGGATACTCCCACTGCCAAGAGATTTATATTTCCAGAGTTATTACAGTTTAAACCAAAGTTTTTTTTATATTAGCAGTGCCCTCTAGTGGTCAAATGGAGAGGAAAGTCAGAGACATACAGTTCTCCATAGAATGTGATAGAAACTGCCTGTCACTTCCTGTCAGTTAGAACTATCAGGAAGTAAACACAGTAAATTCACTTCCAGGTTATTTAAACTGCTATAAATTTTGAATAAAACATCTGACAGCGATGGGAGTGACCTTGTTTTATTCAGCAGGAAAGGATCTATAAAATAAGTGTTTTCATAAAAAAAAAAGTTTACTGTTCCTTTAAAGCCCATTGCCACAGTTTATTCATGAAGTGAGAGAAAAAGAGGAGAAGCTGTTCCTTATAACAGCTCCTCTGCTCTTCTACAATGATAGAAACAGCTTATCGGAGGGCTATCTGCACATCCCTATAGCATGGAAAGGATTTCAAGGAGCTATGATGTCATTTTGGTGTCTGAGTGCATCTTCTCTGCTCCCCCACTTGCCCTCCCTAACACATGACCAGCATTACAGCAACCTTACATGCTAATGACGAAAATCTGTCCCCTTCCCCTTGCAGTGCTAATTCTTAGTGTTTTTTGAGATATGTATTCTTCATGGCAAACTGAATGCCACAAATTACGAGACACACCCTAGCATCACAGTATTCCCCATAGGAGAAAAATATTACCAAAATAGTTCCAGTACTCACAGATAAGGGGTATTATCAGGGACAAATTCTCCTGATACAGTGAAGGAAACGGAAGCACAGGTATCGTTATCTCCAACATTGAATGTAATCGTGATTACTATACCTCCGTGAAACATTAATTCAGTTGATGAAAACCTGAAAAATATAAACAAAATACTATTTTTGAAGGCTGTAGATGCCTGAATTTAACAGATGGAAAACTTCACAATTTTTAGACTCTAGAATGCAATTGTAATTATTTGGACTGCTTGGACACAGGCTACTGCTCCAAATGAAGAGTTCCCCTGTCCCCTCCATTTTTTTTGTCAGAACTGCACATTTCAACTTATGCAAAATATGTATTCAACTCCCTATAAGGACCAGAGAGGTGGGCAACTCATTGCAAAGTAATACATTGTACACATTCTGGTCTTTAAAGGGTTAAGTAGCTGAGGCTGATGTAGTAAGAAGAACCAGGAGTTTAACCCTTTGAGTGTCTGCGGGTTACTCAATACATTGCAGGTCAATGCATTACGTACCCCTCTGGCACTCAAGGGATTAAGCTGTAAGGTGTGTTAAAGAGATGGTAAAGAGAAGATGACTTCTCTAGTGATATCACTTGTCCAATTCCCATGCTATTCAACACAGCCTATGGACTAAGATCTCTCTCTCACCTTTTTATCACACCTTAATGCATCTCAACCCTTGAGTAATTTGGGGGCAAACCATCTGTACCATAGAAGTCAAAAATTCCCAAAACTTCCATTGATTTAAACTGGCATTTTAACATTTTAAATGATAAAGAGTTATCAAATAAAAAACATTCCTCAGTAGAAGTTGAACCCTCCTTTCCATTAAAAGAAGTGGTCCCTGGTTATTTGATCAGGCCTTGGAATGAAAATCTCACTAGAGCAGTGATTCTCAACCAGTGTGCTGTGGCACTTTGGTGTGCCACGGACATCAGCTTAGGGTGCCCTGTGTTTTCTATAAAGACTAACAAAATTGGATTTTTAAATAAAGATTTATATAATTTGTTATGCACAATATGTTTAGTTTTGTTACTATGATTGTAAGACCTAATACTGTATATTTATGTACTGTACCCTTCATTACATATGTTAGGGGTGCCCCGAATGTTCAAGATTACGTGTTAGGGGTGCCCCGATCAAAAAAAGATTGAGAACCACTGCACTAGAGAGATCCTTGTACTGACCTCACATATACTTATACAATGTAACAAGATGCCCTCTTAGGCACCTTTTCTCTAGACTACATAAACTCAGTTTGACTAGGCATACTTCTTTTCTCCTTTCCCTTAATTAATTTTGTCTTCACTGCACTGTCGCCAGTTCTAGAATATCGTTTATCAGAACTGGTGCTCAAAACTGCAAATCAAGAAGTAGACTACTGAGTAGTACCTTGGGTGGGATGCCCCAAGCTTTTATACTGTAAGGCCTGCCAGCTACTGTTATACTAATAAGTAGAGGTGGGCGAAAAGTGTGAAAATCAACAACTTCTTTCCCCAGACTTTCCCACCCAGCACAGAGATGATAACAGCAAGATCAGCAAGCAAATAGGTCTCCACTCCAGTTGCCTGTGACTTGGAGTATCTGGGGTCAAACTCTTTCCTCCCTTCTTCTCCCCAGAGTGCCCCATTGATTCTCCTAACAAATGTCCTACCTAAAAGATTCCGTAAACTAAACTTCAATTCCCCTATCTTCTCTAACTCAAACAAGGTGCTGCTCTCTCCTCTCACAAACACACAATGGCTGCTGTGACAGCTTGACAGCCTTTTATACGGTTGTAGAAACTTACGTGTGGTGGAGAAAATTTTTCTTCCCATTGATTTCAATGGGCAAAAAAGGTGGGGAAAAGCAGAAAAGCCAAAGGTTTTCTTATCCTCACTAAGCTGAGGAGGCATGAGCAACCCAGCACTGAAAGAGTTAAAAGGCAAATGATAATTAAACAAGGCTGCATGCTGCAATATTGCCCTTTTACCTGTTGGTTAGGGGAAACACTGTTCACAGGTACTACCAGAATGGGTGATAGTGAGGTTGATACACAACTATCTTCTTTGGTGCTTAACCCTTTGAGCACCAGAGGGGTACGCAATGCATTACGTACCCCTCTGGCACAAAAAGGGTAATTTCTTCCTATAACACTTATTAGTAGGGATGGGCGAAAATGTTCACCTCAAACTGAAATCGGCAAATAACGGCACTTTCTGCTTGGCATATAATTTCCTGTGAAAAGTGCAGTTTTCCATCTGTTGGAGGCTACAATCCCCATCATCCTCTAGCAGTCAACAGCTAATGGACAATAAAAAATAGAAAGCCAAAGGGGAAGATTCACTAAGGTGTGATAAAGAGGTGATAAAGTAGAGATAACGTCTCCAGTGATATCACGTCTCCAGTTCCTATGTTATTCTATGGAGCTTATACACTAAGATCTCAAATTTGAAGACATCTTAGTGCATAGGCTTCATAGACTAATACAGGAATTGGAGAAGTGATAAACTGGAGAAGTTGTCTCACCTTTATCACCTCTTTCTCACCGCTTTGATTCTCCCCCAAAGTATGCTTATCCCTGCCTCAGAGGCAACAGTTCCTGTGGAGAAACAGTGGGTTCTTCTCAGGTCCAGGGGGGTTATGCACTAAGGAGTGATAAAGAGGTAATATCACTTCTCCAGTTCCTATGCTATTCTATAGAGCCAATGCACTAAGGTTTCGAAACCCGGAGATAACTTAGTGCATTAGCTCCATAGAATAACATAGGAATTGGAGAAGTGGTATCACTGGAGAAGTCATTTCCACGTTATCACTTCTTTATCACACCTTAGTGAATCTCCCTCCTGTTATTGTTAGTTCTTAACCCTTTGAGTGCCAGAGAGGTATCCAAGTCTTTGCAGATAATACATCATATAATGGGAATGTTCAGTTTACTGCTTGATGTGAGTCATTGTAGCTAATGGTATGGCCAGTCTTTTAAAAATCAACCTTTTATGAAGTTTTGATACTCCCAAATGTACTTGTTTTCCTAGTAAATCATGTAAAAACCTGAGGAATATGCAATGTATTGCAAAAGAAAGTGTTTTATACCTTCTGATCCTTAAAAGTTTAAACAAATATCATGTTCGGTGATGGGGGGGTTGGATTTCCAAAAGGCAGAGAGCTTGGCCAACCTAATGCATTATTAGTGCACCATATAGCCCAAATGCACCATTATTACTGGTAGGGAGATTAGCACTGAGCTGGTGAGAGGACCTGGCGCTTTAACCCTGTGAGTACCAGAATGCATGAAGTGGTTAGATCTAAGGCCCCTCCTTTTCCCAGAGAGAGTTTCAAGAGGAAATAAAAACATAAATAAGTTGGTGTATGTAACATTCCCACTACCTACTCTGGTAGTAGTATCTGTGAATAGCAATGATCTGTCCTAGTAGATCCTTTCATATCCTGCATTTATAAATGGATATATAGTGTGGAAATATTGATATGTGATAGTTCATTAAAATAATTTTCCTTCTCAGCTTTAGCAAGGCAATCAACCAAAGTTCCTTTTTTTCTTCACTACTTGAAAATGACGCCCCAAAAACTAACGGAGATGTTTATTTTACTAGGGAGACTTTCTTCACCATATTCTGCCTAATAATCCACCTGGTGTGCGTGTGCAGTAAAGTTGAAAATATGAAACAGCAAAGCTCCATTCATTATGCCTACTAAATTGCCACTTAATATGTAGGCTGTCTATCAACTTCTCTGGGCAAAATAATACATAAATGAGAATGTTTATTTTATTCCAGTTTAATCTACTTCCTTTTCAATAATAGGGTTGTGTTACTGCAGATTCTTAGGCTGCCTTTTAACCCTAGATGAAATACAAATGATAATGAGCAGTTTATTAATTTTATAAATATACTTTCTTTCCATAACCACAATAAGAGGTGGACTACTTAACACCCTCACTGCGCCCTACAACCCTAGGAGAGGAGAAGTTAGCATACAATTTCACTTTATTCTTAATTACATTTCCTTCTCTGAAATCCAAGATTATCAGATTTGTACAGTCAGAATTGATAATGGCCAGCTTGACATCTGTGGTAGGGAAGCTGTTTGAAGGGTTGCTAAGAAACTATATTCAAGAATTCAACTGGAACAGGAATATCATTAGCAGGAGCCAACATGCCTTTGTGAAAGACAGGTCTTGTCAAACTAACTTGATTGCATTTTATGAAAAAGTGAGTAATAATATAGATGTGGGAGCGGCGGTTGATGTGATCTATTTAGACTTTGCCAAGGCATCTGATACGGTTCCACACAAGAGGTTACTGTACAAATTGAATGAACTAGGCTTAGGGGAAAATGTTGTGTGTGGACTGGAAATTGGCTGAAAGATAGAATGCAAAAAGTGGTAGTAAATGGCAAGTTCTCCAATTGGATAAACGTGATAAGTGGAGTACCTCAGGGATCTGTCCTGAGTCCTCTTCTTTTTAATTTGTTTATTAATAACCTCCCAGAGGGCATAGGGAGCCATGTATCAGTGTTTGCCGATGACACAAAATTAAGTACGGTAATAAAGTCTGAACTGGATGTGTCTTCATTACAAGAGGATTTGGACAAATTTAGTAACGGGGCAGGCAAATGGCAAATGAGATTCAATATAGACAAGTGTAAAGTTATGCATTTTGAGTATAATAATAAAAATGCAACATTTAGTTTAAATGGTGTTTCTCTGGGGAAATCTACTAATGAAAAGGATTTGGGAGTAATGGTAGACAATAGACTTAGCAGTAGCGTGCAGTGCCAGCTGGCAGCTGCAAAGGCCAATAAGATATTGGCATGTATAAAAAGGGGTATTGACTCAAGGGAAGAAGATATTATTATGCCTCTTTACAGGTCCATGGTAAGACCCCACCTAGAATATGCTGTTCAATTCTGGGCGCCCTTTCTGAAAAAGGACATTATGGAACTAGAAAAAGTGCAGAGGAGGGCTACAAAACTAGTAAGGGGAATGGAAAGTTTTAGTTATGAAGAAAGGCTAGAAACATTAAACTTGTACACACTAGAAAAACGGCATCTTAGAGGGGATATGATAACATTATATAAATATGTTTATAATACAAAGGGCTCTCCAAAGACCTGTTCATTAACAGAACAGTACACAGGACAAAGGGCCACCCGCTTAGACTTGAGGAAGGGAGATTTACTCTACAACAGCGGAAGGGTTTCTTTACAGTAAGGACAATAAAGATATGAAATTCACTGCCTGACGAGGTGGTGCTAGCGAATACATTAGATGCCTTTAAAAAGGGCCTGGATACTTATTTAAAAGAGCATAACATAGAGGGCTTTGTCCGTTAGTATTGAGATTAATATTTAGTTAGGGCTTGTTGATCAAAAGAGAAATCTGATTGCCATTTGGAATCAGAAAGGAATTTTTTCCCCCCATTCAAGGCAGAATGTAGACCATTCCAATGAAGTATTTATTTCTAGATAACGCTATTTTGGCTCTGCTGAAGAGCTGCTGGTCGGTCAACTGACCAGAATCACCTGCTGTCAGCTAAAGGACTGACTTCTGTGAAACAGCCGGGATGGGGGAACTTTAGCAGCTTATATTTCTCAAACTATAAAGGTTTGAGAGACCGGACTTACAGCAATTAATTTCTTTTTTTAATATCTTCAATATTAAATTAAGTTAAAAGCAAACATTACTATCCCTTTAAATTTTCTGAGTTCAGAAAATAAATATAAATGTAATTAATTTGGTACATTTGAATAACACTGGAATGTACACTGGCAGTATTTTCATTATGGAATAAAATCAATGTACTTACGTAATATAAACTTTAATTTTGCCAGTATATTTTATACTAATTTCCACGTTTCCATTACTTAATGTCTTTACTGAACTGTAATTCAATTTCAAACCATCATATGTTTCTATCCTAATCCTGTGAATAAAAATATAAAAAAATAGAGAATGATTATCAAGCAGGAATGAACATCAAAGGGCACATTTAACAATAACTAATAAATGTAATGGTGCAGACGTATCAAAAGAGCATTTTGCAGGGTATACAAGAATATTGATGAAAACAGGCTTAAAGGGATAGTAATGTTTCAAAATAAAAGCAGCTCCAATTATTCTTCATAGTATTTGGGCCACGGAGATAGTTATTTCAATACTGGCAGAGTTGTAGTTTACTGATGTAACACTGCTCTCCTCAGAACAGAGGGGTGTTGTCCAGATGGATTACAGAGAAGGACAAACCTCAATTACTGTAAGGGAAAAATCTGAAAAACCTATCAATGGGGGCAGGGTTTTCATTGTTCTCACAGTAAGAAGATTGTCCCTTGCTATGAGCTGTCTGGTCTTAAAACCAGATTACACATCTGAGGAGAGGTGACTTACACTAGGTAAAAGGGGTGGGATGTGAATATTTTAGCTTTCAATTACTCTTGAACTACAACTCTGGCAGTATTTAAATAACACTCTCCATGGTCCAAATACTATGAAGCTTAACTTGAGCTGCTTTTAGTTTGAAACATTACTATCCCTTTAATATTTCCCTGATCGCTGTCTGCAGGGGGGAAATACTATGGTCACCATTAAGACCACTAATTATCAAATTGTAAATGGTTAAATACACAAGGTAATATGTTCTAATGCATTCTCCATTAGCAAATTGTTTAATGGCTGGATCAGATCCTAATTCATCGATGAGTGTGTACGAGGATAATCTGTCATTTCTATGGGGTAGACACACACATTTCACACACACTCTTTTATACTCAGAAGTTGTTATTGTCTCTTTGAGAAAGTGGCATTTTTAGCTGCGAAACGCATTAGAATACTTCTGTTATATATTATTATTCAATTTTATGGATTTATTTTATTTTAATAAATTTTGATATTCTTTGATTGGAGCTGTGTGAAGCACACTGATTCCCAGCTTTGATCTGCATGTGTCCTGAATGGAGATGGGTCTAATTTCTCTGTGTGTGTTCATGTCAGCTTACATTTTAGCTGACCTCTACAATTGTGAGTATATACCATTCTTTTATTTAAGATCTTTTGAGACATTATTACACTATTTGGCGCCCTTCTTTTTTTTCTCTTTTGCTTTTTATAGAATAACATAGAAACTGGAAAAGTGATATCAATGGAGAAGTCATCTCCACTTATCACCACTTAGTGAATCTCCCCATTGTCCTTTTGTTCTTAAAGGGATAATAATGTTTCACAAAAACAGCAGTTCCAAATAATCTTCATAGTATTTGGGCCATGGAGAGTGTTATATCAATACTGTTAGAGTTATAGTACAAGAGTAATTGAATGATAAAGTATCCCCCTCCCACACCTTTTACCTAGTATAAGCCACCTCCCCTCCAATGTGGAATCTGGTCTCTTGACCAGACAGATTACAGCAAGAGACAGTCTTCTTACTGTGAGCTTATGGAAAACCCTGACGCACCTTGACAGGTTTGTCCTTATGCTCACTGAAGATTGTACCTCTATGTGATCCATACGGACAGTCTTGCTGCTCTGAGGTGAGCAGTGTTACATCAGTAAAAGTGGAGGAAGGGAGATACTTTATCATTCAATTACTCTTGAACTACAACTCTGACAGTATTGAAATAACACTCTCCATGGCCCAAATATCATGGGGATTAATCAGAGCTACTTGTATTTTGAAATATTACTATCCCTTTAAACTGTGAAGCCCTCTTATTTTTTGTGAAATAAATGAAACCCTCTGCACTAAGTTTCTTTTATGTATATTTCATGTATTTTGCATTATTGGCCTAGATTTCGTTGCAGCAGATTAGTGGTATTAATGCTTTTATCAGATCTCCTTGAAGCCTGCACATACATTTGTAGATAAAACCCCTCAAAAACGGCAGCAGTGAAATTCAGACCATATTTTGAAAAATAAATTATACATATATTTATTTTAGCACAGTCTGGGTTTTAGTAAGCAGACTCAAAAAAAGAAGAAAAACACCCCAAAAAACACATTTTACCCTTTCAGTGCCAGGGAGGTATCTAACACACTTCAACTCTGGCACCGAAAGGGTTAAAATTGCTAGAGTGTAACCAATTTACCAAAACAGCTACATGCAAGAAAAATAAAATAAATAAATTATCAGTGCGTACCCATATTTAATCGGTAGTAACCCTTTACTGTGCAGCATATTGCCTGATTATCACCATTATTCACTGTTTCTCAAGTCCACGTATATTTTAAGTCCTCACCAAATGGATACCAGATTGTGCAGTTTGATTTCACAACACACTTAAAGTGACAGTAATGTTTCACAAAAAAATAAAACAGTTGCAATTAATCTTCATAGTATTTGGGACATAGAGAATGTTATTTCAATATTGTCAGAGTTGTAGTTCAAGAGTGTAAGCCACCTCCCCTTAGATATGGAATCTGGTCTTGGGACCAGACAGATCACAGCCAAGGGACAATCTTCTTACTGTGAGCATAAGGAAAACCCTGCCCTCTTGACAGGTTTTTAAGTTTTTCTTTATACTCAATGATCCATCCAGACAGACTTGCTGCTCTGAGGTGAGCAGTGTTACATCAGTAAAAGAGGCGGAGGGGGATACTTTATCATTCAATTACTCTTGAACTACAACTCTGACATTATTGAAATAACACTCTCTATGGCCCAAATACTATGAAGATGAATCAGAGCTGCTTTTATTGTGGAACATTACTATCCCTTTAAAATAAAAACATATTTTGAAGGGGGTACAACACATTGCTATGAAATGCACTCTATACCCCTCCTGCAGAGGAGCAGATGGGTGGGTCATGTATTGCAAAAGCAATGTGCTGCACACTCATGGACCTCAAGGGGTTAATATATTTGTGGGAGGAATTTTAACCATGACAGGGCTGTGCAATGACCATACAAGACAATGTTGTAGAGATCAATAAAATTCAGGGGATAACTGAGAATCTGCAGACTGACCATCCTCCATAATATGCCAGCTCATTTTCTTTTCGAGTGTTATGACCCATGGGATGTTTCAGTCACCTACCAGCTTGTATTTTGTGGAACAGACAATAAGGACCACAGTCACTGACAACATCTGATATATTGGGCGGTTTAATATCATCAACATAAAAGACAATGGGGGTTATGCAGTAAGAGGGGGATAAATAGGTCATAAAGTGGAGATAACGTATCCAGTGATATCTCTTCTCCTGTTTCCATGTTATTCTATGGAGCTTATGCACTAAGATTTCTCTACATTTTTGAGATCACTGGAGAAGTCATCTCTACTTTATCACCTATTTATTACACTTTAGTGTATAACTTCCAAAGTGTTGTTATGCTGGATGTGCTTAATGAGAGATGTGCAAAGTGTGATCCTAGTCCTTTGCCTACTTCACAAGTTATCACATACCATGCCCATTGCAGTATTTGGTAACTGTGCAGTCTTTCCCTGCTCCCAAGGAAAAACACTCCAACACCCATGATGTTATAGAAGGTGGAAGAGGATTATGATGACTTGACAACTTTTCCCAAGATACACCTAAAGTAGAGGGGTCTGGTTGTGGTGCTACTGCTGTCTCCTAGTGGTGGCTTACACATCCTGGTGGCATAGTCCTACAAACATTTTTTGCATGGCTTGTCTTGCTGTAAGCCAGATAACACATTCAAGGCTTGAGTTATTGTAAGCATGTTAACATTTTAAGGCTTGTTTTGCTGTAAGATTGCTAACAATTATTTCTAAGATTTATCTTTTATGTCTGCAAACAATTATTTTCAAGGGTTGTCTTGTTATAAGCCTGCAAACTTTTTTTCAAAAATTTGATTTAAAAAATGGTTGAAAAGTTGTTCTGTGTACTACTGAGGACAACAGTTTTTGATTCACAGTTTGCCCATCCCTGGAAAAGACAATGTTGTTATATACTTACTGAAGTGAATCACTAAACTTTAAGGTAATATTTTTGATCTCTTCTAACATAGGTCCATAAACCTCACTCTTACCTGCACCTATTAGAAAGCAGATACAAAAATAAAATTAATAAAAACATTTGGTATGATAAATACTACATTTTGTATTTCTGAAATTCTATTTATACCAAATAGAAGACTTCTGTACAATGAGATGTTATTATATTACTATACTAATTAAATGATTCTTTTAGTGTGCATTATAACCAGCTAAACAAGATGATGTTGATGATTATGGTGATTCAGGAGCCCAATATAGTGGGACATGTGCAAATCTGCAAATCTTCCACTGGAGTCATTACATTACAGGAAAACGTAGCTTTAATTTAACAGATATTTGGTTAAACTGGCAGGAGATATACAGTTTAGGGTCCTCTTTGACTAGACATGTGAGATAAATTTGCCACAAAAGAGAAGCATGCCAAAAAATGGCACCTCCTGTCTTCCACATGAAATCCACAAAACGTTTTTCAGCTTCTTTCTACTTTTTACTGTATTGAAATCAAGGATAATAATGTAATCCCTACCCAAACATACATGAAGATGTTCACCCATTTTTCTGTTAAAGGTATAGTAATGTTTCACAAAAACAGCAGCTCCAATTAATCTTCATAGTATTTGGGCCATGGAGAGTGTTATTTCAATACTGTCAGAATTGTAATTGAAGGATAAAATTTCCCCTCCCACCCCTTTTACCTAGTGTAAGCCACCTCCCCTCAGATGTGGAATCTGGTCCATTGACCAAACAGATAACAGCAGGGGACAATCTTCTTCCTATGAAAACAATGAAAACCCCACCCCCCTTGACAAGTTTTTCAGGTTTTTCCCTTATCTTAATTGAAGATTGTCCCTCTCTGTAGTCTACCTGGGCACCTCCCTTCTGATCTGGCTGAGCAGTGTTACATCAGTAAAAGGGGTGGGAGGGGGATACTTTGTCATTGAATTACTCTTGAACTACAACTCTGACAGAATTGAAATAACTCTCTCCAAGGTCCAAATACTATGATGATTCATTAGAGCTGCTTTTATTATGAAACATTACTATCTCTTTAAAGGGAGCGCTGTAAGTAAAATTGGGGACTGAATGTGACCTCTTCAAGACTGGAAAGGTCTCGCTGTGAGTCCCGAATGTCGAACGCCAATACAAGTAAGAGGTCATGTGTAATGGCGCATTGGAAAGACCAAAGTGGTCCATAAGGGAAGGTTACTTCCCAGGACATTGGTCCTTAAGGGGTTTAACTTATCAACTCAATCCAAATCTTGAACTGTTGTACAGGCAATAAATAATAATCATGGATAAAAAGAGAGTAGTGACTATGCTTTAGGATCCTTGTAATCTCTGTAATTGTTGATAATAATGCAGTTCTTAACCATTTCAGTGTCACAGAGGTGTGCAATGCACATCCCTATATCACTTGAAAGGGTTACAGGAGTGAGGCTGTTTGTTGTGCTGATATCTGAAAGGATCCGCTCTGATTCCACAGTGGACAAGTGGGAGAGCAGAGAGAATTAACTCAGGCTTCAGGATTGATGAACTGCTGGTGATGTGTAAGGGACAGTATGCCTTACACATTGCCAGCAGTTCAACAATACAAAAGAAAAGGGAGCAGAACCCTCCAAGAGCACCAGCTGTTTTGTAAATATTATTGTGACTCCCAATAATCAGAAATGCTTACCAGATTAAAGCAAATATTAACTCCATAATCCAAATCTTATAAGCCACCCGTCTTCAAATTCTCAAGTCCATTGAAAGTTCCAGCAGTTCAACAGGATGACATGCTAATGATTGAATTTAACCCCCCCCCCTTTCCACCCCTAATTCTTAAAGGGATAGTAATACTTCATTTTAACTTTATTTTATTTTGTAGGCATTAAAAAAACATGAAGAATGATATAAGTCTTATCTCTCAAACCTTTATGGTTTATGAGATATTCACAAGCAAAGTTCCCCTCCTCGCCCCTTTTTCCTAGTGTAAGCCATCTCTTCTCAGATGTGAGTCTGGTTGTATGACAGTACAGATAACAGAAGGGGACAATTTTCTTTGTATGAGAACAATGAAAGCCCTTCCCCCCTTGACAAGTTTTTCAGCTTTTTCCATTATCTTAATTGAAGATTGTCCCTCTCTGCAGTCTACCTGGGCATCTCCCTTCTGATCTGGTTGAACAGGGGGGGGATACTTTGTTTGTGAATATGTCTTAAACCATAAAGGTTTCAGAGATAAGACTTATATCATTCTTCATGTTTTTTTAATGCCTACAAAATAAAATGAAGTATTACTATCCCTTTAATGCATATGTTGTTGTGGGTCTCTATCGCTAAGACAATGTGTTTGTCACACATCACCAGATACACATCACCATAACATTGACCCTTACTGCAACCCTCCCCAGGTCTTGATTACTACAGCTCCCATAATTTCCAACCACTCATCACCTGGTTAAAGTTTGATTTTTTTGTTTTTTGCTAGATAATAATAACAAATGGAAACTTGCAAATACATGAATACAAATAGAAGAACTGTAAATTGCATACATTTTTTGTTGTTGTTTGTGCCTTTGCTTCTAATATTTTCTGTGGCTGGTTTCCATTGGTAAGTAGGCACATTTACTCTTAAAGGGATAGTAATACTTAAAATGTAAAAAAAAATGTGTTGTAGCGTTTATATTCCTGAGTAAATCAAGGTACCCTCATTGCTGAAAGGTGTTTTGATCAATAGTTATTACATCTAAATTTTTTTGTTGCAGTATCACAGGGGCCTGAAATTTTACAGTGGCACTGTTTCTACACCACCTGTATGAGGATGTAGAAAATATGGTCCCATCCCACGTAATCAGGGGATAATAAGGGGTTAATGCTTTTCTTACAGATATTCAACTTCTTTCTGTGATTATGCTTCAAGGCCATGCAACACTGATACGAACGCTGCATTTTGCAAACAAACTGCATTAACCCTTGCAGCCGTAGAACACAAGCTAGGCATGTAGGGGTGTAATACTGTGTAATCTGATAGGTCAATGCCTTCAGAGAAGTGGGGGGAAGGATATAATTCTGTGTGATGTGAGGGGCTGAGGTAGAGCTTCACAGGAGAACGTGTGTGATGTGTCCCGGCTGTGTGGCCGTGCTCCCTGTGTTGTGTTTGTGAAGGAAGGGGAGAAGTGTCCTTGTTGTGTTACCAGGCAGTCCTGGTGTGCGACCGTTGTCCCTGTGTGTTGTGTCTGTGCAGGAAGGGGACACGTGTCCCTGTTATGTGACCAGGCAGTCCTGATGTGTGAAGTCATATGGGCAGTTAGCAGATCTAACCAGGAGCTGTCCTATACGTGCTGAAGAACATTGGCTGATAAGTATTCCATGATTTTTTGCTATGATTAATGGCTGCTAAGTAGGACATGCTATATGCTATTTGAGTATTATATACTAATTGCTAATAAAATCTTTGATTATACCTATATTCTCTCTGTTTATTTACATTGGAATCCAAAGACCCCTTTGAAGCACCACCTTATGGGGATTTATAGTCAACTGACCAGTTGGTGTAGCAACAGCACCACTGTGCAATTTCACACCACTGTGATACTGCACATAAAAAAATCCAGTTTGAGTTGTAATAAATTTTGAATAAAAACACCATTCAGCAGTGGGAGTAGCCTTGTTCTACTCAGGGGAATAAACCCTATAACATAATTGTTTTTATGATTTAAGCATTACTATCCCTTTAATCAGTTCATGGCTTCTAGTGTTTGTAATTTTCTTTTTACATGAGATTGCACGTATATTTTGTGCAATAGTCCCTTTATCTTATGCTATGTTATTACTGGTGTATAAGGACCCTTGATGTGCCAAGGGTCTATTCAAACTCTATTCAAGCCGAAAGGATCCCTTTCCTGCCCTCCTGGCTGCCGAACAGATGCAGCGTGGGACAATCTTCACTCTTGAATAAGGAGTGCAGGATTTTCCTTTTGCATAGTAAAGTTTGTCCCTCACTGCGGCTAACTGGGTCAGACTGAGAGGCTGAGTAATGCACGGAAAGGGGATCCTTTTGGCTTGAATAGCATTTGAACTGCAACACTGTAAGACTATAAGTAATTAAACATAGCTCTACATGTTAAAAAAAATTTAAAAAGAAGACTCGTAGCTAAACTTTAATAGAAGTATTACTATCCTTTAACAGTCACAGTGCGCTACATTGGCCAGTAGTTAAGGGGTTAAATTCCTGGAAACTCAAATCAACAAACTTACATGTATTAATAATTGTCAAATCACACGATACCGCATTACTTGTTTGGAGGAAAGATCCAAACACAGATGCCAAACATATAATCCTCCACATCTTTGGTTGGTCTACCTGTTCACCTGTGGAAACAATATATGAAAGATTAAATGACTGCAAAATATGGGACAAATCACATACTGTAGGAGCAGGTTCGTACAAGCTAAAAATATGACCATGTAATAAAAATGTTTTCATACATGCAAAAAAAAGCAAATTATGCAGTAGGTATTGACAAAGATAAAGAAACATACAAGAAAATCATTTGTAAGAAAGAATACAGCAGACAGAACACAGATAATTACAAAAATGTTTACAGAAAACAACAAGAAACAGAGACTGCAATGAAATGTAATGAGATTCTGAGCTTTTCATACTTTTTAGCCTCGTACAAAAACAGCAGTTACCAAAGGTGATGTCTGAAGTATTTTGAGATGAGCAAGTAGGATGAATTGATGACATTTATACATGATACAAGGAAGTCAAAATCACTTCTCAGAAGTAAAACCGTAATTACGTCACAGATTTGTTCCAGTGTAAATTTGGCATCATTGTTTAGACGCATACAGTACTAGAGTTATTTCCTTCAGATGTTCAGTTTGGGCTGTTGGTATTTCCTTATTCAGAAACAGGCATGTGATATTGCAACTGAAGGATGAACTTCTAATTGCTTTGATGTTCCCTCCTTTAGATCAGGCACGTGCACACATAGACACAAAGGGGGGCTTGAGCACCTGCCCTTTTTGTCCAAAGTGCCCTTGTGCCCTTTTAAAAAAAAAAATAATAATAATAATAATTATGAGAAGTGCCCTTTTTTCATTTGAGCCCCTGCCCCCCCCAAAATGTCTGTGCACATCCCTGCTTTAGATGGAATGAACCATTTCATGTGTCACAATTTAATACAAATAATCCTGTTGCAAACAAACTGAAATACAGAGGGAAAATAAGAGTATTCATTAATTTAAGTTGGACTTTTAAAGGGATAGTAATGTTTCAGAAAAACAATCTACAATTAATCTTCATAGTATTTGGGCCACGAAGAGTGTTATTTCAATATTGTCAGAGTTGTAGTTCAAGAGTAACTGAATGATAAAGTATCCCCCTCCCGCCACTTTTACCTAGTGTAAGCCACCTTTCTTCAGCTATGGAATCTGATCATGGGACCAGACAGCTCACAGCAAGGGACAATCTTCTTACTGTGAGAACAATAAAAACCCAGCCCCCATTGACAGGTTTTTCAGATTTTTCCCTTAAACTAATTCAAGATTGTCCTTCTCTGTAAGCCATCTGGACAACACCCCTCTGTTCTGAGGTGAGCATAAGGAAAACCTTGCCCTCCTTGACAGGTATTTCAGGTTTTTCCTTATGCTCACTGAAGATTGTCCCTCTCTGTGATCCATCTGGACACTCTTGTTGCTCTGAGGTGAGCAGAGTTACATCAGTAAAAGGGGCTGGAGGAGAGGATACTTTATCATTCAATTACTCTTGAACTACAACTCTGGCAGTATTGAAATAACACTCTCCATGGCTCAATACTATGAAGATTAATTGTAGCTGCATTTATTTTGAAATATTACTAGATCCTTCTCTAGAATTCAATGGATTGAAATGCTCATTTAATTCCATGGCAATTTTGGGAATGTTTATTTATGCAGTTGATTTGCTCCATAATTTCTGCAGTTTACTATTTCAGTCTCACTGTATTTACTGATGATTTATCTGAATCTAAATACATAAACAGATTCGGGGCTGCCATGGTCCATAAAAGCACAAGGATAAAATCATATATAAATATGTATAAAGATGTACATTTATTATCCACACAGTAATACATATTACAATGACCCCAAACATACAGCCAAAGTCATTAACCCCTTAAGGACCAGGGTCCTGGGAAGTAACCTTCCCTTAAACCCTTAAGGACAGCCGATCATGCATGCCATCACTTAAAGACCACGGACCATTTTTTTTAAAATTCTCGCATCCGGTTTAGGGCTCTTGAACTACAACTCTGACAGAATTGAAATAACACTCTCCATGGCCCAAATGTTATGAAGATTAATTAGAGCTGTTTTTATTATGAAACATTACTATCCCTTTAAACCTCAGAGCATTATCTCCCTCTGCATAGGCAATGATCAAATAACACATATATGCAATTGTGACACTGCTAAAGAAATGTGGGAAGAACTACAAAAGGTGCATGAAAGAGCTAATCTCAGCAATAAACTGTATTTAATTAGAAGGTTATACCAGACCAAGCTAATGATAAACCAGGATATGTAAGATTATATAAAGCATACATTGGAAATGGTTGAATAACTGAGAGGTATAGGAGAAAAAATAAATGACTGTCATGTTGCAGCAGTGTTATTTAGTGGTTTACCTGAAAGTTAGGAAACACTAGTTACAGCACTGGATGCACGTCCAGATGATGGAATATGTTAAAGGAAAGCTTGTGGATGAATATAAGGGCAAAACAGAATGCATTAATTGTGAAAGTGCTTCCAGTGCAGAGAATCTGAATAAAAGATGAAAAATAGGAACAAAAACAGCAATATGAGGTTAGAAATGTGTGAATGCATTGTGAGCAAGAAATCAGGTCATTTAAAGGGATAGTAATACTTAAAATGTAAAAAAAAATATGTTGTAGGGTTTATCCCCCTGAGTAAAACAAGAGTAGTCCCACTGCTGAAAGGTGTTTAATTCAAAAGTTATTAATTTTCAAAGTTGAATCTTTTAGGTGCAATATCACAGTGGCCTGAAATTGTACAGTGGCGTTGTTGCTACACCATCCTATGGACACCTCTGGTCCCAGGACCATAAATCTCCATAGGATGGTGTAGCAACAGCGCCACTGTACATTTTCAGGCCACTGTGATATTGTACCTAAAAAGATTAAACTTTGAAAATTAATAACTTTTGAATGAAACACCTTTCAGCAGTGGGAGTACTCTTTTACATTTTAAGTATTACTATCCCTTTAAAGACAGATTGCAGAATTTGGAAAGCCAGAATGCAAAAACAAGGTAAATTTCAGAAGGCCAAAAGTGTGAAGGAAGAAAAAGATGAAACTGAATTTGTTTTTCAATCCAAATGTGGCACCTCATCCTTGAATACATGGTGTGTTGATTCAGGAGCTGAGTCACATGACCAATGACAGAAATGTATTTACTCAACTTGATCAAAGTAAAACAGAACAAATCACCACAGCTAATGGGCAATTAATAGACTCGGAATAGGAGACCATTTTCTTTACTGTCCTATCTCCCAAAGTGTCACCAGAAAGACACTCATGAAAAATGTTCTGTATGTGCCTGCTCTTGAAAGTAATCTTTTGTCAGTAAAGGATCTCACAAAACAAGGCAATGTAGTAACCTTAGAAAGAGAGGGTGGGGATGGACAGCACAAAGCGTGTCCTCTAAGTGTAGCAGGTTAAAAATTTTCAAATAAATAATAATAAATAATCTTTAATATGAAAAAAGTTCCACATAAAAATAAATCATCAAGAAAGACAACATGATAAAACCTTAATGAAGTGTAAACACACTCAAACTATTTCCCAATATACAATATGCATACATTGATGGAGATTCATAAATCTACATATAGAATATACATATAGATAATGGCGGGAGAGAGAATATAGGGTTAAATACCCAATCAGTGTAGAAAAATATATGTATACGGACTCAATAGTGAGGGTAAAGAATTGAGTAAAGTCTTAATTCAAACGGGTGGAAATTTTCCCAAAAGTGAGTAGCGTAGGACACATCAAAGGCACAAGAGTCATAAGAGGGATATGCAATATCAAAACAAGTGAGGTATTGCGCTTACTGGAAGATTTCTTCTACTTCATGCCCATCAAAGCCTTCGTGCCACAATTGACGAACGGTCCGTTCCGCCTGAGGGACCGGGTCCCCAATGCCACTCAAACCCGCAGAGATGTTTTCAGCCTCACGCTCTAAGTCCTCAGATCCCAGGAGCAGCTTTGCCCGCCAAACACTACCGTCCTCCGTCTGCACGTGGAATCGATTCGGCCCGTGATGATGACTCGGCTCAAAGCGTTTCTGCGCACAACTGCGCCTTCTTCTGGAGCAAAGGGTTGATTTCGCCTACTATGCTAGCCCTAATTTATAGTTCCAAACTACCAATCATGTTTAATACATAATAGTAATTTCATACATTATATGGGCTAAAAGTGTATAGTATAAAATAAACGAGAGACACTGTAAATAATATTAAAATGAGAAATATTTTTTCAAATGTAATGTAAAAATCCACATCACTATATACATCCTTATTTAATAAAGATTGTAGGGTTGGTATTTTTAACATATCTTTAACATTGTAGTAACCTTCCAAGGAGACAGTTGTGTCATCACAAAAGGGGATTGCTTATTCACAATAGCTAAAATCACAAATGAACAATATCAGCTGAACTGCAGTGAAATGGTTAATATTGCCAAAGAGGAAAATCATTCAAATTGTATCCACACTTGGCACAGGTGACTTGAACACAGAAGTCCTGACACAATAAAGAAGATAGTTGGTATAAAATTAGTTCATGTGATCAATTGATGAAATGTACCAGCTGCATTAAAGGACAAATGACAACAAAAGCTTGTTGATACAGCAAAGCTCAAAAGCATCTAGACTTAATTCATTCAAATCTTTGTGGTCCAACGAAAACCTTGACCCCGGGAAAGAAGAGGTATTTTCTCACTTTTATTGATGATTACTCCAGGTATACTAAAGAGTTTTTGTTGCACAACAAAAATGAAGTACCAGAGAAACTTGAACAATATCTGGCTGAAGTAAATAACAAATTTGGTAAAATGCCAGACAATGGAACTGAGTATACACACAAGCTATTCTCAGAAAGCACTGAATTATGTTCCAAACTTCTGTTCCAAACAACCCAGAACAAAATGGGGTTGCAGAGAGATTAAACAGTACTGTATGTGAGACTGAAAGGAGCATGCTTTTTGGTGCAGATATTTCAACCACATACTGGGGAGAGGCAATTATGACAGCTGTATGACACATGGTTGTACGTATCAAGCTACTCATGAGACCACTCTGTTAACCCTGAAGGTGGGAGCCCTTCACACCGAAACCCTGAAGTTTTAGGTAATTAACTCCCCACATTACACTATTGTACTGGGGTTTCTGTGGTTGCAGAAGCACAACCCTAGGATGGACTGGCACATGTGAGATATTTTGGCCTGGTCTCCACAGTGTTATAAATCATGTCTCTCCTGTTCTGTGAGCCTGACTAATACTACCTCTCCAGCATTACCTGAGGAGTAATTACCATTTAAGGAGGTGTTCTGTGAAAGACAGGCCGGGGCCTTACCACCACACAGGCCATATGATTGTGCTCTGGAACTTATGCCTGACACATCACCTCCTAGGACTCATGTCTCTCCCTTGTCGGTGGAGGAGAATGGACTATGTGTCTGATGCATTGGCCAGAGGCATCATCCGTAAGTCCTCATCCCCGGCAGGGGCCAGATTTTTTTTGTTAAAAAAAAGGATGGAGAGCTATTTCCATGTACTGATTTTCGAGGGAGTAACAAAATACTGGTTAAAAACGTATACCCGACTCCCCTAATAAACAAACTCTTTGACTGTGTCAAAGGATCTAAGTATTTTACAAAGCTTGTCCTAAGAGCTGCCTACAATTTGGTTTGAATAAAGCAGGGTCACAAGTGGATAACAGCTTTTAATACACATAATGGGCATTATGAATATTTGGTGATGCCATTTGGCCTCTGCAATGCCCCAGCTGTCTTTCAAGAGTTCATAAATGATGTGCTAAGTGAACTCTTACAGCATTGAGTTGTGGTGTACTTGGATGACATCTTGATTCACTCCTCATTCTTGGAGACCCATCGGTCGGATGTATCCAAGGTCTTGAGTCTATTAAGCAAAAACAACCTGTACTGTAAACTCGAAAAATGTGAGTTCCACAAACCACAAGTAACATTCCTGGGAATAATAAATCTCTGCATCTGGTTTCGCTATGGACCCCCAGAAATTGTCCGCAGTAGTGGAGTGGCCTCGCCCTGAGGGACTCAAAGCGATTCAGAGATTTCTGGGGTTTTCAAATTATTACCATTCTAGTGTTGACCTGTGGCTCTGACTGACCGTTCTCCTTGTGCTTTCTGATTTGGCTTAGACATCCTTTCTGGTGCAAACCTGTGGATCTGGCTGACTACCCACTCCGTGTGTGACCTGGCTTGTCTGACTACCCACTCTGGTGTTAACCTGGGGCTCTGTCCACTGAGCATCCAACATTCCAACGCTTCAGTGGATATCCTGTCTGTTGCAAACCTGTGGCTCTGGCTGACTACACGCTCCGTGTATGACCTGGCTTATCTGAATATCCTTTCTGGTTCTGACTAGGGGACTGAGTCGGCAGAGAAGTAAAAAGACATTCCTGATCTGTCTCCTGTACTGCGGCTTCAGAAAGACTCAATGCCTTAAGATCTGCCTTTTTGATGCCTTTAGGTCCGGAATGAGTATTCTTTTTACTCGCAAAAAAAAGATTCAGCAACGTGGGTTTTTTCAGCGATCTACTACGGACCATTATAAGTAGTCACTCCACAACTATAGCAGGGTTCCAACAGGCTGTGTCAGCATATATTTCAAGCGTTTGTAGTTTTACAGGCAGGAGCACTCTGGTTATTAGGCCATTTGAGTCGGATGCTAAACCACCCCCCAATCGCTTATATTTTTTAATAATGCACTATGCTAGAAAATTGAACCCACACTCTATACTCTACTGATATACTTTATTAACCAACTGAGTGCTAGAGATGTCTATAATATCTAAAAGGTAAACAGCAATTTTAGTTCTCATTTAAAGTAAAGCAGAAAGAATAAGAGGTCAGCAACCTGGATAGTATTGCCCTTGATATACTGTTAGTATTATATGTCACAGTGCACATACATTGCAAAGCTATTTAGTGTTATGAACTGTAGGAATCTGGAACAAACCAAATTTACGATAGTGGAGGGTGGAAAATCAAATTTCTAATGATTTAAAATATGCTTTACACACTATAAATGCTCCAGATGACTTTAATACAATATGAAGACAGGCAGTGATGACATATCTGAGCTCTCATGACAGTAAAAGCTGAATTTAATTCAAAATAAAGTTTTATGTGTCCCCCATTGTTATTCAAATGGTTTGACCCAGTTTTATTCCGGCATGCATTGCTCCCATAAAAAATATTTCAAAACCAAACACTTCCCTTCCCTTATTTCATGCGAAAGATAGAATGAACACATTGTAAATTCTACTTAGTTTGTCGTGAGACAAAATCCCATAAAGTCATTTATTATAGCCTCAAGTTAAAATGAAAAAATATCTGAAGCATAATTACTGAAGAAAAAAAAAGGACCAAAAAAAATATAGCAGAAAAATAATAGACTAAATCGCAATTATATTCCTCTAAAATAATATGTTGTCTGTAAATAAAGACATATGCCAGTTTTATTCAGGAAAAGTTATATTGCTTATGTTTTTTAATAATGTCCTAAGCTATTGAACCCACACCTTCTACTCTTCTGATATCCTTAATTAACCAGTAGAGTGCTAGTGATGTCTGTAATATCTAAGAGGTTAACAGCAATTTTGCTTCTCTTTTAAAATAAAACTGAAATTAAAACAGGTCAGCACACTGAATATTATTGACCTTTCTATACTGTTAGTATTAAATGTAACAGTGCACATATTCTGCAAAGCTATTTAGTGTGAATAAGTGTAGGAATCTGGAACAAACCAAATTTACCATATGGGGGGGCAATTTAAATATCTTATTATTTAAAATGGGGCTTATACACTCTAAATGCTCAGATGACTTTAATACATTATGTAGACAAGCAGTGATGACATATCTGAGCTTTCGTGATACTAAAAGCTGAATTTAATGCAAAGCAAAGTTTTATGAGGTTACCCGCTGTGATTCAAATGGTTTTTCCTAATTTTATCACAGCATGCATTGCTCCCATAAAAAATATTTGAAAACCAACTTGACTTAAATGGATAGTAATGTTTCATAATAAAAGCAGCTCTAATTAATCATCATAGTATTTGGACTTTGGAGAGTGTTATTTCAATTCTGTCAAAGTTGTAGTTCAAGAGTAATTCAATGACAAAGTGTCCCCCTCCCGCCCCTTTTACTGATGTAACACTGCTCAGCCAGAGCAGAAGGGAGGTGCCCAGGTAGATTGCAGAGAGGGACAATCTTCAATTAAGATAAGGGAAAAACCTGAAAAACTTGTCAAGGGGGGCAGGGTTTTCATTGTTCTCAATGAAGAAGATTGTCCCCTTCTGTTATCTGTCTGGTCTATGGACTGCATTCCACATCTGAGAAGAGATGACTTACACTAGGTAAAAGGGGCAGGAGGGGAAACTTTGTTTGTGAATATGTCTTAAAACATAAAGGTTTGAGAGATAAGACTTATATCATTCTTCATGTTTTTAATGCCTACAAAATAAAATAAAGTTAAAACAAAGTATTACTATCCCTTTAAAAAAAAAAAAAACACTTCCCTTCCCATATTTCATGTGATAGACAGAGTGAACACATAGTAAACTCCACTTAGTTTGTCATGAGACAAAATCCCATAAACTCATTTTTTATATCCTCAAGTTAAAAAGCAAAAATATCTGAAGCATAAATACTGAAGGAAAAAAAATGATATATCAGCAAAATAATGGAATGAATCGCAATTATATTCCTCTAAAACATTAGGTTGTCTGTAAATAAAAACATATGCCAGTTTTATTCAGGAAAAGTTTTATTGCTTATGTTTTTTAATAATGCCCTATGCCATAATATTGAACCCACACCCTATACTCTACTGATATCCTTAGTTAACCATTTGAGTGCTAAAGATGTCTGTAATATCTAAGAGGTAAACAGAAATTGCAGTTACCATTTAAAATAAAGCTGAACTTCAAAGAGGTTTGCACACTGAATAGCATTACCCTTTATATGCTGTTAGTATTATGTGTCACAGTGCACATATCCTGAAAAGCTATTTAGTGTTAAGTGTAGGAATCTGGAACAAACCAAACTTACCATATTGACTGGGGGTAAATTAAATCTCTAATGATTTAAAATGTGCTTTACACACTCTAAATGCTCCAGATGACTTTACTACATTATGAAAACCGTCAGTGATGACATATCTGATCTTTCATGAAAGTAAAAGATGAATTTAATGCAAAACAATGTTTTATGTGTTCCCCACTGTGATTTAAATGTTTTGTCCCAATTTTATCCCATCATGAATTGCTCCCTTAAAAAATATTTCAAAACCAACATGACTTAAAAGAACACTTCCCTTCCCTTATTTCATGCGAAAGACAGAGTGAACTTATTATAAACACTGCTTAGTTTCTCACAAGACAAAAATCCCATATAGTCATTTTTTATATCCTCAAGTTAAAATGAAAACAACAGGCAGTGGAATCAATTTACTTGTGAAGCAGCAGCCTGTCACCTGCTTAGTAACCTTGTTATACTGAAAATTCTACTCTTAACAGGACTTGTGTCAAGGGGAGGATAGTGTGGGAGTTTAGGTGTATTCTAGGGTGTACTATTCCTCTGTGTTACTTTACTCAATTTTTCCTTTGGGTGGGGGAGGCATTCAGGGCATCCTTTTATGAAAGTCTTTTCATTGGCTGACTGTGTGCATGAAAATGTACTTTACTGATTAGTCACTCCTGTATCTACCCTAAAGTACAATTGTGAATTCCTTGGTGTGCGATATGAGCTGCACAGGCAAATTCATGTATTCCTCCCAACATCTTCAATTAATTCTGAATGTCATGTCCACAGATGGGCTTCTGGACCCCACACCCTGCCCACTGCATTTTTACATCACCTGTGGGCATATCCACTCATCCATCTTCACAGTGGCTGTAAAGTAAGTCGGGGTTGTTATTATTACAAGGTGTTACTGTCCCATAAAATGTAAGAAACATCAATTAATCTTTGCCATTGCTAAATCACAAATATCTATCCACCGCCACAATAAAACATACATTTATGGAAGCTTATGTGACATTTATGCTTTTTCTGCATTAATCTTCTCTGTCCAAACATTGTTTACTATCCCATGGAGCTTAACAAAACCTTGGAATCACTACATATAAATACTTCCCTGTGAATTAGATCACAACTGATAAGGAATTGATAGTCACAGGCAATAAACCAACAGACAAGCAGCAGTACTTTAATGTAATATGCGATTTAATCAAAATATGAAATCTTTATAAAGACATAATGCTGATTTCACACTGAAAGATTAATGGCGGAATACAGAAAACATGCGCAATTGCTATTTCCTGTGTGAAAACCACTAGGGAATAGGTTTGCACATGATTTTGTTGAATAGAACATGAAAAATCAAGATTAGCAAACAGCTACACATATTTAATTTTTTTGTGGGCGTGGCCAGGATTAACAAATCTGTGTGGGTGGAATAGCGAATGTGCCTAATGTAGGAAGTGCTATTGTGAACGAATTTATATATCTGTGTAGTGTTGTTGTAAAAAATATTTTTTATGCACAATTCAAGAAGTATTCGGTATTCAGCTTCCTGGATTAGAACATGCGTAAATTCTATCTGGGCACAAAAATACCTTTAGCTGATGCGTACATTTCTTGCATTGTGCCATAAGTCCCTCAACCTGCAGTGTACAGCAACCCTGATAGCCAACATGGGATCTTTGGAGAAGATAAGAAATCTGAGTTGAATTTCTTAGAAAGTCAGCATTTATTAAGCTTTGATTTGTCCCATATGTCATTGCTCAGTTTGCTTTGAGGAAGAAAGGAGCAAACATTCCTCTTCTACCATGTGCAGGCATCTGTGAAGAGAAAAATATTGTATGAACATAGGTCTGATTCATGTGACTGGTTTCCTCCTAGTTAAGGGATTGGAAACAAGAGACGCACAAGCTGCTGCTAGACTACACATTTCATTATCATCCACCAGTCAGAGGATGGAAGAGGATAATGGGAGTTATAGTCCATCAATTTCTGTAGGATCTAAATTTTTCAAACCCTGCTTTAGCTGATGCTGGACCTCAGCTCCTGTTATGTCTAGCTGTTGATTTTCTCTTTACTACCCTCCCTAGTTACTTACCTTTTCCTCATAATTCCACCTGACCAGAGCTGACCATGTTTAATTGAGCTGCTGGCTTAGTGTCTGACATTAGATGCCACCAGTAGCCCATGGGGTGGGCAACCTGTTGCTTTCCATTTGTTACTGGACTGTAACTGCCTTTGGCTGGCTGCGGGTGAAGCAACTTGAAGTCCAACAGCATGAAACAGACAAGTTGCCCAGCCATGCTGTAGCCTCTTCCCCTGTCTTTGCTTCTTTGCCTATAATGCAAAACTGCACCTGTTTATCCTATGGGCAGTAAATGTGAATAGTTGTGTGCACCTGGTCTATTAAACTAGCCTAACAGTGTAGGAGCCCAACTAGACCTCTGAATCAAACATACAGGACCAGATTTGCACCTTACATGTCCCTTCCCAAGAAACCCTCTGTGCCTCTAGCCCAAAACATGGCCACACCTACACTCAAACAACCTAGCCCCCTGTAATATTCACACATGTGTGACAGAATATTTCCTTAAACTACAACATGCAGACAGAAAAATAAACCCTCTTAAAATTAATGACCTGTACATGGGTACATAAACCAGTTCAACTGGTATATAAACTGGATATTATACAATATATAAGCTGTTAAAGGAATAGTAATAATGAAAATGTAAAAAAAATATGTTGTAGGGTTTATCCCCCTGAGTAAAACAAGAGTACTCCCACTACTGAAAGGTGTTTCATTCAAAAGCTATTAATTTTCAAAGTTGAATTTTTTAGGTGCAATATCACAGTGGCCTGAAATTGTACAGTGGCACTGTTGCTACACCATCCTATGGACAGCTCTGGTCCCGGGACCATAAATCTCCATAGGATGGTGTAGCAACAGCGCCTCTGTACAATTTCAGGCCACTGTGATATTGCACCTAAAAAAATTCAGCTTTGAAAATTAATAACTTTTGAATGAAACACCTTTCAGCAGTGGGAGTACTCTTGTTTTACTCAGGGAGATAAATCCTACAACATATTTTTTTTTTTTACATTTTAAGTATTACTATTAGTGTTGAGCGAGCATGCTCGGCCGATGCTCGGATCGCCTCGAGCATCGCTCTGCTCGGCACATGGCGGTACTCGTACGAGTACCGCATGTGCTCGCCCGCCATGTTCGGGTCTCCTCCCCGCACGTTTTGCGGCTGCTGCGCAGCCAATAAACGTGCAGGGAGGCTCTGACATCAGTGTAATGCCAGCAGCCATGTTGGCTGCTGGCATTACACTGATTGGCTGGCCAGAACCCGTGGTCGGGTGCTGTATAGCACCTGACCAGCGAGTTCGGCTCAGTCTTAGCCAGGGAGAGATGAGGATAGGAAGGGAAAGTCAGTGTAGGGAGAAAAAAAGCAAATTTGTGAAAAAAAAAGAACCAAAAGTCCTTTTTAGGACTACTGTGTGTGGGGGCAGCAGGTTATTTTGTGTGGGGGGAAAAAAAACAAAAAAAAAAAAAATTTCATATATTCTGTTTAGTGTGCAAAGTTGCAGATTAGAGCACATTCTGTTTAGTGTGCAAAGTTGCAGATTAGAGCACATTCTGTTTAGTGTGCAAAGTTGCAGATTAGAGCACATTCTGTTAAGTCTTCAAACTAAAATATCAAAGTCACATATTCCATTCAGTGTGCGTCGCCGCACTTTAGCAGCACATTCTGTGTACTGTGCAGAGTTGCAGAATAGGAAGAAATACTGTTAAGTCTTCAAACTAAAATATCAAAGTCACATATTCCATTCAGTGTGCTTCGCCGCAGTTTAGCAGCACATTCTGTGTACTGTGCAGAGTTGCAGAATAGGAAGAAATACTGTTAAGTCTTCAAACTAAAATATCAAAGTCGCATATTCCATTCAGTGTGCTTCGCCGCAGTTTAGCAGCACATTCTGTGTACTGTGCAGAGTTGCAGAATAGGAAGAAATACTGTTAAGTCTTTAAACTGTAAAATATCAAAGTCACATATTCCATTCAGTGTGCGTCGCCGCAGTTTAGCAGCACATTCTGTGTACTGTGCACAGTTGCAGAATAGGAAGAAATACTGTTAAGTCTTGAAACTGTAAAATATCAAAGTCACATATTCCATTCAGTGTGCGTCACCGCAGTTTAGCAGCCTATTCTGTGTACTCTGCACAGTTGCAGAATAGGAAGAAATACTGTTAAGTGTTCAAAGTAAAATATCAAAGTCACATATTCCATTCAGTGTGCGTCACCGCAGTTTAGCAGCCTATTCTGTCTACTCTGCACAGTTGCAGAATAGGAAGAAATACTGTTAAGTCTTCAAAGTAAAATATCAAAGTCACATATTCCATTCAGTGTGCTTCGCCGCAGTTTAGCAGCCTATTCTGTGTACTCTGCACAGTTGCAGAATAGGAAGAAATACTGTTAAGTCTTCAAACTCAAATATCAAAGTCACATATTCCATTCAGTGTGCTTCGCCGCAGTTTAGCAGCCTATTCTGTGTACTCTGAACAGTTGCAGAATAGGAAGAAATACTGTTAAGTCTTCAAAGTAAAATATCAAAGTCACATATTCCATTCAGTGTGCGTCACCGCAGTTTAGAAGCCTATTCTGTGTACTCTGCACAGTTGCAGAATAGGAAGAAATACTGTTAAGTCTTCAAACTCAAATATCAAAGTCACATATTCCATTCAGTGTGCTTCGCCGCAGTTTAGCAGCCTATTCTGTGTACTCTGCACAGTTGCAGAATAGGAAGAAATACTGTTAAGTCTTCAAACTCAAATATCAAAGTCACATATTACATTCAGTGTGCTTCGCCGCAGTTTAGCAGCCTATTCTGTGTACTCTGCACAGTTGCAGAATAGGAAGAAATACTGTTAAGTCTTCAAACTCAAATATCAAAGTCACATATTCCATTCAGTGTGCTTCGCCGCAGTTTAGCAGCCTATTCTGTGTACTCTGCACAGTTGCAGAATAGGAAGAAATACTGTTAAGTCTTCAAAGTAAAATATCAAAGTCACATATTCCATTCAGTGTGCGTCACCGCAGTTTAGCAGCCTATTCTGTGTACTCTGCACAGTTGCAGAAAAGGAAGAAATACTGTTAAGTCTTCAAACTCAAATATCAAAGTCACATATTCCATTCAGTGTGGTTCGCCGCAGTTTAGCAGCCTATTCTGTGTACTCTGCACAGTTGCAGAATAGGAAGAAATACTGTTAAGTCTTCAAAGTAAAATATCAAAGTCACATATTCCATTCAGTGTGCTTCGCCGCAGTTTAGCAGCCTATTCTGTGTACTCTGCACAGTTGCAGAATAGGAAGAAATACTGTTAAGTCTTCAAACTCAAATATCAAAGTCACATATTCCATTCAGTGTGCTTCGCCGCAGTTTAGAAGCCTATTCTGTGTACTCTGCACAGTTGCAGAATAGGAAGAAATACTGTTAAGTCTTCAAACTCAAATATCAAAGTCACATATTCCATTCAGTGTGCTTCGCCGCAGTTTAGCAGCCTATTCTGTGTACTCTGCACAGTTGCAGAATAGGAAGAAATACTGTTAAGTCTTCAAACTCAAATATCAAAGTCACATATTCCATTCAGTGTGCTTCGCCGCAGTTTAGCAGCCTATTCTGTGTACTCTGCACAGTTGCAGAATAGGAAGAAATACTGTTAAGTCTTCAAAGTAAAATATCAAAGTCACATATTCCATTCAGTGTGCTTCGCCGCAGTTTAGCAGCCTATTCTGTGTACTCTGCACAGTTGCAGAATAGGAAGAAATACTGTTAAGTCTTCAAAGTAAAATATCAAAGTCACATATTCCATTCAGTGTGCTTCGCCGCAGTTTAGCAGCCTATTCTGTGTACTCTGCACAGTTGCAGAATAGGAAGAAATACTGTTAAGTCTTCAAACTCAAATATCAAAGTCACATATTCCATTCAGTGTGCTTCGCCGCAGTTTAGCAGCCTATTCTGTGTACTCTGCACAGTTGCAGAATAGGAAGAAATACTGTTAAGTCTTCAAACTCAAATATCAAAGTCACATATTCCATTCAGTGTGCGTCACCGCAGTTTAGCAGCCTATTCTGTGTACTCTGCACAGTTGCAGAATAGGAAGAAATACTGTTAAGTCTTCAAAGTAAAATATCAAAGTCACATATTCCGTGTAAGATGAAGAAGGCGGGTAAAAAGGGACGGGGAAGTGGACGTGATCCTGATAGTTCAGGGCGCGGGTCAGGACGCAGAGAAACTGTGCCTGGTGCCAGAGCACAAGAAAGAAAGACATCCACCATACCTAGCTTCATGTCTAATTTTACAGGGCGTCGCAGGACATCACTCTCGAGGTCCGACCACTGCGAACAGGTGGTCGGTTGGATGTCAGCTGATACTGCTTCCAGTCGGTTAAGCACCACCCTGTCTTCCACCAAGTCCACTCTCAGTAGCCAAGAGTCTGGTCAACATAATCCTCACTCTGATCATCCTTCCTCCCACCATAGACGGTCTGGTCAAAGAAGTGATCCCACACTGGGAAATAGTGAGGAGCTCGTCTCATCACCAATCCTTCATTTGACCCTCTCTCCAAGCACGCTTGCAGAGGAACATGACATCTTATGCCCTGATTCACAACCTCTAGAGGGTACCCAATCACAAGAAGATGACAGATGTGAACGGCATTTAAGGTCAAAGGAAGTAGTGGATGATGATGATGATGAGACACAGTTGCCATTAAATCAACCACTATTACTGTCTCAAGACCTTGTTGAGGAGGATGTTATACAGTTGTCAATGACTGAGTATGTGGTGGGATCAAGACATGAGGAGGATGATCAGAGTGAGGAAGTGGAGGAGGACTTGGTGGACGATGAGGTGACTGACCCCACCTGGGAAGGTGTAGAGCCGAGCGATGACAGCAGTCCTGAGGGTGAGCCATCTGCAGCACCGCAACAGGCTGGAAGAGGCAGTGGTGTGGCTACTAGTGTTGAGCGAGCGTGCTCGGCCGATGCTCGGATCGGCTCGAGCATCGCTCTGCTCGGCACATGGCGGTACTCGTCGAGTACCGCCATGTGCTCGCCCGCCATGTTCGGGTGGCGGGGATCTGTGCCGGAAGAGGCACAGATCTGAAGACGCTCCGCTGGACCACCAGGGACTGGAGGTACGGGGGCATTGCGGAGATGAAGGGGGCATTGCGGAGATGAAGGGGGACATTGTGGAAGAGGGGCATAGCGGAGAAGAAGGGGGACATTGTGGAAGAGGGGCATAGAGTCTATGCCCCTCTTCCACAATGTCCCCCTTCATCTCCGCTATGCCCCTCTTCCACAATGTCCCCCTTCATCTCCTCTATGCCCCTCTTCCACAATGTCCCCCTTCATCTCCGCTATGCCCCTCTTCCACAATGTCCCCCTTCATCTCCTCTATGCCATAGAGGAGATGAAGGGGGACATTGTGGAAGAGGGGCATAGCGGAGATGAAGGGGGACATTGTGGAAGAGGGGCATAGCGGAGATGAAGGGGGCATAGCGGAGATGAAGGGGGACATTGCGGAGCTGAAGGGGGCATTCGGAGATGAAGGGGGCATAGCGGAGATGAAGGGGGGCATTGATCAGGCACCCTCCCCTCATCAGAGCAGGGGGTGCCTGGTATAATGCTCGTGTCGCCCCATTGGATTCAATGGGGCTCGGGTGCTTGGCCGAGCACTCGAGCCTCAGGGGGTGCTCGGTCAGAGCACCCGAGCACCCGAGCATCGGGGTGCTCGCTCAACACTAGTGGCTACAGAAAGAAGGCGGACCGCACCAAACCGGCCCGCAAATGTTCCACGGAGCACCCCCTTGCGTAAATCTCCCTTGCCAAGGGGTAGGTGTTCCGCGGTATGGCGTTTTTTTAAGGAAAGTGCGGACGACAAAAGAATTGTAGTTTGCAACCTGTGCCACACCAGAATGAGCCGAGGCATGAACACTAGAAACCTCACCACCACCAGCATGATCCGCCACATGGCATCCAAGCACCGTAATAAGTGGGAGGAACGCCTGGATCGCCCATCTGTGTCTGCAGGCCACACCACTGCCTCCTCTTCCCCTGTTTTCGGTGCCGGCCAATCGCCTGTCGAAGGCACAGGCCCGCATACCTCCCGCCCTGCACCTGTACCATCTGAAGCACCATCAGCGACCACATCCACTTCCCTGTCCCAGCACAGCGTCCAAATGTCGTTACCCCAGGCATTTGAGCGCAAGCGAAAATACCCAGCCACCCACCCACAGGCCATAGCACTAACCTCACACCTTTCCAAATTACTGGCCATCGAAATGCTGCCATTTAGGCTTGTGGACACTGAGTCCTTCCGCAGCCTGATGGCAGCAGCTGTCCCTCGGTACGCGGTCCCCAGCCGCCACTACTTTTCCCGGTGTGCCATCCCCGCATTACACCACCATGTGTCCCGTAACATCACCCGTGCCCTGACCAACGCAGTTACTGGGAAGGTCCACTTAACGACTGACACATGGACAAGTGCTTGTGGCCAGGGACGCTACATTTCCCTGACGGCACACTGGGTGAATATCGTGGAGGCTGGGAGCGACTCGGACCCTGGGATGGCACGGGTGCTACCCACGCCGAGGATTGCGGGCCCTACCTCCATCAGGGTTTCCGCCAGCACCTACGTTATTGGCTCCTCCTCCTCCGTTTCCACCTCCGAATTCTCTACACGCAGCGCCACTCCCCCATCAGCCAGTAGCTGGAAGCAGTGTAGCACTGCAGTGGGGAAGCGTCAACAGGCCGTGCTGAAGCTGATCTGCCTTGGGGACAAACAGCACACGGCCTCAGAGCTGTTGCAGGGGATTAGTCACCAGACCGAGCAGTGGCTCTCGCCACTCAACCTGCAACCAGGGATGGTTGTGTGTGATAATGGGCGTAACTTGGTGGCGGCTTTGGAGCTCGGCAAGCTCACACACGTACCATGCCTAGCGCATGTATTTAATTTAGTGGTTCAGCGATTTCTAAAAACCTACCCCAATGTGCATGATCTCTTGACCAAGGTGCGCCGCGTGTGTGCACATTTCCGTAAGTCATCTACAGCTTCAGCCGGCCTTTTGAAGCTGCAGCAGCGCTTACAATTGCCAGCTCACCGGCTGCTGTGTGACGTGAGCACGCGCTGGAACTCCACCTTCCACATGTTGGCCCGGCTTTGTGAGCAGCAGAGGGCAGTAGTGGAGTACCAGCTGTTACACGGTCGTCGCCTCTCCGTTCAACTTCTTGTAATCAGAAGTGAGGAGTGGGAATGGATGTCAGACCTCTGTGAGGTTTTACGCAATTTTGAGGAATCGACACAGATGGTGAGCGGCGATAACGCTATTATCAGTGTAACCATCCCACTTCTGTGTCTACTGAAACGCTCGCTGCTCACAATTAAAACTGACGCTTTGCATGTGGAAGAGGTGGAAATGCGGGAGGAAGAGCTTACACAAGGTGATAGCCAGAGCACCCTCACTTCGTCTTCTCAGCGACAATTGGAGGAGGCGGAGGAGGAGGAGGAGGAAGACACGGTTGCCTCCGCTACAGAGGGTAGCCATGGAACTTTAGTTCCATCTCTTCAGCGTGGGTGGGCAGAAGAGGAGGAAGAGGATGAGGAGATTGAGAGTCATCCTCCTGGTGAGGACAGCGATATCTTGACTGTTGGTACTCTGGCACACATGGCTGACTTTATGTTAGGCTGCCTTTCCCGTGACCCACGCGTTATACGCATTTTAGACAACACGGATTACTGGGTGTTCACCCTTCTGGACCCCCGCTACAAAGAGAATTTCTCATCTCTCATTCCTCCGGTGGAGAGGACAAGCAAAATGGTGCAATACCAGAAGGTTCTTGTTGAAAAATTGCTCCAAAATTTTCCATCTGACAACGCTGGCGGCAGAGTACGTGCTACCTTGGCCAACCGAGAAGGGGAGAAAAGGGGAGCACACAGCAGTTCCGACAAAGGCAGGGCAACACTCTCCAAGGCGTGGGACACCTTCATGACACCCCGCCAGCACCCTCACCCTGATGCGCAGCCTAGTGTCACAAGGAGGGAAAAGTTTTGGAAGATGGTGAAGGAGTACGTAGCAGACCGTGTCAGCGTCCTCAATGATCCCTCTGTGCCTTACAACTACTGGGTGTCCAAGCTGGACACGTGGTATGAACTGGCACTCTACGCCTTGGAGGTGCTGGCCTGCCCTGCCGCCAGCGTTCTGTCTGAGCGGGTATTTAGTGCTGCTGGTGGCATCATAACAGATAAGCGTATCCGCCTTTCCACCGACAATGCTGATAGGTTGACACTTATAAAAATGAACAAGGCCTGGATTTCCCCTGACTTCTCCACTCCACTGGAGGAAAGCCCCGGGGGAACATAAACTCACTTTATATATGTTATTTACAATGATGGGAATACTCTGTATTCCCATTCACCCCTTCCACCCAAAAAACGGGTATATGGTTGACTCTTAATCTTCTCATCCTCCTCCTCCTCTTCCATATGCCCTGTGCTATAATTTTTATATAGGGCCAGCTCACCAGCGGGCCCTGTGATATAATTTTTATATAGGGCCAGCTCACCAGCGGGCCCTGTTTGACAACTTTTTGTATAGGTCAGCTCACCAGCGGGCCTTCTTATATAATGTTTTATTGGGTCAGCTCTCTAGCGGGCCCTCTCATATAATGTTTTATAGCGTCAGCTCACTAGCGGGCCTTCGCATATAATGTTTAGGATGGTCAGCTCCGCAGCAGACCCTCACCCATAATGTTTTAGATGGTCGGCTCAGCGCACGTTTCCCTCTTAATCATGGCCTCAGTTCAATAAAATCAAGGAAATTTTTGGGAGAATTTGCCTCTGCGCACGTTTCCCTCTTAATCATGGCCCCAGTTCAGAAAAATCAAGGAAATTTTTGGGAGAATTTGCCTCTGCGCACGTTTCCCTCTTAATCATGGCCTCAGTTCAGAAAAATCGAGGAAATTTTTTGGAGAATTTGCAGATGATATACAAGTAAATATACAGCAAATATTGTTTGGTAACAATTTTTCGCCTAAAGTCGTTTTTATTTTCCTTTTTGTGTGTTTTACGGTCAGTCTGTAAAAATGGCGTACTACGGGCGAAAGATCGTTCCCAGCAGCAATGTTGGAGTCCAAGATGCATCCAGACATCCTCCCTATGCTGTCCCTGAACCATTTCTGTGGTGTTTCCATCATTTTCTTCCCTTTTCCTATGGACCAGGCACCCTCCCCTCATCAGAGCAGGGGGTGCCTGGTGTAATGCTCGAGTCCTCCCATTGACTTCAATGGGGCTCGGGTGCTCGGCCGAGCACTCGAGCCTCCGGGGGTGCTCGGTCAGAGCACCCGAACACCCGAGCATTGGGGTGCTCGCTCATCACTAATTACTATCCCTTTAAATAAACTGACCACAATAATCCAAAAGTGGACCTTTAGGACGAGATGATCAAAAAGTTGTCATAATGAAAACATTGTTGGATCATGAATTAGTGGTAAAAGAAGGACAATATTTTCAGAAATAAATTTGTCATGTTTGAAAATGTGTCTGAAAAATTAAGATATTGATGAATATTGCCCTTAAAAAGTCTGATGTTAAAAAGTCTTTGATTTTGTCTGAAATTAAAATTTTCAAAGAAACAAAGACATTTTTTGTTTTTGAAACAACAGATTGCTTCTCATGCCTACTAATAGCAATTTCATTTGTCTTCTTCAAGTTTAGACCATTTTTATTTTGTCGGGAAAAAATTACATTATTCAGACAAAAGTGACATTAAAATTAATATTTTTTTTCTGAAACTACCTGACAATATGACAATAGTTTAAATCACACTCACTTATAAGAAGGCTTTTTCCCCTTTGATGGAGATGGTGGAATTGGATGAAAATATTGACGGAAACATGTCTGAGAATTGACGGACCATGGATGGACCATGGTGTAAGAGCTTTTTTATTTTGATCACATACAATTTCAGTTACCACCACCTTCTGAACATCTCGCCTTTAGTGCAGGTGGTCTTGTAATTGTGTTGGCCATACCTACAACTCAGAACATTGAGCCATAGCCAGTTGCCTATTCTAAAAACATATGCATGCCTCTAATAATTTATGTTTAAAGCGGAACTTTAAACAGATGAACATAGAGCCTTAAAGTGTTAGTAATGTCCAAAAAATGTTTTAATAGATTTGTAGAGGCTAAAAAAAAATTATCATTGCCACAAACCCCATCTCTCAAATCTCTCCTGACAGCAGGAGATCCCAATCTGGGGATCAGCCTGTGGCTCTGCAACAGAGCTGAAAACCCGTTATTAAAAAATAATGACTTCATTGTAAAGGTCTACAAAGTGTTCCTGGTTTGCAAGCACACTTTGTAGACAATTCCCATGAAGTAGTTCTTTTCTGATAACGGGATTTCGGCTCTGCTGCAGAGCCTCATTGTTTCGGCCAACATGGATCCCCTTCTGTCAGCTTTAGAGCTGACATCAAGAGAAGGGGAGGGAAGGGGGAACTTTGATTGCCAATATCTCTCAAACCATAGCGGTTTGAGAGACGGGGTTTGTGGCAATGAGATTCTTTTTTTAGCCTATACAAATCTATTTAAAAAAATTGGGGATATTACTAACACTTTAAATCATAATCACATTTGCGATATGCCTAGACATAGTTGTCTTTTCTAGAATAATCACTGCATTAAAGAAAAATAGAACCTTTTTGGCAGACAGCAGGGAACAACGCAGATATCTTGCTGCATCTGTGCTGTACACCCCCTTCAACTCCATGATTGACGAGTTGAATACCTTTGTGCCGAAAGGCACCAGAAGGGACTGACATTGCAGGTGCAGAGAGCTCCTACTGCAAGATCCCTGCTGATGCCTGCCTGCCGAAAAGATTCTATTTTTCTTTAATGCAGCAATTATTCTTGAAAAGACAGCTATGTCTAGGCATATCACTAATGTAATTATGATTTAAAGCTCTATGTTTATCTGATGAAAGTTCCGCATTAATCCTGTTAGCCTAACTTGAGTACAACTTCCTCTGTTAATGGCAAGAAGGCATGTAGGTATTGTAGTGAAGACAGTCACACTATTTATCATGCATCTTTAACCCTGTGAGTGCTAGAAGGTTTTCCAACCTGTTGCTAACCAATGTTTTGGACATATTTCTGGTACTTAAATTGTGAAAAAGGTAAACATTTGTTTTTTACCTCTATCTCGTAAGCAGGTGGAAAATTGTGGCAGGTATACGGATTCATACACAAAATTGATCTATAAGAAAAGACACACGATTTTAATTTTTGCTTTGATGAAACCCCTTACATTTATTTTATTAACCCTTTGAGTGCCAGAGAGAGTACGCAACGTATTGCTTTGCAATGCTTTGTGTACCTC
Source organism: Rhinophrynus dorsalis (assembly GCA_037306005.1). NCBI lineage: Eukaryota > Metazoa > Chordata > Amphibia > Anura > Rhinophrynidae > Rhinophrynus > Rhinophrynus dorsalis. The sequence continues at coordinate 42,447,347 of CM074727.1, forward strand.
TCTGGCACTCAAAATTAAACAGACTATGAAATCATGACCTTTAAAGGGATAGTAATGGTTAATTTTACGTTGATTTAATATTGTAGACATTAAAAAAAGGTTAACATCAATGTAAGTCTTATCTCTCAAACCTTTATGGTTTGAGAGATATAACTTGCTAAAGTTACCTTTTCCTGGCTGTTTTACTCAAGTCTGCCATCTAGCTGACAGCTGCAGATTCCAGTCATTTGACCAGACAGAGGCTTTTCAGCAGAGCTAAAATCATGCTATTTAGAAAAAAATACTTCATTGGAATGGTCTACAAAGTGTGCTTGAAAGCCAGGCACACTTTGTAGACCATTCCAAATTAAGTATTTATCTTTAGATATCGTTACATCAGTGCTGCTGAAGAGCCACGTCTGGTCAAGTGACCAGAATCTGCTTCTGACAGCTTTACAGCTCGTCAAGCAGAAAGGGGAGGGACCAGAGGACTTTATTTTCCTATATCTCTCAAACCATAACAGTTTGAGAGATACGAATAAGTACAAGTACTCTCTTTTAATTGTATATACCATATAGCTATTTTTTTTTTTGACATTACTATCCCTTTAAGGGTTAAACATATAAAAGAAAAAAATCCTTGATTTTAAAGTGGAACTACCATTACTACTTAGGCAGGTGGCGACTAGCTTAATAATAGTTAGTTTACCCCCTTGTAAAGCAATCCTTAAGCTTCCGGAACCAGAACACAGACATCAGTGCAGACATCTTGTCTGTGCACCTGCACTGTCAGTCCCGGTCTCCCTACAGAAGCATTGCACTGGCCCGAATGGCACCGGAAAGGAACTGACGGCACAGACACGCGGATTGCACTAACCTGACCATCAGTCTCAGAAGATTAATGATTACTTTACAATGGGGCACTTTTGAGAGGTAAAATAAATATTTTTAAGCTAGTCGCCACCTGTCCAAGTATTGCAGGGTGACTTTAGCTAATGTGGTAGTTCCACTTTAAATAATGTGCAGGATCTCGTTTCAGACTTTCTGTTCTCTTTATTTGCAATGTTATTGTTTCTGCATCCAAAACTAATCGGAATAATAGATATCAGTGTTTCCATTTATTATTATAAGCACATCAGTCATGCAGTGTTAATAGACCACAGATATGTTCTGTTTCTTATGTCCTAACAAGGCACACAGGAAATCAGAGTAAAATGTTTAAAGGGATAGTAATACTTAAAATGTAAAAGAAATATGTTGAAGGGTTTATCCCCCTGAGTAAAACAAGGGTACTCCCACTGCTGAAAGGTGTTTCATTCAAAAGTTATTAATTTTCAAAGTTGAATTTTTTAGGTGCAATATCACAGTGGCCTGAAATTGTACAGTGGCACTGTTTCAACATCATCCTATGGAGATTTATGGTCCCGGGACCAGAGCTGTCCATAGGATGGTGTAGCAACAGCGCCATTGTACAATTTCAGGACACTGTGATATTGCACCTAAAAAATTAAACTTTGAAAATTAATAACTTTTGAATGAAACACCTTTCAGCAGTGGGAGTACTCTTGTTTTACTCAGGGGGATAGACCCTACAACATTTTTTTTTACATTTTAAGTATTACTATCCCTTTAATTCAGTATGTAGGTATTACAGGGGAGTTGTTTGAACTTGCTAGCTTTAAAGTATTAATGTTGGTATAGTGTTGGCATAGTGTGCACTAAAGAGATAGTAACACTTGAAATACAGTAAAATGTATATTGTAAGATATATCCTCCTGAATAAAGCAAGTGTACTCCGACTGCTGAGAGGGGTTTTATTAAATAGTTATTGCAGCTAAAAGCTGATTTCTTTAGGTTCAGTATCTCAATGGCCTGAAATTGTACAGTGGCGCTGTTGCTATACCACTGTATTACCTAATGTGTCTGGCACGTAAAGCTCCCTTGGGATCTTTGTCAGAGGAATAAGCCGAACATGCACACCAAGTATTACAAGTTTATTACTAGTAGTCACTTCAACAACACAGAAATAATACACACCACAACATATCCACACATAGCAGGCTCTAGTATATAGCATTACTAAAATATATTAACAATCAATACTATGTCACATATATCTTTCTCCTATCCTCCTAGCGTCTTAAGCTACAGCAGAGATAGATAACATTACTAAGATACAATCACAATCAGCTATATTTCAACATCATCAACTTCCCCACAATTTGTAATATTTGGGTCACACATTATTCTACACCTATCCTTCTAGCGTTTTGAGCTACAGCAGAGATAGATTGGATTTACATTACCCAGCATGCTTGCCGCATTGTTCCTTGCTGCATTGCAATGGGGTCTCTGGACAGCAGGCAGGAGCCTTCTGGTCATCACGGGGCTACGCATCAGTGAGCGCGCTATCTGCTGCCCATCAGTTCCCCCTTTTTATACCTAACAAGTGGGTGGGCAGTCTAGCACTGTCTCCCCTTGATAGTCTTATAAGTGCAGCACCATCAGGCCATGACCTAGGTGGCGAGTGCATCTTGTGAGTTGGCCAGACTCCCAAATTACCGCAGGTCACATCTGATAGCTCTTGTTCCGGTGTAAAAGTTTCAGGCAGTATATCCTGACCTTGTTTGACTCGAGCACTCTGGGTACTGTTCCCAGAAAAGTGTGTAGAAGTTTTAAGCAGCATGTCCTGACCTTGTTGGACAGCTCTGGTCCCAGGAAAATAAATCTCTATAGGATGGTGTAGCAACAGTGCCACTGTACAATTTCAGGCCACTGTGATATTGCACCTAAAAAAATCAACTTTGAAAATTAATAACTTTTGAATGAAACACCTTTCAGCAGTGGGAGTACTCTTGTTTTACTCAGGGGGATAAACCCTACAACATATTTTTTTTTAAGTTTTAAGTATTACTATCCCTTTAATTCTACACTTAGTACCTGTTTGTTCTGTCCTTCCCCATCCTTTCTTATTTAGGATCTTGCTGCCATCTAGTGTCCTCTTTCAGTATTGCTTACCATTCAATCAGAAAAGTATTACCTATTACTCACTTCTCTGGTCATCCAGAGCCTATTACCAGCTCGAATATTGTGTGCTATCCAGACTGGTGGCTGGCAACTTTAACTCTGCTCTAGCCACAGCAATGCCTGGCAGTGAGTAGTCCACACACTATAGCCCTGCTCCCTAGCGTCATCCCTGAGAAGCTAGCTCTTCTGATTGTTGTGGTCTTCCTCTTGTACCTCCTTATTCAGGGGGAAACCTGGCCCTGCACCAAGTTGTTTCAGTGTGTGTATGTTTGTGTACATGTGCTGTGCTTGCCTCCACATATGTTTACATTTTTTTTTATTATAGTACAAAAATCAACTAGTGAACACAATATCTCTAAGTTAAACCTCATGCCCTAGTCACATGTGTAGCATGTATATGGAAACAGGACTCATAATTTTTACTTTAGAGCTTTTAGTTTGCTTCTTTTCGACAGTGTGTGTGTTCTGGTGAAACTAACCTAGGGGGTGGTTTGTAGTCATCAAATCTGTTTAAGTGTAAGAAATTCCAGTATTTACCATAGATAATGCAATACCTTCAACCCCTGAATTCATTGTTGCTGCTTCAACATCTTCCCTGCAAGATACATTAATACAATTTTGAAGAGATTATACAAATGTAACAGTCATATCAAGCAAAGGTCATGGGAGGAAAAACCAATTGTAAGTGACGTGAAAAGGTGACATTTCTCAAATATTAAAACATTCAAACATGGAACATAACAGTACTTAAGAACTCAATAGCCCATGTAGTCAGCCGATTTCAATATAAGTATCTATTCACCTGATTATAGGAAATATTTGGCCCTCCAGTTGTTGGGAACAATAAATCATATCATCATCCAGATGTTGTTTGGAAAGGAGATCTCCAGGAAACTAGTTGACTGCCATTTGCAAGGCAATAAGAAATGTTTTTACCCACTTAGAGCTATATTGAAATGGCTTCAAAGTTTTTTTTTTTTTTTTCTTCCTCTGGATAAACAGGGGTTATTTGTCATGAGCTGGACTTGACGGACTCATGTCTTTTTTCAGCCTCATCAACTATGTTACTATGTTAGATGTACTAAGGTGTGATAAAGAGGATATAACTTCTCTATGATAATAAACTCTCCAATTTCTGTTACTCCATGGGTGAGATGTTCAGAAAGTGGTGGTACCTGAAATTGTCTGTAATCAGAATAAAAAAGTTCTTACGCCGTAATCCATCAATTCTCAGACATGTGTCCAGCATTTTTTGCATCCAATTCCACCATCTCTGTCAAAGGGAAAAAGACTTCTTAAAAGTGGGCGTGGTTTAGTCTTTCATCATAATGTAAGGTATTTTCAGAAAAAAAATATTCTTTTGAATGTCATTTTGTTGTCTGATTAACATCTAAATGGTCTAAACTTGGAGAAGAAAAATTTGTTTCAAAGACACCAAGACCACCACCTAATGATCCAACAAGTTTTTCATTATGATGACTTTTTGAACATCTCGCCCCATAAGTCTATGCCCTAAGATCTCTCAAGCTGAGCATACATCAGTGCATAGACGCCACAGAATAACATAGAAACTCAAGACTTTCTCACTGGAGATGTTATCTCCTCTTCACCACCTTTATCACACCCCTAGTGAATCACCCACCGGAGTACCAAAGGTTGGCTGTCACTGCTATTCACTAAAAGTTTCTACTAGTTATTGCTAGTATTTAAATATCAATGTGTGCAGTGATAACATTTCTACAAAAAAAAAAAACCATGAATTTGTTATAAGCAGGAATAACAACAGATGGTTTAAAACTTTGAGTGCCACAGGGGTGTCCAAGACATTGCTTTACAATGTGTTGGATACTCTTCTTGTACCCAAAGGGTGAAACATTATATTACACATAACTCCAAGATGTTTACTTGCAAAGCAAAATTTCAAAATGGCAAATATAATAATGCTAAATTCCCAAAAATCCTACAGATTACAATCCTGCTTTAAACAAAAAAAGAAATGTTAGACATAATTTATTATTTACAGGTTTTAAAGAGAAACTAAAGTTATGTAAATGTCTATTGTGATACACACTTCCACACACCTGCATTAACTCTTCTGTTGTGCAATGAAAAGCAATGCTTGATCTGCCCGGACATTGGGGAGGTTTACTAACATATTAAACAATGATCCCTCTTTCAAAACTATATCTCTGTGGCCTCAGTTGTGATGCATTCAGAATGTTAATATGAATGTATGTATGTATCTTTATTTATACAGCACCATACATGTACATAGATCTTTACATAAGTTGTAACAGTATGATACAAAAATACAGAACTAAGTTAAGAGCATCAGGCTAAAGTGCAATCATTGCATTATTTGAGGAGGAAAAGTGCATCAAAGGGAATCATACATTGGGAAAGGGACCCTTCACCAAGGAAGTCACAATCTAATTAGAAATCATGCCAAAATACAGAGACAGTAGAAGGAGGATCAATAAGTGCAAATACAAGGCTTAATGAAGGAAGAGCAGAATGATTCTAATGTGACTGTCAATGTGCACAAGGAGGATATTGTTACTGAGATGCCTCATTGAGCAGGTGGGTTTTCAGGAGATGCTTCAAAGTGATGATTGTGAATGATTGGCAAATGGTGATAGGGAGGACGTTCCAAAGTCGAGAGACAGCCATTGAAAAAGATTGCAGCTGAGAGATGGCTCGAGTAGTGTAGTGAGATCATAGAAAAAAACACTTGAGAAGAATGTAAGTGAAGGGAAGGGGTGTGTGGCTGATAAGAGCAGAAATGTAGAAGGGGGCTGAAGAAGAAAGATACTTAAAGAAGAGGACAAGAATCATGTTAGAAATATGATACTTTATAGAAGGCCAATAGAGGGATTTCAGGAGCAGATGACAGTGAAGGTATCTGGGAGCAAAGAGAAGTAGTCTCAGGACTGATCCCTGAGGTACACCTACTGAGAGGTCATGGGGACATGAGAAAGCATTAGAAAAAGAAACATTGAAAGTACAGTGAGAGCGACAGGAAGAAATCCATTCTTGAGGTGTGTCATGGATGCCAAGGGTGTACAGTGTTATTTGTATATCAGTGTTTCCTGCTTTGTTTCAATAAAGCACTGTGAGCCTAAACAATTGAGGAGCAAACCAACTGCACCCAGGAGGAAATAAAAATTCCCCAAATTTCTTTTGATTTGGATGGGGATTTTAAACCCTTGAATACTAAAGAGATCTCCAAAGCTCCGAAAAGGAATATGTTGGAAGCCATTCTAGCATTCAAGAGGATAAAACATAAGTAAAATCAGTGAGGATTATTCCTCTGCACGTTGTAGTTGGTTTGCTCCAGATCTGCTCATCTTTTCCTGTCTACATTAGGGGCTAGATTCAAATGCAGGTGCTAATTTTACCTCAGCATTATCTTCAGATTTCCCCATAGACTTCAATAGAAATTTGTTTGATAAAACAGGAGGTAACACTTATCTCCTGCATTTGACTCCAGCCCCTGGTATTTTGTCCTATATTAGTAAACTAGCTGCATCAGATGTTAGGGACTCAAGGCCTACGTTTGCTAGGTGCTAATTAATGCAACAATAGAGAGTCCTTTAACCCTTTGAGTGCCAGAGTGGCATGGAATTGTCTGTACCACTCCGGAACTCAAAGGGTTAACATGTATTACAAGCCACCACATTTTTGAATACCAACTCCATCTCCTTTTTCACTGTTTACAATGGTTGGTAATTTAGCAACCACTGTGCATTTTTACCTGTCAGCAGTTTGCCACAGCACAGGTGATAGAATACCTGACTGACTAAACCTACTTATGGTGGTTTGTCTACCCCAATGGTGTTAATAGATCAAGCCCCTAGTCCGGTAGCAGTACCTAACATTCTGGCATTGGCACAATAGTTGAAGCTCCCCTCACAGATCCTAATACATGTGATGCTGTAGCTTTTACATGTTTCTCAATGGATTTTCATGCAGTTTGATTAGCTAAAGTTTCTTAGGAAATAAAAAGTGAAACGTGTTTCAGGTCTTGTGGAACACGCGGTTTCTGATGAATATATAAACAATACAGAATATTTTCACTCATTTAGTCACCACAAAATTACTGCTGCTCAAAGCTGATTGGCTGGGAGGGAATTTGAACACAGTCTGCCCATATATAAAGGCAGTCTCTGTTCAAATTCCCTCAGTGTGAAACAGGCATTGGCCCGTGAGGGAGGAATGGGGGATCTGTGCCACATATTACTGTCTCTACAGCCACCGCCTCTGTGGCCTCACACAGAGGCTGAGACAAATAAAACAGCTAAGTATATTTTTTAACAAATTTCGGAATACTTATTTATTGCCATTATTTAGCGATGTTTTGGGAACTTAACGCACAAAATAGACACTAAGCCACAAGACCATTTCTGTGGCCTAACGTCCGTTCTGCTTTTAGCTGGTAGGGCCTTTGAATACTGATTTAGACATTTCATTATGTTGGTACTTAGTTTGGCCCTAACACATATTGTAGCGCATTCCTTTAAACAGAGCCCTCTGTCACTTGTAACTCAAGCTGTATGTTTTCTGTTTGCAGTTCTTTAGAACACAAAATTATGTGAACAAAAATAAAAAGAAAAGGAACTTTGAGAGTACATTTGTTCACAAATTTGGTATACCATTGTAAACATATTTATTCATAAAAGTGGATCTAATTAAATGACATTTCTATGCAGTTGACTTACTGTTATTTACTTTTTTATAAGTTTGCCACGTAGGAGTAAAATATTTTCAGCACTTACGGCAACAGTGTTCTACCACTGAAGAGCTTTTCTCTTATATCCAAGGACTTTAAAAGAATTTTATAGTCCGTTTTTAAAGTCATTTTACGGCTTATTAAAAAACATCTCTGAAAAGGTTCTTCTTCAGTTCCTATCCTGAAAAACAAAAAACAAAATAAATATTTTTGAAGGATATAAGTGCCTGAATTTAACAAAAGAAAATTTTCAGAACTGGCCTTTTTTGGCATCCATACTGTTTTTTTTTTTTTTTTTTTCAGATTTGTTATGATGACTTTCAAATGTGTTTGTAATTATTTGGACTGAATGAACAGAGGCTACTGCTACAGGCAAAGAGTTATCTGGTCCCAACCACTTTTGTCACTGTTTTACTGAACACTCAGACAATTTGGTAAGATAAAACAATGAAGCTTTATTAAACAACTCAATAAAGAACAGAGATGCCCTTCACGGGTCCAGACTTCAAACAGTGGATAGTAATATTGAATCTGACACAGGTCAGGGCACAAACAGTTAACAAAATATGCAATAAAGACTGGAACAGAAACAGGAACAAAACCTCAGTAGTACAGGTCTGGAGAGCGAACTATACTGCAGGGCAGACACCCCAATATAGGGGAGTGAATAGGCTCTACCAGCCTTACCTATAACCGGGTAAGGCAGCCCAAGAAATGGTACCAATGAGTATAATGAGGAGGCTCTACCAGCCTTACCTATAACCGGGTAAGGCAGCCCAAGAAATAGCACCTACGAGTATATTGAGGAAGTGCCCGTAGGCACGCAGAGTAGGCACCGTCTGCACGGGACGCAACAGGTGTAGATATAGGCAGACTGCTCTAAATAGCGTAACCGGAGGTAGCATGTGAGTGCGGACTGACAGGTGGTAGAACCGCTAGTGACCGTAGAACACAGGCTGTATAGTATGCAAACGGCGACTGCAAGGAGGCACAGACTGAGAGGCAGAGCAACCGGAGGCAGCAGATAAGAGCAGACTGACAGGTGGTAGCACCGCTAGTGACCGGAGATCACAGGCTGCATAGTATACAAACGGAGGCAGCAAGGAGGCACAGGTTGAGAGGTAACGCAACCGGAGGCAACGGGTAAGAGTAGACTGACAAGTGATAGCACCGCTAGTGACCGGAGGGCACAGGCTGTTTAGTATGCGAATGGAGGCTGCAAGGAGGCACAGGCTGAGAGGTAGCGCAACCGGAGACAGCAGGTAAGAGCAGACTGACAAGTGGTAGCACCGCTAGTGACCGGAGGGCACAGGCTGTATAGCATGTAACGGAGACTGCAATGAGGCACGGCTGACAGGTAGCGCAACCGGAGGCAACTGATAAGCACCGACTGGCAAGCGACCGTTAAGGCAAAGGCAATGGGCACAAGACAGGGACAACAGAAGCACTAGTGACAAGCGGACGCTAGGTGAGTAGCCAAAGCCTGGAACGGTACACAGGGAGCGGAAGTCAGCCAAAGCCAGAATCGGTATACGGAAAGCGTTAGTCAGTCACAGCCTGGATCAGTACACAGAGAGCGGTAGTCAGCCAAAGCCTGGATCGGTACACAGAGAGCAGTAGTCAGCCAAAGCTTGGATCGGTACACAGAGAGCGGTAGTCAGCCAAAGCCTGGATCGGTACACAGAGAGCGGAGTCAGTCAAATCGGTAACGGGTCGTAGTCAGGCAAGTCAGGTCCAATAATACGGGCAGCGGAGACAGGAGCAAGGTCAGACGAAACCAGATCATACACGGAACAGGAACACAGCAACAAGCGTCAGGTCAGGAACACCACGAAAGGGCACCGGCATAGTGACAGGAGGGTGTATATAAAGGCAAGTCCTGGGAGGGGCTAACAACCCAGAACCAATAAGAAGCAGCCAAAGCAAACCCGAAAGTAGGAATGTCACTCAGGCAGAATCACGGGCACCGTGATAACTTTTTTTGTCAGTCCTGCACATGCTTTGACATATCTAGACCACACAAACAATTTAAAGGAGCAGTAACATATTATATATATATATATATATATATATATATATATATAATTATAGAATAATTATGGAATAAAATCAGTTTACTTACACAGCATAACCTGTCATGTGTCCATGGTAGGTAACATTGATTTCTGTGTTTTCGTTATTTAAAGACGTTACTGAACTTGTGTGAAATTCATCATCATAAAACAGTTTTCCTAGTTGAATTCTGTAAAAGAAAATATAAAACAACAGAGAGGAATTATCAAACTAGAGTGGACACCAACAGGGCCCAATGTACATCCCTGATGTCCCTAGGCAAGGAATTCTGGATGCTCTTAGCTCCACCCTTGACCACACACCCCTTTCCTCACATGGCCCCGACCATTCCCATCCATTGTTCATTGGCGACTCTAGGAATTTTATTTAGGGGGGGCACACATGGGGCCAGAGGAAAAAATGGGAGGGCACCTTTATTGATCAATGTCAACGTCATACATCTAAAATAATGACATTCACGCCAGTGGGTTTGAAAAATATTGGTGACCTAGGACCAGAGAAATGACTGTTAAACAATGCAATTCATCTGTAGTTCATTAATATATAGTCAATTCAAAATAGTACTGCAGAGTTCTATGCCATCAGCAGAGCAACAGTTGTATGCCACCAGTAGAGCAATACAGGAGTTATATGCCACATCAGATGATTACATATATGCCACCAGCCCAGCAATAAAGAGGTATATGCCACCTTCACAGCAATACAGAGTTACATGCCACAGCAATACAGTATTATGGCACCACCAGAGCAATACAGTTTTATACCACCACCAAAGCAATATCCTATATAATAAAACGCTACCGTTGTTTGTCAGAAGCCATCATGCACAGTACAGTTAGCTGCGTGCGCTGCAGTCATGCACAGTAGAAACTGCCCGCGTCGCTGCTGATAACAGAGCGGCCCACTCTGAATTCAAAACGTAGTCCGTCTGAATTTGGAGCAGGCTGCTTCGTTATCAGCCGTGGAGCGGGCAGTCTGTACTGAGCATGACTGCACCGCGGCCGTTGTTGGGTGGCACTGTGGCCTGTGCACACGGGCTCTTCAACTAGTAGAGTTATATGTCACCACAAGCAATACAGAGTTGTATGTGACACCCTGTTACCAGAGAAATACAGAGTTTTATGCCACCAGAGAAATACTCCTTTAAATGCCACCAGCAGAGTAATACAGCATGATATACCACCGCAGTGCCTTACTACCTCCCACAAAAGCATTATAATTCACAATATATGTCAAAGGTGGACATTTTGTATACATATTGTTACATTTGGCAACAGCAGTGGGTGATATTGTATAAATGATTTGCCACCCCACTTGTATATGTGGCAATTTGGTGCCTAGATTTATGCAATGTGGTGTGGATGATGATACTTAGAATAATTTGACCCAAATTATTCTAAATATCAACACCTATAATACAATGTATTAATATGGACTGGACACCAAATGGGCACATGACATAAAAGAATAGTAGCAAACTAGTTATACAATGTGACCAACAGATCTTGCCAAATGTACCCTTATGCTCCACTTTGGCATATATTGTGAGTTAGAATGTTTTTTATGGAGGTGAGAAGAGTTAGCCATTGCACATTCATTTTAATTCCACTGTTTCAAACAGCATTGCACAGACAGAAAACAATAAAATTATGTTTTCAAACAATTTCAATACTGTATTTTTCAGGTTAACTTCTGGTTAAAATAGAAGCACATGTTCTCAGTGAAGGAGTTCATAGAACATGCTCTTGCCATTGCACTCAAATGGTTAATATGATATACCCTATATCATATATTAACCCTTGAAGTGCAATGACAAGAGTATGTTTTTTAATGAATTTCTTCAATGGTTCTGTTTTAAACTGGAGTTAATATTAACCCTTATGTCACTGAAAAGAACATGTTTTATTAATTTCTAAGTTAATTTCACCACACTGAGCACATATGGTTACATTTTAAGCATACATCAATGTTAAGCCTTAATGTCAATGATAGTCGTCTTTACTCAGATAACTATAGATTTGTCAGATTAACTAAAATAGACAGCTGTGTGCTCTGGGAAGAAATTCATAAAACATGCTTTTGACAACAGCAAGGGTTAATATCAACTTCTGTTTAAAATATAACAATATGTGCTCAGCGAACTTAGAATTTCAAAATTATGAAATTCTAAGTTCAGTGAGCACATATGGCTCTATTTGAAATAAAAGTTATTAATTACCTGTCTGCTGATTTTTCTCCTCTGATTTATACCACAAGGCTTAAATTACTAATATTAGAGTCTGGACACTGTTCACCTCCACATCACCCTGTCCACCTCCTACGCACATTGTCCACATTTTCCACCTCCACAATGCCCACACTGTCTATTGCCCAATTCTACACTGCCCACACTGTACATTGGCAAAACTGCCCAAAACTCTACACTGCCCATCTCCACACTGCCCACTTAGTCCATTGTCCACACTGCCCAAATTTTCCATTGTCCAACTCCATGCTGCCCACACTGCCCATTGTAGACTGTCCAACCCCACACTGTCCACATAGTCCACTGGCCACACTGCCCAAATTATTCAACTCCACACTGGACACACTGCCCATTGACCACACTGTCCATATTGTCCATCCATTGCCCACATTGTCCATTGGCCACACTGCCCACACTGTTCATGGCCTCATTGTCCATTGGCCTCACTGCCCAAATTGTACAACTCCATGCTGCCCATTGTAGACTACCCACATGGTCCATTGTCCACACTGCCCATATAGTCCATTATCAACATTGTCAACACTGCTCACTCATAGTCCATTGTCCACATTGCCCACTGTCTACACTGCCCATTGCCCACACTTCCCATCTGACCATTGCCCTTATTGTACATCCATTACCCTCATTGTCCATGCATTGCCCACAATTTCCAACTCTACACTGGCACTGCCCACCTTGTCATACTGCACGTTTTCATATTCCTGTTGTCCTTGGCGTCATTGTGTATTTGAAAGGCACTGGCAGCAGAGTGCTGGACTGGGACATGTTAAGCCCGGTGAGGTGAGCAAGTAAGCCCATTTATTGGTGTCCCACATGGTTCACCATCATCATGCGCCCTGCAGGCCGTGATGATAGTACTGTGCATGGTGCGCTGACCTGAAGGTCAAGTACACATGTGTAGTCACAAAAAAAAGCTTCCCTTCTTTGAGTCTCAATAAAATTTTAACTCTGGCACTCAAGGGTCAGTGGAATGGCACAGGCATCAGTCAGGCAGCAGTGAGCAGGGGGGCACATGGGGGGACCAGGCACTCTGGAAGGGGGCCCGGGCCCTCCCGCCCCCCCCCCCCCAGTGACACCACTGCCACTGTTTCCTGGCATAGAAAATACACTTGGCCTTTAACAACCATGGAAATAAAAAGCTTTAAAGGGATAGTAATACTTCATTTTAACTTTATTTTATTTTGTAGGCATTAAAAAAACATGAAGAATGATATAAGTCTTATCTCTGAAACCTTTATGGTTTAAGAGATATTCACAAACGTTTATTTTGATCACTTTGATGCTAGAAATGCCCCCAAAACATTGTGAAGCCAAATGTGTTGGAGACATCTATAATATTCAAGGTATAGAAAAAGTTCACTAGCTTTGACTTTACATCAGGAGAATTTGAATAGATATGCATTCTGTTTATCATCATTTTTGTTGGACTATTAAGAATGACAACATGAGAGACATCATTTGACAGTTTTTACATACTTACTTAATATGAAGATTAGTCATCCCATCTTCCATGCCTTTTCCATATGTTTCATAAGTATAGCTCCTATCTGCACCTGTAAAAAGTGGATAAACAATAAAATAAAAATGCTGAAAAATAAATGACAGGGGTTAGGGGGTGAAGCAATAAGGGGTGATAAAAAGGAGATGACTTCTCCAGTGATATCACTTCTCCAGTCTATTCTTGGGAGACACTTTCAAGCTACCAAGTATATACATAGAGAGGAAAATCGAGGGAGCTGAAGTTGTTTGTTGTAACCCCTAACCCCTTAAGGATCAGGCCATGCACTCGTGTGGCGGGCACTTAAGGACCACGCTATAATTTTTTTTTTTTTGCCTAACCAATTCAGGGCTCCCTGAACGTCTTCCCGCCAAGTGGAGAACCCTGAAATCTATGAAGTGCCAGGGCCATCATGGGTCCTTATTGCGCCTTGGACCCATGACTGTCTTTGCTCGTCATGGGTCCTTAAGGGGTTAAGGAATATTGATTGTAGCCAGTTGTTCCCTGGACAGATGGGGTGCAAGTAACATAGGTGTGAATAAAGAAAAGAGACTTTAAAAATTGACTGATAAGTGAAAGTGACAGTCAAACAGGCAATTGATCCTACCTGAGCTGGGACTGACAGATACTACACAGACAGACATAACACATACATTCAAAACAAGATAAACAGACAACAGATGCAACTTGACATACAGTGTTACACACACTCACTCCTTCATCCACACAGATGAAAAAATGGACAAGAATATGCTATGGTGTACTTAATGCAACACATTTAGCATTTCCTAATTTTCCCAGGTGGCTGTGTGCAGAAGCGGCACAGGGCAACAGCTGCCTGAACTTGATGTTTCTGTGAGTGTGATATGAAGTACACCATCTATGTCTTCATGAAGAGAGGACAAAGTGTCTGGTAGTGTTGATGAGGAGAGTGGTGATGATATTAAAAGGATAGCAATATCAGAAAAAAAGCATTAACTATATTGTATATACAATTAAAAGAGAGTACTTGCACTTATTCGTATCTCTCAGACCATTATGGTTTGAGAGATATAGGAAAATAAAGTTCTCTGGTCCCTCCCCTTTGTGCTTGACGAGCTGTAAAGCTGTCAGAAGCAGATTCTGGTTGATTGACCAGATGTGGCTCTTCAGAAGCGCTGATATAATGATATCTAAAGATAAATACTTAATTTGGAACGGCCTACAAAGTGTGCCTGACTTGCAAGCACACTTTGTAGATCATTCCAATGATGTATTTATTTCTAAATAGCATGATTTCAGCCCTGCTGAAGAGCCTCTGTCTGGTCAAATGACTGGAATCTGCAGCTGTCAGCTAGATGGCAGACTTGAGTAAAACAGCCAGGAAAAGGTAACTTTAGCAAGTTATATCTCTCAAACCATAAAGGTTTGAGAGAAAAGACTTACATTGATGTAAATTTTTTTTTAATGTCTACAATATTAAATCAACTTAAAATTAACCATTACTATCCCTTTAACCATAGAAAGCATAGCTGGAAATTGCTCAGTTCTTTACATGTTAAAACTAAGATCTTAGATAATTATGAAATGGATATTATGACTGGCCCGGAGTGTGGAAACCTCAGGTCCATATGCAAGTGGTGTAAACTTTGGGCTGTATACAATTCCTCTTAGTGTGACTGGGACCCCTTATTGGCCATGAACTGGCTAAAGACCTATGCACTGGAAGACTCTCTTTATATACATTTCACTGTCATACATAGAAGAAAGACTCTCTCCTTATATGACTTCTGTATTGCAGTCATCTTGCTGTTATGAACTTTTTATTGTCTCTCTGAATTGCTGTCACATATCTATCATTAGTTGTTTTGTAATTTATTTGTCTTCCACCCCTCATGTCTCCCTGCTCTTTTCCTTGTTTCATCTGAACTTCAACTTAAAAAGTCACTTGTATTGTGTATAGAAGTGCAATTTATTCATTAGTAATTTCTGGTCTGCGTTTGTTATGAATAGCAGAAATCACTTTGTGAGTCACTGACAGCTACAAACTAAGCAGCTCGGTTACAGCAATAATGTGACCACTATGATTATCAAGGTTAACGTCTCAAAACTTTCCCTTTGCGAACTCTTACTGTGTGTAGCAATTCCTCACTGTGAGGCAAGAGGCACTAAAAAGTGGAATACGTTACTCATTTGGTAGGCAGGCACATTTACTCTTAATAAATTCATATCTTCTAGTGTGTTTCTTATTTTCATTTCATACAACTAGACTGCAAATGTACATTTTACAATTTTATGTTATAACTGATATATACATTATCTTATATGTATATATTTGTCATTCAATTGCTGTAAGAGCAGATCAGTATACTTACATGTATTAATTATTGTCAAATGACACAATGGAACAATGTTTGATGGAAGACAAGATCCAAAAACAAGCACCAAACATAGCATCTTCAACATTTTTGGATGGTCTACCTGTTAAACTGTGAAAAATACCTATGAAATATCAGGTTGTTGCACAATATGGGACAAATCACATTAAAAATGTGACCAAGTCATAAAAATGCTATCATATTTTGAAAAGAAAGCAAAATATACTGTAGCTGTCAAAGACTTGGGAGACAATGATCAAGAAATATGCAAGAAAATAGTTTAAAAGAAGCTATACAGCAGACCAAACAGAAGACAGAGAATTAGAAAAATATCTATAGAAGAGAACTAAGAAACAGAGACGACAATGAAGTGTTATGAGAAGCTTTTCAGACTTCTTCAGTATAAGGTTATTACCAAAACAGCAGTGATCAAAGGTGACGATTGAAGTAGTTTGAGATGAAGTAGGAATAATTGCTGACTTTAATACCTGATACAAGGAAGTCAAAATTATTTCTCATAAGTGAAAGTTTAATTACTTCATAGATCTGTTCCAATGTAAATTTGTCATCATTGTTTAGAAACGTACCGAACTAAAGTTATTTCTTTCAACTGTTCCGTTTTGGCGGTTGGTGTTTTCTGATCTGGAAACAGGCATCCAACTTTTTAATGCACAGTTAATTGCTTTGATATTCCCTCCTTTGATGGAATGAGACATTTTATGCCAGGATTTTATTTAAAAGTTGTCAGGTTACTAAGAAGAGGAAAAATTCCAGAGCACACCAACTGTACCACAGGGGAAAAATAAAAATACTGCTTCATTGTACTTTTAACCCCTTGATTTTTAGAGACTTCTCCAATACATTGCTCTGCAAATCAACAAATAGTATTGTATTCAACAGGATAAAAACCTAATTTAATTCAGTGGGAATTTTGGGAATAACGAAAAAGAGAAAGAACAGAGCACAGTCCCTCTAAGTGTTATCCGCGTTCAATATAAGTAACTCTTATAACCTTTGTCCCCCTTCAATGTGGGTACTCACTTTTTTCAGAGGCTTCTCCTGCCTCTAAGATACACACTTCGGCTTTGATCAGACCTCCAGCCCTGGTCAGTTTCCAAGGAATCGAACGCCTCTCCCTCTTCGAATTACTGCTTACCTCTCTTAGATCCCTTTGCGTTTAGTGCTTCGATTGCTGGTACAAAAGAGTATCTTTAAGGAATCTGATTACAAAGTCAAATTTAAATTGACCTGAGGTATCCAAGCAAGTATCCGGGGAATCGGATTGTAATTAAAAGGAGTGGTTTATTTGCATTATAATATAATATAAAACACGTTGCCAACAACAAGTAAAAAATAAAATATTAATATTGATATTAATACTTCAAGTAGTTAATCTACCATTTGGAAATGTTTAAGCCATCATTTTTCCAGTTCTCTTAATATTTCACATACAAACAACCAAATCTGCGCTCCTCTATATGCTGTGAATAGTGTGTGCCCTGTAATGGGCATATATAATAATCCTTAGTAAATCTAAGTAAAATAAGTGAGAATTTTGTCCCATGAATTGGCCAATCCATGTGTAAGCTTACCAACCACGCCAAGGTATCTCACTTTAAATGTTATTTTGATGTTTTTATTTTATTGTATGTCTGTTGTTTTTAATTGCACTACACTGGGACCCACAAATAAGAATAAAAACATCAAAATAACATTTAAAGGGTCCCCTCCGACAAGTTTCAAAATAACATCTTTCTTCAGGGATTTTTAATTTAGATAGTATTTGTAGGTGTATTAGAGTAGGACTTAACATAAAGTGAGATACCTTGGCGTGGTTGGTAAGCTTACACATGGATTGGCCAATTCGTGGGACGAAATTCTCACTTATTTTACTTAGATTTACTAAGGATTATTATATATGCCCATTACAGGGCACACATTATTCACAGCATATAGAGGAGCGCAGATTTGGTTGTTTGTATGTGTTTTCACTTTTGGGTTTAGGCCCAATGTTAGGGGGACTGGAGAACCCTCTCATTTCTTGCTGCTATCTATATCTTTCATCTTTATATTAATAAGTTATTTATATTTATTATATGGATATCTCATGATGAGTTAGCGCTGCGAGCTTTCTTCTCTTTTTCTCTTAATATTTCAGCCTCACTATATTTATTGATGACTTTAGTTGAACGTATAAAATCGATGCTACCGTGGTTCATATAAGCTCAAAGATAAAACAATATAAAGAGATATATATTTTAGCCAAACAGTAATACATAAATGGGCCTCAGATAAGTCTAAAAATGTAAAAAAAAATTAAAAGGAAACTGAAAATTTGTTATATAAAATACATTAATATATCTGATTGGTTCTCATAAATACTGCATTCATATAATTATTACCATAATTATTTTTATATTATTTGTAAAATATTTTCATTAAAAACAGCTCCATATACCTTTTTTGAGGTGAATGATCTGGGAAGACCGACCCGCTCTTTTCCGATTCACTCTGTTCCCGTTCTGCCTCCCCCTTTGTCATCACCTATGTTCTTTAGCATCTTTGTCCTTTGCCTGTTATTGTCTGCTTTATAGTCTTTATTACACCACTTCCGCTCCATATCTCAACCTTATACTCTCTCCTCGCTGGTGCGGTGGGTACATTACATGACAGATCAAGTTATTCAAATACCTGTGACACAAGTCGGAGCCTTCACCCTCCCCTCCTCTCCTATATCCTTCTACCTTTCACCTCACTCCTACCTATCTCCCCCTGTCCTTTCTACTTTCTGTAATTATCTTTCTTTTCCTGTTTGCTTTCTTAACCTGCTTATGCATTTTATGCTCATTAAACAAACTGGCTTTGTGATATTCGGAGTGGAGAACTACGTATCCTAGTTAAGACATGATGTTACTGTCACGGTAATCATGAAAAGAAGGACAGATAATATCCCACGCAAGCCCAGACCACCGGATGATAGGACCCAAGCTCTTACCCGGAGCTGCACACTGTGCTGCGTACTGCACTACTGCGAGGTACCAGAAACTAAAGGCAACAGGGAGTGAGAGTCTGACAGAGCTGCGGGACCCAGACGCTAACGGTCAGGCAGGCTAGAAGCGTACAGAGCGAGTAATCAGCCAGAGCCACAGGTCAGACAAGCCGGGGATACACTGAGCAAGATAGGAGCCAGAGCCAGAGGACAGACAAACTGGGGATGACACGGATGTGGGTAGTCAGACAAGCCAGGGTTAACAAGGGGCGAGTTAGTCAGCCAGAGCCACAGGTCAGAACCAAAGTTGGTAGTCAGGCAAGCCGGGGTCATACACAGAGGAGATTCTCAGATAAGCACAGGTCACAACAGAGCACAAGAGTAACTAACAGGAACACCATGTAAGGACAATGACTCCCAGGCCCAGTGAGGTTTATAAAGGAGCAGAAGGAGGTGGGACCCAATTAGGCCACCCAAAATAGGCCCATAAACAGGCGTCCGTGCTAGTGCCTGTTACCTGATATATCAATGAGGAAGTGGCCGGAGGTCATGCCGGCCGGCGGTCATACAGAGGTAAGGAAGCACAGGATAGCCCAAGGGAGACTGTGATAGTTACTACACGCTACTGAGGACCCGGGTCCTATGTTGTCTACTACTCAATGTATTCAATGAGGTCATTGCAATATTGTTTTCTATTCTTCGCTGATATGTCTGTATTTATGAGTATCACTGAGCTCAATACAAATTTTGAATTATAAAAAAAAAGTTCCATATAAATAAAACAGTGAAATTAGGAAAGGTAGATACAAATGATAACAGTGAATCTGATTTGAGCTCTAAATTCAAACAATTCTAGGGGGAGATATTTTATACATCAATTTGGGCACAAATGTCAGATAATAATGTAATTTAGAAGACACAGAATGCATTAATAAGCATGGTTTTCAGATTCTACTACTGGACTTATGTGAATTATGAATTGATGCACTAAGAGTTTCCTTGTCATAAGATTATCAATCTTTTTTTATCTTATTGATATAGGACATTTCAATAGTTTTAAAGTTTTCACCTAAGAACTTACATGCAACTAGATTTATAAGGACAATGCCCACATAAAATAGGATGGGGGTCAAAATTGTCTCTGTCTATTGGTTTTAACAAACAATGCTTTAGGAGAGCTTCTATAGAATTCAAAAATGGATTTCCAGTAGGCTATTCCCATCAACAGCGAATAGAGGTCCCCATGACACTTCATCATTTTCATTTGTCATAAAATAGAATAGATTTTCTATATCAATCCTTCAGAAGTATAATCTCTCAAAGTATGTTAGTTTACAACAACAGACTTCCCTAAATGAACTGTGATGGATGAATGAATGAATTATGAATGAATTAATACAGTGACAGAATTTAAGCTTGCATGGGATAGACATGAGCCTGTCCTGAACATAAGAAAAGACCAAGGACCAAATAAAGTTTGAGGTTTTTACAGTAGGAAACTGGGCAGACTAGATGAACTGAATGGTTTGTATCAAATTCTATGTCTATGAAGTTACATATCTGTACAAATCTACAATCCTTGGGAAATGAGGATATTCTGAAGAAATATCATCTCTAGACTTGTGCGAATAGGTTCGTCCACATTCGGATTTCGGACAAATAAGGGTAATTCAGAGACATTCGGACTTGGCAAAAATCTTAGAGTCATTAGTTTTTAGAATCCGAATCCGAACATAACTAGGCAGAAATTTGTTACAAGATTCCGATATTCAGATGACGTTCTCCCTGCGCATGCTTGCTACTTTCTCTCTTTCTCTAGTCCAATTAGCTTCTTTGTTTCATGATGGGGTTTGGACTAATAACATCACAGACACCCAGACAGCTCCTGCATTTCCTGTTAGTGCGTACTGCATTGTTGGAGCTCACAGAAAGAAGAAGCAGATACAGAGTGTCCAGTGTTGTGTAGGCAGGCAGATAGGCATAGGCAGGCAGCCTGCATTAGTGCCAGTTATTGCCACTGCAAGGGAGAGTCACCTTGTTCCTGGGAGAATCGTCATTGCAAAAGTGTTAAATATTAAACTTAGAAGTTTGTTTGAATAATTTGCAGAATGACACAATCTCACAGTTGTGTAGCGATTGGGAGGCCTAGTAGCTTACTGCCACCACAAGGGAGAATCATCAGTGTTCCAGTGTTAAATATTAAACTTAGGTGTTTGAATAATTTGCAGAGTGACACAATCTCACAGTTGTGTAGGGGCTGGGAGGCCTAGCAGCTTACTGCAACCGCAAGGGAGAATCATCAGTGTTCCAGTGTGAAATATAAAAATTAAACTTAGGAGCTTGTTTGAATAATTTGCAGAGTGACACTGACAATCTCACAGTTGTCGTGTGGCCAGGTTGTAAAACTGTCAAATTATTATAGTACACTACCTACTTATCTGTAATGGATTTGAGTCCTAGTGAACAACCTGATGTTCCTCGCCCTGGAACCAGAAGCAGTGACCCAGCACCCAACAGTGACCCAGCAACCACCAACACCACCACAGTGATGTTGCTGTCAATCAGAGCTAGCAGCAGCAGGCGGGCAAAGAAGTGTACTAGTACTAGTCAGACTCAGCAGCAGCACTACAAACAAAAAAATAAGAAGGGAACTGCAGGTCATTCTACCTCTACTAGCAGGGTAAAGAGGTCCAGGTCCTCCTCTGAGACCACGAAGCAGCAGTCATCTGTGTCTCATCAGGTGTTTGGTGATGATCCTCCCAGAACCACCTTCACAATGACTACTGCCACCACCTCCGCTACAATTCCATCCTGCACCACTATTCTAAGAAAATTCTTATAAGTATCTACTGAGTCCTGCCTGCTCCAGGCTTCCTCAGTTTTGTAGTCTAACTCTAATCTAAGAAAAGTCATATAATTATCTATCTACTGAGTCCTGTCTGCTCCAGGCTTCCTCAGTTTTGTAGTCTAACTCTAATCTAAGAAAAGTCATATAAGTATCTATCTACTGAGTCCTGCCTGCTCCACTGTTCTGCAGTTTGCTACTGTCTACATCTACAGTGTTGCTGTCATCCTCAGTTTTGTAGTCTAACTCTATTCTAAGAAAATTCTTATAAGTATCTATCTACTGAGTCCTGCCTGCACCAGGCTTCCTCCGTTTTGTAGTCTAACTCTTATCTAAGAAAAGTCGTATAAGTATCTATCTACTGGGTCCTGCCTGCTTCAGGCTTCCTCAGTTTTGTAGTCTAACTCTTATCTAAGAAAAATCGTATAAGTATCTATCTACTGAGTCCTGCCATATCTAGGCTTCCTCAGTTTTGTAGTCTAACTCTATTCTAAGAAAAGTCGTAACCAAAAACCCTTACCCAAACACTAATATCTGACGCTACACTAAATTCAAATTTCCCCACACTGGCCCTGGAGCTGCTATAAAAAATCACCACTACCTTTTTTTCTCTCCTGTATGAATGATTTTTGTAATCTTTTCTGACTGTATCATTTTTCGGTGGAAATGGGAGGAAATCAAAGACGATATTGTCCCAACACCAGTCCCAATGACATTTGCCACATGGTGACTACCAAACTCACACTCTAGCAAACAAGTGGTGATGTCAGTAAACTCCTGCCTTCTCCAGGCTTCCTCAGTTTTGTAGTCTAACTCTATTCTAAGAAAAGTCCTATGTCTATCTACAGAGTCTTGTCTGCTCAAGGCCTCCTCAGTTTTGTAGTCTAACTCTATTCTAAGAAAAGTCATAACCAAAAACAAAAGGCGGTTGCTACAAGCCAATTCTTTTCACAAATATCATATAGTGAAAAACTTAATAAGATCCACTCACCCGTCGCTATTAGTGTGGTGAACCGGAGCAGCCCTCATCGATCTCAGCGGGATCCAACAAACAAGAAGGCACAGTATGAGAGCACTCACGGAACACCCAAACTTCAGAGACCAGAAATTGTATATTAAAATCAGACTTTTATTCTTTCTTCTTTAAAGGAACTGGTACACACGGACATATGCACAAGGTATAAAATACGATCCGCCTAACGCGTTTCGTGAAAACAAAATAAATTCACTTAATCATAGGCTCAGGAGCCTATTTCCCAACTATTTCACAATAACCTCTTGTGTGGAACCGTATCAAATGCCTTGGGAAATTCTAAATAGATCACATCAACCGCCGCTCCCAAATCTATATTTTTACCCATTTTTTCATAAAATGCAATCAAGTTAGTTTGACAAGACCCGTCTTTCACAAAGCCATGTTGGCTCCTGCTAATAATATTCCAATAGTAGTTTTATAAAGAAAAACTTTTCTAACACAAGTATAAGTTATTTCAATATCACCAGTTCTGTTTTTAGATCATGGTGTCCCCAAAAACACATACAAATATTTAGTTGTATCAAACAAACCTGAATACTCCAAAAGAGCTTTTGTGGCTTAGAAAAGCATCCAGGACTGTTTGGTGACTCTCCCCCTTTTTCATACTCCATCATTCTATCCTTCTATTTCTCCCAATTTTCCTCCTACGACTCTTCTGCCATAGTTTATGTACATGCTTTTTTTAATCACTTTCTTTTTCTCCCTCTCCTGCCCAACCACAATTTGTTTTAAGTCAATTCAGATTGGAATTTATCTCCTGAATAATCTGCTATCCAATTTGTTGTACTTGCTGCTGCCTTAGAAGACAATTGCCGTGGA
Source organism: Rhinophrynus dorsalis (assembly GCA_037306005.1). Taxonomy (NCBI): domain Eukaryota; kingdom Metazoa; phylum Chordata; class Amphibia; order Anura; family Rhinophrynidae; genus Rhinophrynus; species Rhinophrynus dorsalis. The sequence continues at coordinate 42,470,965 of CM074727.1, forward strand.
AAGGACCGGTACCTTTCTGTTCCAAATCATAATTTGTTACAGTTGCCAACTTTACTTACTGGTATTTTAAGACAGCTCTGCTTAATTGTTTTTGTGCCATATAACTATGCCACATTATATAACTGCTAATAAATGTGTTCTTGTTGAATGTTTATCCAGGATGGAGCCTTTACATTAAAATTGTTAAACAAACATAATTATAAAACAAAACTATGGCAGATGATATCGCTAACACATGATGTTCCAGAGCTGATCTCATCTATCTAATTCAAGACAAAACTCAATTTGGATTCATCGTCATCTCTGTGTTAATGACATACACATCTATTTTTTCGCCCCAGACCTTTCCCATGTTATATTTTTCCATGTATTTCTCTCTCTCTGTGGTGTATTCTTGGGTATCTACACATCTTCTCAATCTCAACCTAAGACAAATGTAATAATATTGCCCCTCCACTCCAACCATTCCCCTGATATTTTCCTTTTGTCATCAAAGCAATCACCCCAAGTCTCCAAACTCCAAAGCACACAGTCAATATCCAACTAATGCTTTCTCCATCTACTAAGCATCTCTAAAATTCAAACTTTTCTTGCCCATGAGACTACAAAAAATGCAATCCAAACACTTGTTATGTTCTGCCGTGATAGTTCCTGTTACTATCACAACTACAAGACTGACCTCTGCAATTTGAAGCTGAGGAGTACAGATGAGTGTGTTGCTGAAGTGTGGAGGCAACTTACAGGTGGGTCATTGGTGAGGCCATAGCTGGTGAGTAAAGCTGCCAAGTGCAGTTGAGCCAGGGCAGGTCAGGATCGGCTCTTCCTGTTGCCTTTTGTAATAGCTGAGGAATATTTAGACAGGATTCAAATGCTGCAACAAACAAATGGATACAGGAAACAGACTTTGTAACTTTATGATAACTGTACCTTTACGAAGGCTAACGTGTAAATCAAAATAAGATACAACAGCAAGGTAAGAAACATCTGAGGAGAGGGTTACTGGGCTGTGAGAAGTTTAGTCCAGCTGGAGGTGTGGCTGGTCTGCTGGTGAGTTGAATTTGTGCTGCTGTTGAGTACAGACTGAAAAATGCAGCAGAGGCACTCAACTGATGAAGCAGAACCACAGATTAATTAATGCAGCTGGACTACTGATTAGATTAATTACTGCCACTAATTTATTAATATGGCTAACTGCTGATGTGATGAATTGTGATGCTGCTGCTACTACAAAGCCACGGGCTAAGGAATGAGGAAGGACTGCTGATGAGATGGATCGTACTGCTGCTGAGCCACAGGATGATGAATGCAACAAGCTGCTGATCAGATGGATTGATCATGGACACCCAAGAAGTGAAACACGGCTGAGCCTCAGATGAGATGCAGTGAAAGTTGAAACAGCAACTTTAGAAAAGCTGCTCAAAATAGCTGGGAAACAACAAATATCGAAGCAAGGTAAGAAACGAAAGTACAACTCAAATCAGACAGGCCAAAAGTTTGGGGTAGACTGCAATCTGGAGAAAAAACTGGACTCAAGAATCAGGAAAAGAAAGAAGAGTTTGTAAGCAATAAAAAGGAGAAGGAGCCAATGAAAATGTGACCAAGCAAAAAAAATAATTAAAAAGTAAAAAATTAATATAAAGTGCATTCACAAAGGCTAACCAGGAGTCAGTTGTCCCCTTTGGATATGTGCTTACTTGGATATTATGAATAGCAATCCCATGTAGCTAATGTACCAATTCTTTATCACAATCCTTCAAACACCCCTCTTTTAGTAATGTGCTTACTATAGATTGCACTGTGGTGCCAGCATATCAAATATCAGCCTCAGCTATTCACTTCCAGGTGTCTCTATGGTGCCTCACTCAAGATGGTGTCCCACTTGGTGTTGGCTGTTTTGGGGTAAATACTTGGTACTGCTGTTCTCAACCAACACAGTTCAGGATAGTACATCCTTTCATCAAGATTAGAGGTCAAATCCCTAATACAACCTAATTGGTCAAAGGAACTGCCTTGGGTTACATCCCTTGAGGAAATTACCCAACAACATATTTAGAATCTAATAATTTAATACCTATCACATTTGGAGTTTGATATGATAACTCAATGTACAATACAACTAAGTCTTATAACATACAGATTAACAGTATACACAAATATAAAATTGCGCAAAGAACAAGATGGAACAATAAATGTTTACTTGAATCACATATACATGGCCACAGGTAAATGGGATGACTAAGATGAAATAAAATTGAGCCTTCGGCTCTGTGAACTTCAGCTAAGTGGATTATTTACTATCATTACTTACATTGCAAAATGTCATATTTTTTAGACTTTTTTCTGTATTTATATTGTAAGTGGTTAACTTGGGTCTGTTCCTGTTTGAACTTACTAAAGGGTAACTGTCATCAAGTATGTATATTTCTCAATGGAGTTTCCATTTTGTGGTGTGAGTGCATGTGAAAGGCAGTGCATGTGTAAGAGACAATGGCTCTGTGTGTTTGTGAGAGACAGTGTATATGTGTGTGTGTGCATGTGTATGCATGTGTGCGTGTATGTGTAAGACTGTTTATATGTGACAAAGACGGGTGTGTGACAGTGTGTATAAAAAATACAGAGTTTGTGTGAGTGTGTGAGAGAGAGAATGTGTGTAACTGTGTGAGAGAGAGAGTGACAGTGTGTTTGAGAGTATGTGAGAGAGAAAGAATGTAAGTGACAGTTTGAGAGAGAGAGAGAGAGACAAAGTATGTGAAACTGTGTGTGAGAAAGAGAAACAACACATGTATGAGACACAGCATGCATGTAGTTGTGTAGGCGAGAGAAAGTGTGTTTGTGTTTGTAATTGAATGTGCATGAGGCAGCGTGTATGTTAAAGAGAGACAAAGTGGGATGTGAACTAAGGCATGGTAAAGAGGCGATAAAGCAGAGATAATTCCACAGTAAGGCCACTTCTCCAGTTCCTATGTTATTCTTTGGAGCCCATGCACTAAGATTTCTCCAGCTTTGGAGATCGTAGTGCATAGGCCAGTGATTCTCAACCAGGGTGATGTGGCACTTTGGTGCCACATGTTTTCTATGAAGACTTTGACATAAATGTGAATATTGTCTTTTAAATGAAGAAATATGGAAATTGTTGTTCATAATATTTTTATTTGTTAATGCTGTGATTGTGAGACCTAATAAAATCTGTGTATTTATGAATTATACCCTTTATTCTGCAATTTATGTAATTTTTCAAACACTGGTTGAAGAGCTCGTGTACACGGGCAACAGTGCCGGCTGGTCGCGGTGCAGTCATGCACAGTAGAGACTGCCCGTGACATGGCCGTGGTCCTCTCTGCGCACCTTTGGTCTGAATTTGGAGTGCCCCGCTCCATATCAGCCACGTCACAGGCAGTCTCTACTGAGCATGACTGCGTTGTTCCAAACTTTTAGTGAATTATTATATAGGATGTTAGGGGTGCCCCGAAAGTTCCATATTGCATGTTAGGGGTGCAATGAGCAAAAAAAGGTTGAGAACCACTGGCATAGGCTCTATAGAATAACATAGGAACTGGAGAAGTGATAAACTGGAGAAGTCATCTCCACTTTATCACTTCTTTATCACCTTTTGTAACGGAAGTCCAGGAGGCTGGGAAACCTTAGGCCGTCATTCCAGGTCTCTACTGCTCAGAGTCAGCCGGTTTGTGTCAAATCCACTGGTTGGATGTTATCCAGAGCGTTCAACAGCTTAAGAGCTCGCCACTCGTATGTTATCGACTGTGTGTCGAGGTCGACAAGACCAGCAGGGTAGACGTTGACAGTCCAAGTAGTTGACTTGACAGAATCTAGCAGAGTTGCCACCAGCTGTCCTTGAAGTCATCCCCAGGAACCGAGTCGGCAACTCTCCAAGCGTCAAGTCGGAGTCGAGGTTGCAGGTATCTGGACGAAGAGTGTCATCCATGCTGAGTCAGAGAGGACTCTTTAGACCACCTCAGGAATAATGATTTGCTCTTTATTGGTAAACTCAACGTTCTTTTATACAAAACTGAGAGACAATACAACAACAAAACCATAAACAGTTGAAGCAACAGATACAAAGGTTTTGATCAACTTAGTGTAATGAGATTTTACCTGCTCCAATTCTTAACCAATGGGAATTGGAGCGACACAGCTAAGTTTAATCCGATTGGTCCATTTCTTGGGAACACTGGGACCGGGCGGGAGTAACATACAAAGAAGACAGGGCTGGCCAGACAGGGGAACAAAGGTGAGGGGCTGCAATACACATTTTAGATACAATGGCCAGGAGTTGATGCATGTCTTCAGCTGGTTTGAATAATCCGCTTCAACCCTGGCCAATCAGATGTTGTCGTGGGGTCACCTGTCAACCAATCCATGATCTGCCTAATTTTCTCCATGCTAAGTCAAAGGAAGACCTTTAAATGTTCTGCTCAGGGATTCAACCAATCTGGCGTCGACCCACTGCCTTTGACTCCCAGTGTTCGACACAGTGTCGAATGACTTGAACATCGAGGTGGGAATCTGTGAGTGGTTGTCGAGAGAACTGAAACACAACATGCTGGACATATATATATTCGATGCTAAAGATTCCTCTGACGCATTGAAAACAATGCATGGGAGGCCTCTACAGCATCCAAGGGATTACAATAATAATATCAAAGTATTATACCAGGAAGGATACAGTGAGATCATCTCTCATGTTCAAGTATGTCCTGAGGGTATAGATATTATTACACAATTTAAGGGCACTCATTTTATTGACCTTCGAAGGATGAAAGGTTGACCCTGCTGGGACAAGAACCTGTGACCTTGTGGTTTTGAAAGGATTCTACAGCTGGTGCTTTAACCAGCTGAGCAATACCAGTTAAATCTATAGTATCTATGAATAAAGCACTTATCAGCAGTAGCTGCTCTTCAGGGAATGCACTACAGTGTATGATTGCTGTAGGCAAATCACACAATTGTTAGGACATTAGTACCAGAAAGCTCTGTATACCAGCACAACAGCATGAGCATGGAAACAGTGTAAAATCACTCCATTTCTTATAAGTCTCTACTACACATTGCTTTAAATAAGACACACAGGAATGCAGACATCAAAACACCCATAGACTGCCCCATTGTCCTACCCTTGGTGCCAGCTGTGTTAAAAGAACACATTTTCTCATCATTGTACTATGTGTGTGACAGTGCCTATTTGTGTGACATAGTGTGTATGTATGTGTGCGTGTGAATGTGTGTGTGACAGCATGTGTGTGCATAACTGGGAACTCTCCAGATTTGCCAGGAGACTCCAGTTTTGAGACTGCATTTTCTTTAAAACACTGCCCACTTCTGCTCCTTCCCATCCAGTTCCTCCCACTTCCTGACCACTTGTGTTATGCCCCAGAAATCCCTGCCCCCACTCACAGGTAAACCCTGCCCCTTTCTGTAGCAATTTGTGGCAATTGTACTCTCCTCTGGGGACTCCACAAATGTTCCCAGGTATGTGTGTGTATGTGATGCATGTGTGTGAGACAGTGTGTATGTGTGTGAAATCTTGTACGTGAGTGACAGTGCATGTGTGTGTGAGACAGTGTGTTTATGACAGAATGTGTGTATGAGTGTGTGTAACAGTATGTGTAAGTGTGTGACGGTGTATGTGTGTGTGACACTATGTTTATGTGTGTGTGTGTGTGTGTGTGTGTGTGTGTGTGTGTGTGTGTGGTGGCTTGTGTATGAGACAATGTCTGTGTTTCTGTGTAGCAGCATGTGTGTGGGATAGAGTGAGGCAGTATATGTCCCAGTGTGTGTGTATGTGTTTGTGATGTGTGTTTCTGACAATGTGTATATGAGGTGGTACCCTGGGTAATGAGAAAGGAGAGTGACCGGACCGGCTGTTTCTGTGTCGTCTGTGTATGAGTGAGTATGAGTGAGTGTTATGGCAATGGAGCAACTTTTTGCTAATCATATTATAATTCAGAATTTCTTAAAATGTTAAAAGGGGAACAGCACACTCTAGTGGACACCTGTAAAATGATATTCAAATAAATCCTTGTTTTACATTGTAATGGATCGACAAATATAAAATGTACACTCAGACTCAGCTAGCAATCCCACACAAATACACATGTAATACACATTAAAGATAAAATGTGATAACAATTAAAGTAGTAATAATTTTATTTAGAATGCTTCTGACAAACAGTGAGGCTGATATGCTGACAAGAGCTATTGATGACATCCTGATTATATGGGGAGGATCAACAGAAGATTTGGAGAAAATGATCCAGCAATTCAATTCAAATGATATGAGTTTTTGGATTTGAGCCTTTTAGGTCATATAGATCAAACTATTGAATGTCTCATCTACCGAAAGGACGTTAGTCTGAATCAATACCTTAGGGCAGACAGTTGTCACCACCAAAAGTGGATTAAGAATATACCTTTTGGTCAATATCATCAGTTTCAGCGAAACTGCAGTGCCCTAGAGGATTTCAAACTTGAGGGTCAGATCCTGAAAGATCAATTTTTAGAAAGAGGATATTCCGCTCATTTTGTGGATGCAGTGAACCAAAGAGCACATCATTTGGATAGATCCGTACTTCTTTCTTTTACAAATAAAAATCATCCAAAACATGAAAACAGAATGCAAAGAAGGAGACAACCAGCATTAATAACCCAATATAATGCCTTTTCCCATATGACACAAAATATCATTTCTAAACATTGGAATATTTTGTTAGGTGACCCATTACTGGAGGATAGTATTAGTGAGTCTAGCAAGGTAATATACAGGAAAGATAACACCATGAGAGATTATGTGCAGCCGAGTCGCCCCATAAGCTCCAGGATAGCAGTTTGGGCATCTTTGGAAGTACACCACCAATGGGAAACTTCAGGTGTTTGCACCAGAGATGCTTAAATTGCAAATATATGAGTAATAGATTGCATACCTTTAGAAGTTATACCAATCAAAAAGAATTTAAGATCCAACATCATATTGAGAGACTTCTTTTGTTATCTATATGATCCAATGTGGATGTGGAATCCACTACATCTGACATACTACCAGGAGCCTTAGAAAGAGAGCAGGAGAACACAGACGCCTTTTGTATAAAAAAATCATCGGACCACTCTGTACCAAGGCATTTTAGAATGTGTAACACATGGGGCCTAGATCATTTTAGCATCTGTGGACTTGAACATATTCCAGCCTCCATATCTAATAGATATAGTATACTGAATAAAAGGAGGAGTATTGGATATACCAGCTTGAAACTTTATCTCCTTAATGAAGAGCTTGAGGTCAGCAATTTTCTCTGACCCTTAGCCTATCCAGTTAGACTTATGCAGATATTATATAGTAGGTCCAATATATGATTTTCTTATGCCATCTATTTTTCATCTGCGTGTGTTCATTATGGATTCCATATTGATATTATCCATTTTACATATTTGAACTACTCTATCTGACTGTCACAGATTTATTCCATATATTCATACTTGAATTGTATTTTTGGAAGTTTTGACCAGCTTCTATTGGTTTAAGCACCCTCCCACCCCCAGGTGCAATGTTAATTGTCTTTAGGACACTATATAATGCCTGTCAGAGAGTCTCTCTCCATCAGTGAGTAAAGCTGAGATAGACACATCTTGCAGAATAAAGTAAATTAAGGTTAGTAATTGTCTAAAGCAGGAGAGTTTCAGCTCATAAGACAAATCATATTAAGGTTAGGTACTTGCCAAAAATGAGGTACCTTGGCGTTGGTGGCAAGCTTAGCATTCTATGGCCATTTGATGTGACTAAATCCTCATCTTTAATATAGTAGTGATATGTAGGTACAATGCCACAGACTAAAGGGTTAATGGTAATGAACATTTGGATGTGCACCAATATTTTATGCATTTGCTTTTAGCTATTTTGGTCAAAATTGGTTGCATTCCAGCAATTTTAAATGTGTTTTTTTTCTTTGGGTGTTTTTACCAAAACCAGGACTGGAATTATATATGAGCATTGCACCTGGGGGTGGGAGAGGTGCTTAAACCAACAGAAGCTGGTCAAAACTTTCTAAAGTACAATTCCAGTCCAGGTTTTGGTAAGCACACCCAAAGAAAAAGAAACACATTTAAAATTGCTGGGGTGCAACCAATTTTGATCAAAATAGCTAAAAGCAAATACACAAAATACTGGTGCACATCCAAATTTTCATTACCATTAACCCTTTACTCTGCGGCATTGTGCCTGCATATCAGTACTATATTAAACATGAGGATTTAGTCACATCATATGGCCATAGAATGCTAAGCTTGCCACCAACTCTAAGGTACCTAATTTTTGGCAACTACCTACCCTTAATATGCTTTGTCTTATGAGCGGACTCTCTCCCACTTTAGGCATGTATATGTATATATATATATATATATATATATATATATATATATATATATATGTATATATATATTATATTATATGCAGATACAACGATTGGCATAAAAGTCTTTTAAGTTTCTTTTAGTACGAATATGATGATATTGATTTTTTTATATCTAGTCATCCACAGGCATTTTGTCAGAGTTGCTATCTTGGCTAACCCCAAATGTCTAAACTAAACACTGAGTGACATGCGTGTAAACATTCTAGTTTCCTAGCAACCTCAGATTGAGGTTTGGATGGACCCGGAAGCAGACACGTGATGTATGCCAAGCGACGCTGACAATCTATCCCGCAGTGATGCGATGTTCCATTTAGAAAAGATGCTATGTCCCATTTTTACATATTTTGTGTGTATCATTTGTATTTTCATCCCCTGACAAAGTAAGCTGGACTTACGAAACGCATAGGGAAAGGCATGTTATTCTGTTTGCAGTAAAACTTCAGTTATCACATTGTTGATGTTTGCATGGTTTCTGAAGGCTGTACATATCGGTCTCCCCTGGTGTGTTGCTTCACTGTTATTTTCTGGAGAAGTTTGAGTTGTAACAGTGTTACCCTTATGTTCTTCTAGTGACCTTTAAGCAACGCCAGTGCTATTGGTGGGGACCTTATTTCTACATCAGCGTGAAACTTCATGTCCCATAATTCTGGGATAACACCAAAGAAACCACTGGGTGATCGTTGTTTTAGATGGCTTATACGTGTTTCGCTTCCTGTGAGTACCTTTATTTGGACTATCCATATTATATATACAGACTCTTCTTTTAGATTGTCTCTGCGCTTCTGTTTTGTAGATACTTTGCGACAAGAGCTATAGAAGGTCTGAGACAGGCCAACTGCATTTTAAAACGGAAAAGGAGATGGAGTTGGGTAGAGCACAAATACAACTAAGAGCAGTAGCAAATATGTTTATTAAATACAAAACAAAATCTATAAAACAAAGTATAAAACAGAACACATAGACTGGGATATGTTATTTAAAGGCAAAAATACTGAGGAAAAATGGTCAGAATTCAAATTTAGGTTGCAGAAATGTACCCAACTGTATATACCAATGGGGAACAAGTGCAAAAGAAGTAAGTCACAGCCAATGTGGTTAACTGCACATGTAAAGAAGGAAATGGCAAGGAAAAAAAAAGCATTCAAATTATTTAAGTCAGAAGGAACTGAACAATCTTTCTTAAAATACAGGGAGAGCAACAAAGATTGCAAAAAGGCAATTAGGGTAGCAAAAATAGATAATGAAACTCGAATTGCAAGGGAAAGCAAGACTAATCCAAAAAAGTTTTTTAAATATATAAATAGCAAAAAACTTAAGAGGGAGTGCATTGGACCATTCAAAAATGAGATGGGTGAGTTGGTTAGTGAGGATAAGGAAAAGGCTGATGTTTTAAACACTTTCTTTGCATCAGTATATACAAGGGAGCAAGGAATGGTAGAAGAGCCTCCGCAAGTATCAAATAAAACAATACAATTAATAGATATTGGGTTAACTCAAGGAGATGTCATGGGAAGACTGAACAAAATTAAGACCGACAAAGCACCGGGTCCTGATGGTATACATCCAAGGGTTCTTCAGGAACTCAGTGCAGTGTTAGCAAAACCCCTATATTTACTCTTTAAAGATTCTATTACCACAGGCTCAGTGCCACAGGATTGGCGAAGAGCTAACATAGTGCCTCTATTTAAGAAGGGAACTAAAACAGAACCTGGGAATTATAGACCAGTGAGTTTGACCTCTGTAGTGGGAAAACTATTAGAAGGCATAATAAGGGACTATATTCAGGATTACAACACAAAAAATAAGATCATTAGCACGAATCAACATGGTTTTATGAAGAATAGGTCATGCCAAACGAATCTTTTCAGCTTCTATGAGGAGGTAAGCAGCAACCTTGACAATGGCAAGGCAGTAGATGTAGTATATCTAGACTTTGCAAAGGCATTTGATACAGTACCACACAGAAGGCTGGTGTATAAAATAAGGAAATTGGGGCTAGGAGATAACCTTTGCAATTGGATACAAAACTGGTTGAAGGATAGGGAACAGTGTGTGGTTGTAAATGGAAAATTCTCCAGTATAGTTAAAGTGGAGAGTGGAGTACCTCAGGGTTCAGTATTGGGTCCGCTGCTTTTTAACATGTTTATAAATGACCTGGAAATAGATATAGAAAGCAAAATATCAATATTTGCAGATGATACTAAATTATGCAAAGTCATTAATTCAAAACAGGATATTTTCTCTCTACAGAGGGACTTACATACAATGTCAGATTGGGAAAACATGTGGAATATGAAGTTTAATGTGGGGAAGTGTAAAGTCATGCATTTGGGAGGAAACAATCCCAAGGCTACTTATAAACTTAATGGAATAATTTTAGGTGACTCGTTGCTAGAAAAAGACCTGGGTATCCTTGTCAACTACAAACTTGGAAACAGTGACCAGTGTCAAACAGCAGTAGCAAAGGCAAACAAAGTCCTGTCTTGCATAAAAAGAGGTATTGAAGCAAGAGTGGATAACATTATTTTGCCATTATACAAATCATTGGTAAGACCTCACCTTGAGTATGCAGTGCAATTTTGGGCACCGGTTCTGAAAAAGGATATACTAGAACTAGAGAGGGTACAGCGGAGAGCAACAAAATTAATTAAGGGAATGGAGGACTTGACATATGAGGAACGACTAAACAAACTTGGTTTATTTACTCTAGAGAAAAGACGACTAAGAGGAGACCTTATCACATTGTACAAGTATATGAGAGGTCAATACAAGGATCTCTGCGGTGAGCTATTTATTCCAAGGCCTGCTCAGGTGACCAGGGGACACCTCTTGAGATTAGAGGAAAGGAGGTTTAAACTTCAGCAGAAGAAGGGTTTTTTTACGGTAAGGTCTGTCAAATTGTGGAATTCATTGCCCAGGGAGGTAGTTATGGCAGATACAATGGACACATTTAAGAGAAGATTAGATACATTTCTTTCAAAAGGGAACATACAGAGTTATACTGTTTATCAGTAGGCAGATCAGGAAGGTCTGATAAAGACTAATTTAATTGGTAGCAGGAAAGCTATAAAATTCTTAGTTACTGAGGTATGAAGCGAAGGTTGAACTTGATGGACTTGTGTCTTTTTTCAACCTAATTTACTATGTTACTATGTTACTAACACTAGAAAGAGAATGCTGGATCTATTAATTTGTTTGATACAGAGTATCTACACTGGATAGTAGAACTATGGTAGGATCTAAATCTGTTGTCACCAATTTGGTTGACAGAGCATGCTGAGCAGAATTCTCAAGATAATTGCACCAATAATGCAGTGCAAATATGTACTGTCAAAACAGATGAAACAATAGCACTTTATTTATTTTTAAAAGTGGAGTGTTGGTACCGTGTTAGCAGTAGAACTACAGGAGGCAATTATAATCAAGTTGATGCCTTTATTGGGTAACTAAGTAGATAAAGGATGCAAGCTTTCAAGACCTCTTAGGTCTCTTCCTCATGCATGTTAACATGCCTGAGGAAGAGTACTAAGAGGTCTTGAAAGCTTGCATCCTAAATCTTCTTAGTTAGCCAATAAAGGTATCAACTTGACTATAATTGCCTCCTTTATTTCCTTTTACACACACAATTTTCCAAAAGCAGAGAGACAAGCAATAGCAACAATCTAACAGAAAAATAGTGTACAGAGGAGTGGCAATAAAGCAATGTATCTCAATAGTGGATTTAATTGAAAGCATGAATACATATGAGTAAAATGACCCCTTACAGTAACACACAAATGAAATCCATAAACAGTGAAGACGTGTGAATACTTGATCGTAATGGAGAATATGCAGCACAAATCATAGTGCTCTCTGTACACCATTCTGTCCTCCTCATTCAAAGTGTATCGCTCGCTGTCCTTGGTTTGCGGCTCCCAGTTTCCTCAACTCACACAGTTCACACTTAGCTTTCCATTGGATAGATTGGTGCTGTTGCTTGTCTGTCTTCTTTGGATACTTGTATTTGTAATAGGATATAAAGTGTTATTGTTTCATCTGCTTTGACTGCACATATTTGTACTGCATCACTGGCAGGGCCGGATGGGCCGGATTTATAATTAGGCAGAGTAGGCATCTACCTACAGGCGCACCACACAGAGGGGCGCCTATCATTGGGATAGTCGCCGGCACCGCAACATAGTGAGGTCTGTGAGGTCTGTGCCTTGTTCGGCACAGACCTGTAGCTGCTGAGCTCCCCTGGATCTTGAATAATGCAGAGCGCTGGGAGATGACATTATCTCCTAGCGCTCTGCATTACTAAAGAGAAGACAGAGAGAGAGCTCCAGCAGCTACAGGTCTGTGCAGAAGGAGGCACAGACCTCTCCTGCCGCTGGACCACCAGGGAGGAGGTAGGAAACAGACACAGGGAGGGGGGTGGCAATATGAGGGTAAAATGGAGCTGATGGGGTCAATATGGAGCTGATGAGGGGCAATGTGAGGGCAATATAGAGATGATGGGGGCAATGTGGAGATGATGGGGCAATATGGATATGATGGGGCTATATGGATATGATGGGGGCAATGTGAGGGCAATATGGAGCTGATGGGGGGCAAGTTGGAGCTGATGGGGCAATATGGAGGTGATGGGGGGCAATTTGAGGGTAATATGGAGATGTTGGGGCAATATGGATTCGATGTGGGCAATGTGGAGATTAGGAGCATTGTGGAGGTGTCCAGTGGAGATGGCCAGTGGGGGGGGGCGTTTCAGATTTCTGTGCCTACAGGCTCCTGAAATGTAAATCCGGCCCTGATCATTGGTACGATTATCTTGAGGATTCTGCTCAGTGCGCTCTGTCAACCACATTAGTGACCATAGATTTATGTCCCACCGTAGTTCTAGTATGTAGTGTGGATACTATGTTTCAAACATATTAATGAAGGAGAGTGGTAGAATAAAATTATACCTTTACTGGCTAACTATATACAAGCTTTCAAGGCAACTAGGTCTCTTCTTCAGGCATAATGAGAATGAAGTCTGAATGCACAATACACATAGCTTTAACATCAACTTCTTGACTATCAGAGAGGCATCCACCACACTGCAGATTGGATACCTCTGTGTAATCCAACGGTCAAATACCATTAGCAAAATGTGTATACTCAGTATGGGACGTAAATTAAATTCTAGCCTCTGTAACAGCTTAATGAAGTGGACTAGAAAATGCAAACAAGATTAATTACCCCTTTAACAGCTCCAGTGAAACTAACTACAGAGGGTTAACCCTCCAAACACCAGGTGGGTGCGCAACCCGTGTTTCTTTCCCAAAGTCCCAAATAGTGGGATTATTTCCATTTATCTTTTTTATTCTCTCCATTCAATCTCCAGTTTCTTTTAAGTGAATAGCAGCAGCCATTCTAGTTTTTGCACAACTGAACTTTAACCCTTTGAGTTCCAGAAATGTATGAAATGCATTACTGTTCCAGCAGTACCAGTTAATTATTGTGCAATTGCCACCACATCAGCAGGTAATGTTGCCACCACATACCAAAGGCCCTTGAACAAATTTCTAAAAAGGGAAATATGATTTTCCCTAGGTAGCTGTGTGCAATTATAGCAGCAGCGGTGATGTTGGATTCTGTGTACAGGTGAGCGAAAAGACAGCTAAAATTCTGTCATGACTTTTCCCCAAAAAAATCAATGATTTTTTGCTTTTTTGCTAAATTTTTCTCCTTTTCGCCACTGCAAAAGTTGTCTCCTTTTTCACCACTGCCAATAAATGTGTTGCCTATGTTTCCTATGACTGCAGCATTTCTCACCATGATATTATTTCTTCTGAGGGCTGAAGTGGAGAAATAAATACCTGAAAGTCAAAACTGTGAATCCTATGACAACATATGCCTTGAAAAGGTTATTAGAAGACTTTTTGTCTTTTGCCCACAACACTAAAATCTTGCTTATGTGACATCGGCACAGCCATCCTTGAATAATAAATATTACTGGAGATATTCCAACAAGGTGCAACACATGACATCAGTTCTTTAAAGCCAATGTTTCCAACAAAAGAAAAGGGCAGAATGTCAACTGCCAAATTTTTGGCAAATTCCACAGGTATACTTTTGCATTATGTTGGTGTAGGTTTTGATGGGATGGCAGTACATAGTAGAAGAACTGTGTAACTTTATTGCTTTAACACCGGCACTTGAGTAGGTGGTGGAGGTGGTGGCGATATGTGTAGGCACTCTATGACTCTTGTCATCTCCTACCGCAAACTCAGAATCATCATACTCCTCTGCAGCAGGAGCCATAGGTGTTATTTAGAACGAACTAACTGTTGGCAGTGGCACACTCTGTGACACATCAATGACATCACTACTTCTCTTATCTGCCCCAGAGCCCTGGGAACTTTTTGGAGTGTGTCTGATGATGCTAGTTGTGGCACCATGTTCACAGTGTGTCTTCCAGTCAGACCTGTGGTCGTGTTTCAGGTGGGATAATTGTCTGGATACCTCTGTCAGTTATCAAATAAAAAAGTTGTGTTCACCTTGTAACAATGTGTTGGGTTTTAAGAACTCAGGAATATGAGTTTATATTGAGAATACTGAAAAATATCCTATATAATAATTTGCTAGGATATTTGTCAGAAGCCGTCATGAGCAGAATGCTGGGAGTTCTGTGCTGGGAGCATTCTGTGCTTTCGGGCAGTCTCTACAGTGCATGACTGCGTTGGGGGCATGACAGGGTTAACATCACCTGGACCTTGGCCCGTGTACACGGGCTTTTACACTAGTAAACACATAATGTAAAACTGAATAATCACTCTAATTAGATAGACAGACATTTTTTTCTCTAAAATATGTGAGTGGTAAAGGCTGTCAGTATCTGCCTCAGTCTGGGCACTCTTTAACTCTTCCAACTCCATATTTTTATATAATCACTAACTCCAATCCATAGTGATCGCATTCCTACATGTAATATGACTGAAATGGAAACTGATTCATTCAGTTCTCAGCAAAAAGAAGGAAGTAATTACATTTAACAACAGGCTTCCCTGCTTCCCGTGTACATACACCCACACTGGAGTTTACTGTCAAAAATGACTGAGCTCCCTATGCAGTGCTCTTTGGGATCACTCCAGTCACTGAAGTAAATGAGAAAAAAAAACAGCTGGGAGTAACCCAGGACCCCAGCTGTCAGTGACAGCAGGTCATTCAACTGCTCTACTCTTACCCAGTATACCACAGGGTGGGGTAATTTAAAAAAAAAATATTATGGTCTCTAATAATCCTTTTTTGAGCAATTTCTAATCAAGGAGTTAAACGGAAGGAGAAACCAGCCGCAAATTTCTTTTTCCAGGGTAATTGCTGCAGAATGAGAGAGATTTTTCTTTTCTGTGGGAGTTTCTGTGGGATAACTTACTGGCAGGTGCAGTGGAACTGTCACTTTGTAAGAGATATGTGATTTTGAAAGTGCTTACAAAATCTCCTTTATTAATGTTATCCATTTTTAATTTAAAATAATAGGTTATGATATATTTAGCTTTAGTTATTTGTAATTATAAATCTAATCAAACAGTACTGCTGGCATGTCAGCCAGAAACAACTTTTCCACTCTATTCTTCCTTCTATCTTCCAGCCAGTACTCTATCAGCCAGTACTAGCTTATTTGCATACAGTGACAAAAGAGCCAAGTGTTCAGCTTCCATCAACATGGATGCTCCCACTAGACTGAAATGCTCCCATGTGGACTGGTAACAGTCCTACTTTATGGCCACTTATTTAAAGGAAAACTCTCATCCTATATAATAATTCGCTAGGATGTTTGTCAGAAGCCATCATGTGCAGTAGAGACTGCCC
Source organism: Rhinophrynus dorsalis (assembly GCA_037306005.1). Taxonomy (NCBI): domain Eukaryota; kingdom Metazoa; phylum Chordata; class Amphibia; order Anura; family Rhinophrynidae; genus Rhinophrynus; species Rhinophrynus dorsalis. Next base: position 42,487,218 of record CM074727.1, read on the forward strand.
GAACGCATAGAATTCTGGGAGTTCTGTGCTGGGAGCATTCTGTGCTTTTGGGCAGTCTCTACAGTGCATGACTGCGACAGCGGCAGGAAGCAGAGCAGGACCAGCCTCTTAACCCTTTGAGTGCCAGAGGGGTACACAAAGCATTGCAAAGCAATGTGTTGTGTACCCCTCTGGCACTCAAAGGGTTAACATCACCTGGACCTTGCCCTGTGTACACAGGCTTTTACACTAGTCTCCTATAAAGTAACACTTTTTTAATTCTTTGTCCCCAAAACAAGTTGAATTGTTTTCTGGGTTTTTTTTTTTTTTTCAGATCTCTAATTTTATGAAGAAATAAGCTTCTAAAGTGTTACGGCATGACATTGCATCAGGCCTTGCTGTGGTAAAGCTCTGTACCATAGACTGTCAATCTTCTCCTCCCTGCTGTGCCTCGTTCCTTCTTTGTCTGACGCTCGAATCCTCCATGTTACCTGGCCAGCTTTCTTGCCAATGAGAGTGAACCAGGTCACACTGAGGATTCGAGCAGCAGACAAAGAGGAGGGAACGAGGCACAACAGGGGAGGAGAAAAGGAAAAGATTGACAGCCTGCAGAAAAGAGCTGTACCACAGCAAGGTCTGATGTCATGAACCTTATTTCTCCATAAAATTAGTGATTTGAAAAAAAAAATTCAACCTGTGGTGGGGACAAAAAATTAAATACGTATTACTTATAAGAAAAGAGTTCCCCTTTAAGTGGGCTTATCCCACCCATGTCCTTTTTCATGCCACTCCTACTAATACCTGATGTTTCTCTGCAGAAGTCATCACATAGTTAGGCATGCATCTTTATGCACTCATGCATCATCACATGCACACACACTCACCTTAATTCAATGAGTGGAATCGTCTCACAGGAATCTACACATAATGAAGGTATTATTTTTCTATCAGTTTATTCCATCAATGAACAGTTTCACCCATCCCTATTTAAACGCCTTAATTAAATCAATACAGTTTTGTATTAATTACCTGTGGAGTATTTGTTTGCCCGAGAATTGTACAACTGTACTTTATGAATGTGTCCTATTGTAACAATATCAGCCTTGCATAGCTGAAATGTATATTAAGAACCTTTGGTGGAATATGACACAAAAATAAACTAGTGTACAAACCCAGAGGTAATGACAGCAATTATTCTATGTAATCCTTCTTGATTCACAGTGATGACTTGTATAGTAAATAATCATTAGCTATTTGCTCATCAGGGTGTGTCACAAATCATTAGCTACACGCAATGTCACAGACATCCTCCTGGCGCACAGACAGAAAAACAAGTTTTGACAGAGAGGGACACATTAGTAGAACAAAGATCATAGGGTTATGTGCTAAAATATGATAAAGATAAGATAAACTGGAAATAGCTCCTCCAGAATGATAAACTCTCCAATTCATATGTCACTCTGTGGAGCCTATGCACTAAGATCCCTGCAACCTGAGATACTTTAATGCATTGGCTAGTTGGGGACGATAAGAGTTGTAGTCACCAAAAGCTGGAAGTCTGGCAATTGACAACCTTTGGTTTAAACATTGCTGGAAAAAATACAAGCAAAATATTGAAAACTGAGTAAAAAATACAGTTCAAGGAAAAAGGAGATGTTCTTAATACCTTAAAGGGATAGTAATACTTTGTTTTATCTTTATTTAATTTTGTAGGCATTAAAAAAAATGAAGAACGATATAAGTCTTATCTCTCAAACCTTTATGGTTTGAGAAATATTCACAAGCAAAGTTTCCCCTCCCGCTCCTTTTACCTAGTGTAAGCCATGTCTTTTCAGATGTGGAATCCAGTCCATAAACCAGACAGACAACAGAAGGGGACAATCTTCTTCCTATAAGAACAATGAAAGCCCTGCCCCCTTGACAAGTTTTTCAGGTTTTTCCCTTATCTTAAATGAAGACTGTCCATCTCTGCAGTCTACATGGACACCTCCCTTCTACTCTGGCTGAGCAGTGTTACATCAGTAAAAGGGGTGGGATGGGGATACTTTGTCATTGAATTACTCTACAACTACAACTCTGACAGAATTGAAATAACACTCGCCAAAGTCCAAATACTATGATGATTAATTAGAGCTGCTTTTATTATGAAACATTACTATCCCTTTAAAGTCTCATCCTATATAATAATTCGCTAGGATGTTTGTCACGATGCAGTCATGCACAGTAGAAACTGCCCGCGTTCGGGCAGTCTCTACTGCGCATGATTGCATCGCATGAGTGAGGTGACTGCATCACGTGGAGCAGTGAGGTAGTGACCTCTTAACCCTTTGAGTGCCAGAGGGATACACAACACATTGCTTTGCAATGCGTTCTGTACCCCTCTGGCACTCAAAGGGTTAACATTAACAGGACCTTGGCCTGTGTACACGGGCTTTTAAACTAGTTAGATATAATGGATATTTTACAGAAACAATTGTACCCATGTGAGTGCAGATTTTAAATTGACCAGGCTGTCCACAGTGTAGGGTGGGCAATTCAAATGTGTGATGAAATGCAACACTGTACAAGTGCCGGTACAGAAAGGTTTTAAAGATATGATGACTGGGTGCCAAGCATATACTGAAGGGTAGAGAGTTACAGATGGATTGCACAACCCTTTGGCACTCAAATTGTAAACCGTTTTGGTGCCAAATGGGTCCCTGATCTTCACTAAGTGTAATTTTAAGACAAAAGTTGCTGTAATACCTTGGCATCTGCTGTCACTTAAACGTCTGCTTGCTTATTTGAAAGAGCACTAAAATTATCTATTCACCATGTTAGCCAAAATGCTTTCATGTTTGTGTTTCCAACTTCCTACTCATGAAGTCAACCCCATCTCCCAGTTTAACACTTTATGCAAATTAAAGTGAAACTGACATTTTTTAAGAATGTGATTTTCAAAGAGCTTTCAAAAGCACCTGTATTTATGTTGGTAATTTTTTCAAACAAATGTTTATGATTTATCGAACATTATTCATTTGTCAATTAGCAAATCTGTCAGGTACTGGCAAACTGCATTCCATCCCAACTGCCACTTTATACCAGCAAGTTCTATCTCATTTGCATATATTGTGAAATTAATAACACTAAATATCTCATTAAAGATTATTGGAAATAAAATGGCTTACAAAATTATAGGTGATTTTGAAAGATCTTTCAAAATCAAATATTTGAAACAAAGTGACAGTTCCACTTTAAGTGTTGGGTCAGGTTGAATCCCAGAGGTTGATGCACTCAGACATATTCTAGTATGTCTTGGGCAAACTAATTTAACCACAGGGACAAATAAATATTCCTATTGATTTAAAGGGATAGTAATGTTTCATAATAAAAGCAGCTCTAATTAATCATCATAGTATTTGGATCTTGGAGAGTGTTATTTCAATTCTGTCAGAGTTGTAGTTCAAGAGTAATTGAATGATAAAGTATCCCCCTCCCGTCCCTTTTACTGATGTAACACTGGTCAGCCAGAGCAGAAGGGAGGTGCCCAGGTAGATTGCAGAGCGGGATAATCCTCAATTAAGATAAGGGAAAAACCTGAAAAACTTGTTAAGGGGGGCAGGGCTTTCATTGTTCTCATAGGAAGAAGATTGTCCCCTGCTGTTATCTGTCCGGTCTATGGACTGCATTCCACATCTGAGAAGAGATGGCTTACACTAGGTAAAAGGGGCGGGAGGGGAAACTTTATCCTTCAATTACTCTTGAACTACAACTCTGACAGTATTGAAATAACATTCTCCATGGCTCAAATACTATGAAAATTAATTGGAACTGCTGTTTTTGTGAAACATTACTATCCCTGTAAGTTGCGGTTTTAACCTTTTGAATGTTAGAAAGCACTCCAATGCATTCAGAAGCAAAGCTTTTGAGACCTCATTACAATTCAAGGGGTTATAAACCTCATTTAAATCAATGGGAATGTTGGTAAATCTTGTTTTTGTCCCCTACATGGCAGTTAGTTGGTCCAGAATCCCTTCATTTCTTCTTAGTGTATCACCTTCACAGAGTTTAACCCCTTAAGAACCCATGACATGCCAGGACCGTCATGAGTAAACTTGCCATAAGTACCCATGGTGGTCGTGACATGTCAAGGAATTCAGGGCTCCCTGTGTGGCTGTTTGCCTTTCGGGTAGCCCTGAATTGATTCACCAAAAAAAAAAATGCCACGTGGTCCTTAACTGCCGGCCGGGCCACTGTGCAGCCAGTCCTTAAGGGGTTAAAGTGCACATGGCACCCTAAAACAAATGTAACTTGCTTTAATAGGCAACTAAAAATAAACTGAACCCTTTCAGTGACAGAGGGGTATGGAACACGTTGCATCACCCTCTGGCACTCAAAGGGTTAATTACTGCCCCGTTACATGAAAATAGCCACTACGTCTCAATAAACATAGAATGCCCATATATATGTGCAGATATTCTACATATACAGATATATACACTACCATTCAAAAGTTTGGGGTCACTTAGAAATGTCCTTTTTTCTGTTATGGGAGAAGCTTGACAGAACGGTACGTAAGAAGTGCCCATCAAGCCAATCCAAACTGCACGAGGTGCTTCAGGAAGCATGGGGTGAACTTTGTTCACATTACATCAACAAATTAACAACTAGAATGCCAAAGGTCTGCAAGGCTGTAATTGCTGCAAATGGAGGATTCTTCACCAGACACAAAGTCTGAAGGACACAATTATTAATAAAGGGGATCTAACACCCCATATACGTGTGTGTTAAATGTTAGGTTATATAGTGACTAGGTGAATTTCTTTATTATTATTATTATTATTATTATAATAATTATTATTATTATTTTAACCCTATTTGGCCGGGACCATAAATCTCCATAGGACGGTGTAGCAACAGCGCCACTGTACAATTTCAGGCCACTGTGATATTGCACCTAAAAAATTCAACTTTGAAAATTAATAACTTTTGAATGAAACACCTTTCAGCAGTGGGAGTACTCTTGTTTTACTCAGGGGGATAAACCCTACAACATATTTTTTTTTACATTTTAAGTATTACTATCCCTTTAACAATGCAGAGAGTTATTAGAATGCTGTAAACAGTCTTGTTTATGTGAAATTATATCATTAAGTTTCCACTTCTGCCCCTTTAACCTACGTAAAACTGCCTCCCTTCAGATTTGGAATCTGGTCATCAGATAGAACAGATCGCAGTGAGGGACAATCTTTATTTCAGTATAAGGAGAACCTTGCCCTCTTGACAAAGGAGGACAGGTTTTTCCATATGCTTAAAGAAGATTGTTCCTCGTTGCTCTCCATCCGGACCAACTTATGCTGTGAGTAGAGGCAGCATTAAGCAGGAAAAAGGGGTGGGAGGAGGACATTTTACAATATAATTTCATGTGAACTAGACCAGTTACAGCTTTCTAATAACATTCTGCATTGTTAAAAAACTAAGATGTATGCTTGAAGCTTAATTTATCTGCAAATGTTACTATCCCTTTAAGGAACAGAGGGGTGCACAGTGAATTGTGATCCACCCCTTTGCTCAGCAACTGTCAAGTCCACCTTCATGGACATTACATCCAGGTCTGATTGAAGTTGTTATCTCTTGAACAATGGCACAAGATCAAAATCCATAGGGGCAGTTAGGATTTTATGGCTATAGAATGGTACATGCAGGCAGGGGAGGGCTGGCAACTTGTGGCCCATGTGGCAAATACAATCACGTGTCCCATTTCTACTATTGTTGAAGCACACCATACCAGCCTACCCCCTTTTGTTAATTTTAAAATTGACATTAATGTTGCAAAGTAAGGCAAGTGATACCACATAGCTTACAGTTAATATGGGGCTACACTACTGATACAAAAGAGCTTATAATTTAACTTAAGTTACATTACTGTTTCTATAGAGTTTACAAGGGAAATGGGTTATGCTGCTAGTGTATCTCTATTTGGATTGTAGCTCTGTGGTATCATTTGTGTAGGTCCATTTCAATTGTAAACTCTGTAGTATCACTAGTGTAGCTCCATTTACAGCAGCAAATGGGAGACTGAATGAGGCAGTGGCCCACTGGCCCAGGCATGTGACAGGCCCATGGGGCAATTGCCCCCCTGCCCCCAGGCCAGCCCTCCCCTGCATATTAAGTGGTGTTACTTCTCCTTTAAATAGCCAATACCCTCTAGGATTTTAATATTAGAGTGTGATATTATGTTAACCATGTGGATAGTAGAGAGATCTCCAACAGAGACCGCCATGGGGTTAAGATGGCAATTCAGTGAAGATGTTTTGTGACATCCAGGGATTATAAGGTTTTAATGTAAAGGTCCGAGAGTGGGATTTCATTACAAAGGAAAGGGTTCCAACTGCAGAACCAGTGCCATAGGTTTTACCTCTACCAGTACTATAGATTAAAACCATTTGAATGCAAGAGGGGTATGCAAAACATTGAGGATCAATGCATTGTGTACCCCTTTGACACTATAGGTTATGTAAGTACTGTAGCTTAGGCCAGTCTTTCTAAATTAAGTTATTGCCGTACTATAAATTTGTTCAAACCAATTTTAACAAAATGAGGCGTGGATATTAATACCATGATAATTAGTAATACTTTTGTTTACACACAAATTATTTTGTGTAACCACGATTTCAAATAAAAGCTGACATACTCATTAAGTAGAAACTGCCTTGAAGACATTGATCACATGCTTAAAATTCCATTCCTGTCATTAAAGGAGCAGTACACTGTTGTATGGAAGAAATATAGGCTATAGGACCACCCAGTTTCTGCAGGGAGACTAAGTTGGAGATATCAAAGTGCCAGTACTGAAAATTTGCTATGGAAAGAAGGTTTCTCTTCATTGGGGGACAGCACACCTGCACTCCCAGGCATAATATGCCATTGTGACTGTGTGACAACACTTAAGGAAAGAGAGGGTCAAGACAATGGGATGCCTGAAGGGGATGGTTGGGGGGGTGTGATGAAGACCTACCTTCAATTTTAGATTGAGTGTTTCAAGGCTTCCACCTCTTCCTTACAGATGATTTAGAAAAGGATTGGTCTGTAGTGCCCTTAGTCCCATTTGTAAAGTCCCCAGTGTTAACAATTATAACAGGGATGTGGAAAAAATGATTGACAGGTCTCAGTCTTACATGTAACTATGTTGACTGAAAGAATAGATCAGTATAGTGAGTTTAAATAGTTTGTATATCTCAATAATGAGGAAAAATACTGATATGTATAAATCTGTTAAAGGGATAGTAATGTTTCACAATAAAAGCATCTCCAATTAATCTTCATAGTATTTGGGGCCATGTAGAGTGTTATTTCAATAATGTCAGAGTTGTAGTTCAAGTGTAATTGAATGATAAAGTATCGCCTTACTGGGTTCACTTTTAAAAAGGTTGCACACAAAAGAGCGTGCAACCACACAACATATTAACCATGCCGCCATGCTAAAACTAGTGACATGAGAATCGCGCACAGCGTGACAGTGCAAGATCCTCATGCTGCCTACTGTAAAGGTTGTACATCGGTAACAACTCCCATTACAATCCTTAAATAACCCATACACCTATTCCTACCATAGCATAACATGAGGAAATACAGACTTAGGAGACTGATAAAAAAAGGAATCACGATCCCTGGTATCTGTTTCCCCACTATTATGGATAAGAAATCTCATATATGTAAGGCTTACTGGTAACTACAACTCCCATCAGTCTTGCTGAGCGCTGCCCCAGCTATCAACGAAACATAACATGCTCTGCTACAAAATTGTCCTTATCCTATATAATAATTCACTAAAACGTGTGTAACGCCGCAATCATGCGCAGTAGAGACTGCTGCGCGTGCTGCAGTCATGCACAGTAGAGACTGCCAGAGCCGCGGCTGATACAGAGCTGGACACTCCGAAGGCGCGGGCAGTCTCTACTGAGCATGACTGCCCCATGACCGGCTGGCAGTGGCACTGTGGCCCATGTAACGGGCTCTTCAACTAGTTCTTTATATTGATCAATCAATCATTTCTCTTATTCAGTAGAACTTCAAAACAGATCACGTCATGTTTCGTTGATAGCTGGGCACACTTTATGTTTTGTTGCAAAACAGGCACACTTTGTAGACCGTTCCAATGAAGTATTTATTTTTAGATATCAGTATTTCGGCTCTGCTGAAGAGCCACCAGCTGGTACCAGGACCAGGATCTCCTTCTTTGTGATGTCAGTGTAAGGGGAAAGAGGGGGGATCATTAAAAGGTTATATCTCTCAAACCATAAAGGTTTGAGAGACAGGACTTTCTCCACATAATTTTTTTTTTTTAAGTCTACAAAAAAACATAAATTTAAATGTGGCCATTACTGACCCTTTAACAATGGGAGCTAATAAATTAGATGAATCATATGAATCATAGTGAATTCATTTGTCTGAATATGTTCACAGTTATCTTTATATCAACTGGGTTTTGGATGACAGGAGTAAAGGGAGCAGTATCTAGGGAAGACTAAAGGTGCCCTTGCAAATTAAGTGATTATTTTGATGGTTCCCCTTTGAAACGACTTTATGTGAGCTCATTCTAGAACTGACCTCCTGTGACCAATACTAGTCATGCTCCTCTATGTTTTACTGTTTAACTTTGCCAATAACATCCCACTTTCACATATACTGTAGATCAGAGCTGTTCAAGTGCCAAAACCAGGCCAGGATGTAAGGATTTCCCTGATAAAAGTGAATGTATCACCTGTGCACAACATCCCCTAAATAGTTAGGTGACACATTCAATATCATTAAAACCTTATTATTATTATTTTTTAAGCTTCCGTTTGGTTTAAATGTAACTTACAAAAGTATATGCTGCAGCCACTTCCGGGTGACTGCAGTTCTCTACGGTTCTCCGCGGTTACAGAGCTCCGCCTCTGCTCCCCTCCCTCCTCCAATGACAGAGGCGTCTGTCAGTAAACTGGAGCGGTCTCACTGGCAGAGATCGATATCTAGCCAATGAGACCGCTCCAACTTACAGACAGAAGTCTCCGTCATTGGAGGAAGGAGGAGAGCAGAGGCAGAGCGATGGGCTGCAGTCTATATGGAAGTGGCTGAAGCCCAGACTTAAGTTACATTTAAACCAAACAGAAGCTTAAAATAAAATAATAATAATGTTTTAATGCTATTGGATGTGTCACCTAACTATTTAGAGGATGTTGTGCATAGGTGATACATCCACTTTAAGAACAGGTGAGTCAGTGAAAATGAATGATCCACTGATTAACTCACCTGTGCTAATCAGGAAAATCCTTAAAGGGATAGTAATACTCTGTTTTATCTTTATTTTATTTTGTAGGCATTAAAAAAACATTACTAACGATATAAGTCTTATTTCTCAAAGCTTTATGGTTTGAGAGATATTCACAAGCAAAGTTTCCCCTCCCGCCCCTTTTACCTAGTGTAAGTCATCTCTTCTCAGATGTGGAACCCAGTCCATAGACCAGACAGATAACAGCAGGGGATAATCTTCTTCCTTTGAGAACAATGAAAACCCTGCCCCCTTGACAATTTTTTCAGGTTTTTCCCTTATCTTAATTGAAGATTGTCCCTCTCTGCAGTTTACCTGGATACTCCCTGCTGTTCTGAGGTGAGCAGTGTTACATCAGTAAAAGGGGAGGGAGGGGGATACTTTGTCATTGAATTACTCTTGAACTACAACTCTGACAGAACTGAAATAACACTCTCCAAAGTCCAAATACTATGATGATTAATTGGAGCTGCTTTTATTATGAAACATTACTATCTCTTTAATCCTTTGAGTGCTAGAGGGGTACGGAATGCATTGCAAAGGATTGCATTCCGTACCTCTCTGGCACTCAAAGGGTTAAATTATGGCCGTTGAGGGCTGATCTTGGATGGACAGCCCTGCTGTAGATGTTCATTTGTTTATGTTTAGTCAGAACTGGTGTGTTCCCTCATGTATAGGCTGGAGATGGCTTAGCATGGCCACTGTATACTGGGAGTTCCCCCTGACACTGGAAGGTAATCAATGCATTAAATGTCTTTTCATAATAGGACTCATTCTCACACAGAATTTAACTACTGTATTATATATTATTTATTATATTTATCTCAATATTATTTTAGCTACAAGTATCTTTAAAGGGATAGTAATACTTAAAATGTAAAAAAAAATATGTTGTAGGGTTTATCCCCCTGAGTAAAACAAGAGTACTCCCACTGCTGAGAGGTCTTTCATTCAAAAGTTATTAATTTTCAAAGTTGCATTTTTTAGGTGCAATATCACAGTGGCCTGAAATTGTACAGTGGCGCTGTTGCTACACCATCCTATGGAGATTTATGGTCAACTGACCAGAGTTGTCCATAGGATCATGTAGCAACAGCGCCACTGTACAATTTCAGGCCACTGTGATATTGCACCTAAAAAATTCAACTTTGAAAATTAATAACTTTTGAATGAAAGACCTCTCAGCAGTGGGAGTACTCTTGTTTTACTCAGGGGGATAAACCCTACAACATATTTTTTTTACATTTTAAGTATTACTATCCCTTTAAGAGTGAACAAAAATAAGGCTTTTTTTCATAGGAATATCTGGGAACCATCTAAATAGTGTTACATTATTACTGTATAATTTTTTACTTTCAATAATAAGATGTTTGCTATCTCTTACCTATCTCACTTATATATCACTCCCTCGTTGTGATGTCCTATCTTTATTAATCCTTCAAGCCTTGTATTGTACACATGGATATCCTGGTGCACTTGGACTAGCAGCATTAAAGGAGATTCTGGAAATGCATGACATACAGACATCTCTAGAACCCCACGTCAAGTAACCTGACCAGCATTGATTAAAGGGATATTAATACTTATGTAAAAATACTGCTTAAACACTGCTTAAATGTGTTCTATTCAAAAGTTGTTACAACTCAATCTTGAAATTTTAATGTGCAGCATCTCAGTGGCCTGAAATTTTACAGTGGTGCTGTTGCTACACCATCCTATTGAGATCTATGCTCAACTGACCAGAGTTGTCCATAGGATGATGTAGCAACAGCGCCACTGTACAAGTGCAGGCCATTGTAATGTTATTGATATAAGCCCGAGGTGAGTGCAGTCTTTATACTGTGCTCCTCTGCGTCTTCCCACCTCCAGTTGTGCCCATGACTTCTCATGAGTCCAATGCATCTTCTGGGGCAGGGTCAGCCTTCAGCCACCTTTAGCTTTTCCTCCTCTCTCCGGAGAGGAGGGCATTCACCCTGGGGTCTTTGGCATCAGCGTCTCTACCCCAGGGCTTCAGTCTTAGGCTTCCTACGGGGTGAGGATCCTCAGCAATGTTTAGGGGAGGCAGCCATCCATCTCCCCCACAAAGCCGAGTCTTCCGACCCTGCCTCACTGTGGCGTTTTCAGTGCTGTAAGGGCTTGTGTCTGTGAAGTGCTCAAACTCAAAATTCACTTGCAGGCCATTGTGATGCTGCACCCAACAGAAAATTGAGCTTGAGCAGTAATAACATTTGAATAGAACACCTTTTAGCAGTGGGAGTACTTTTGTTTTACTTAGCGGGATAAATCCTACAACACAATTTTTTTAGCCTAATAAGTATTAATAGCCCTTTAATAATCATGTACCAAGAGACTATAAACCATTGAATCTTCATCTGAATCCATCTTCTCTTTATCCATCTCATTGACAGCTTGATTGATTTGGATTTAATGGGATTCAAACAAAGCTAAGTACAATTATTACTAGACATTTTATTTTCTAATAAGTTAATCAGTAAATACATATATGACAGATTATATCCCTGAATAATTATACATGTACTAGTTATCTTAAATTTTTGTAGGATGTTTTATTGTCTGTTGTTCATTTAATTTGTAGAAATTTTAATTAGTGTTTGTAACCCTGAATCTGTCTTGACCAATATTATTTGTAAAATCAATCTAGCAAAATGTTCCCATTTAAAGAAATAAGTAAGGTGCATTATTTTAAAATTACTCCAAATGTGATCGGTCACACTCCTTTGTTAAAACTTAACTTTTATTCTTGTCGGAAGACATATAATATCCAACATTTCAGTCAACAATTTAGACTTTCATCAGGGTTACTACAAAAGTGTCTCACTCGACATAATGCCTTTATAACGCTAACCGTCCACACCTGACTCGGATCAGAATTTCACCTGGTCTCCATGGTGACCTAAGGTGTCGGATCCGCCCCCTGTGTCAACGATAGCTGTCAGAATGTTTCAGATTACTCTCAACTAAAATCCATTGATTTAGCGTTATGAAGGCAATATGTCGCGCGAGACACTTTTGTAGTAACCCTGATGAAAGTCTAAATTGTTGACTGAAACGTTGGATATTATATGTCTTCCATCAAGAATAAAAGTTAAGTTTTAACAAAGGAGCGTGACCGATCACATTTGGAGTAGTGTACATTATATATTGATTGGAGCACCTCAAAGTTATAGTGTAAGTGTGTGCAGCAGTTTTGGTGATTAAGCATTATTTAAAAAATATTTTTTCCCCAAGGAAGTTTATACTTAGCTATTCTATTCAATATTTAATTTATACAGGTATTCTAAAAATGTGAATTCATGACCTTATAGTCCATGTGTGAAGATAGAATGATGGATGTGTATAAGGAACTAGATGAAATGTGATACAGATATGGAGAAAACATCCTTATGCTCTGTAACCAGACAGTGACTTTTCAATTTGCATTAAAAGAGCATCTTGACATATAAATTGAAGAAAAAAACAAGAGTATGACCTTTACATAATGTGTAATAAAACTGAGGGAATGTCCTAGTGTAACAGATCAAAGGATCATATGTATGAAACAAACCTTATAAAACAGATCTCACATGGAAAGTTACCCTTGTATTCAACTGATAAGAAAATAGTTAATTGGAAATCCTAATGCCCCTGCTTCGTTGGTGCCTGGTTCTTTTTCCTGCCACTTCCTGGCATCTGGGTTGGTCCTCTCTGGTCCTCTTACAGTTAGTCTGTGAATCCAAAGTTTTTTGAGGCTACCACCTCTTCCTCAGGGACGATTTAGAAAAGGAGGGGTCTCTAGTGCCTTTAGTCCTATATCCTCGTTGTCTAACACAACATATTGCTAAAATTAGAGTAGATAGTAAATAAAAGCTATAGAGGTTTCAGATAGTCTTTGCCAGTCTTAAGACATAACATGTATGGGCACTGTGGTGTAGAACCTGATTATGCACTATTCCTCAGTGTCCTATATGAATTATAGTTCTTACATTTCAAAATGGAACTGCTGCATAATGACTCAGACGACTGTCATCCTAGTCATATAAGTTATTTTCCAGGGATCTATATCCTTAATAAAATGTCCAAGATAATCCTATGGAGATTTATGGTCCCGGGACCAGAGCAGACCATAGGATCGTGTAGCAACAGCGCCACTGTACAATTTCAGGCCACTGTGGTATTGCACCTAAAAAATGCAACTTTGAAAATTAATAACTTTTGAATGAAACACCTTTCAGCAGTGGGAGTACTCTTGCTTTACTCAGGGGGATAACCCCTACAACATATTTTTTTTTACATTTTAATTATTACTATCCCTTTAAGTCACAATTCTCTCTCCTTAGTGCATCACTACCTAGTTGGATTATTCACAGAGATGAGAGAACTTTATACATATTTGTAGCTCAACTTCAGAAGCCATAATCAGAATTTCTTAGAATGGATATGAGGCTATAAAGAGGGGTATAGATTCAAGAGATGCAAATATAATTCAACCTCTATACAAATCTTTGGTAAGGCCTAATCTAGAATATGAAGTACAGTTTTGAGCACCAATTCTTAAAAAATACATTATTGACCTGGAAAAACCGCAGAAACGTGCAACAAAACTGATAAAGGGGTTAGAGGGTCTGAGTTAGAAAGAGAGATTACCGTAAAATCTTAGGTATAATATCCACCTGTGTATAACATGCAGGTGTAAATTATACCCAAGATTTTAGGGAAAAACAAGAGTGCCTATGTATAATACCCACTTTCTGGTCATTGGATCTATGGTATTGCCCTGCGAGGACCTTGAGATCCTCACAGGTCATTACCATTGGCTGGCAGCAGAAGGTCCTGAAAGGGCAATGAAGGAAGTGGGCTTTGGATTGCGCTGGGGGGGGGAGGGACAGTATCTGACAGTCCTCATTTTATTTTATTGCAGCAAACTAATAATTACAATATATATATATATATATATATATATACAGTCATGTGAAAAAGAAAGCACACTCTCTTTGAATTCTATGGTTCTATATATCCGGACATAATAACAATCATCTGTTCCTTAGCAGGTCTAAAACTTAAGTAAATACAACCTCAGATGAACAACAACACATGACATATTACACCATGTCATAACTTATTTAACAAAATTAAAGTTAAAATGGAGAAGCCATGTATGAAAAGCTAAGTACACACTTATTGCTTCCATAGGAATTAAGATGCTAAGTAGTAGACAGGTGCTGCTAATCAAATGCCCTTGATTAATTGATCATCAGCAAGTATGACCACCTCTATAAAAGCTGAAGTTTTAGCAGTTTGCTGGTCTGGAGCACTTAGGTGTATGTTAACACAATACCAAGGAAAAAAGACATAATCAATGATCATAGAGGAGCAATTGTTGCTGCCATTCAATCTGGGAAGGGTTATAAGGCCATTTCCAAACAATTTAAAGTCCATCATTCTACATTGAGAAAGATTACTCAAAAGTGGAAAACATTCAAGACAGTTGCCAGTCTTCCCAGAAGTGGACGCTCCAGCAAATTTACCCCAAGATCAGACAGTGCAATGCTCAGAGAAATTGCAAAAAACTCAAGAGTTACATATCAGACTCTACAGGCCTCAGTTAGCATGTTAAATGTTAAAGTTCATGACAGTACTATTAGAAAAAGACTGAACAAGTATGGTTTGTTTGGAAGGGTTGCCAGGAGTAAGCCTCTTCTTTCTAAAAAGAACATGGCAGCATGGCTTAGGTTTGCAAAGTTGCATCTGAACGAACCACAAGACTTCTGGAACAATGTCCTTTGGACAGATGAGAACAAAGTGGAGATATTTGGCCATAATGCACAGAGCCACATCTGGTGGAAAACAAACACAACATATCAGCACAAACAACTAATACCAACTGTCAAGCACGGTGGTGGAGGGGTGATGATTTGGGCCACAGGGGTGATGATTTGCAGCCACAGGACCTGGGAACCTTTCAGTCATTGAGTCAACCATGAACTCTTCTGTATACCAAAGTTTTCTAGAGTCAAATGTGAGACCATCTGTCTGACAGCTAAAGCTTGGCAGAAACTGAGTCAGGCAACAGGACAATGATCCCAAGCACACCAGCAAATCTACAACAGAATGACTGAAAAAGAAAGGAATCAAGGTGTTGCAATGGCCTAGCCAATGTCCAGACCTTAACCCGATTGAAATGCTGTGGCGGAACCTTAAGAGAGTTGTGCATACACAAATGCCCATAAACGTCAATGAACTAAATCAACATTGTAACGAAGAGTGGGCCAAAACTCCTCCACAATGATCTGAGAGACTGATAAAGTCATACAGAAAACAATTACTTCAAGTTATTGCTGCTAAAGGTGGTTCTACAAGCTATTGAATCATAAGGTGTACTTAGTTTTTCACACATGGCTTCTCCATTTTGGTTTTATTTTTATTAAATAAATCATGACATGGTGTAATATGTCATGTGTTGTTGTTCATCTGAGGTGGTATTTATCTAATTCTTAGAACTGTTAAGGAACCAATGATTGTTATTATGTCCTGATATGTAAAACCACAGAATTCAAAGAGGGTGTAACTTTCTTTTTCACACGACTGTTTAAAAAAAAAAAAATTGTCGTGTATAATATGTACCCCCCACACTTCAAATACAGTGAAGAGGGGCAAAACTGTGTGTATTATACCCGAGATTTTACAGTAGTCAAACTGGGTTTGTTTACATTAGAGAAGAGACGTCTGGGTCATATGATTACAATTTACAAATATATTTGGGGTCAAAACAAAAAACTCTCCTATGAACTATTTACTCAAATAACTGAGCTAAGAACAAGAGGTCATCCATTAAGATTAGAGGAAAGAAAGGTGCTTTCAACTAAAACATAGACAGGGATCTTTTTACAGTATTGGCAGTAAAGTTATGGAATTCTTTGCCTCGGATGCTGTGCTTGCAGATACTGTAACTGCTTCCAAAATTCATTGATATCATCTATCATAGAACAATCTTGAAAATAATGACAGTTGGATTCAAAGCAGATAGGATGTTGATCCAAGGAAATATCTGACTGCAATTTGGAGTCAGGAAGGATATTTTTTACCAACTTGAGGTTTCATTGGAAATGGTTTCATTTTTTTTTTTTTGCCTTCCTCTGGATCAACAGGGGTGATTTGGCATGGGTTTGACTTGATGGACGCATGTCTTTTTTCAGCCTCATCAACTATGTTACTGTTCTAAGGATTAAATAAGTATGTTGATAAGTTGATATGGGACTGAACAAATTAGATGGGATAATGGATTCTCATTCACCACCAAATTCTGTTTCTGTGTTTTTTTTTGTTTTGTTTTGTTTTTCTGTTTTAACACCTCTCTATTAACTCATTATGCAACTCTTGGTAATTACATTTATTGTGGCAATAAGTAAATATTAAAAACAATAAAGAGGTGCTGACAGAATGCTTGTTTTTCATGAAGAGTACTAGTTATAAACATCACCAAGGTTTTATTGGTTGTGTCTGTAAACTTGATGATTTTTAATTAAGAAAAGATAATGACTCCAAAACTTTTTTTACCAGCATCAAGAAACACAATTTAACATGATATGCAATAGCTGCTTTTTGGAAATTTAATTCCATTATGACATGACTATAATAGCATATAAACTATAAGGTTGTAATTTACTTTGTCACTGCATGGCATTTATGTATGTAAACTCCCTATTATTTCCCGGCTTAGATGTATTTTCTGAAACAACTTTGTAACACCCTCACTAATCATATCTTAGTAGTTTGTAATTTGTAATTTGTTCTTCCTTGAGTACACATTAGTGAAGCTTTGTTCTGATAATGTAACCTGTTCTAGTAACCTGCTCTACATTCATGAGGGAGCAAGAGACCTTATGCATCAAGCTAAAGAAGTGCAGTTCTGGAGCAAACCAACTGCCCCGTATGATTGAAATAAAAATTCCCCAAATGGTCATTTGAAATACCAGTAAGGTCTCTATGCATTGTATTAAATCCTCATATGGTGCAACAATGCACCTCTTTAACTTGAAAAGTACCATCCTAATTGTGTCCAGTCAAGGTTCTCTTAAATAGTATAAATAAAATGGTGTATGGCGGATCATTGAGAAACCCAGTGGGAAAAGTGGAGAAATGAGGAAACGTTAATCCCTTAAGGTCCGGCGCGTGCACACGCGGCCTGCACTTGAGGACCATGGGGCTTTTTTTTTTTTCTCGCTGCTGGTTCAGGGCTTCCGGAGTGGTGTGCAGCCGGGTCAGGAGCCCAGAACTCCGTGACGTACCAGGACCATCACTGGTCCTTAAGTGCCGGACTGCCGTGATGGTCCTGGTACGGCAGTGGTCCTTAAGGTGTTAAACATAAGTAATTAGGGTATAAGCTGGACCTTTCTTGTAAGGCTATACTGTTGGTAGTTACTTGGCAGAAGCCAATCACTCCAAAAGCTTTCTATACAATTGGAGTAATGTGTAAAAATGTATGACAATAAGATTGCGTAAGTTTATATTTCTGATACCCTTCTCAGAAACATGATCAGCCCCTGGGCTAAGTAAATGCTCAGCAGATAACACCAGTGATAATTACCAACCCACAAAGTAAATCAGGTTTGCCTTGGGAAGAGGTCTAGATAAGATGACATACTCAACTCAAACAAATACCCAAGTGAGTACTGATGTCACACATATGTAAACAGAAATATTATTATTATTATTATTTTGTTTTGTATGGGGGCCACAGTGAAGGAGTGAGAAAGGAGCATGTTTGACATGCGTGCACATGAGCAATCAGATATGATCATATACTCCAATGGGTGTCAGGGCCGGATTTACATCTCAGGAGCCTGTAGGCATAGAAATCTGAAGCGCCCCCACTCCACCACCACCACTGGCTATTTCCACAATGCTCTAAATCTCCACATTACCCCCCATCAGCACCATATTGCCCTCATATTGCCCCATCAGCTCCACATTGCCCCCATCAGCTCCACATTGCCCTCATATTGCTCCCATCAGCTCCACATTGCTTGCCCCCCATCATCCCCATATTGCCCTCACATTGCCCCCATCATCTCCACATTAAGCCTCACATCCCCCCTCTCCCTGGTGGTCCAGCGGCAGGAGAGATCTGTGCTTCTGCACAGACCTGTAGCTGCTGGAGCTCCCGCGTGGTCTTCTCTTTAGTAATGCAGAGCGCTGGGAGATGATGTCATCTTCCAGAGCTCTGTATTACTAAGGAGCTCACGCGAGAGCTCAGCAGCTACAGGTCTGTGCAGAAGAAGGCACAGACCTTACATGCGGTGGGCAGCGCAGTGCGGCACGCCACTTAAAAATAAATAAATAAATATTTCTTTGGCAGGCGCCCCTCTGTAGGGTGCGCCTGTAGGCAGATGCCTACTCTGCCTTATGGAAAATCCGGCCCTGATGGGTGTAGGTACATAATATTTCAGTAATAAAGAATATGATGAGCCCCATTGACAAAAAAACAAAATAACATGATATAGTGGCCCTTCAGTGGTGCTCAAGTCTTGTTTTTTGCACCCATGTGCCATTCCAGAGAGGAAATTTCCATGTCTACATCAACCTGGTCCCACCTGCAGGCAGACCAACTCCAAAATGTCAGACAAATCCTCTCCATATAACAGAAATAGATGTATACTTTGGGTTATATGGGCCTTGTTATTTTGGTGCAACTGTTTCCCTATAGGGACATGGAGAGCAAGGGCCCATATCTGGGATGCCCTTCCACCTTAGGGAGACCTACAATGAAGAATGTGTCAAGCACCCACTGAGAACAAACAAAATAAAGACTTATGTTCTAACTACAAAATTTAGACTAAAGAATAAACTAATATGTCAGCAATTAAATATTCTAACTAGACAGCTTGAATTATTTTGGGACAAAGCAGTCAGATTGTTGCTCTTCTTGTTAAACAGGAGAATGAGTCTAAAGCTATCTCATAATCAGCAGACATCCTCGGCTCCAGACTGTCCACACCTATGCAGATAAACTCCAGATTTGCATGGTATTATCAAGATCCGTATAAATGCATCAATGCTAAATCTGATATAAATGATTATGTTAATATTTGTAGCCTGTTTAAACTTGACAATTAATATGTAACAATTTTAGAAGCTGATAAAACCACGAAAGAAATATACAATGCCTAAAAACCTTCCCATATAACAAGACTCCTTGATCAGACATTTTTGATCCAAATGGTATAGGGAATGCCATGACATACTTAAAGGAAAAGTAAACTTTCCTAATAATAACTTCCCATTTATCTTATTATAGCTTAACTATGGTAATGACCTAATGAGGTTAGCTCTTGTGCTTTTGTTCAAGAGATAACATCATCAATCAGTCCTGGATTTAAAATCCATAGAGGCAGACATGACAATTGCCAGCAGGACCACAGGACACAAACTCCATCCACTGCACATGAAATCTTGACCCTCTAAAAATTAGGTGGATATGCAATGCATTGGTTACCTGCTTGTCAAAACTGATGACTGCTCTCCTGTCTGCTTCCATGGAACTTGACATCCAGAACTGATTGAAAATGTTATCTAATGAAAAAAAGGAACATGGGAAAAAATCATAGGGATCATTAGGTTTTTGTGGCCATAGTAAGTTACGTGGGGGGGATTTTAGGATGTGTTACCATCCCTTTAACCCTTGCTTATTGAACATATACATGGAATAATTTTTACTCAATACCATTCTTTCCTCCCTTGTTCCAACCTCCTTGTGAGAAGAAAGAATTATACTTTTACATACATTGAGTATAGATAACTTTCTACATGAGTTATATATATAAATAAATATATATGAATACCTTTTTATTGGACTAACATTCAGTTACTTAGACAAGCTTTACAGAGCGACACTCCCTCTTCAAGTCAAAAGCATACTGGATTTAAAACAGAAAGCATTTATATTAAAAGCTGTGCTAAGGAAAGCACCAACTATACCTGAGTTCCTGAGGGATAAAATGTCTTGACATACTGTAAGAAAAGACATTTTTATCCTTCAAAAGTCAGGTATATTTGGTGCTTTCCTTAGCACGGCGTTTAATATAAATGTTTTCTGTTTTAAATCCAGTATGCTTTTGACTTGAAAAGGGAGAGTCACTTGTCTAAATAATTGAATGTTAGTCCAGGTTGCTGCTGCGCCAGGGCCGGGGGCAGGGGAGTGGGCAGTTCAGGGCATCCCGCTCTGTATCGGTCGTGCATCGGACTGAGGCTGGCGCATTCATACAGTCTCTGCTGTGCATGACTGCTGCGCTTTACTGCGTCATTCGGGCAGTCTCTGCTGTGCATGACTACTGAGCATGACTAAGTTGTTTGGGCAGTCTCTACTGCGCATGTGCGTGTTACGCACACAGGGAGCTTCACATCCTAGCAAATTATATTATAGGATATAGTCAGTTGATGAGGAACTGCACTCACATTACTTCCAACTGTATATATACTTTATGAGATCTGACATCTAGGCCATTGACTATTAATTTACAGGAGAGTGCACAGTCTTCTTGTTTGATTTTATATATATATATATATATATATACATATCCAGGTAGGAAGCACTCTCACTGTGGTAACAACAACGCCCGGGTGCCAGATTCAAATGGGAGTCCATACAAATCATAAATGAAAGAAAGGAGCCGGCACTCTCAGGACTTTTTAAATAATCGTGATTTACTTAGTGTCAACGTTTCGACGTGGATTACCACATCTTCATCAGGTCCTGATGAAGATGTGGCAATCCACGTCGAAACGTTGACACTAAGTAAATCACGATTATTTAAAAAGTCCTGAGAGTGCCGGCTCCTTTCTTTCATTTATGATTTATATATATATATATATATATATATATATATATACTAGTGTAAAATCCCATGTACATGGGCCAAGGTCAGGTTAATGTTAACCCTGTGAGTGCCAGAGGGGTGCACAATGCATTGCTTTGCATACCCCTCTGGCACTCAAAAGGTTAAGAGGCCACTACCTCACTGCTCCACGCAATGCAGTCTTGCGTCGCCTCACTCACGTGATTCAATCATGTGCAGTACAGACTTGCCGAATGTGGGCAATCTCTACTGCACATGACTGCATTGTGACAAACATCCTAGTGAATTATTATATAGGAGGATATAGTCACAAAGAATCAGTAGGACTTGCAATAAATGTTGTATTTTTTACATTTCAAAAAGACCTGTGAGTGATTCTTTGTAACTTTTGAATTAATATTTATCATGCACTCAGGCATCTACCATTTACCAATGGCAACATTGTCGACAGCGCATCTTACTGCTGATATATATATATATAGATAGATATATAGATATAAATATAATCAGTTCTGTGCTAATAGCAATATTTTGACTTACATACTTCCTCTGAGACTAAATTTACAGAAAAACATTAACCCATATCAAATAAACTTTAAAGTATCTTCTGTGGAAAATTCTAGCCACACGTCACAATTCTAAAAAGAGGCTAATGGTTTTAATAAATGCAGATAAGCATGAGCTTAATTTTTAGCTGTTATGAAGGGATTTGGAGTTGTTACAGAGTTCATTAACTGGGTCAGATTACAGTACAGTACAGTATTCCATTTGCAACATAAGTTTAGGAGAATGCCTCATTCTTACTGGGTAGACCAATGACATAGGGATGTCAACTCTTCCTGGTCTATTTGCACTGGCTATAGAGCCTCAGTATGAATGTATATGTTCAGAGCAGAGAATAGAGGGTTTAAGATTTAAAGAGCTGCAGGAGAAGTGTGCATTACAGGTGGGCAATATGCTCCTGTTCCTAATAGCACTGAAGCAGTTAAAGGGATAGTAATAACTGCTTTTAACAACATTTAATATTGTAGATAATAAAAAATAAATGAATCGATGCAAGCACACTTTGTAGACAGTTTCAGTCAAGTATTTATTTTTAGATAGCTCTAGTTCGGCACTGCTGAAGAGCCGCAGGCCGGACGTGGGACCAGGATCTCATGCTGTCAGCTAGAGCGCTGACATCTGTGAGAGGAGCCAGAGGGGGAACTTTAGAAGTGTATATCTCTCAAATTATACATGTTTGAGAGGCCAGACTTACATCCATTCATTTATTTTTTAATATCTACAATATTAAGTGTTTTTAAAGGGATAGCAGTACTTTGTTTTATCTTTATTTTATTTTGTAGGCATTAAAAAAACATGAAGAATGATATGTCTTATCTCTCAAACCTTTATGGTTTGAGAGATATTCACAAGCAAAGTTTCCCCTCCCGCCCCTTTTACCTAGTGTAAGCCATCTCTTCTCAGAAGTGGAATCCAGTCCATAGACCAGACAAATAACAGCAGGGGACAATCTTCTTCCTGTGAGAACAATGCAAGCCCTGCCCCCCTTTACAAATTGTTCAGGTTTTTCCCTTATCTTAATTGAAGATTGTCCCTTTCTGCAATCTACCTGGGCACCTCCCTTCTGATCTGGCTGAGCAGTGTTACATCAGTAAAAGGGGCAGGAGGGGGATACTTTATCATTCAATTACTCTTGTACTACAACTCTGACAGAATTGAAATAACACTCTCCAAGACCCAAATACTTTGATGATTAATTAGAGCTGTTTTTATTATGAAACATTACTATCCCTTTAAAAGCAGCCATTACTATCCCTTTAAAAAGGTGCATTTAAATAGATTGGAAGGGACCAGAGTCAATTTTCGCATTAGGCAGAGTAGGCAAGTGCCTAGAGTGCCAAATTTTCAGGGGCGCCTAGCTGTGCTGACCACATGCACTTTCTGAATTTTAGGTGTAGATCTTTATAGCAACCAAAGAGTTCTTATAAGTTGCTGTATGAGTTTTTTTTCCTGTTGCTTGTTATAGGCCAAGGGTGTTTTCTGTCCAAGAAATAGAGAATGTGACTGGGGGAGGGGTCAAATGAGGACTGAGCCTGTGGTCATAGGTGGAGCCAAGGACACCTAAAGTGTCTTGCCAATGGGCACCTTTCATACAAATCCAGCCCTGGGAGACTCATAATCTCATATTCTCCATGTATGGGGAACCAATTTAGGATTTCATGAAGTCCAATAAAAGTCTAAACAAAGTACAAGCACTTCTTCTAAACACAGAGAAGACACACATGCTTTATGAAAACCTTACTCTCGGTATTACTTAAGCCCAGCTGTTTGGTAATCCACAGTCAGAGAATATAGCGTCTAAGGCTGATGTACTAAGTGGGAAAAATAAACATTTTCATTGATTTCATTGGGCTTTTAAAGGAGCAGTAAGTTTAATGTTGATTAAAATATGAATACCCACACTGCTGAGATGCATATTTTCAGTTATTACAGTTTAAACTCTTGTTTTTTACATTAACAGCGCTATCTACTAATCATGATCCAACTAGCTATGCTGTTCAATTTTCTATGAGAAATAATTTACTGACAAATAGTTTTTCACAGAATGTGGTATGAACTGTTGAGTCATGCTGTCAGAACTTTCAGGAAGTAATCATGCTGTAATTCACTTCCTGACGCTCTAACTTCTATAACATTTGAACAAAAAAAATGACAACAGTGGGAGTACCCTTGTTTTACTCAGCAGGAGAAGCCCTATAACATATACATTTTCATAAAAAATACTGCTTTTTTAACCCCTTGAATGCTAGACAGGTCACCACTGTATTGCATTCAAGTTGTTAGGGGATTTGGGGAATTTGTATTTGTTCCATAAGCTGTTGTGTGTTTGCTCCATAATTATTCCAGTTCTTTTTAAGTACATCAATGTCTTTCTAGCTAAATGTATTTCTCTTTTGGTTGTTTCATCAAGACGTTTAAAGGGTATTCAAGCATTGCAGCGTTCGTGAGCCTTATCCACACCTACAAAAACTCCAGAAAACTATACTGGTCTAAACCGGTCCATGTTATAGACCGGGTGGTGGGGTAAACTCCTGTGGAAAGATGCACTAAGGTCTCATATGGAGGTGAAATCTATCCAGCAAACTGTGCAGAGAGATATACTTTTCTGTGACAGTATGGAATGAGAAGCAAGTATTCTTGGGAAGTGGTGAAGACATTTGTCATTAACATATGATAGTTGTTTAAGTCTCTTTTACATGTAATTATTGTAATCATAATGACAGCTACTCCGAAACAGTGTATTTCCAAGTATCCCAAAGCTGTAAATGTCAAATTCTTCTACAACAGTGTATTTCAAACTCCTCCAAAGCAGAGTATTTCAAACTATTCCATGGCAGTCTAATGTTAAAGTTCACCCTTTAAGTCTTATGCAATATTTCACATCGGAAAGCTATGGAAAAGTTTTAAATACTCTACTATATTGAGGGTTTAGAAGTACACGTCTATGGAGAACTTTGAAACACATTGCTATGGAGTTTGACCATGACCACCCATTTTTCCCATTGCAGATATAGATATATAAATTTACTATTACGAATTAGGATTATGACTAATATTTACTCCAATATCATATGCTAACTTCTCATGTATTTGAATAAATACAATATAATGTTGTTTGCATAAAAAGCTTTGATAAATCTAGAGTTCTCCTGATTAAGGAAGGAAAGATTATTCTATGACATACTCAATGCACCGGTCGAGCAGATAACGTCCCGGTGGTCGACTCAAAGTGGCATCTAACCCTGGAGTAGCCGACTCTACCTCGAAGGATGCGGATGGAAGAGGGGTCGACGGGCTCTCGAACCGTCGAGCTTCGCAGAACCGGAACACCAGGCAGTAGAGAGTGGAGCCTCTACTCCTGGGCTACGAAGAACAGGGAAAATGTTGCAGGAACAAAGGTAGCGGTTGCCAAGCCGTTCGAGCACTCCGGTGCTCAACTCGAAGATCCTACTGGAACAGGAAGCAAGCAAGGCAGAGTCCACGTTGCCGCCTGACAGCATCCGAAGTGGGTAGCGGGATAATGGCAGCAGACGGACGAATGATACAGGAACCTGGGCTCAGATGGGCGTCAGAGTGGCCACTTTAAAACCATAAGAACACAAAACTCCAGGACTCTGGTTCACTCCAAAACGTAACTCACTTTATTGATGAACAGCACATTTTTTATACATTACAACACAATGCCACAATGGGGACAGGAAGGGCCAAGTATTCTAATACTGACTTGGCCCAAGAACCAATCAGATACAATAGGCATGTCATACACAGGGGACAAAGTGTTAATGGCAGATGGAGACAAAGGGCCAATGGCAGATGACCTAACAAACATAATACCCAAGATGTGATTGCATTTGTAATACAACAGGTTTGTTTAAGTCTAGACAAAGACAAAGACTTGATGGGCGGGAATACACATTCAGGGGACAAGACCAGGGGTTGAAGCACGTACGCACTAGTTTGAATATGCGGCTTCAACCCTGGCCAATCAATGCGCGCAGTGAGTCGTTCCTTGACCAACCCTGCATCAACTCACTGCCTCCGGTTCCACGTGCTCAACGCGGCATCGATGCCTCGAACACCGAACCGGGTACCACCGATTCATATTCAGTGAACGTGTATCCCTTGAACATATTACATACGATAACTAAAACATTCAACATATATTGAACATGACCCATTTGACAGTACATGAAACATAATTTCTTTAACATAGAAATGGCTGGCCAGTTCGTATGCCAGAGCCCACAGCTAAGTTCAAACAGGGCAAAAGGTCCATAGTCTTTGGGTAAAATAGTTTGAGGTCCAGACAAGGGCTCAAGTAATGGGTAGGATCTGTTACACTCAACACTTATGAGACCTTAACGTAGACCAGGACATGTTTTGTATAACATCATTTGTATACTTACACATCCACCTGTATATGATAAACTCTCATTAAAGAGGATTTGCATATTAATATAGGGCTTTTGTGATGTTCGTACTAAAACAGAGTAAATATAAATTTTCTGAGGTGTTTATCATACAATTGGAGAGACATTGAAGTTAAAAAATGGTGTGAAATGCTTAGAACATACAACAAGGTGGCATATTCACAAATTCTCAAAGTCGTCTCCAAGCAGGAGCTTTAACAGACCTTAGTACATCTCACCCCTAGATGTGCTTTATTATGTCTCAGAGGCAGAATAATAATCTGTAAACTGGGGCTGGTGTTAAAAGAGCATCAGAAGCTAGACTGCAGAAGGTGAAGAAGGACTGAAGCAAGGTAGGGAAAAGCAGGGGAGAGAGAGAGAGAGAGGGAGAATGAGACAGAGATAAAGAGAGAAGAAGGGATCAATATGTAGAAGGCATACATATGACACAAAGGATAGATACTCTTGAGACATATGTGGAGATGCGGTGAGAGATTTACAGGTGTGGATAAATGGGGAATGGTTCAGAACCAGAGGTAAGAGGGGACAAGGAGACAAGTATCAGTGAGAAAGAGAAGAGAGAAGCAAACAATGAAAAACATGAGAATTAAAAGAGAGAAAAAAGAACAAGAAGAAGAATAAGGAATGGATGGAAGAGGTGAGTAACTATAGAAACAGGAAATGTAGAGGGAGAAGAGAAATAATGTGTGGAATTAAAGAGGAACTTGCACCCCCAACCAACTTGGTCTCAATGCATAGACCTTGTTAGTCAGCCTCTAATTAGTGGGGGGGGGGTTTAAACATTGGTTTGAAGATATATCACTTTAAAAACATACCTGGTGATGTAATTGTCAATGCCTGCAGAACAACATATACATGTGCTGTACCACAGGCTGTCTGGCCATCCCCTTCATCTCTAATTCCACCCATCTCTCCCCTAAACATCATGCTCCCTGCATTCTTGCTGTGATTGTGTAGGGAGCTCATCCATGCTGATCTATATAAGGGAAGGGGCAGGCTTAATATTAATGATTGTCAGAGGGAAAGCACTGCCAATCACTTCAACATAAGCAAGATAGCAATGCTCTCCTATGTGCATGCACTTGATCAAGAGTAAAGTATTAAGATGAAGGAAGCAGCAATTATAAACAGGAAGTTGTGTGGTGGGTATCCTTTAAAAAAATATGTGATTGGGGCCAAACATACAAAGGTGCTTTAAAGGGATAGTAATATTTCATAATAAAAGCAGCTCAAATTAATCATCATAGTATTTGGACTTTGGAGAGTGTTATTTCAATTCTGTCAGAGTTGTAGTTCAAGAATAATTCAATGACAATGTATCCCCCTCCCGCGCCTTTTACTGATGTAACACTGCTCAGCCAGATCAGAAGGGAGGTGCCCAGGTAGACTGCAGAGAGGGACAATCTTCAATTAAGATAAGGGAAAAACCTGAAAAGCTTGTCAAGGGGGCAAAGCTTTCATTGTTCTCATAGGAAGAAGATTGTCCCCTTCTGTTATCTGTGTGTGAGTGGAAACTTTGCTTGTGAATATCTCTCAAACCATAATGGTTTGAGAGAAAAGACTTATATCGTTCTTCGTGTTTTTTTAATTCCTACAAAATAAAATAAAAATAAAACAAAGTGTTACTATCCCTTTAAGGACTCTTTTCACACTTTTACTGTAACTATTTTGACAAAGGCCCAAAGTGGGTCAGAAAATTGATACAATAAATTGCACATCTTTTCATCATTTTGGAAGTCCTGTGAGTACGGGTCTTGAACTACAAACTGGATATATATATATATATATATATATATATATATATATATATATACAAAAAGTCAGAAATGGAAAGCACTCACTCTTAATACAGCTAATGCCCAGATGCACAATCCCAATTGTAGATACAGCAAAGTTAAAGAACAGGGCAGCACCAGTGGGTCTTATTTAACAGGCAAAAAATACTTTATTTAAATGAGAGAAATCGTCAACGTTTCGGTCCTCTCTGGGACCTTTCTCAAGACAAAAGGTCCCAGAGAGGACCGATACGACGATTTCTCTCATTTAAATAAAGTATTTTTTGCCTGTTAAATAAGACCCACTGGTGCTGCCCTGTTCTTTAACTTTGCTATATATATATATATATATATATATATATATATATATATATATATATACACAGGGCTCAAAATTTCCACTCGTTACCTTGATAAAGGTAACGCTGATAGCCAAAACATTGATCTCAATAAACATGTAACAGCATTTCACATTTAACCGAATTCCTGTGAGTGCCGTCTCTCTTCATGAACTGTATATATATATATATATATATATATATATATATATATATATATATATATATATCCCATTCTCCCACTTTCAGAAGGATTCCATACATGTTACATTTTAATCAATATTATTCCCAAAGCAGGAGAGAGATTATTTGTTAAATTAAATTGAATTTGCACAAACTTGTATAATAGCACACCTGGCCAGAAACCTACATAATATAACAGAACTAGTTGGTACAAGACATTTTTGCTTTAGAGAAGGTGATTTAAAACTACTGTACATTTCTTTAACTCAGCAACTGCACATTTTCCAGTGATTCCCTACAAAGTAATAAAATGCAGTGCAACCTCTGGAACTTCAGCTGTTGGGACTGCATCTCCTATCAGGACACTCGTAGTCTTCAGTAGCTTAAGACACAGAAGATTCCTACCTCTTTACTAGCATCTTTATGGAGAACCAAAGACTGCTCTCTGAAAAGCAAAGACAGTCTTCATAAGACAACCTCACCCACTGACTATCTTGATCAAGCAGTCTGGCATTATATTGGGTAAGACATATCCTCACAACACAGATGCTTGGAACAACAGTAAGAAGTCAATAAAATCACAGGGATCCACCCAGTACTAGCAATTAAAAATCTGAGGAGCGGCTGCATCCCTATAAATTCTGTCTGTGAATATGTGCTGGTCTTAGTAAGTGCATTCAGAGACGTTGAAGTTCCAAAGGATTGAAAAGTCATGGCAGGTGAGTATGAGAGGGGTCTTCACAAATATTCACTAGTAGGCACACACATACACACGCATATATATTAAATTCATAAAACATATACAGTGATATATATTTTCTCAGGGGCTTTCTGGTTCAAGTCCTTGTCTGTAATTATGGTTAGGGGAAATGATCCCTACCCAGGACAGAGTCCTGTACGTATATAGTACACTTAGCTCATCACCTTATTTTAACTCATATCACTCTACTTTTGTCAGGATACATGTTCCACAGATTGTCTAGTTACTGCAACGCCCAGTACTCTCAGCTAACCCATGGGCTACATTGGGAGTTGTAATATAATAACAAATGCTAAGGTACTTGACACTCACCCCTGATCTATACATTAGTGCAGTCTGTGAAAGATCACATGCTGAGACCCATACAAAGTAGTTGGACTACGAGAAACATCAGTACCATAACATAGAGATAAAAGAATAATACCGTGCTGTAGAAACAGCAGTGTTAAAGGATTAGTAATACTTTATTATTACTATCCCCCATATTGTACATATTTGTAAAAGAATTTAATAGCCCCCAGGTTTGAGAGATAACCGAAGACAAAGTTCCCCCCTCCCTCCCCCTTCCGTGAAATCAGTGTTGTACTGACTGCAGGGGAAGTCTGTAGTACGACAGGCTTGCGGCTCTGCAGCTGAGCCGAGATCCCGTTAATGAAAGAATTATTTCACGGAAACGGTCTTCTACATGTGCTTTGTTTGTGCTTGGTTTGCAAGCACATGCAGAAGACAATTTCAGTAAAATCATTCTTTGTCATTAACGCGATTGTGGCTCTGCTGCAGAGCCGCATGATGAAAGTTAGACCGGATATCCCTGCAGTCAGCACAACGCTGACTTCAGGGAAGGGGGAGGGAGGGGGGAACTTTGCCTTCGGTTATCTCACAAACCATAAAGGTTTGAGAGATGAACCTGGGAGCTATTAAATTCTTTTACAAATACCTACAATATGAGGGATAGTAATAATAAAGTATTACTATCCCTTTAACGTGGTTAACCTTTTGATTTGTCAAGGATATACAACAAAGCGACAGAGAAATATTGAATGAAATGTGTTGCAATGTGTTGGACAACTCTCTGGCAATCAAAAGGTTAAACTTATTGGATACAGGTGAGTTCAAAAGCTGTTTCAAAATTACTTCTCTGATCCTTAAAGGGTTATACAAAGTGCATTGGAACATATGCACTAATGCATGATAAAGAGGTGATACAGTGGAGAGGACTTCTCCAGCGATATGTCTTCTCCAAGTCCTATTTTATTCTATGGAGCCAATGCACTAAGATTTCTTCAACTTTATTTCACCTCTTTATCATACCTTAGTGCATAACCCCCAAATAGTTCTTCTAAACTCAAACACAGAGTAGACACAGCTTTTTTTTTATTGTTTTTTTGGTGGGAAGGGGGTACTGATCTCTAAATTACCTAAACCCAATTGTATAGTAATGATAAGAGCATCCACAGTCAGATATTGAGGGTTATGCAATAAGGCGCGATAAAGAAGTGATAAAGTGGAGATGACTTCTCCAGTGATATCCCTTCTAAGGAGCCAATGCACTAAGATTCCTCCAGCTTTGGAGATCTTAGTGCATAGGGTCTATACAATAAAATAGGAAATGGAGAAGTGATTTCACTGGAGAAGTTATCTCTACTTTATCACCTCTTTATCACACCTTAGAGCATAACCTCCAGTGTGGCTTCTGAGTATGATGTTCTAAGAAGTGGGGGGAGAGTCACTAAGAAGTGATATAGAGTTAATAATGAGGAGATGACTTCTCCAGTGATATCACTTCTTCAATTCCTATGTTATTCTATAGAACCTATGCACTAAGAATTCTTAAGCGGGATGAGATCTTAGTGCATAGGCTCCGCAGACTAACACAGGAATTGGAGAAGAGATATCACTGGAGAAGTCATCTCCACCTTATCTCCTCTTTATCGCCCCTTAGTGTATATCTCTACTGGAGAAATTGTGAGCAAACCAACTGCACCAATGGAGCAAAGTAAAAATTCCCATTAAAATATGTTTTGCTTTTAATCCCTTAAGGGTTATGTACTAAAATGTGATTAAAGAGTTGACAAAGCAGAGATAAATTTTAAAGGTCCGGGTGGCACAATCCAAATGAAAAAGGCATTCTTAAAAAAAAAGTGTACTTTATTCAAATACTTAAAAACAAAGATATGGCAGAAAAGACATGAAGAGAGGACCTATATGGTCTAACGCGTTTTGCACAAAATGTAACGCTTACTCATAGACACAAAAGACATAATACTATGCAAGAGCATATATAGCTGTATCATTAAGAAAACTTAAAACACCTGGCAATTGAGAAGGTTAAATTGCCTTGGAGGGGAGGTGACATCCTGGATCTCATTAATAAGAGGCAGGCATTTTGGATATTTTATCTGCATACTCGCCATCCTCAAGGAATGAATTTAGAATGGGATATAAATAATATTATGTAGCTCTTGTATTAATTGTTTTATGTGTCAGTCACTGTATTATGATTAAGGGATGTCTCTTAGGGAATGACCTCGGGCTTATTATGTTTGTAAGGTGTTACCCTTTAAGAGACATCCATCATTTAGGTTTTGAATGTGTTTTCCCCAGTAGGTTATGGGGTTAATCTTCTAATCTTTCATTAACTTCCACTCTGTTATGATGTATGTTTGCCAGGTGTTTTACATTTTCTTAATGATATAGCTATATATTCTCTTGCATAGTATTATGTCCTTTGTGTCTATGAGTAAGAGCTACATTTTGCGCAAAACTCGTTAGACCATATAGGTCCTGTCGTCATGTGTTTTCTGCCATATCTTTGTTTTTAAGTATTTGAATAAAGTACACTTTTTTTATTAAGAACGCCTTTTTCAATTGGATTGTGCCGCCCGGACCTTTAAAAATTATCTGTATATACACACACGGGTCGGGAGAACCTGATTGGGCTGAGCACTCACGGACAGAGGTGAGTCCACTTTTGGATTAATTACCTATGACTGTTGGCTGCACGGAGTTCCACTTTCAGCCAGCGTAGAAGCACAATTGCTTGCTATTGATACAAAGCAGAGATGACTTCTCCAGTGATATCACTTCTCCAGTTCCTAAGTTATTATATGAAGCCTTTGCACTAATATTTCTCCATCTTTGGAAATTGCAATGCATAGGCTCCTTAAAATAGCATAGGAACTGGAGAAGTCATATCATTGGGGAAGTCATCTCCACTATATCTCCTCTTTATCACGACTCAGTGCATAACCCCCCTTGAATGCTACTTAGGTCTTCAACTTCTTGTGATGCAAAGCTTTGGACAGCTCTCTAGTACTGAAGAATTTAAAGCCCCCATTTATATGAATGGGAATTTTGGATATGATTATGTGATCCTTTTGGTTCAGTGAGAATTGATCCAGAATTACTTTTTACCTTTTAATATATCAGCCTCACTGTGTTTATTGTCTGATCACTTATTATAAACACCTCTACAAAAGACAATTGTCATGAACATTTGCAGCAACATGTAGGTTGTTAGACTTTACTTTGTAATTTAGAATGTTTGACAGGTTGATATTTTCTTAGATTAACATGGATTACACCAATTAACTTTGCAGTATATTTATATAAGCATTATGTTTATGTGGTGTTCTTAAAATCTGACAGATCATTAGTTATTCATGTATTAGAACCGGATAGTTTTCTGCTTTAGGTTGTAGCTCAGCAATTCCCAAGCCTGCCTTTAAAGAGGCAGTAAAATTTAGGAATTAGTATATATATTTATTTTGTTATTATTTTTTTAAATTTTTTATTAAGTTTTCAAAACGAAAGACAGAATACAACAGTGGTATACACAACTGAACAAGCAGAGTTAGTTATCACTGAGAACAGCACATTTAAATACATGCATGTGAAAGAAATCAACAGTAAACAGGAATAGGAAACGGGTTGAACTTGATGGACACAAGTCTTTTTTCAACCTAAATTACTATAACTTCAATAAATGTGAGACTATAACATGTTCATACTCTGATAGATTAACCAGAATATTAGGTATACTGTTGACAGTAAATACTTGTAACTATTAATTGTAACATGTGAACAGAATGAAGGATTAGGAAAAAGAGAGTTAGTAAATATGGGCAGGCAAGGATATATAATTTAATCCCAGGTATTAAAATATCTTCAGGTAATCTAAAGTTATTTTTATTTATGTGTTCACTTAAAAAATATAAAAGATCTTGGTAACACAAACAGATTTACTTCAACCAAGATTTCCAAATAAAATCAAAAGAGGTTATGAAAGGTGTTCTGTAGGAAGTGAGGCATTCCATGCTTATGATATAACACCTTTTATTTTCATTCTGTTGAAGTGGGAATCTTAGTCTGGTTACAATAAAGGGGGGTGATAGTTTTAGCAGGATTAAACAAAT
The DNA here is from genome assembly GCA_037306005.1 of Rhinophrynus dorsalis. Taxonomy (NCBI): domain Eukaryota; kingdom Metazoa; phylum Chordata; class Amphibia; order Anura; family Rhinophrynidae; genus Rhinophrynus; species Rhinophrynus dorsalis. Next base: position 42,520,806 of record CM074727.1, read on the forward strand.
ATGTTCATAGGATTGTATTTGGTGTATTCCGTCTCAGATCTGGATGTCTAAGATTCAACGGGATAACTTGAGGATTTTGTGACATCCAAGATTTTTTTTAAATTTCATCTATAACATTATTCCAAAGTTAGCAATTAGAGGACAGGTCCACAGCATGTTTAGCAGACTGCCCAGATCCTATTTACTTTTTCAACAGCTATCTCCGATGATGGGGCAGAAACAATGTAATTGTTCCGGTGTTCTGTATCACCTGGTAATTAGTTTAGAATTAGTTTTGATTATTTCACTTTTTATGGAAATGCATAAAGCAGAAGACATCATTTGTTTAAACTCCAAGAGAGAGATTTCTTGGCTAAACTCCTTCTCCCATTGATTTTTTTTTTTTTCGGAGAAGAAGATGCAGTCTGAACTTGCTAGAAGATTATATGTCCTGGAAATACCCTTAGTAGGATAATTGTCTGATATGCAAAGGGATTTCAAATCTGTCAGCTTCCTCATTAAGTTATTATGATTTCAGTTTTTATTTATCCTGTCTACAATGTGATAATATACCACAAATTCTGTAGCGGGTAAGTCCCTTTGTTTTTGCAATGAAGCTTTTTATTGCAAACAAATAATGTATTATTGAAAGTCCAATGTGTCAGGAACATGTCCAAGATGGAAATCCATTTCATTATTTATTGAAGCAAGTGGAGAAGGGAGCATAGATGTAGAGGAATAAGCAGTAATCAGATTATGAAGAATGGAGCAGATGAGAGGTGGTAGGAATGAATTATGTACTATACGATGGTCTTTATCAATCCAGGGAAGTTGGTGCAATGGGAAATCTGGTACTAGGTATTGTATGATATACACCCATGTTTTATTTTCAGTTAAATTAAACCAATGCCAAATGTTAGTTAGAATATGTTTCAAATATAAATTTCCCAGTACACTTGCCCTCCATACAGTAGTCATGATGATTGGCTGATTTGATCTCACACCCATGTACACAGCCAATAGAAAATGAAGTTGCCACTGGAGTCTTAGTAACACAGTACAATAGTTGATTAGACTGAAAAACTATATATATCCATCAAGTTCAGCCCCTGCCATGTCACCCCTGTCGATATAGAAGAATCTAAAAGAAACATTGAAGCCATTTTCAATTAAGGCCCAAAGTGGATAAACAAAAATCCTTCCGGTCTCCAAATGGCAGTCTGATATTTCCCTGTGTCAAAATCCTATCTGCTTTGAAACAACTGTCCTAATTCTCAATAGTGTTCTGAATTAGAAAGGTATCTGTTAATTTTCTGAAAGCAATTACAATATTTGCAAGCACAACATCCCAAGGCAAAAAAACATTCTATAACTTTACTTCCTGTACTGAAAAAATCCCTGACTTTGCTTTAGTCTTTATCTCTTGCAGGTAACTGAACAAGAAGGCCTGTAAATAGCAATTAAGGCCACATCCTGTAAGTTTAGAATGCTGCTATTCCAAAAAATGAGAACAGAAGCAATTAACTAGTAAAATACTGAACTTTAACATACATCTTTTATATTTTCATGTTGGTTACCCTTTAAGATAGTCATGAGGTAAAACAGTTCTGTAAACATATCATCAAGTTAAAATGTATATACTTGAATAATACAATGTTTTTTATATGTAGGTCTGCGAGTTACGGGCTCAGAACTCCATATTGATGCTAACAGAAAAGCACACAACACTGCGTCCTACATCAGTAAATTCCTGATTCTCCGCAGAGGTCAGGGATTCGATATCACCCTGATATGCAACACAATAGTGAAGGCAGAGGACACTCTGCAGTTCACTGCTAGACTAGTAACAAGCAAAGGTATGTTTTATATATTTGTATTGAACAAAGCTCAGATTTCCACTTTCCAATTTATTGATCAGGATCAGGAAATGAAATTTTGGAGAAATCCAACTGCAACAAAAGGGGAAATTAAAATGGCCATTGATTTAAAAGTGGCTTGTGTTGCCTTAATGCTTTGAGTGCCAGAAGGGTACGCAACGCATTGCAAAGCAATGTATTGCGTACCCCTCTGGCACTCAAAGGGTTAAATGCTAGTATGGTCTCCAGTGTGCAGTGCAGTTGTTATGCTTGATGAATGAGACCCATAGTGTAATGTGTCAGTATAATAATAATTTTAATCTAGGGGGATCAATTTTTCATTCTGCCATTCAGGGACACTGCAGAGACCATATCAGTACATGTCTTTGGCTCTAATGCAGCTACATGGGGGGGTCACTATACATTACTGGATATCCATGTGCAGTCTGCTATTTCTCTGGTACACCACAGAGATCTAAACACCAGAGGGAGAACTGTTCTTTAACTACTGAGATTGAAGGAATGGCAGCAATGGGCTACAAGAAAATAAACAGTACAGCGAAAGCCTTAGACTAGCATTACACTACAATAAAATTGCAATACAGCCCCTGTTTGATGTCAGTATTGATGCTCAGTTCTCTCTGTAGAGTTTAGAGCTCTGTCTGGAAGCCATTTTTTGTAGCCCATCAGTGACATCACTTCCTGTCACAGTAGGCAATGAGCAGTTGTCCTTCTAGTGTTTAGAAATCTGCGCTCTGGAGTCTTCATTCCAGGACTTTGTATTGTCCTTAAAGAAGGCTACCTGGGACACAGGACACAAGTTAAAAATGTGGGACTGTTCTGGGCAATCTAGGACTAGTGGTGAGTGGTCACCAAATAAATCTCCTATAGGTTAATCATTGTCACCTGACCTCACAATGTACAGCAAGGGTAGTGAATTTATGGACCTCCAGCTGTTGGGGACTACAAATACCATCAACTTCAACAGCCAATGGATTTTTGGGGAAGATGGGAGTTGTAGTTCCCAACAGCTGGAGGTCTGGTAATTGACTACCCCTGCGACAGTATCTCCAAACACTTCAAAATCCAACAAGATAAAGAGGAGCGATTCTGGATCACATTAACTGCACTACAGACTGGAAATAAAAATTCTCAATTATTTAAATGGATCTTTAAAGAGGAACTATGACCCTAAATAAAGTCCCCCCCCCAATAATTAGGCATATAGCGATAACCTTAGAAATAGTTCTATTATGAAGCATAATACTATGTTATTAAAGGGATAGTAATGTTTCATAATAAAAACAGCTCTAATTAATCATCATAGTATTCGGGCCTTGTACAGTATTTCAATTCTGTCAGAGTTGTAGTTCAAGAGTAATTGAATGATAAAGTATCCCCCTCCCTCCTCTTTTACTGACATAACGCTGCTCAGCTCAGAGCAGCAGGGAGGTGCCCAGGCAGATTGCAGAGAGGGACAATTTTCAATTAAGATAAGGGAAAAAGCTGAAAAACCTGTCAAGGGGGGCAGGGATTTCATTGTTCCTAGCTGGGAAATAAAAATTCCCTAAATCTCCATTAGGTTAACCTTTTGAGTGCCAGAGGGGTACGCAACGCAATGCTCTGCAATAAGGCCAGTTGGGAAATAAAAATTCCCCAAATCCCCATTGGTTTAACCCTTTGAGTGTCAGGGGGTACACAACGCATTGCAGAGCACTGGCACTCAAAGGGTTAATTGGGGATTGCATCCCCTGAAGTTTTAGAGTCTCCAAAGCATTGTGAAGCAATACACTAAAGATCTCCATAACATTCAAGGGGTTAAAGTGATGGTAATAATTAATTTTTTGTTTATTTAGTATTGTAGGCATTAAAAAAATATTAAGAACCATGTAAGTCTTATCTTTCAAACCTTTATGGTTTGAGGGATATTCTCAACTAAATTCTCCCCCTCCCTGACATCAGTGCTCTAACTGACGGATTTGGATTCTCGTCCGCAGACCGGCCGACGGCTCTTCAGCAGAGACGAGATTGCGATCTTTAAAAAAAAAAAACACTTCATTGGAACGTTCTACAAAGTGCCTGGTTTGCAAACACACTTTGTAGACCGTTCAAATGAAGTTGTTGTTTTTTTAAAGATAGCGATCTCGTCTCTTCTGAAAAGCCATTGGCCGGTCTGTGGACCAGAATCCAAGTCTGTCTGCTAGATGGCAGACTTGACTGAAATAGCCAGGGAGAGGGAAGTTTAGTTGCAAATATCTCTCAAACCATAAAGGTTTGAGAGATAAGACTTACATAGTTCTTAATATTTTTTTAATGCCCACAATACTAAATAAACAAAAAATTAAGTATTACTATCACTTTGTCAATCCCTCCTCCCCAGTGTGATAATCTCTTGGCTCGTCATAGATTTAGTTGGCTGAGATAGATTTACCAGTGTCTCAGCCGGTACAAAATTATTTTAATTGGATACTCCATACAATCCCACAAAGTGTACCACACCACATATCAATATGACATAATACCTATTAATTTTGTGTTTGCAGGTACCTCCCTCCTGGAATATAATTTCTCAGATTCCACCTCACTTCCAGCTAACAGCTGGGGAGCACAGAGGGGAGAGAATGGATCTACTTCCATCACATTGACCTTTTCAACTCCATTTGATGCTGTGATTGGACGTTATAATCTCCTGGTACAGACAAAAGAAAGCAGTACACAGATTGGGGAAATTATTGTGCTTTTCAACCCTTGGATCCGAGGTAACATTAATGCAGAATTTTCAGAAAAAAACTGAGAACAATACAAACTGTACTTAAAGGGATAGTAATGTTTTCAATTATGTAGATGGCCGAGTCTTCCTTATATTAAATCTAATGTACTTGTATGTAGTTCTCAAGATATGAAATGGAGACAGACCCCCCCCCTCCTGTAGGCTGACCAAACATATCGTTTTAAAAGGGACAGTACCATTTTTTTTCATATTTCCAGACAGTCGCGTCTTTTTAATATAAATGCCAATTTTGTCCCGTTTTTTATATATACATATATATATATATATATATATATATATATATATAGTTGTTTTTACTGTACACATTGATTACCATAGAGTCTTATGACTCGAGTGACACATAACTGTCTAAGACTCTTGCGTCTATGGTAAATTACCATAGAGTCTCTTAGACAGTGATGTGACAAAGAGTCATAAGACTCTATGGTAATCAATGCATATAGTAAACACAGTAAAACCACTAGTGTGAGTGACGAAGAGAGGAAGTTCCGATTTACTTCAGGGGCAGGATTTTCGGCCAGAAAGAGAACTGCTAGTAAGAGACGGAGAAAAAAGTTCTCACTGCTTGCAGCTTACTACGATTGGACTCGGAGTCCCACTGTCCATCTGTCCCACACCCCGTCCCGTTTTTGTCTCAAGGAAATATGGTCAGCCTACCCTCCCGCCCCTTATGGCTGCATATATATCTGGACTAGATGGATGCAGTAAGGGACAATCTTCAGTAAGCAAAGGAAAATCCTGTCCTCCTTCATCAAGGGGGGCAGGGTTTTCTTTATACTTACTCACTTAAGTTTGTCCCTCGCTGCAACCGTCCGGTCCTGGGACTAGATTGCAGATTCAGTGGCAGGCAGCCTGAAGGAGCGGGAGGGGGATCATTCTCCATTTAATATCCTGAGAACTACATACAAGTAAGTTGCTAAATATAGAGCAAAGTGTTAGATTTAAAATAAAGAAGACTTGGCCATCTACTTAATTGAAAACATTATTATCCATATAAAAAAGCAGGCTCTCCACCTGCCCCAAACACTGTTTTCTGGCACAGAAAAGTAGCATAAGAGGCTTCATAAAGGGATAGTAATACTTCGTTTTATCTTTATTTTATTTTGTAGGCATTAAAAAAACACGAAGAACGATATAAGTCTTATTTCTCAAACCTTTATGGTTTAAGAGATATTCACAAACAAAGTATCCCCCCCCCTTTCAGCCAGATTAGAAGGGAAGTGCCCAGGTAGACTGCAGAGAGGGACAATCTTCAATTAAGATAAGGGAAAAACCTGAAAAACTTGTCAAGGGAGGAAGGGCTTTCATTGTTTTCATACAAAGAAGATTGTCCCCTGCTGTTATCTGTCTGGTCTTACAACCAGATTCACATCTGAGAAGAGATGGCTTACACTAGGAAAAAGGGGCGGGAGGGGGAAAATTTGCTTGTGAATATCTCTTAAACCATAAAGGTTTGAGAGATAAGACTTATATCATTCTTCATGTTTTTTTTAATACCTACAAAATAAAATAAAGTTAAAACAAAGTATTACTATCCCTTTAAAGGAGAACTGATAACTCCTAACAATGAACCCCCACTTACCTTACCATGGGCAGAAAATCTTAATCAGGGCTCCCCACATGGCTGCACACCATTCGGGAAGCCCTGAGTCGGATAGGAAAAAAAAAACTCCCTGGCCCTTAAGTGCCGACAACAGTGTGCAGGGATAGAGGGGGTATCATGTTAGTAGTGGAGGTGTGCTCATGGGTGGAGCTAAAGTAGGCATAGGGTTCACTGCGATGTCAATCCAACTGGAAAACAACTTCTGAGCTGCTGGGAATGTTCAGTGTGTTCCTAGCAGAGAACATGTTACATACTCTGGGCTCATCAAGACTAAAGTGTGTGTAGAAGATTGCGTTTCCTCCTCACAGGAATTTTCATGGCTGTTCCTTTGGGAAAGAAATACAGATTATGTCCTCAAAAAGTGTTTCCAACATTAGCCCTATGATATTAGGATGCACACACTCACGTGCCATCATGCATTAGTGCACACATTCACTTGATCCTTTCCACAATGTGACGTGGAAGGCTTTGTTTTCTGCTGATATCTTCCGCTGGTGTAAAATCCTGCACATCCCTAACTGGCATACCTGGGAAATCACTGGTGTTTTTTTAGAGTTAATTACTGGGTCTCTGGGGAACAAAGGTTGATTCTCCTGCTTGGTGAGTTCAATGCCCCATCCATTTTCCATCCTATTCTGGCCACTCCACATCTCTGCATAAACTTTGCCTTCCCTACTACCAAAACCACACACCCAAATTAAGCCCCTACCAATGCCATGCTGTAGATTTCTTCATTTGTGCCTTTCTTTGTACTCCAGAGGATAGGAGATAAAAAGAATCCCAGGCATGCTAGTCAGGACATGAATTATATTGTATTGTATATTGGTATATATTATACCTGAATCTTTTTGGAAAGCTCTGCCCAGGCACACTACCTTATAACATTCATCTCTGTGTTTTAATTTGAGATGATATTGTTTACATGGAAGATCAAGCACAAAGACAAGAATATGTCCTAACAGAATTTGGGCTTATCTACATGGGAACACCCGAAGACCCAATCCCTGTGCCTTGGGACTATGGGCAGGTAAGGTAGCAGAAACTAAAGTAAAGAGATTTCAATAAAGAATCACTATCTATTGCCTCTTGATTCCTGCTTAACACAGAAATAAAACGAGGGAAGATTAAAGGTTCCATGGGCAGAATGAACCATGCTCAATCACTCTTTACATTGTTCTTTTCATACTAAAATGATTAGCACCAAAATGTTACTGATTGTGCATGTTTTTTCAGATTTAGTGAACGTTTGAGCCTTTTTTTTTGTAAATGCATTATAAAAAGAGGGTGTTGCTAAAATGTCTGCCATTTTGTAAGAGGATTAATGATTGCACCTAATACAGCAAAGCAATTAACGCACATTTTCATCCGTCTGGCTAAATTTGCTGTTAATTTAGGGGCATGTGCTAACTTTGCCATTCATTTAGGAGGATGTGCTATTCAGCATCACGTCTTTAAAGGGATAGTAATGTTTCATAATAAAAGCAGCTCTAATTAATAATCATAGTATTTGGACTTTGGAGAGTGTTATTTAAATTCTGTCAGAGTTGTAGTTCAAGAGTAGTTCAATGATAAAGTATTCCCCTCCCGCCCCTTTTACTGATGTAACACTGTTCAGCCAGATCAGAAGGGAGGTGCCATGGTAGACTGCAGAGAGGGACAATCTTCAATTAAAATAAGGGAAAAACCTGAAAAACTTGTCAAGGGGGACAGGGCTTTCATTGTTCTCATGGGAAGTAGATTGTCCCCTTCTGTTATCTGTCTGGTCTAGCAACCAGATTCCACATCTGAGAAGAGATGGCTTACACTAGGTAAAAGGGGCGGGAGGGGAAATTTGCTTGTGAATATCTCTCAAACCATAAAGGTTTGAGAGATAAGACATATATATATATATATATATATATATATATATATATATATATATATATATATATAATATATATTTTTTTTAATGTCTATAAAATAAAATAAAGATAAAACGAAGAATTACTATCCCTTTAATATGTTTCTTGCATCAAAACAAGAGCCATCACAAATAGCTCATACATTTATGGCATTCGAAAAAATAGAGAACACGCCACTTTCTTGCATTCCTCCCTATGTCCTTTTAGCGGAATCATGAAACCAATTCATGCGGACAGCCAACCAGAGTCAAATGCTGCAAATGTGGCTCTCAAGCCTACTATTCTCAAAGATGTTTGAAAGGTCCCCAACGCATCACCTCTCTAACGCTAAGGAGGTTAACCCTTTGAGTGCCAGAGGGGTACATAACGCATTGCTTAGCAATCCATTGCATACCCCACTGACACTCAAACAGTTAAGGTAGAATAATGTAAATGTACAAGGAGGTATGCGTTGATGGAAAGGATAGATGCTGCATGCTTTCACAGTGACAATAGGGTGGTGTTGAGAGAAATGATTACCGCTTCAGACTGTACCAGATAACAGACTGAGGGCCAAAGGAGAAGTCTATAGGGTGTTGCCCAAAACTGCATTACTGCAACCAAATTGGTATATGGACTAGCACAAAGAAAGGTCAGATTCAACAGAAGTTGAAATAATGCAAAACAAAAATACAGAACAGGGTTAAGAGCATTAAGCTAAAGTGCAATTGTTGCATTATTTTGGGGGGAAAGTGCAGCAAGGGAATCATACACTGGGAAAGGGACTCTGCTCCAAGGAGCTTACAATCTAATTAGAGTTCATGATGACATACAGAGACAATAGGAGGAGGATTATAAGTGCAGGTACAAGGTGTGGTGAAGGAAGTGCAGAAGGATTCTGATGTCACTATCGTTGTGCAAGGAGGAGGATATTGCTATCGAGATGCCTCCTTGAGTAGGTGGGTTTTGAGGAGATGCTTGAAAGTGATCATTGTGGATGATTGGCGAATCGGGATAGGGAGGGCATTCCAAAGTTGTGGGGCAGCCAGTGAAAAAGCTTGTAGCCAAGAGATGGCTTGAGTTGTGAATGGAGAGGACAGGAAGAACCGTTGGGAAGACCATAGGGGACAGGAAGTAGACAGAATTAAGGTGAGGGAAGTGATTTCTATCTTACTAAAAAATACATATAGTTACGTAATTGATGAGGCTAAAAAAGTCCCTCAGCTTCAACCTTTGCCGGACAGATCTCCTATTACTGATCCAAAGGAAGGCAAACAAAACTGCACTGAAGTAATTTCCAATTGTGCCCAAAGTGGGAAGCATAAAGTCCTTTCTAACCCCAAAAGGTCTTCAGATCTGTGCGTAGAACTGCTTTGAACTCAGCTTTGATAATGTTGTTCTTAGCTCAAGGTAATTTTTGAAGTGTCTACAGTATGTGTGAACACAACCACACAGGGCAAAGAATTTCAGATGCTTACTGCCCTTACTGTAAACAAACCCTGCCTATCTTGTGGTTGTAACTCATTTTTCTTTTGTCTTAATGGATGCTGTTTTTTCTGCTCATGCCTATGATTAAAGATTTCTCATACATTGCAGACTATGAGAGTTGTAATCCTCAACAATTAGGGGTACAAAGACTTAGTAAACCCCCATAGAAAATAGATGGGACACTTTTGTTGTATTGTCTGTGTTTGTTTAAACTATAATAATTGAATTATACAGATAATTGTATTTTCAGTTCCAGGATCGCATACTCGATATTAGTCTTGCTGCCCTGGATTCAACTCTGAGCTTCGAACGTGACGCATCCAATGATGTTAAGAAACGGAATGATCCCTTGTATTTGTGCAGAGTCTTAAGCTCAATAGTAAGTGCCCAAGTGAAAGGCTTGCCAAAATGTTTGAATGACACTTTTAACCACCTTAAATGATAGATAAATCTACAATGTAATGCAGACCTCATTATCATTCAGGGACTTAAATGAGCACTTAAAAAATGTAAGGAACAGTACATTTTTTTATGGTGTGAAATGTGTGTGCATGTGCATGTGTACGTCTATGATTGTGCATGTTGTATGTGTGTCTATATGAGTGTGTCTCTGTGTCTATATGTGTGTGTGTGTATGTGTGCATGTGTATGTGCGTGTGTGTGCATATGTGTGCCTGTGTGTGTGTGCTTGTGCATGTGTGTGCGTGTGTGTGTGTGTGTGTGTGTGTGTGTGCATATGTGTGATAGATATATGTACAATGTAATGCAGACCTCATTATCATTCAGGGACTTAAATGAGCACTTAAAAAATGTAAGGAACAGTACATTTTTTTATGGGGTGAAATGTGTGTGCATGTGCATGTGTACGTCTATGATTGTGCATGTTGTATGTGTGTCTATATGTGTGTGTGTCTGTGTCTATGTGTGTGTGTGTGTGTGTGTGCATATGTATGTGCGTGTGTGTGTGTGCGCGCATATGTGTGCCTGTGTATGCGTATGCTTGTGCATATGTGTGCCTGTGTGTGCATGTGTGTGTGTGTGCATGTGTGTGTGTACACGTGTGTGTGTGCATGTGTATGTGTGTGTGCCTGTGTAAGTGTGTGTGTGCATGTGTGTGTGTGTGTATATATGTATGTGTGTGTGTGTGCCTGTGTAAGTGTGTGTGTATGTGTGTGCGTGTGTGTATGTGTGTGTGTGTATGTGTGTGTATATATGTATGTGTGTGTGTGTGCCTGTGTAAGTGTGTGTGTATGTGTGTGCGTGTGTAAGTGTGTGTGTGTATGTGTGTGCCTGTGTAAGTGTGTGTGTATGTGTGTGCGTGTGTAAGTGTGTGTGTATGTGTGCATGTGTATGTGTGTGTGTATGTGTGTGTGTATGCGTGTGTGTATGTGTGTGTATATATATGCTTCTTCATTCTCAAATAAAATAAAATTGGGGACATATGATAATTGTGACATAATCCATCTCTCTCTCAGATTAACAGCAATGATGATAATGGTGTAGTGATTGGAAACTGGAGTGCGGATTATTCTGGTGGCACAAACCCAACTGCCTGGACCGGAAGCAGCAAAATCCTAAAGAGCTGGTATCCAGGGAAGAAGCCAGTGAAATATGGACAATGCTGGGTCTTTGCAGGTGTCGCCTGCACAGGTAATTATGCTTAATAGAAGTGTTGTGTTACTATAGGCTCTATGGGTTGTATGCTCAAAAGAAAGTGGAGGGGGAAGATGCACTAAGGAATGATAAAGGGGTGATAAAGCAGAGATGACTTCTCCAGTGATATCAGTTATCCAGTTCTTATGTTATTCTATAGAGCCTATGCAATAAGATCTCAAAAGCTGAAGAAATCTTAGTGTATAGGCTACATAGAATAACATAGGAACTGGAGAAGTGATATCTCCACTTTATCACCTGTTTATCACCACTTAGTGAATCTCCCTCAAGGAGTTCTAGAGCAAACCATTTGCACTATGGGGAGAACTAAACATTCCCATTTATTTAAATTGGGATTTTAACCCATTGAATGCTAGAGAGGTCTCCAATGCATTGACAATGAACTGCACCATGAGGACAAATGCAAACGTCCCACAATTCCATTGATTTAAATGATACAGTTACCCATTTGATTGTAAAAGATTCCAGTGCATTTCGAAGCAATGCATTGGAGACCTCACTTGCATTTACAGGTTTAAAGGGATAGTAATACTTAGTTTTATCTTTATTTTATTTTGTAGGCATTAAAAAAACCATGAAGAATGATATAAGTCTTTTCTCTCAAATCTTTATGGTTTAAGAGATATTCACAAACAAAGTTTCCCCTCCCTGCCCCTTTTACCTAGTGTAAGCCATCTCTTCTCAGATGTGGAATGCAGTCCATAGACCAGACAGATAACAGCAGGGGACAATCTTCTTCCTATGAGAACAATGAAAGCCCTGCCCCCCCTTGACAAGGTTTTCAGGTTTTTCCCTTATCTTAATTGAAGATTGTCCCTCTCTGCAGTCTACCTGGGCACCTCCCTTCTGCTCTAAGCTGAACAGTGTTACATCAGTAAAAGGGGGCAGGAGGGGGATACTTTGTCATTGAATTACTCTTGAACTACAACTCTGACAGAATTGAAATAACACTGTCCAAGGTCCAAATACTA